>OZ024703.1:11911564-12581564 GCA_964016905.1 Perithous albicinctus
AACGATTGTTTCACAAGAATTTACTTACTTTTTTGGTAAAATTTCAATCAACATCTGATTCAAAATTAAAATCCTGTCGTCCGGCTAATTTTTTTTTTTTTTACCTAAAACCATAATTCAGCAATCGGTAAAATGACGGTAACAATACCGGTAATATTTCCCACTTACAAATCCAAGAATTTAATTTCTGCTAGAAAAAAAAATTCTGCTCACTGAAAGATTAAAAAAAAAAAAAAAAAAACATTCAGTGGTCTTCGGTGAATTTTTGAATAAATTGAATAATCAGAAGTTCCACAGCTCCGGTATGTGTTGAACGTAAAACGGTGTATATCAGCGGGTGTATAATATCTCGTAAATCGTGAGGAAAACGAGAGAGAGAAAGAGAAAGAGAGAGAGAGAGAGCTCAAGCTCTCCAGACGTTCTTTTTCACTGTTCTCCGGGGTTGCAACAAGATAACCAGCAGAGTGGTGAGGAGAGATGAAAAAGTTGTAAGCTGGTATTATATGCACCGAATGGAAGTTAGTAGTACGTGCGGTCCCGTGAGCGCTTTTCCAGCGCGGCGGTCGCGCGCCGGCTACCGACTGAACAGCGGACTTTACGTCGTGCTTTACTACTTTTCTCTACTACTGCACCCCTCTTGCTCCCCTACTTGTACTCTCTCGCTCTCTCTCCCTCGCTCGACGCCTCCTCCTTCTCCTCCCCTGCTCCCCGCCCACTCTCTTTCTTCCCGTCTCGCAGCGGCAACACGCACTACGCACCTGTACGTCCTACTGGCGCTACGAAAACGCTGTTGAATGAGGTGATTGAGTAACGATTATTTTGCCGCAAAAATTTTTTTGAAAAATTAAACCAGCAATTTTGTAACTTTTTTTTTTCATAAATCAAATTTGCGGATATTTAAAGATCCTAATATTTCATTTACGTGGCTGTTATTATTTTTTTTTATATAAGTATTATCACATTTTGAAAAAAAAAAAAAAAAAAAAAAAAAACATGGTCCCTGCTATGAAAATTTGTAGAGTCCTAAAAATGGTGAATCAATAATTTGTGCTCCTAAAAAAAGAATGTCGCATTAATTATATTTCTTACATTAAAAAATTATTTGCAAAAAGAAAGATATGGCTTAAAAAAAAATCTGCAAAAATCGCAAACAATAGTATTTTGAAGCTTACAGTTGAATCATCAATAATCCCAAAAAAAAATGAGTCCAACGAGCACGATACGTAAGCTCTAGCTCAGAAAACCTGTAAAATACTCAACATCTATTGTAGCACAACAGTGTATTCGTTGAGTCGAAGCGATAAATAGACCCGAAGAAGAGCTTCTCTTCAAGGTATTCCATCTCTCTTTCTCGCGACCCAACACATTTATCCTCTCCTCTTCTCGTGTCTCCTTCCGTTTGTTTCCTCGGTCTCCATATCGGCGAGCCTCTCTCTTTTCGCTCTCGTTCTTTATCTCACTTTGGCGAAGGGAAAAGAGAAGTCGGAAAAAGAAGCATCCGAAAGAAGAAGAAGAAGAATAAGAAGAGGGAGAGAGTCGTTTGGTAGTATCGCAACAGCCACGAGAGGTACCCGCAAGCATTGGATCAGAGTGCGGAGAACCGAGTGGCAAGAGAAGAGGCGTTAGTGGTGGGATGGGGGCGTGGGTGGAGTGGGTCGTGCGGTGGGGGTAAAGAGCGCGCGGCGCCCCACCCCGGAGTGGGGATAGGTCAGGGCCAGTGGGGCGAGGGGCGTCGGGGGGAGCGATCGCGCTCCCTCAACCCAACTACTCGAGCCGCCAACGCCGCCGCTCTGCCTCCGTGGAGGGGAAATCCTCAATGCGGAGTGGTGGGGATACCGAGCGCGGAGCCGTCAGTGCGCCACGTGCTGCCGATGTGGTAGGGTGTACGTTTCGCTCTATTCGCGCGGGTAAAACGCTTATTACAAAACAACAAAAAAATCTACCAAAACTACCCTCCCCCCCTCCGCCCCCCCCCGGCAATTTTACAAAGCCTTAATTTTGAGAATATTCCCATCGTGTTTCACTAATAAAATATCTGTGAAAGTGACTACTGAGACTTCGACACGAATTCGCAAAGAGTCTTTTGGGCCGAACGTTTTAACAAACGGTCAATGTGAACTTCAGAGATATCGTGCTAGTTTTGTCATGGCCAAAAGTCACAGGGAAAATGTGAAACAGTGAGAGTTTGCGGGAATGAGTTGATCGATGTTGACTGAAATTGAGGGGATTGGCGAGCAAAGACGAAGGAGTTTTTTTGGGTGGAAACAAAGTGAGGATTGGATTTGTGATTTTGGGATAAGTCAGGTTTTAATAAAAAAAACCCTATTTAGGCGTGTGTAAGGAGTGATCACAGCGTTGCGGGTGAAAGTTTGATGAGGAGAGGCCGAAGGCTGTTGAGTTGGATGAAACCAAAGTGATTGGACAAATGATTGTTCTGAGCTTCTGGATTCTCGACTAAACCCAATTTTTAATCCAAATACAAAGAATGGTAACTGCGTCGCAACGAGATCAAAGCTCATCAAGGATAGACGAGGGAATTGATTTTGAAGGAATCAACCTGATTAAACGTCTGATTGGCCGGAAAATTCTACATGAATTTTTTCATAAAATCACCTTTTACTTACTTATCGTGCAACGTTTTTAAAAAAAATATTTAAAAAAAAGTGTGATAAATACGTCACACTTTTTTCAACCAATTGGGAGTTTCGAATTCACGTGTTAAGGGATTCCAATGCCGATGATTGGGTGTCTCGATACGAGGACATCTCGACCACGAGTTTCTTAGTGTTTCAACGCCGACGCCGCCGCATTTCATCGCCATTCGAAATCAAACGTCTACTCCTGATTTTTCTAATCTACACTTTTTTTTTTTATATATTTTTTTTTATTCCTTTCTGTTTATCTTTCACCTATGTGCGCTGTTTCGCTTGAGCGATATTCAACAAGCTCAGTTTTGTGAATTATTCGTTTCTTTATTTTCCGTTTGTTTTTGTTTTTTTTTTCTTTTTTTTTTGCAATTAATACTTCGACGACTCTGTGAGATGTGCTGGATATGTTTGTACGAATGAGAGGAATCGTTTATCCTCCTTCTGTATCGCGATTATTATCGCAGAGGAAGCGTCAATGCGCTGCCACTGCTCCGCCTGCTAATAAGCCAACTCTTAGGCTTCCGGTGATACTGACATACCTCGTTGAAAGAAACTGAAGGATTAAGTTCCGCAACTGGAACCACTACTCGTGGTGAGTGAAGTTCCTCCTTTTCTTATTTCATCATTTTTCGTGAATCATTGAGCTTTAAGTGACAAACACACGATTTTTTAGAGAGAAAAATCGCTTTTTTTATTTATGTGACTTCAACGACGACTAAATTCTACTGATTCGCTCATTTATTCAGCGTTTTGGAACGAAAATGCTAAAAAATCGAATTTTCTTCCATGAAATCATGAAAATTGTTAGTTTATTTAAAAAAAAAAAAAAATGAAGAATTTTCGCATATTTTTTTACTTTTAGGAAAATATTTAGAGACCCTTGTTTTTGTGGTTTTTTAATTTGGAAATTAAATGCACGTGTCAAGTTACATTTTTCGTAAAGTGAAACGAAAATTTTTGCAAAAATATGATTTTTTTTTTTTTTTTTTTTTTTTCGTGGGAGTTTTAATGTATTTTGAATATAATTGTAAAATAAGCGACTTGCATGCGGAAGCGCGAATGAATATCCCGGCAGTCCCCAGCGCCGTACAATCAAGTCGCGTTACTTTAACTATATTCGAGCCTCGCTTTATGATGAATGAATTGTCAACGCTTAAAACTACGACTTTTTCCTTCATCACGCGAGATTCTTTAATTGCACCTGCAGAATCTGTCGCAAAGCTATTTTTTTTTTTTAGTGAACTTTGAAAGAAAAAAGGCATTTTTATGAAAAAAAATGAAATGAAAAAAAAAAAAACGTGAAATTTGCATTGAAAATTTTGTTTTTTAGAATTTATTTCGAAAATTCTGATTAGTGTGAATTTTTTTTTTGTTGTAAAATTGGACAAATTTTAATGTAAAAAATTGGCTAGTATTTTTATTTAATTCTACAAAAAATGTAATTTTCATTTTGAAAGATTAAATAATTTAATAATTCGAACGAAATTCACGAAAAATTTGTCAATTTTTCAATTTTTTAATTGCAATTAAATCAAAGAATATTCGCAATAATAAAAATAAAATATAAAACAAAATTCTGAATGTCAAGTTTCAGTTTTAATAAATGCGGCCAAAATTTTGTATTAAATAAATAGCCTAATATTATTCATGATAAAAATTCATTTCTTCGACCAATCAAATATTCGAATATTATCTTCCTTTTTTTATTGACCAATTTTTGGGATAAAAAAAATTGTCCAGCTAGAAAATACGATTTATTGTCTCGTGAATTAACGATGCAAAATTCGTAATATACTTTAACGCGCCTTTTACGTTCACCTCTGAAGCTTATCTTGTAAGCATACGTTTGAAGAATAGACGCGTGTTATGTAAACAAAAGTGGCTGTGTATACAGCAGGTGGCCGGGGGACGGCTTATATAGAAGACGCGTGCGACACAGTACACGAAACTCCGAGTCTCTAAACCTTCGCGATCCAGTGTTAGAAAGAAAAAAATCCATGAAAAATAGAAATAAATGTTGCGAACATTGAAAAACGTCAGCATTTGCTTTTTTAAACGTTTCATTGAATGAAAATTGTGAAGAAAATTCGTGTTTAAATTTACATACAGATTTATCAATAAAATTGTTTCGTCGTTTAACTGTCGATTAAAATTTTACTAAATTTGAGGTGAAAAAAAAAAATTAACATTAAAATGTGGATGAATCCATGAATTTTTTTTTAATTTAGTTAAAAACTGTGAAAAATTGTAATAAATTTGAGGTGAAAAAAAGTAAACATTAAAATGTGGAGGATTCCATGAATTTTTTTTTTAGTTTATTTAGATAAAAACTGTGAAAAATTCTAGTTACAAAAAAATTTTTTTTTTCTTTGAAATAAAAATTGTGAATCTCAGATAAAAAGTCGGAAAAAATTGTGAATTAAATAAATAATTAATAATTGTGAATGAATTAAAAAACAATTAAAAAATTGTGAATTAAATTTCACCTAAAAGGTCCCAAACATTGCAATAATATTTTGATAGTTCAATTGGCTAAAAACTGCGACGTAAATTCAATTCGAGAATGAGACAAAAAAAAAAAAAAACGTAAAAACTGTCAAGTGGAAACATTCGGAATGGGAGCGATGCGTTTGTCCGTTAGTTGGCGTGAATCCAATCACAATCAATCATACAACTTGTGCGTTGAGGGCGTCCAGCGAACGAAGAGAAATTATATACACTATATAGTAAACTTAAACCTAACTACATATATATATATATATATATATATATATATATATATAAATGTAAAAAAAAAATCCTCCAGCATTTTTTTTACCACTTTACAAAAGTAAAAAAAAATAGCAAATTGTATCTAAATTATATATATATATATATAGGTAAAAAAAAATCCTCTGGAATTTTTTTACCAATAGTTTTTATTTTTTTTTTATTTTTTTTTTAACACTTTTCTAAAAGTAAAGAAAATGATGTATATATTGATGACACATTTGGTGATGAGTGGCGACGTCGCCGCTATGATCCATGAAACAAGACAGCGTCACTCACTTCCTTGTCTCTCGAAAGCACTCGATTCCTCGGGATTTCTTAATGAGTCACGCGTCGTTTCGAAGAGGCAACAGGCAAAGTCGCTAACGGTGATGAAGAATAGAGGAGAGTGGATGAGCCGATGCGTTGGCAACTTGCGATCGTTGCCACTCGCTATCTAATATATGTATATATAAATATATATATATATATATGTATATGTATATATATATAAATATATAAATATATAGGTATACTTGGTTGATGGGATGAGATTCTCTGCTGCAACCAAGTGCTGTTGAACTGTCTCCGCGTTCTTCCGTGAATAATAATCATCGCAAAGTAACATATTGGCTATTCGATGTCAAGAAACTCTTCCACCAAATCCAATAAATTAAATTAAATTTTAATCTGCACTCTCGAGGGAAACTAGAAAAAAAGAAATTTTAATTTCTTTCATGTTTTTCGAATGATTATAACTTCTTCATTTTTTTGAATTTTTTAAATAATTTTTTCATTTTTTTAAATTTTTTAAATAATTTTTTATAATTTTTTTTTCTAATTTATTTAAAAATAAAAAATAAATATTTCGATTTTTAACATTGTAGGATATTTTTTAATCATATCAGTTACTTTTTAAAAATGATATTTTCTTCACCCAAATCGAATAAAAAAAATAAAATTTCAATCTACACTATTAAGGGAGTCTAAACAAAAAAAAATGTCATTAAAAAAAAATTTTTAAAATAATTTTGTGTGCGTGAAAAAAAGAATTGAAATAAAAAATAAATATTTCGATTTTTAACATTGTAAGATATTTTTTTTTAAATCAGCTACTTTTTTTAATTATATTTTTTTTTCACTAATTATGACATTTTCTTTTTTTTGCTCTCAATTTATTTGGAGGCCCAAAAATTGTTGAACGATTATATTATCGCACAAAAAATTTCGCCAATATTTCCTGAGTCACCCTATAACAGCGTATAAGTATACTTATTTTAAAAATGGCCACTCTGGTGACGTACAAAAGGGGTCTTTATGTGCGCTCAATCGGGTTAAATTCCAAGTGTTATTTGCCGCATAAGTAGTTTTATGTTCAATATATTCTCCCACCTTCTCAGTAAAGCTATATATATATATATTTTTTTTTTTCATATATAAGTCATTCTGCGTCAGTCGAGCCACTTTTATCCAATTAATTTTTTTCTCTAATCTGTTTCACGATTTTTTATATCATTATTCCACCTCTAAAAGGCCCTCAGATTTTTTTTTTTAATTTTCAAAAAATTTTTTTCAACATACGATTTTTGAAAGAAAAATATCGAGCTCCAAAATTCAAAAAACCAAAAAAAAAAAAAGCTCAAAAATAATTTGTCAAATTTCAAAAAAATTTCATCTTCTCCGATAATTTTCAAGCGATTCAAATAAAAAATTTTCAATAAAAAAAAAAAATTCTCCTCCAATTCCAAAGACTTTAAAAAAAATCCCAAAATCGTCAAACAAATGTTGAAAAATCCGAAAAGGAGTAACCGCCATTTTTTTTAGAGTGAGAGCAGAAAAAAAAATAAAATTGCCTGACGGTTGAATTGGCATGAAGTGGCCCATATATAGCGTTAATATGTGCAACAAGGCAAACTGCTTCTTTCGTTTCTTCTTCTCTCGCGATGCAGTCTCGTGCGTGCGAGTTTTCAAACACACGTGCGCGCTTCTATCACGTGTGCTGCTGAAGAACTATACACAGTACACACACACATATATATATATATATATATGTAAAGCTATGTATGTCGTGCTGGTGCTCTGCTCTCGCTTGCGGGTCGCAAGGCGCGCAGCAGCTTGGTCGCTCTCACCGCACACGTTATATACAAATGTCACGCTCGTACCGCGCGGCGGACACGACGATTCGCACGCGGCATGCGCGCCTCAATTCCGCAATCGATCATTTCCCATGCTGGCTTCGTCATCAGCGCAGCAAACCCCTATACAGAGCGCGTACAGTCGGCAGGCAGCCGGTCTCGTTCCTATCGATAACGAGCATTTTCACGATTGCAAAAAAAAAAAAGAAGAAGAAAAAAAAAAGAGGCGCATCGCACGTGGTAAACTCTAAAATAACTCAAATCTCCAACAGCCAATTACAAAGATTTGAATCACGTTTTTTTTTTCTTTTTCAAAATAAAATTGTATCTAAAAAAAAAAAATCGGTAATTCATTCCAAAAAGGGTCGAAATTTTTCTGTCAATAATTCAAAAATACTTTTTTTTTTTTTTTCTAATGCCTAAAAAAAATTACAAAATAAAATAGTATCTAAAAAGAAAAAAAATACAAATAATAAAAAATAATACAAAAAAAATACTGAAAAGACTTTTGTTTTTTTTTCTAATGGCTAAAAAAAATGACTGGAATCGACAAAACGTGTCGATGGTTGCGAGAAATTGATCGAGTAAAACAAAAAAAAAAAGAAAGGAGTTAAAATACAAAACCTAGTCTCGAGAAAATAATTCCTCTAATCGGCAATAGCAGCTATTCGCCTACGTCAAGCCATTTATCAATCACCCACTCGAAATGGTACGTTGCCGCTGCGGCGTGTCAACGTGCGCGAGTTTCGAGCGCGAGCAGCCGCAAAGTGCGAGAGCGTGTGTATATCTAAAACGCGAATGTGTGGTGCGTTGCGGCGTCGAGAACGAAAGAATAGAGAGAGAGAGAGAGAGAAAAAAAAAAAGAACGAACCAAACGAGCAAACGAACGTACACACTTCACTACAGAACTGAATTACGCATATATATGACTATATATATATATATAAATGTATATGTAATATAAACCCATCGATTCAAACTCTCATGTGTCTGTTACGTGTGTTTTCCTGCTTATCGTACATCGGATATCGGCCCCGGGAATTCCGAGCACAGGTTGCAATTATGTATATTCCAGTCCGCGACAGAGGGAGATACAATTTTATTATTTTCCCCCCTATTTCATTTAGATTTTTCGATACGATTTCTATGACGTTTTTCACCGTTGCAACAATTTTTTTTGTTTGGTTTTTTTTTTTTTTTTTTTTCATTTATCTCCATTTAATTTATGGTCACTCTTGTGTGACAGGAGTCAGATCGGTTTAATGGAAAATTAAAACGATGTCTATATTTCTGGATTTTTTTTTTTATACGTGGGATTGTTGAAGTTGGGACAGAAATGACTGACAAATAGATGATGCGAATTTATTTTAATAATTTTCCGTTGCTATCAGAGAAACTGATTATTAGAAAGTCATTTTTGAACCAGATAGATTTTTTTTCGATTTTTATTCCCAGATTTTTCGCAAATTTTACTGGTAGATACGATAAATTACCGTTATTTTTCATTTACGGTCATTTTACCATATTTTTAGTAGTCAAATGACTGAATAAAAAATTACCGTAATTTTGCATTTAAAAAGTTGAAATAGCGACGTCAAATAACCGCGACAAGTCCTTTGTCTGGTCATTTGACCGCGGCCCAACAAAATATCGGTTATTTTACCCGAGAATTTGACCCCAAAAATTAGTATCATTTCGAATAAAAAATGTTGAAAAACTTGACGGTAATTAAAAATTGATTAATTATGACGATCATTTATATCTCTACGTAGCATAAAAATTGCGCATAGAATGTCCTGTAGCTATAGTTCATCTGATGAACAGCACACCTGTCTTAGAGTGCAATCGTTACTATAACCTATTTGATAAACTTGGCAACTGTGCATATACTTACCGCGCTAACTTCAATGCCATAAACTGTCTTAACATTATAAGCAGCCTCCGCTAAATATCTTTTTCCTCTCGTTCTCTTCTCTCATTTTCTAAACTTTTCTTTGCTTCTTTTTTTTCTATTCATGTTTTTATTAACGAACCATGCGATCGCGATCAACGAATTATATTCTCGGTTTCTTATCAGCTTTCATCGAGTCTGTTGCTCAGCTCGTGCATCGAAACGATAAACTTGAGAATCGACGAGTTCCTGCTTGGAAGCCCTCTCGTGTTATCGGGTTTGGCGTTTAATGCAACGTTACTCGTTTACACCTACGTCCCGCGAAGCAATAGAGTGCCAAGCAGTAGCAATGTCGTGCAACGAACTTGCAACCGAGTTGCCGATTATCTGTTATGAATATATAAACCTGACAAGTTGCAGTTCAAAGCGTGATATACGAAGTTGAACTAATGCAATAGAAATGAAAAAAATGGGGTTTAGCGGTAATGAGTACCGGTCCAGTGTGTAAATAAACAAATAAAGTGAGTAAGATGAAGGAATTAACGATTTTCTTCGACTCAACGAAAAATCGATTTTTGTCTTTCATAATAATCGATTTTTTTTTTAAACCGATTTATGGATCTTTTCGTACGATTTTTTAACAACCGATTTATCGATTTCTTTCATATGATCTTTCAACAACCGATTTTTCATATGATTTCTTTTCCCCGATTTTTCAAAAATCGGTTTACCGATCTTTTTAAACAATTTAAAAAAAAAATCGGGTTTTCGATGTTTTTTTCACGATTGAAAAAAATCGGTTTACCGATCTTTTTAAACGATTTTCTAAAAATCGGTTTACCGATATTTTTAAATGATTTTCTAAAAATCGGTTTATCGATACTTTTTTAAATGATTCTAAGACCAAAGTTTTTTAAACCGATTTTTTTCCGAGAATCTGAATATTCGGCAAGAGGCAAGATGAAATTTGGTGAAATAACGTAATGCGACAAGGTGGTGAATAGAATCGAGGGCGATCTGTGCAAGTGAAGCGAACAAGGAAGGGTATTATAAGCAAAGATCTTGTGGCGCGTTACTCATTACTCTTTCTCGCCAGAAACACGTGTAGCACACCGTGTTGTAAGTACATCTCGTACTCATTCATCCGTCGACGTTCGCTTGCGCAATGTGGCCGCCACCTCGTTCGCTGCGCATGGGACGACACGCCAGTTACATTCAAACAACTCGTGACAGAGAGGAAGAGACTTTAGCTCTACGCGGTTGAGAACCGACGAAAAGTTTCGCACTCGAGTGATTAATTCATTATCTAGTCAGCAGATGTATTTCCTAATTCGGTAAATCGAGCATTTATTTTACGTCGATTATCTGTGAAGACAATTGTCTATCCAAATTATTCGTGAATCTGAAAAATTGGAATTTAAAAAATAATTGACGTCAGCATTTTTTTTCTATTCTAAATTAATTTTTTTTTAAATAATTAAAAATCGGCGCGAAATAAAAATCGAATAAAAATCACAGACGTTCTTTCCAATGATAAAAACAATATAAAAAAAAAATACTAGAAAAATCAAAGAGAGCCGAATTTCATCATGTGCGAAACATGGAATGCCCCATATACAGAGATTATACCTATCGACTGGTGCTTCGCGGCTCGTCAATGATACGACATAGGCAGAGTCACAGTGCGGAAATCGAAGGGACCCTCGAGCATTCGTTAGTGGCTGTTACATGCTTTTACATATATATATATATATATAGATACATATATACACAGTCACCGCACAGACGAATTACAGCAAGAGATGGATAATGCGAAATGCTGAAGAGCCGCTACGACTGTGTTGGTCGTTTTCACGTATACACGTTTGTGCGTTCGTTTGTGACTTCATTTCAGGCTTCTCCTCGTGTCCTCAAACTGCTCTTTATACAAACGCAACGTGAATATTACGTGTGTTACACGTTTACACGACGATTTCGCGAAGCAGTGTAGTAGAGACCACGCCGGTGTTGCTCTCGTTGGCTGAACGCTCGCTTCAACAGTGTGCTTATTGCTCTGGCTATATCAACCAATAACTAACAGTGTGCCTTGGGTTCGGTTAGTATGTGAGAGCGTGTGTAGGGGGCGCTCCTGTAGCTATTGAAGTCTGCGTTGACGGGTCCCGTCTGTCAGCAGATCAAAGCTGAAGTAAGCTCTCTTTGTGATGCTTTGCCTGTGCACTCCTGGTATTTAATTATGTATGAGGATCGATATTCATACCTTCGGGGTAGGCCCGTGCATAACGTTTTCCAAAGCATCCCCCCCCCTCTCTCTCTCTCTCTCTCTCTCTCTTTCATCCCCCATGTTTTGCTTTCTGGCGCAACTGACAATCCCCTTTACTTGCCAACTTTGACGAAAACGAAGCTTTTTAAGCGTCTGATATTTATAAATGTCCACTTTTCGACAATTTCATTTTTTTGAAGTCCCTTCCAATTTCTGACAGATTTCTGTCAAATATTCGGCAAATAAATGAACAATTTAACTCACCGACTTCATGTTTTTATGCCGAAATTAATTTTAGTTCGAGTAATCGAGCGCATTGAAATTCGTGTTTCCACCTCGAATTTTAAAACAGACATATGTTCGAGATTAATAAACAAAAGTCAATAAATCGTTGGGAATTTATGCGCAACAATGGCACGAACAAAGTCCAACAATTTTTATCAAATTTCGTCGACTCGTTTTTCAGTAAACAACGTTTTAAGCTTTTGAGGTTATAATTGCAAATTTACGTCAGCTGTTTTAAATCAGCCATTTATTTTTTTTCACCAGATTCTTTTGTAGTCTAAAGCAGAGTTAGAAAAATATAGAAAAAAAGAAATTAAAAAAATTCTGTAAAATGAGATTATTGGTTTGACAAACTGCAGCTATCAGATTTAGCAGAGTAAATGTCGTAGGATTTCGGAAACCTCTGATTTTTTTTATACGAACGTGCTTTGCTCGGCTCCGTTGCTAAAGTTCGACTAACGTGCATATAACGTGCTAATACGAATCACACAACGCAGCTCGCTTCTGGATGATTTTCAACGCGTGTTTTCCGCGTCAATGTACACCGCATGCACTGTCCAGCAGCATCCGCAACACTCGATATCTCGCGCTATAGCCCCTGGGAATATTAATAATTATTCCGGAAGATTGGATCTCACCGGGTTGCGATACTCGACGATTGTAGTTTCGTCTTTTGTAAATCGTCGACGCTAACGCGTAGGGTTAACCTCGTGGAATCTAAACCATCATAATTTGTATGGATTCAAACGCTCGGCGTACAATCGCCGTTCCGATCATTTAACATGCGGCTGAATTTCATGATGCATTAGAACGATTCATTAGATTTAATTAATTATTCTACCGGAAATTATTCAAATTCTAATCTCAACGATTTTTTATTATTCAATTTATTAGAATAATTAATTAGCGATTATTTTTGGAGAAAAAGAAAATCAAGTAACGAGAAAGAAAAAATCTTAATTAACATTTTTTTTTAATTTAAATTAAATTTTTTTTTTCAGATCTATTTAATCTAGTTTATTAAAATGACAAAAAATTAAGTGATTAAAAAATCAACTTTTAATCAAAATGTAATCAAACAAAAAGGCAAAATTTATCTTTTGCCTATCTACAACAATATTTTACACACACAGTTTCACGTAAATTGCCGAGCAAAAATGTTATAAATCGATATCGATGCCATCCCAGAAAGAGAAAAAGAGAGAGAGAGAGAGAGAGATAAAATCGAGAGGAGGCGATAGAATAATAAAATAGTGAAACACACGCCCATTGATAATTCAAAGCGTGCGATAACTTTTCCAGCTCATCCGTCGAGTGGTGGGTGCTCTATCGGTGCGTGAAATGGAAATCGAGCGAAATGAATTTCGCCTGGTCATCTATATATATATATATATATATATTTAGAAACAGCGAAAGGGTGCTGGAAATGTCGAATCCAGGAGGGGCAAACTGGAGTAGGAGGGGGGGGGGGGGGGGTGGTCGAAAGAACGGTATGGAATGAGAGAATAAGCGAGTGAGAGAGAATTCGAGATTCGGCCCCCAGGGGGCGCCAAATTAGTGCCACACTGAACGGCTAATAATTTTTACTTTTTTTTTTTTTTTTTTTTTTTTTTTTTCAGCCGGTTTGCATAACATACGAGCACGTGTTCTGTTCCTCTTCTGCTCTTCCTTCTATTCGCTCGGTAGTTACACTTAAAAAAAAAAAAATATCTCCACTGTATTAAACTCATCTACGAAAAAAATGTACGTCCGAGTTGAACGATGAAATAATTAAACAACAAAAAGTGGTGTTTGAATTTAAAACGAGAAAACTAGAACAATATTTACATGTTTGTCGATGTATATATATATAAAAATCACGTTTCGTTTCGTTAATTCAGACCTTCCATTGGATTTTCATTTATTTTGCAGTTTATTCCGTTAGCGACGGTAAATACCTGCAGTCGGGCTTTTCGCCGTAAAATCCGTGTTATTTTATCCGGTAAAATGGTCGGTGAATTAAAGTAGCGAGAAAATTAATGATTTAATCGGATACAATTCGCCTTTTTTTTTGTCTATTATAACGAATAATGAGCAATTTTTTAATGGAACAATTATTTTTCAAATATTGACATTTTTTTGTAGATAAAAGTGACTAAAAACATTAAATTTTTCCTTCGTTCACATGATGAACAAATTTGCACTATTTTTTTATATCTTAATTATGTTTTTCATTAAAATTAGAGTGTTCTAAATTTAAAAAAAAAATTAATACCTCAAGAACGGCACGAACTAAAAATCTGATAAAAACCACAGCTGTTCCTTTCAGTGACGAGCAACATTAAAAAAAAAATGAAAATTAAATAGGTTCGAATTTCGAATTCCTGTCTTCACTGTACTGAATACCTCATAATAAATGCAAGTTTGCGCGTTTCGCGCGAGCTTGCAGCGGGAGCCCATATCGCGTCAGTGATTCGTCGAGTGAGAACTTTAGAGAAATCGGAACTATACTGTATTAGCCACTAGCGCCGCGGTGTAGCGTGGAGCGTCACCTGCAGCAACATAGAGACCACCGGCCCCCGTGTGTATTCCTCTTGTTCGCCGCGCGCGCTTATCGCTGAAAGGGGACATCACAAATGGTTTTTGATCGTTCGAACAGAAAATTGTATTTTCGAAATCAATTAATATCGTAATAATAATGCACTGGCTAATGAATGCTCGCATAAACGCCATTGCCGTGTCGCGGCAACGCGTGTCCTTCTGTCCTTCTCCTTTTTATAATTATAGTCGAGTTTAATTTGTACCTCTCTCTTTCGCTCTTTTGGTTTCCACTGTTTACCGCAGTATAAACGCCCCCCAGCCCCCACCGCCCCAGCCCCTGCACCCCCACCCCACCCCCCTCCTCCCCAGCTATGATAACACGCTGTGTCTCTTCCCGCAGGCTGCCAGCAGCAACAACGCCATTTGCTATCTCACTCTCTCTCTCTCCCTTTCTCCCTTTCTCTTTTCACCCCCTCCCCCCACCCCGCCCCTCGCCCCATTGCCCCTCAGGATTTCATCCACCGTGCCGAAAATAAGCCCCGCGGGTGTGTAGCTTACAGTCCGATTTCCGGGGTATAGCGAGTGGCACGGTTAGGGAAAGAGGAGAGGTTAATATAACCGGCGCGGCAAAGTGCTTTTGACAATTTTTAATTATCGATAACGGCAGGGGAAACGATGACGCTGCTGATAATTTATCGTGCGCCCGACATTCGTATACGATTCAAATGCAGGCTTGCTCTTCATTGCTGCTTTGCTGAATTTTCACATTTACCCCAATGACGCTTTCTTCATTAACGGATTTATGATTGTATTACGTCAGAGTCGGTACGAGTGAAACGCGAGTATACTGACAAGGTGCGACGATTTGAAATTTCGCGCCATTTTTTTTTTTTTTTCGAATCTAAAATTACTGGGCAGGTTGGTGATGATCGGAAAAATGGGTTATGGTGGGGTTTTTTTTATTAGGCTTGGAATTTGATACTTTGTAACGTACGACGCGGAATATCTATGGGGAATTTCATGCCAAAGAGACAAAGTCACAGAACTGCGTTTTTTCAAATTCTTTTTTCTTTTTACACGATTCCTTCTAGTATAAAAAAAAAATAAAAAAATTCGCCAAAAAAATGTAAAATATTTTACGTCCCAGCTCGATATTTATTTTTGAAAAAAAAAATCGTTTGTCCACAAAATGTTGTTTTCAAATAATCGAATTCCTTATCGATTTAATATATCTGGCGTAGGTTGAATCGAGGTTACCGAATGAAATGGCACTCTCTCGCACGGGCACTCTTATTCTGGTCGTAGCTGATGGCAAACAAACCGATGCTCGAAACAGTCGATTAATTTTCAGGCAAAGAGTCGTCGCTCTCTTGCTCCTGTGGTTCTGTTGCCGCTTGCTGCTGTTTCTGGTGCTCCGCTGGCGTCGTTATTATTCCGTGCGGACGATTGAGGCCTCGACGCGCGAGGCGCCACATCGATCATAGCTGACAATTCGACTGTCGCGCGTGCCTTGCACAACGCGACCGTTCTTTTATGTCGTGGATCACTATTAGCTTTCGTGTATTTGTAAATGTCCGTGTATGTATTTTATTTCTATACGCGAGTGTCTCAAACAACGCAGTGTGACGAAAACTATACACCAATTAAATTCACTGAAAAAAACATCTTTAAAATAATCAAAAATTGTTACTAAACATTTTTTTCTAAATTTTGAAAATTGAAAATTGAAAAAAAAAATTGATAAAATTCATTACAAAAGATTTTATTAACGAAAAAAAAAAAAAAAAAAAAAATCAAATGATAATCTTTAGAAATAAAAAACATGAAATTCTTATATGTTAATTTCACGTAAAAATAATCGTTGATAAATTGCCTAAAAAAAAAAAAATTCCATCGAAATACATCGTTAATTATGGAAGCGATAAGAAAAATCAGTAAAATTGCCGCAGTTATCAATAAACCACTTGGAGCTAAAAAAAGATCCAAAACCAGAAGCGGCAGAGAGAAGCTGACTGACAGTTTCTCTCATTTTCTCGGACAAATAACCGTCGTATTTGCGGTCAGTGCGCCCCGTACATACTAAAACATTCCTTACCAACAGAAATGCATACAAATACCTTCTCTCGCTTCTTACCTACCTGCGAGCTTGAATTACCGCAAATCCACTTCATAATTCTCGCTGCTGTTTAATGCGCGAGCGAGTCGAGTGAGTCAAGAGAGGTGGTTGTAAAGTTCACAGGCAAAGTTTCAACGGCTTCCCATCCTCTGCTGTTTCTCTCTCTCTCTGTTTCCCTGTCCTTATTCGCTCCACGGGGATAAACGTCATATATATATATATATGTATATATATAGAAGGAACTTAAGATATAAGGTATACATGAGGAATAAACGACGCGCGACAGAAGGCATCACATTTATACAAGTCTGAAAATATAAGTAAGGAAATGGAGAGGAACGCATCTGATGAGCATGTATGTGTGCGTACGTGCGTGCAAAGTAACTTAAGGAACCTGAAGGAATTTAAAGAACTCGAAGGAAACTGAAAGATCCTGAAGGAATTTTAAGAACCTGAAGGAAACTTAAGGAATTTAAAGAACCTGAAGGAACCTGAAGGAATTTAAAGAACCTGAAGGAACCTGAGGAACCTGACGGAACCTGAGGAACCTGACGGAACCTGAAGGAACCTGAAGGAACCTGAGGAATCTGAAGGAACCTGAGGAATCTGAAGGAACCTGAAGGAACCTGAAGAACCTGAGGAACCTGAAGGAACCTGACAAATCTGAAAGAATCTGACGAATGTATAAATTTTGAAGATCCTATTAGTAGTTTTGACTGGTTTTTAAAAATCCATAGGTTCTTGAGGTTCCTTAGGCCAAATTAGATGAGGTTCTCTTATTTTGTTTTTTTTTTTTTTTTACATATAAACAAAAATTCCTAGATATTTTAGCTAACGTAAACCGAGAGACTCACATAACTTCCATGCGTCGCTTGGCCGGCTACGAAACGAGATTAGTAATACGAGATTACTGCTCTTGTGGCGTTCTGCTGCTGCTTCGTTTGCAAAGAGAATCTCGACTCTATCGTTGTGAAGATAGGGTTTTCATGTGCGTTCATATATATGTATATAGGCATGGAACCGCGAGGAAGGAATACACGCACGAGAGGGGAGGGGGGGGGGAGTGGAGTTAGCCGACAGGACTTATTAATTAATTAATGGTGAGTTATGACCCCCGGAGCAGCTGAGTACTGGCCATCCGGTCATTTTCTACGTTGATGTTGCATTCGCTGCCTCATCGCCTCGCGACTGTATAATAGTGCTTCGATAAATGCCTAACTTATAAAATATACGAGGTACAGAATGTTATTTTTCACTCGTTTGTGATTTAAAGAAATTTGTTAATTTATTTATTTTTGTTTCGACGGACAAGAAATATTGCAACAAAAACTTGGAATTAATTTTTGAAAAATAAGAAGAAAGATTCTTTTTTTTTATATATTTTTACAAAATAAAAAAAAAATTTGGAAACATTTTGCATAAATTGACATTTTTTTTTTTTTTTTCGATTTATCAAAATTGAGTAAATATTTATCTTGATGTTACTTTGTCGTTATTTTTTTTCTCCTTTTATTTGAAGCACTCGGTGTTCTCTTGAGATCGATTTGCTTTGACAATCGTCATTATGCATTCACGAGAACCGGTCAGGCCGAAGACGAGGAAAATCCGATTTCGTAAAGTAACATTCATAAATAAAAGTCAACGTTAAATCTCGAGACAATTAATAACATCCAACTGTATTTCGTCAACTGTCAACAGACCATGTGTGCGCGTTGTTCCAGGCTGGTATTTGTGGACAGCCCATTTTTACCTGCAAGGTCCCTTCGACGACGATTCACATAATCTTGAAAGACTCACTGCGTCTCAACTATTAGAGTGACAATTATTAATTATGTCAATGAAAATACTTTTAACCCATCAATTATGAACTTATCAAAGTTGACATTTTTTTTTTGCTTCCTCATAGAAGAATCTTTGTTTTTATGAAAAAAAAAAGATTTTAATATCAAGATTCTTGAAATTCACTAAAATGTTCTGTAAAAGAGATTAATTCACAAAAATTGTCATATAACAGAAAATCAATGATCAGTGATTTCTCTCTTGTTCTTCAATATTAATTCCACTTCTGTTTTCCTACTGAAGAATTTTTTCGAGGCCACCGAACGACAGATTGCTATCTATTACTGTCATCGTATCATCGCCTGCTCTCTCTCTCTCTCTCCCGCGTGTAAATATATGTAGACGATCGTCGCGTTTCCCGAGATGAGAGAGAGAGAGAAAGAGAGCTATGCGTGCGTATATTTATAGACGCACTATATCGCGCGCAGCGGCCAGCAGGTGTGAATCACGCGCGATCCGGGACTCCCTACTATCGCTGCACGCCACCGCTGTGCGTATGTATATATATATGGGGCATTTCACCTGGTTTTGACCTGGGTTTGACCTCTGACCCCTTCCGATAGGGTCCGCAATTTTTTATATGATTGACACAACTCTAAAAAGAACTAATTTATTTAATTTTTATTTTTTCTACACATTTTTAGTTATCTATGATTTTTTAAAATAAATTATCGAGCGACGCATTTTCAAAAATCTGGAAAAATTCTGAAAAACCTTTTTTGGGAAATAGAATTTTTTTTTCATTAAAAAAGAAATGAAAAAAATTCGAAAAAATCGTGACTTTATGATGGGCAGAAAAATTTTGTATGCAACACATGATTTTTGAGAATTTTTTTTTCAGATTTCTAAAACGTGTCGTTCGATAATTTGTTTTAAAAAATCGTGGATGATTGACAATGTGTAAAAAAAAAATTAACAAGATTAATTAGAGCTTTTCAGAGTTATGTGAATCGTATAAAAAATTGCGGACCCTGTCGGAAGGGTCAAAGATTGGAGCCAGGTCTTGAAACCAGCTGGAATGCCCCATATACGGCAGTATTGCACGAGATTCTTCAGGAACTCATCCTGATTCCTGAAATACTCGAAGACCAAGATTTCCTTGAGTGCCACTTTAGCGAAATAATTTCCCTAAGAAATCTTATGTCCCGGGTAATTACCCATGTCTTTCTTTTTTTCATCATCATTTTTAATATCCGTGTGTTTAATTAATAGCTAATTGCAGATATATAAAATCAAGCACGCGGCTCGTAATTAAATTTTATTAGTCGTAAAACAGTGAATGCTTTTATTGATAATTAGGCATTATGATTATCGGTGCGAATGTTGAGTACAATACCGAAATATATTGCGTCGCGTATTATGATTGTTATTTATTATTGCTAGCAGGATGAAATTTTAATGTTATTTATTTGATATTTAATATTTTGTCGTTGAACTTTGCACTTTGGACATTTTTTTTTTTTTTCTGCTACGTCTCACTGATAAAATATTCAATACTTCTGACGTATTTCAAAAATACTGTACAAAAATAATTTAAAAAAAAATACTAAGAGTCGATATAAATATTTTCAGCAAATATAGCATAATCGAAAGAAAATCCTGAAATTTTGATAAGATAAGAAAAAAAAAAAAAAAATGAATGAATATTATTGCACCGAGGAAAAAAAATATAAAAAAATGTCGCGTATAGATTTGAATATTCTTTAGGCTGCATAATCGAAACAATGTCCTACTTTGTAAGGCTGATGCTTGAAGTCGTACTTCGACACATGTTAAGTAGTGAACCGCGACGAAAAATCGATACAAATCTCCATACATGAATATCATAGTCTCGTACCGATGGCAGCTTGCCCGTGTCCATGCTCGCGTGTATATTATAGTAGTCTGCTCACTTGCGAATTGTCTCGCACTTGGTTCACGCGCAACCAAGACAGAGGCAGAGAGAGAGAGAGAGAGAGAGAGAGGGAGAGAGAGAAGGATAGATCGAGTGCGGCGGCTACTCTCGTCGCGCAGAGCGGTCGCGTTCAGCAGAGAGAACCGGCGTACTCACCAGCAGCTCAGACGTGCCGGGCGATAACAGTGAGTAATAATCGCGCGCATTACGTCAGCGCTAACCCGTTGTATACTATACCTATAACGTTATACATATATCTCGCGTACTCTGTACACTCTACTATAGGTATTAGTGTATGTATACCGGGACTATGAATGCAACCGCTCGCATAGATCACTCTCACGGTGACGTACCGCATTCTAAGGAGAAGCTAGGAGGGCTAAGAGCGAGCATACTATATATTAACCACTAGAACTAGAACTATACAACAGTAAGGAGGGTAACGGTGTACCAATGTTCGGACACGTCCCGGTCTTTGAACACATCCACGTACACTTGAGTTTATGCTCATTTTTTTATCAATCCAGCTTTTACGGATTTTCGAGATTTTTTTTTTTTTTTTTTTCGAGATTAAAAATAAACATTGTCTTTTCTTAAGGGGGTTGTAAAAGTAAGAGCCAATGGACGGGAGCGGAATAAGAATTTTTATGAAACAAAAACTAGTAAGCGTTTTTAAGGACCAATATGGGATTTTAAGAGATTTTAAGAATCAGTAGTAGATTCTTAAAAATGATTATAGGTTCATTAGAGTTTTTGTTTTCCTTCCTTCTTTCTGAAATTCTAAAATTCCAAAGTTCTAAAATTCTAAAATTCTACATAATTCTAAAACAATCTAAAGTTCTAAAAAATTCTAAAATTCTACAACAATCTAAAATTCTAAAAAATTCTAAAATTCTAAAATTCTAAAAAATGTTAAAATTCTAAAAAATGTAAAAATTCTAAAATTCTAAAAAATCCTAAAATTCTAAAATTCTAAAAAATTCTAAAATTCTAAAATTCTAAAATTCTAAAATTCTAAAAAATTCTAAAAAATTCTAAAATTCTAAAAAATTCTAAAATTCTAAAATTCTAAAAAATTCTAAAAAATTCTAAGAAATTCTAAAAAATTCTAAAAAATTCTAAAAAATTCTAAAAAATTCTAAAAAAATTCTAAAAAATTCTAAAAAAAATCCAAAATTAAAATACGCACTAATTTTTATTTTGCGAGATTATAACCGAAAAGTCGACACTGTCTGTAATTGAATTACATGGAAATAATAATTTCTGCGAATAATGAATGATACGAAACACCTCGGTGTTTTGTAGCGGTTTAAGCCAAAGGCTTGGGTATACAAATGTGGCCGAACAATTCGCGGCCGTATAGCGTCCACTGCCGGCGCGTATACGTCCCACGTGCGCGCGGTAGTTAAGCCGTGATTCATCCGTTTACACACTCGGTACCCCCGGTTACCAGTGCCTATGGTGCGCGCGCGTTGCAATGGTTCGCGGCGCACGTGTAGGCGGCTCGTCGCCGCACTGTTGGAGAAAACCGCTCTCTGGCTTGTGTGCCGCTATCCTTGCGGCACGAAAAGTGCACTCTGCCGTGCGAACGCGCCTGCATTGCACACACACACACACACACATATATATAGAGTGGTTGTCGGTTTACACGCGCACCGCAAACACGACAAAAAGGACAGAACGTCATCCAATTGCGGTTAGACCAGAAAGACTAGACTCGGTCTATATAAATTGGCATAATTCCTAGGAAGTTTCAAATGCAACCAATTTCGGTAAGGCAAACGACCCGGTTACTGAAATTATTCTCACTCCGCATGTATGAAATCATCGAAATAATAAAAAAGGTTCTCTAGGTATTTATTATTTTATTGATACATTTTTTTTTATCAATTATAAAAATTACCATTATTTTATTTCGTAAAAGTTCATTTACCTTTTTCGTAAATTGTTATTAATAATGAAAAAAAAAAAAATAATAATGATATATTAGTTATTATTACACACCTATTAGTATATTCTTGATGGAAGCCGCAAACTGTATCAGTTTGTACATCATCGTATATCATCTATTCGTTGTTCAGTCTATTACGCGCTCGTTCAAAGGCGCAGCGACTGTTCGCCCGGCGTTAAGAAAGATAGACGGAGATCGAGAGAAACTTGATTGATCGGTTACTGGGGTGTTTGCTCCGGTTTGCCTTCTATACTATACTGCGATGCTGCTGTGTTCTCTCTGGTGCTCTTTGGGTGTCACTATAGTATACATATATATATATATACATATATGTGTATATAGGCGCCTGTTCGTTGAGAACAGCCCGCCGGACTCAACTCGAATTGTCACGTCCATCGATTATTCCCGACGTTGCGTTGATTGATGGCCGCGTAGACGATCGATCGATTGACGTCTCTCGCAGACTCGCGACTTTGCCATCTCGTCCGATAATTCCGGACTTCGTTTTTCTCCTCTTACTCCCACCGTTAAAACAACCCCTCCCCCCCCCCCCCCTTCCACTCCTTCTTTGCACGTCATCTTTCATTTTTCCTCATAATCGAAGGCAACAGCTTATTGCCAAGCAGAATAAATTTCTTTACCGTGTTGCACTCTAATAATTTCATGAGATGAACATGAAAAAAGAATTGAAGTTTCCTATCGAGTTTGTTGAAAAATTAATTTTTTAATCAATTTATTAATACAATTTTCACATTATTAATAAAGAAAATCAATGTTCCTGGTGTCTTCAAGCAATTTGCATTTTTTCCGATTTTTCTAACGTCCGAAAGTACCCGAATTCCAATAAAGTCACATTTTTTGCTGGGACTGTACTTAAATTTAAACAAAAAAAAAAATTCTTCGAAAAATAAATTTTTCATGCCTTTAAAAACATCATGGAATTAGTGTCCCACGAAAAAAAAAGTTGCTCGTGAAATTTTTTTAACAATTAATATTGTTTACCAATTTGTTAATAACATTTTGTCATTATTATTAACCAAAATCACGGTTCTTGGTGTCCTTGAGCCCCCTGATTTTTTTCCAATTTTTTCTCACGTCCCAAAGTACCGAAATTCGAAAAAAATCGAAATTTTGTCTGGGACTGTACCTGATATGCATTCTCAAAAGTTGACTAAAGCGACACCAGTCGATTCACAGACGTTACAATTCGTAATCACTGAACCAACCGATGTATATAAATATAGGTGCGGACAATTTTGTATTTGATGCGAATAAAAGAATAAGCTAATCCTCCCCCCCCCTCCCCCCCGCTCCCCGCTCCCCATTGGTGCTCTCGTTGCATAAAATACGACGACGTTTATATTAATGAGAAATGTGCCTATGGGAGAGACACGTCGACAGTCCGCCAACATTATACCGTCTTCTCCACCGTCTTATATAGCATAGAACCTCGATTTCCCATTGCCGATTGCCCCTCCTGATTACAAACTCCACTTTTATTATTATTATCAATCTGGCCGCGACGTTGTAAAGAGCTCTCTCGCTACGCTTCTATGCTCACGCTATATCACCGGTATAATGCTATTACTCCGTCTAAAATGCACTCGTTTCAATGCTCTGTGCAATAATAAATGGGCATACCCAACCAACGCGGATCGTCACGTCAAGCGTGGCACGTTTGATCGTTAAGACTTGCGAGTGGTATCGATAGCACAGTCGCCAGGCATCGCCACAGCGCACCAACACACTATAGTGCAAAACACTCAGCAGGCATCAAAGCCTCTACCTTTGTTCGACGGCAATCGGTACAAAGGATATAAGGCATTCTCTGTCGTTAAACATTTTTCGTCTTTTAACACTCTTAAACATTAATTGTAACTAACCAGATTTTTTAGTAGAATGAAAAAATTCATTCTGCGATTTTTTTTTGTCAGGTAAGAAAAATTATTTTTTTGATTTTCTTATTTCAACAAATAAATTATAGAAAAAAAAACTTCATCTCCTAAATTGAGAAAAAAGAATTTAAAACAAAATCACCATACTCTCGAGAATTATGAAAAAAATTGTCTCGTTATGTGAAGCCGCAGCTCAAAAAAGGAGAATTGACAGAGAATGCCTCCTATGGAAATTCCAGAACCCAAAAAAAAAAAAAAAATTCTGAAACGATCAAGTAGCACGTCTTCGGTTGATCCAACATTGGATTAAAGATTCACTAGAGTGCAGAGTGTGCATCCGTTCGTAAAGATTGAAAAATCAGATATACATCAAACGACATAACCCGGAAGACGTTGATCAAAGCTTTGCGAGAGATACCAACTTGGAATGTTTGCGTTTTTAATTACCTCTTTTTTTTTTCGTTCTTATTGATGATGGAAAGAGGCAATAAATAATGGAGAGCTCTGAGGTCAAGCTCGGCGAAACGTCATTGATTAGGAGAGTTTATTAGCGCATACAACGTGAATGGATAGTCCTGAGTCTATGTGTGTGTGTGTGTGTGATCATTGACCGTGAAAGAGCGAAGCTTGCCAAATAAATATAATCGATGTTTGTCATGCTCGCACATAGAAATAACGGAGCACATTGGATTCGCTATCTGCTTCCGTATTTATCATTTTTTTTTTTTTTTTTCCACTCTCACAGAGAGCTCGTATCTTTAATAGTGGATAATATAGTATTCGCACTCTCGACCTGATGCACAGATTTTTTTTTTTCTCTTCAGACCGATTTGGATAAGGTTAAATTATTGAGACTTGTATCTAATCGGTGAGGCACGATAGAGAACGCGGAAACTCGGTAATTGGAATCCGCGTACTTGTACTACGTCTTTGGTATCTTTTTACACCTCATATATCGCTCACAATCTCTTGGACTATAGTTACAGATTTAATATGCAATACAGAAAATTATCGCCGGCTAATAAGAAAATTATTAGCCGCAAATTTTGTCGAGGGCAAAAATGTATTTTACAAAAAAATACACGTTGCGGAAAAATTGCAACAGGGAAATTTGAGGATTTAAAAAAATGTGGAACTGCGATTTTTGTTTAGAAAATAAAAACGCAATTGAAAATAAGCTGTCGCATGGAATTTTCGACAGCATTTTTTTCGTCACCAAAAAAAATAGAAACGATTTTTTTTTGTGAGCAATAATCGTTACCTAAGTAAGAATCGACCTTTGAAGCTGAATGCGAAAAATCGTCTTGAAGAACCTCGCTTGGGAATTGTCGCAAAAAGGTCAGATTAAACGACGTCAGACTCGTATGTCTGTGTGTCTCAATTTCCACTGGAAACATCAATTTATAAGCCGCGAACGGAAACTGCCAGAGTCAAGAGAGAACAATGAAGATTGTATTCAATTGACATATACGCATGTCGGACAGTTGCATTCATCTCGATGCGGCGCGATTATACGATAAATAAGAAACCGGGGATATATTAATAAGTGACGCCACTTAAGAATCGACTTATAGTCACATGCTGTAATAAACGCGCCGCTGCGAATCGAATGAGTGGGCGATATTTATGGAAATCGGTATAAATTGTATAAGAAGCCAATTTATTCGATATAACAACACAAATTTTCTCGGTCTTATCGAATCACAAATTAAAATTTATTAAACCATTCCGATTTCAAGGTAACAAAAAATCTATAAAAACGTTGAGAAAATTATTTTTCTTTCCTACGTTATTTTTGCGAAAAAATTGTAAATTTTGTATTTTCAACAGAAAATTAATTTTAAAAACATACAATTTCTACAACTTTCTATATTATGGTTTAGAATTTTTTTTTTTTTTAGTAATAATTTTTTTTTTTGAACTCTTCACAATATTTGGTCCCTTTACTTGGCTGAGAAAGATGGACGCTACAGGTATTGGCTAGTTTCGGAGCCTTCGTATGCGACTCTATAAAAAGATTTCGCACGTTTGCGCGCTATTACGCTTTATATAATATCCTATACCTATATATACCCACTCTTATACGTTATATTCTTCTGTCTCGCTCCTTCACGTGTGATTCACAAGCCGGCACGACCATACTCCCCAGCGGTATGAATGGAGAGAGAGAGAGAGAGAGCCTTGGAGGTTTTGCCGCGTTGCCCCACACGCCCTCAGCACACTCGTGCTTCGTAGTATATATCTCTCGAGGCTCGCGTCCCGGACCTACCTCAACGCACACTCGAATCTCTCCTAATGTCTGACACCAGGCGCAAGGCGTCTCTTTGGCTCCTTTACGCGTGAAATGCACTCAAAAAAATCGCAGCTAAAAAATAAAACAAGCTTAATTGTTTAACCGTTTTTTTTTGCTGATCTGATCCAAATATTTTATCTGCAGATTCTAATCAGACGAACGAATTTCATGATATTTCGTCACTCATCTCGTGATTCATATAAAAATAAAATCCATCTGATGACTTCTCGAGCGACTTTTAAAAAAGATACAGAAAATGAGGAAAACCTCGATTTGAACCGTAAAAATGTCATTGATTACACGTGGATCGATTGTCAATCGATATCGCAGCAATAAATTTTGGCGATAATATCTCGATGAGAATTTTGTGAGAATTGTCGAGAAGTCCTTTATCTTAATTTTTCGTAACTCGTACCGTCGATCTCCGATCTCGCTCTCGGGCGTTCGACCTGTTTATCCTTCATAAAAATTATATCTAAGAGGCTCAGGTGCTGCAGGTATCTGGTGCGTCCGGCTCGGAAGATCGAGTTGCTCGATGTCTTCTCGAATGCCTACATGATGAAACTTAAAACGCCTAAGCCGCCGACTTTTCCGCCCCTGTTGTCTGACGATATTCTCTTTTACTCTTTCTCCTCCTCTTCTTCTTCTTCTTCTTCTTTCACTTCCTCTCGGGACTTACCTGCAACAGTTCATATCCTCTGTAAATAAGCAATCTCGTTCTTCTATTACAGTCAATAGAAATCTTAATGGGAAGGAATCCAATTACAATAGCACAATAACTTATTTATAATTGCAACAATTTGCACATTAATAATACATTTAAAGTTTGATTTAATGAAAATTAAATATCAATTTCAACAGTATAAATTTAACAAAAATTCTCATCAATTTAAATTCGATTGGAAATAACATATTATTTGACAAAAAAAAAAAACGAAAAAAAAAGTTCCTTGGTTGAGAGACATTGATATTGCGTGTGTCAGTCGGGTCTGATGAAAGTCACGAGATTCATTTCCAAGCTGGACCCGAAGTGGGCTATATATACAATATAACGTGTGCAGTGCTTCGTGCCGCGGCGCGCAAGTCGAGGAAGATTGACAGATCGAGGCGAGTCATCGGGGCTGGCGGTCGCGGTCGCCCCGCGCCCGCGACTTCGTATCTCATCTTCGTCATTCTCCGTCGTTTCATCCGTCCGTCCGATGATTGGCCGTACGCGTATTTGTTTCGTGACGCAGCAACAGCAGAGCCGCAAATGCGTTGTGGATATGCCGCGTTCGCTATACGGGGTTTGCGGAGTCATATTGTAGGGCCAATAGGGCGGCCTGTTTTGTTGTTTCACCATCTCGCCCCGTTGTCCCTTTTCAGAAGGCAAAATCTGAGTTTCGTGTGTGAGAAATGCTTCGGGAAGTCTACATCCCTTGAATTCTTGAAGGTAGTTTTGAAACGATACAATTTATTCGATAAAATCCTCACCCTCGCCCTTTAATACTGTCTCGTTGCGGTTTTTTTGTTTAGTTGAGTTTTAATGTTATATTCACCAGAGTTTCTCTCAATCCACACACTCACACATATATTTATCGTTACCTACACACATAATAGTGAGATCTGACCGCGAGCTCGTGCTTCGTCACTGTTAAAGCCCTTTTTGGTTCGCCGATATGTGGTGTATATCTCTTGTGTTCCCCACACGGAACGACGGACACACAACGGACCATGTTGGTCGTGGCCAATCTAGCGGCAGCATCGTCGCGAAGGATCAGTGAGAGAGCAAAAGAGCGCGACGGAATGAGAGTGCAAGAGGGAATAAGAGGAGGAAGGGAGTGTGGTAGGAATAATAAATAATAAAGGTATGGCGCAGCGGAGCATCAGAACGGTAGATTGATGGCTGCGCCATGACTGACGTTCCATCAATCACCTGCGTCTCTAACCTTCTCTCTCGCTCTTTCATTCTTCACTGTTGCCTTACCGGTCTCTCTCGCTCTTTCTCCGCAGCAAAGGAGTGACCGAACGTTATTGCCCCTTCATTGCCTGACGCTCGGATGCACGGGAGCTCTCTTTCCTCTCCCAATTTTCCTTCTCTGCCTCCTTTGTCCTTCTTTCTCCAGGTTTTCTCTCATCAGCACTTCCTTCACCGTCGTTTCTCCTGTTACGCCTGTCCGTCTCATTGTTGTTTAACTTCAGTCCAACGCGATTATCGCACTCGTTCTTCATTATATTACTCGGAACGAGATATATCGACTTTCTTGGTGTTTCCTCGACTCGGGACTTTCACCTTTCATTGAATTCCGCATGGACAGTGTGGATCATCACCGGGGTTTGGTCCCTAAGGAGTGACTAGAGACGACGGGGCCAATGAGTGGAAAGGAGACGCAAGGAATAGGCAATGAAAAGTCAGGAATGACGAACGGGCGTTTTGGACCTAGACACTAAAGTTTTGTACCGCGATACTGAGGTTATACAGAGCTATAGCTGGTTGATGTTGATGATGCGTTCTTGTCGGACTGGAACATTGATGACCCGACGATGACGTTGGCCTTCCGACTTCTCTTGTGCCGCCACTCTTCTTCTCATTTTGTCGGCTTCCTCCTCTCTTTCCGGAGCTATAAAAGTTGGCCGCGTTGTGTGAGATCACGCAGCTCATTCTGTTGATGATCCATCGGTCCTGTCCTCATACAGAAATAACTGCCTGTCTATCTCTTTCTCTTCGGGCGATTGTTGAATGATCCCTTCGATAACATCTGGCGTGATGGTCAATATTTCGATGTGGTCTACAATGAATGCTGCATACAAATGGTATAAGCGTAAAAGCTCTTTCAGGACAATTACAATTGTGGAGCAACTCAGGAATTTGTTTCTAATTTATATTACCATAATCGGCATTTGTTTGATGAAGCCTAACGGATTTAGTGTGTCTCTTTTTTCTACTAAATTATTTTTAACGTTCCAAGTCTCTAATCACTTGTCTATACGTTTCAGTTTATTTGGAATATTATTTTTAAAGACGTTGCGTATGAAGACGTTTTCATGTCCACTATCCATTGAGTACACATCCTCCGTAACGATAACATTTCACTTCAATTGATGCAAAAGTCTCCGTAGTCACTGGGTGCCTTCAACACCCAAGCCCAGTTCGGCCACTAGGTGGGATAAAGCAAGAGGAAGCCGTTTAAACCGCTGTAGAGCAAGATCCGGCCGAGGGGCGAAGGTGTGAGGGATGCCGTTGAGTGCAAAAGGGGTTTGAGAAGAGCCTAGATATGGAGTTAGAGAGCTGGTAAGTGAGAGCAATTGAGGGAATGCTGGATTGACCAGAATCCCCAGCCAGCATTGGCATCGGCAGCCAGTCCAGTAATTCGTCCCTCTTGGCGTATGGTGAGTGGCCTAGACGGATCAATCGGGAAGGCGGGTATAAGTTTCCGCCGTTGCGGTCCGGAGGCAAGCAGTCAGGCTTGAGAGTGAGAGGCGAATGAAGGCAAGGAATAGCCCAAGCCTTGTGGAGGCCCCCGCCGGAGGTATAACCGGGCATTGGTGGCCTGGCGAGGTTCGCTGTCGTGGTCAGTTTCGGATTGCGGCGATGTCAGTGACAGCTGGTCTCGAGGACGGCGCCGCGTATTGAACTCACGTCCAGTCACGCTCCTTTATACCTACTTACCTCGGTTGCCCCGTCGTATACTCCTCTCCTCACCGCGGGCGCGCGGTCTTCTCGTCGCTTCGCCTTGTCCAGCACTCCTCAGGATGGCTATCCTCCCGCGCTTCTCCACCTTTCATCCTCGTCTCATCCTCCCGTATACTCTCTTTTTCATTCCCGCTCTATTCCCTCGCTCGAAAACCCACGTCCGGCGCCCCTCACTTCTCCTCTTTGTACCCCTTTCTCACTCAGTTGTGCCTTCCATTCTCGACGAAACTTCGCGTCTTCCCTCATCTCAGAACTATACTTTGCCCGCTCTCTATTTCCCATTCTGCGATGTCTTCACCCTTTTGCCTTTCCTCTTTGGAAAGGGGGGTTAGGCCGGGGGAGAGTGAGGAGGCTTTTGGTATATTCTACTTCAATCTCTATCCCGCTATGCTTCTTATCCCTTCGGGGTACTTCTTTCGTCTCGGGTCTTGGTCGCTGGCCGAGTCGAATAATCATCCTTGTAATAGGACACGCGTATATAGGATGGCCTTTGGTATGAGGATATAATATGGTATATGTATAGCAGAGCTCAGACAAGAAGGGAAGAAGAAGAGTTTCAGCCTATAATAATAATACTTCCCGATAGAGCCAGCTTATCCCGAACCATCTACGATGATTAGGATGTTCCAGCGGCCAGAAGCAGATGAGGGAGCGAGAAAGTGGTGACCGAACACCGGCAAAGTCCGAGAGCCCGCTATGCGATTATTAGGTATCCTTCGCTTCCCCTCGTGATCGGCTACGAAGTCGCGATGGGTTCCGAAGGAAAGAGTCGCTCTTCTTCGAGCCTCGGCGATATTGCGAAAAAGGAACGAGATGAGACAGTAGGTGGAGACTGTGTTATTATTGGCTATTCGATGGTACATGTTCATGGTTCGCAGGTCATAGGCGATAACCGTGTAGCCTTCTCCATGATTGTCCAGTGGACGAGACGAAGTTCTAAGGAATCTCTGAGGTTCAAGATATCGTACGAAGGTGGAATTACTTTGGCGATATTTTTAGCCTTCTTGAAATCTACAGTTATTTGTTGTCGCTCCCGAATCATGGATTTTTCTTTTTATCTAGGATAGATATGATCCAACTACAGGCTACCCATTATACTTTATCATTGGAGAAAAATTCTTTTCGCAGATATAGATTAATGGTAAAAAAAAAGAACGTAAAGGCAAACATCTTAGATATAGAACTTGAGTGTCTTTTTTCCTCGGGCTTATTCGGACGTTTTCTCATACCAAAAGCAGTGTTAAAGCGGCGCCAACAGGAGCATTAATACAGAAATCCTCCTTCCAAAATCTTCTCGCGCCAAAAGGTCTCGAAGGTAGGCGCTAGGATCATAGGTATACTCGCTACCAAACAAGACGACCGAGCTAAGGCAAGACGCGCCGGCTTCTTTAATTAGTTCCCTTGCCGTCGGCGATTTAGCTCGTTCTTCGCCAAACGGAGTAGCTTCAGCTCACGGCTTTTGCACTGGTGTTAGTGGCTGTGCGAGAGCACCAAGATTCGAGAGACGAGGAATGAAAGGGCGGAAGAGAGGGGTGCCATAGCATCGTAGAAGGTCTGCCAACCAACCACCCTTACCATCTTCTTATCCCGCAAAACCCCGGCTCACCTCTCCGCGCCTTCCACTCTCCCCTCGCTATTTCGTAGATCCGGCACTCGAAACTCGAGTAAAGCTTCGTCTGTCCGATATAAGTATACATACTCTGTAACCATACTTACATACGATATACAGGTATACCTTACACACGATACATAGTACAGTATCGGTATTCGTGAGTGAAGGAAACAGGGAGAGGTGCTTCCTCTCAGCTATAGTATATACCTCAAAGAGCTCCTGCATGTCGTGGGGCTGTTTTACCTCCCAATTACTCGAAACAGTCGGGCTATCGAGGCTGCTGGCGTGCATTAAACTCTGGGAATAAGGAGGACGTGAGGAAGGAGTGTGTGGGGGGGAGGGAAACTGTGAGAGAGAGAGTCGGGCCAACCTCCTCAACGAATCTTCCTTCCGTACACTTCATCTCGTTTCCCTTCCATCCTCCGTCCCTTCGCCTCTTGGGTCAGGGCACTCCATGCTTTCTCGTTGTTTCGTGTATATCTCTACAACTCGTGGTGGAAACTGAGAAGGGAAACTGCGGCTTGTCCTGGCATGAGGCAAGCCCAGGATGTTGTAGGTATATGGCAGGGGGGAAAGAGATGAAGGGAGAAGGAGGAGGCAGTGAAGCTTCCCGAGTACTATGAAGTCGGGATAACGACAAGAGGAAGACCGAGCGCGATATTACACGCGAGGAAAGGGATGAGAAGGGAGGGAAAAGGATATAGGCATCCGCCTCGGTGTCTGCGGGGAGGGATTGGGGGTGAATGCTGGCACGGAGTAACGTTGGTAAGGGACGAGGAGAAAACGGGAGCTTGGTGGACGTTCCTACGTATCTATAGAGAGGGCATTGGGGGAGGCGTATGGGGGGGGGCGGAGGGTGGAAAACCCGTTGGTTGTTACGAGGGACGTCGGACGAGCAAGAGTGTAGATGCCAGCGGGGAGGGCGGAGGTGTCGGGACGCTACGGGACGGCCGCCAAGGGACGCTTCAACGCAACGAGCACCTTATCTTCGCTACACCTTCGCCGGCGAAACGGACCAACCTATCTGCCGTTACTACCCGTCCCATTCACCCTTCTCCCTTTCCCTTTCTCCATCCTCCCACCTCTTCTTTCTCTACTATCAGCTCTCGCACTCGCGTGTTGCCTTCCCGTACTTACGGACGACTACGCGGCGCCCGTGGCTAAATAAACTACTGTCTGCGTTCTCACTTGCTCGCCCTTTTCGTTCCTTATCCAAACGGGGAGCGAGCGAAACGACCAGGAATGGGTGAGCAAGTGAGCTTCCACCGCTTCGAGACGAAAGAGGACAAGAGAACGTGGGAGGGTAGAGAAGAGGAAGGAAGAACTGCTGCTGCTGCTGCTGCTGCTGCTTCTGCCTGGTAGCTACGGACGAATGTAATTACCCCCGAATAGCCACCTGCCCGGTTTTCGACCCTCTCGCTAGCTCTGCCGCCCGTGAGAACGAGTCGAGTTACACACATCGGATGCTTCTGTATTTGCTATACGACATAGACTCTACGTGCTGTGTATATTATACACGTTCCTATACCATGTATCTTCATGACGAAATGCTTCTGATAAAATTCCATTTTAGCGAGGCTGTCTTCACTCATACTATTTAGAAGCCAGTTTTCAACTGTAGTTAGAGAAAACTCTGCTTTTGGTTAACTATAAATAGTATGTATCTATTTAATGCTTAAATAGGCGGCGCGTAGTAAAGTTTGCACAGCTGCATCTTAGCTAAAAATATTCCAACTGCGAATTAATAGTCGTCACTTGTTAGTTGCCAGGCCTATTACGATTTCTCCGAGTGTGTGCATTCATGTTTAACAGTATCATTATCCAACACTTTGAGACTGGATTGCATCAGCGATAATTGATACTTCGGTAACAACGATTATCGTCGTAATACGTTAAATAAGTGCTTCGTGGATTTTGTATAATATCCTGTAAGTTTATGGCTACTATGTACTACTCCGCTAACCAGTTATTTGCGATAGGTCGTGTCTCAGCTATTATTCATCACTGTAACTCTATTATAATCCGTCATTACATACCCACTAACGGTTCTAAAAAAGGATAGAAAATCTATACGTTAAATATAGACGAACAAAATTACTTTGATTCCAAATAGGTGAACTGCTGAAAGTCTAACCACAAATGGAAACGTATAATATCATTGCGAAATTTCGTCGAATTCAAAACTCCAATTATTTGATATCACCAACTTTTGAGCCACAGACTAAATATTCCAAAACCAGTGAAAACGTAAATCCAAACTTTCAATATCATGGAATTGCTGTCCAAATCAAAACTCCCCGTTGTTTGGTGTCACCATCTGTTTCATTTCATTGTAACGATCCAAACTTATTCGGCTTTTGACGACGTCCATTTTCAGCCGAGCTATATGAAAGCGTTGATTTTCGTACGTGCATTACCACACGATTTATAATCAGAGAGAGAGAGAGAGAGAGAGAGCCGCGCTGTTGCCGGTGACTGGCGCTGCCGGGTATGCTTGCGGTGGCGTGTCCCAGCTTCGTCTCACGCGTTTTATAAATGTCCCTGAGCAATAAAGACGCACGATGGATTAGCCGTGGAAGAGCCGGCATACCGACGCGCCGCGGATCTATTCTGGTGATTTGAAGCCGGGCACGCGCGTCCAATGAATCAATCGAGTGCCATCCACATCTTCCCGTCCAGCTTTCACACTCTCTGTCGCTCTCTATAGCCAGCCTCTCTTCCCTTCCGTCTCATTTTTTTCGATCCTTCTTTCTCCCACTCGGTGAACTCTGCTTCTATCACCTTTTTCTTTTTCTTTCTTTTTTTTGAGTTCTCGTTTCTTCTCCCTAAGTCTCTCACTCGGCTTTGATCTGTCAACCACCTTAACCCCGCGTACGATCCTCCAAGACCCCAAGGCAGTCACGGCTCACCGGAATACCTAATAGTATATTCCTTCCCTCCACTTCATCTCAACCCCCCCGACGAAAGGCTCTTCCCTTCTTCGTTATTTTTCGACCAACTTGCCTACTTTTCAACTTCGCTCTTAATCCTCCAACGCCCACACGAGAAATTATTCTCTCTTGAAGTGAATGACTTGTTCTTTTTTTTTATCAGGGATCAGAATAATTGGAGCAAATTATCGGATTGTGGACTGCACGGACATTTGAGGGTGTTCTTTTTTTTTTTTCGTGGAAGACATTTCTTGTTCATTTGTCATGACAGTTTTTGTTTTTTTATCGATGTGTCCGATTTCTTTCAAGGATTTACGAATGTGTCATTAATATCACTGATTGCTACTTTGTTTTAAAATGACATCCGGCTTTTAGAGACGCTTAAATTAATTAGTTATTTCATACATTAATGTTGTGAATACCAAGCAAATGTAGTTGGAGTTATCCCGAGGTATTCTCCGGTCCATGTATAATAGCATTGTATCCGCAGGAGTCTCACCGTTCGTCGGTGTGGGATTGTTGTGCGTCGACCTTTACCTAACAACCCTGCCGGCTTGGTACGCCACCTTCTCGCTCTCTCTCTCTCTCTCTCTCTCTCTCTCTCTCTCTCTCTCTCTCTCTCTCTCTCTCTCTCTCTCTCTCTCTCTCTCTCTCTCTCTCTCTCTCTCTCTCTCGTTCTCCCCGCCTTGGTTTCTCTACACTACAGTCGAAGCGAACGTTGCGCGCCGTCGAGCCACACAGCCACCCCCGTCGCCAACCCTGACCTGATTTATGGGATTCTGGAAGCGTCTACCGCCCGACGTAGCCGACCGACTCGCGTGTTTCAGGGGGGGTTGCGCGCACTCTCACTTCCCTCCCTCTCGCCCTCCATCCCTCTCTCTCTCTCTCTCGCCCTATTCCTTCACCTCTCATGCGTTGCGGCGTCTCTTACGTCGTGTAGACAGCTGGTTAGTGTTTCCACCGAGTAAACGCCGCTCTATACACTGCACTCTACTGTTATCCAGTTGGTATAGTCTGGCTATAAGCGAAAGTGAATTTCTCACACTGCTGCAACGTACACCATTTGCTGTATAGCAATTTTCCAACTACTCCGGAATTAAATGAATTCTATCACTACATCGTTCGTTATTGCATTAACGTAATTATCTAGAAACAAAAATATATATTCATCAGATATATATATCGAAATATATGAAATATCGTATTTTTCATAAAAACAGATTAGTTAATATTTAATAAACGAGATGTTGAAAAAAGTTATTACGATTAAATTGCGCATCGCGCAAAACGATTATTTGTTACGTGAAAATATAACCGAGAAGGGTTTGAGGATAGTAATAGAGATTAAAGGAATTAAGGCTCCACCGTCAATAGTAACAATTTGGAGGCATGAATAGCCGGGGAGAAGCGGTGTGCGATCGTATATAATTAGGTACCGGAGAATGTCTCGAGCGCACTTATATATTGTGGACGGAGAAAATTAGTGGTCAATGAGCGATTACCGGTGAACCCCCTGGCATATTCAATATCTACGCGTTAACCCTAAAGCATACCTGCATAGCCCACTTGCAACTGTGATGAAGAAGGTTTCCAATGTTCCTAAGTGAGATGGAAGGAATCCAGGCAAATAAAATGTTATAGGTTTAGGGATACGACCCAAAGGGTTATAAAAGCCACCGAACCCGTTCATTTACCACCGCAATAAAGGTCATTATCGTCGTGCTCATTATATTGGTAACTATTCGTTGGTCGTGCAAGAGCCTCCTTCTGCTCTTCCTTCTCCTCCCCCGCTGAAAGTGGACGGTAAGGGACAGCAGCAGGGGGCACCAGAAATTGAGCAACCTTATAGAAAGTCTGCATGTCCGGTACCTTTAAAATATATAGTATCCGCCGTAACTGGTACATGAAATAGAAAAAGGAAGGACTTTTCTATTTTTCCTTTACCAGGGGAGGACAACAACAAAAAATTAGGAACCACGTTGGCTCTCACAATGACCCCTTCCCCTCCCTTTTCCACGTCTTTCTCTGAGTGATTTGTGTCGTTGGCCATTCTTTTCGACCAGGACTCTATCTCTCCCTCTCGCTCTTTCGGTGCTCCTTCCTTCTCCCCGGGTCTTTCACTCTTGGTCTCCCACTATGACGAAGTGCGAAGGGATAGGAAAGAGCGGGAGAATGACGATAGTAAACCACCGCACAACTCTAACCAGGACCTAGGCACTGGGCATACGCGAAGCACAACGTCGGCGATCTCTTGCCTCCCTCTCTTCCCCCTCCCTCCCTCCCTCCGCCCTTCTGTCCTTGTCGTTCTCCTAGATATGGCCGGGTAATATACGAGCCCTGCATCTGTTCCCCGAAGTGACGCAACGTCCCGCCATAGATCACACCCAGGCTTTTAGAGAGTGAAGGCTGTTAAGGAGAGTGCGAGAGGGACAGCCGGTGTAAGGCCAGAAGGGAAGAGAAAGTGGGGAAGTGGCAGGGGGGGGGGGGGGGGAGGGGAGAGAAAACTGGAGATATAGCGATATAGAGACAAAGAGGACAGGGAGAGTAGTGAAAGAACGCGAGGACGCTATAGGCGTCTCCGCTAAACGAGAGAGGGACACAGAATGGGGAGTATGGAAGTGGGAGAAAGAGGTGGAGAGGAGTGATAGCCTAAAGAAAGAGAGAGAGAGAGATACGAGAATAGAAGAGCGGGACGAAGGGAAGAGGGAAAAGAAGACGCGCTCATGCTTCGTGAGGAGTAGAGGGACTGTCAAGTTGACGTACTGTTACTGTTAAAACTCCCTGCCGAGACTGTACGTTCTGTACACGTAAAGAAGAGGCCAACGGCGCTGCAAAATGTGTGCGCTGGCTCCACATCCCTCCTCCAACCGTTACTGCATTATATATAGTCGTGGTGTATTTATGTGAGGGTGGGAACACGGGTTTTCTTTCTTTCTTTATTTTTTTTTTTATTTTTTTTTCTTTAGTTTTGGCTAAAGGGGTTGTAGGCCAAGCGTTGAGATATTTGAGGGAAAAATGGCGCCTGTTTGAAATTCGTTTGGGTAATCTGATGGCATTTATGGCAATGAAGGAGCAGCAGCAGCAGTTGGTATATTCCTTTGTATCGAAATAATGGCATTAAGTAAGCTTTAGTAAGTTTTTTTTTTTATTTAGTTAAATAAATTATGTAAATTTCACGGAATTTATATTGGTTGAAAAATGTTTTATTCCGTCCGGGGGAATTAGGGTCATGTCAGGCAATAAAAAAAATGAGTCAGCGAAAATTAGGAGATTATAAGACAGCTCGGTTAGCTATGCAAAAATACATATTCATTCGTACCGATTGATATCTCTCTGGCTCTAAATTATTTTTAGAAATACAGGTCAGTTCCCGCCGTAATTTTAGTCAGCCAATTGTTTTAACAGAATTCACTCGGTCTGTCTTCATACCCAGATTGCTCGGCAAATAATCCCTCGAATATTCTGAAATTTAAACAGACACATCACATTGAATTAAACCCAAAGTGTTCGCCAATTTCCGTGCAATTACGTAAACAGGTATAAAAAAAAAAATTAAGACACTGCTAAAAGCAATTAAACAGAGGCTTTCAAATGAGTGACCTTGTGACCCTACATTGCTTCCCCGCTTTTGATATAACTTTACGCACTAGGTGGCGAACTCAAGAAGCGAGGAAGGGGTAAGAAGCCGAGTCAATGAATATTCCCTCTACGTTGAAGCCTCAACTTAGATTCTCCAGCCTCCTTCCTTCTCTCTTCTTCTTCTTCTTCTTCTTCTTCTTCTTCTTCTTCTTCGTTGCTGGCACTCTTTTTCCTCTCCTCAAACTCCTCCTTCCCCGCTAGCTGTCTCGACGCTGAAGAAACATGCGAACGTTACCCAGCCCCAACAGTCGGCTGATAAGTTTATGACGTGAGTTCGAGTTCACGTCGAAACGTTGGCTTCCTGCACCAGTGGAATTCGATGTCGGCGATACCAGGAAAAATATAAGGGCTTCTCGCTTCTTTGAACTTGTTCAACTCACTTTATTCTTGGGATTCTATAACGTGCTTTGCGTATGGAATAAAAAAAAAAAAAAAAAAAAAAAAAAAAAACTGCTACCGAATTCAGACGCGAAAATTTCAACCATATTTTGTTGGAATCTCAACAATCTATGGGTTTTTTTTTTCAAATCCAATCATTGGACAAAAATCCATAAATTATTTTTTAGGTTGTTTTAGGTCCTAAGCTTTTTATTTATTTATTTAAAACAAAATATTTACGATTTAAATTTTTTTTTCAAAAATACCCTTTTTTCTGACATCAAAGTTGCTTGAGTTTTCTTTTTTTTTTCTTTCTTTCACGCGAGTCGCCAGATTTCTTGGGACAGAAGGGGTCGATGAGAGATAGTTCGCAGGTGCGATGCGGGTTGTCGTGTACTTATACCGCATCACCCGCTACACATAAAGCAGTCTTCACACACACACACACACACATACACACCAAGATAAAAAAATACCAATACAGCGAGGCATAGACACCCGGGTGGCCCAAGAGTGACACACCACGTTTATGCCAACGTGTCGTAGGTACACTATATATATATATATATGTAGGTATATAGGTTGTCCCTTGCGAGAGCCATTGAGACGAGATATACGAGCGCGAGTTTGTTTGCGCTTATGGCCCGCGTCTGGGCGGGGGGTAACGTTTTATCGGGGCACCCTTATGCCTATTATTTCCTCCCTTGGCCGTGCTCACCCCCGCTGGCGCCATCCAGCACTGCTATACCAGCACAACCCCCCTTCCCACCCCTTCACCCTCGTCCCCCTTTCCCCTTGACGCAGCTATACCGCCGCGCGTCTCTTCGGCACCCCAACGTGGGTGACGCAGCGCGCGAATTAAAACGCCTCATAAATATCTGAAACAAAGGCGGGCCGCTTTCGAGGGCGTACGCCCGAAAGATATACGGCTGGTTACGATGGTCCGCGTACGGCAGTCTCTCTTCTCTTCTCTCTCGCTTCCACTTTCTATCTACGAGAGCTAGCAATTCACCAGCAGGAGAGTCAGAGCTTTGGTGCTTACTGGCGAACGGGAACTGCTATGGGGGGTCGGGAGAGGGGTGGAGGGGGGCGGGGGCATTCAGAAAAAGAACCACGGGTGGCACAAAAATGAGGGCTCGATGGATATATTTTTCAGATGATTTTTATACTTATATTGTGATCGTTGATTTTTTTTGTTTTTTTTTTCAGACGAATAATTACGTTTTTTTAGGGAGCATTTTGGTGGATAATATATTTAATAATAATAATAATAATAATATAATAAGGCTTTTGGATTCGAAAAGTATGAATAATATTGAAAATTATCTTTCACCAAAATAATGATTTACCCTCAAAATTGACAAAAAAAAAAAATTATTCGTATTATTGTTACGATTTTTGACAAAGTATTATTTTGATGTTTCAGGTAAGTAGTGGTCTCCAATCATTTGAGAGAGAAAAAGAAAAAAAGAAAAAGATCGAGAAGCGGCCGAGGAGCCGCAACGGGACGGAAGACGATATGCGAAGCAAGCAGCAGCCGAGGCCGTCGTTTCGTTGGCCCCAGCAACGTGGCGATAACGTTACCGGTAAATATTACAATAACAAGAATAAAACCCCTAAAATAAAGAACCATTTCCGTGTGACGAATTTTCGATAATTTAATTATTGAAAAAAAAAAAAAAAAAAAATAAACGTATTCGAATAAAATATATTTCGATGTTTGCCTAATAAACATTTTTTGAATCCAAAAAATATTTATTCAACCTGATATCCAATTATATTTTATTCAAATTAAAATTCTTGTAAATCTCGCTATTGGTAAAAAAAAAAAAAAAGTAAAAAAAAAAAGTGAGGAAACAATGCCCAACGCTCCACTTTGCAATCCTCTTTTATTATTATTAAAAAATTGAATTTTCAAAATATCGTCGAAGCACCGCAATATTACGTTGGATGACGCACACGGTAGAAATGTTATAGTTGCAAATGCCGCACGAATTTCATTTTGATTAGACCACCACGCACGTCGAGCCTCGGCCGTTTGCACGTCTCCCGGGTGACGTCTGTCATCCAACCCCTCTGTACATGCGACACACATATATATATATGTATATATTTATATACATATATATATGTATATATATGTTCAAGGATACATATACATAAATATCTATATACGGTGGAGTCTAATGTACGTGCGGTACGTACATTTCGTTGGCTGATGTTTTATCAGTGACACTTTGGACACGTTCACGTTTTCCTATGATTCGAACGGACTGGCACAATGTACTCTCTGGGAAACTACCCCGGCTCTAGGTAGCCCATAGTACAATAATGCCTAGCATAGAATGCTTTTGCTATACATTTGCGCGGTGGTAGTGCACCCTCGTTTATATTCTGCTTTAATACTGCTACATGTGGACTAAATATGGTTATGTCGATGTATGTATATATATATATATATATATATGTATTTGTGTTGGCCTTGTGTGTGGATGGTTTTGTGGATGCATATAGAGTTTTGCAGCTGGGATGGGTCGTGAGACAGAGTGACGCTTCGCGAGAGCCGCGCGCGACGTTTACGTCTCGCGTGTCACTACTACGCCCAGTTTTCTATCTCTCTCTCTCTCTCTATGCATTGGACATGTGTATTAAACTCTTCTTTCTCTCCATGCGCGAATATAACGGCCTAACCAACGTTTCGTATCGATTCTGACAAAACTTAAGAAGGCATGACGAGCGACCGGTTGATTGACGAGGCGGCTTACATCGACGGTTATTCAAATTACGACAAACTTCTTCTGAGTTGTTCACTTTTTTTTGATCTTTGAACGGTCATTTTTGGAAAAATTACAAATGAAAATGCAAAGATTTTTTAATCATGACGGCTGAATCCAACTTTGCTTCCTCGCGCTCCGTAAAAAAAGTCACGCGTAAAAAGATGTTTCAGTTGGAAAAAAGACGGACAGACGGACGGACAGATCAAAGAATCGTGAATGCAAAGTGACGACGGAAAAGGCGGGAAACGAGCGAGACGAGCTGTGAAAATAAGTTTCCGGAATGAATCGAGCACTATCCGAATTGACATTTACTTTCATAATTTTTCATAACGGTGTACGATGCGCAACAGCTGTTGGTCCCCCCAGTTCTCTCGGCAGTTTCATAGCCTACATCGACTCTCTGCTTCGCTACAACGCACTTCAATTTTTTTTTTCTTTTTTTTTTTTCGTTTTCGCTTGTGCTCCCGTTCGTTTCAATCCCTCTCTCTCTCTCTCGAGATGAGTGTGCAAGGAAGACATAGAACGATGCGGCGGTCCGATATCGATGCGATATCGTCACGTCGTCAAATTGCAACTCATTTACCGATTATCGTCACTATATAGCCGAAGCAGCGCGAGGTTTAGCCGAAGGGGAAAACGCCCGAGGGACGAATCGTAAATCGCTAATTTACGACGCGGCTGTAAGAGACCGAAATCATCAGGGTAGTAACGCACTAGTAGCGATGATGATGATGACGATGACGATGATTTGCTACTTTGCAGGAAACACCGGGTTGGTAATAGCCAATCGGATTACCCTCATTCGTGACAACTGGCGCTTGTGGCTTTTTTTTTTTTTTAAATACAGTTTCTATCGCAAGGTAGAGGCGATTAATTTAGCTTCGACAAAGATTTCCATTTTTTGTTATGCAGTCGAAAATAATTTTTCACCATTTCTCTAATTTCGAACCTAAAATACCATATAATTTAAATTTCATGGAAAAATATTTTTTCATATCGTCTCATAATTTTTTTGTACATTAAACAAGAACTCTCTAATGCGGATTCGCATTTTTTCGCACTATAGTTTCTCATTTACAGCGTGTGTAGTAATTTCTTTGAATCTCAGTAACCGATTAACTTGACTGTACCTAATCTCGTTGGCATTACCGACTGCTTTGTCTCCTTTACCAAAGCACATGGCACTTGCGGTCACGTGACTCGAAGCGTGATCGACCGATCGAGGTCTCGAGGGAGAAGCTCTCTCGCTGGCGTAGTAAGCGAATGAACGCTCGACCGAGACTGAGCCCCAAAGAGAGATTGATGGACGTCGGGCGTATAGAAGAAACAAAGAGCAAAAAGAACTCGTGAAAAGTGAGGTTATATACACTATATATATATATACATATATCGCATAAAACGACATAAAATGAGGCGCGATGCTAACGAGAACGAGTCGCGCGACTGATTAGTCGATTCTTGTACGAGTTCTCTTTTGCTCTCGCGCCACATAGCGGCATAAACGTATAACCCACGTCTCTTGAAGCAGCGTTAAATCACTTTGAAAGAGCCCCACGCGGCTTAAACCTACACTACGGAAACTAGCCAATCCGAAGGTCTGGCGGAATACCGGGCGTATCAAAGAGCGTAACTTCCAACCTCTGTATATACACACTTTAGTCAGCTTCCTCGCTGTACAACGCAAACCACCTAGATTTCTTTTTTTTTTTTATCTTTCTCTTTCGCTTTCTTTATCGGCCTCCGGAGAGTGTTGGCTGTAACCTGTGTGAGATTGCATCGATTGCGTTTCTCCGCTGTATCGTTTCTGTTAACTGTTGTGTGTATATATATATATATACGCGTTAAATATATGAATGTATGGAATTGCTACTGTGTATATACGGCATTCCATGTTCATTCACGCGTTACAAAAACATTCGCAATCTCCCAAAAAAATGTTATATCATTTTGTTGACTCAATGATTTTTCAATGATTTTTCATTTTAATTTAGACGCGCGGAAAATTTATGCGCGCATCTCGTAGCGAAATTTTTCAACCTCTGTCAATTCGTATTCTAACCTCAAAACTTAAATCAGATTTTATTTGAAAATCGGTAAATGGAATTCAATCAAACTTTTTACAATCATATTCTTGCCATCGTTCTCCATTGATTACCAACGATTTATTGATTTTCATGTATTCATATCGAAAATAAATCCATTTAAACTCTCGAGGTGGGAATCGAAAAATTTTAGCACACTCGTTTGTGCGACTTTATCATCGCAAAGCGTTGCAATTAATACAGTGCAAAAAAAAAACCCACGTCAGTCGTCTCTGACGCGTCTGTCTGTCTGTCTTTAGCATCCTGGATTTGTTTTTAACTTCGCAATCGTTTGATCGACGCCAATCGTATGAGAATATTTTTTCCACTGTGGCATTTCATCGATTTGTTGGTCGCTTTCGTTGACTCGTTTTACTTATGTTCCTCGAGCGGGGTATACGCGGTTAAACTCATTTCTTTGCCAAGCCTTTTTTACCTTATGTCGTTTCCTGCCAGAGGCTGCCTATGTTGGCTTCGCCAATAGCAGCGGTGACTAGTCGTTACACTCGTGTAACACCAGCCGGGTATATAAGCATAAGCGGTCGCATTCTAAATCAATCACTCTACTCTCCCGCTGCCGCCAACTCTGTATTATGCATTCTATACCACCGACTGCCTCAGATCTTAGCACTGTCGTGTGCCGCCTTCACAAATACATTTCAACATGGCGTATTTCACTTTCCTTCCTATTCGGCATTTTCATTTTTTTTTTCCTACCATTTATATTTTATTTTCTTTAGCAAATGAAAGAAAAAACAATGTTTTCACTGCTTTCGGCTAAAATATTTTTCTGGCTAAAAGTATGCGATCTAAAAATCTGAAATAATTTGTCGTTATTCTAGACAGTCGAAAGAATTTCTTAAAAAATAATGAGCTCAATTCAAAGAGTGTTCTTTCATGACATAATTATATATATATATTTTTTCGTCTTCTTTTGAATACAAGAGTCTCAAATCACGCACTAAATATTGAATTGCATTATCCTTAGATTGTGTAGGAATGAAGTACTGCAGTGTACATAAGCCGCGTGTATGTGGACAATCGAACCGTAGATATATCAGCTATCTAGGAAGCCCACACGACAGTGCACACTGTCCAACAGGTTGCGTGTGTCAACTTGTAACCGTAAGCGTACCGTACGCGTCTCACTGCCGCGTGCGTTCACGGCAGGAAACATTAATGGACGCGGGCGGAATAGATTGGCCCGAGGTACACGACGAGCCGCGAGGATCGAGTGTGTGTTGTACCACTAAGCCGGGAGGAAACGTTTCACTGGTTTCGAAATCTCGTTGTCTCCACTTTACATTAATCGAATATATATATATATATATGTAAAGCAAAATGTCTTTAGGTTTATCTATAACGTCACGGATACTAATACTAGAATTATATCAGCAAATTTACAACTGAATTTGTAGTCTGATAGATTTTTTTTTGGTATATTTTCAATCTGGTAGATTTTCAATCTGGTAGATTTTCAATCTGGTAGATTTTTGATTTGGTAGATTTTCAAATTGGTAGATTTTTAATCCGGTAAATATTTCGTCAGTCAGATTTCTAATTTTCAGTTGCAATAAAATGCGAAACGTTAAGAACAGCGACTCGCAGGAGCAGCAATCTCTCGCACTTGTACACCGTAAATAGTGTAACTCTATGAACGATTGAACTCAGCGAGAAGCTCGTATAATACAATCCGAGAGTTCTAGCTTATACCTCACGATTCAACTATAAATAGTTAGGACTCGCGTCTAGCACACAGTTGGAAACATATACTTGTGTTACACACAGTTCGGTTGCGCGATCTGTCGCTCGAGTCTCCTGACGTTGTGTTACTACCTATACAGTTCCCATGACGGCTGCACCTGCTGCGCGACTCGACCTGAACGAACGCACCAACATACAAAGTCCTGCTCGTCGTCGTCGTCGTCGTCGTCGTTGTCTACGATCCAGCAGTGCTTTGGGCGATGCTTTTTTGCTTATTGTTAGTTACGAGTCACAGCAATAGCCATGAAGTTTAACGTCTCTCGATTTATACAGCCGTGGTCGAGAAACACAGAAAAAAAAAACGAAGAATAACCAAATGAAAGAAGAGATTAACTGAGAGAGGCAGAATGAGGGAGACGAGTCACGAGTTTCAATGAGATGTCATGCCGTTTATGGTTAACTGCATTTCCAGACACCATATGCACACTGCCATCCATTAAAATCGTATTTATGGAAAAATATACTTACGTTCGAAGTTCGAAGTTTGATCTTATGTTCAAAGTTGTTCAGCTTGCACGATTTTCCAACGTTCATACAGAGAGGTTTGTTGTGTACAGCCACAAATTGGGACGTTCACCTTGGAGATGATGAATACATGCGTCGAATCGAGTATCGGAATATGTCCATGGTGTGTGTAAGACAGATATATAGAGAGAAAGAAAGTGGGAGAGGGTTGCGCGTGGCGCTAAGGCACGTGTGTGTCCACTACAAGCTCGCCCTCTACCGAACACAGAGTGTAAAGCCCGTTGTAGGTATCAGCCGTGGGCGTCGTTTACCAAACGTTAATATACCCATATATACGCACCCCAACACGTCATTCCCGGTTCTCCGAATACGTGTAGGCATGCATATATCGGATATGTATGCGAACAGGGGAACTTGATGCCGCTCTGTGACAACAAGGTCGTCAAGAGACGAGTGGGGAAGTTACCCTCTCTCTCTCCCAATTCACTTGTTCTCCCTCTATTTCTTCCCCTCCGAGTAGACCGGCTCGGTCAAACCCGCGCTTCGTAGCTGACATGACAGGTGAAATCTGTATTCGTACTGCTACGTATTAGTCCGAACTCATGCCAAGCACATTGGGACGTATTCACCGCGATTCGCGTCTAAATGAATACCTTCTCTTTTTCTTTCCCTCATGTACCGTCTCTCTTCATTACTTCTTCCCTCTCGTGTACACGCGTCTCTCTTCCTCCTCTTTTTCCTTCCCTGGCTCTTCATAGACATTTTTTTTTTTTTTTTTTTTTTCGTTTTACCATCTCTTCCTCCCTCTCAATCGCCTCCTCCACCCCGGGCCTTCTGCAAGCTTTGATTTCAAAGAGGATCCCTAACGGCCCGAGGAATATTCATTTAAATATCTGTCAATACGCAAAATCCGATGGGATGCGATTTGCTGGCGGCGGTCACCACCAGCAGCATCAGCAGCAGCAGCAGCAGCAGCAGCAGCAGCAGCAGCAGTAAAATGCAGCAGCAGTAGCAGGGCGGATGAGCCTCAAAATCGCCGGGGGCGGACTTACTTTCCTCTCTCCTTTCACTCCTTTCCTCTTTAACTGTCGTTACTCGCCCCTCCCCCCTCTCTTTCACCATTCCTTCGTATGCACGTCCAACTCTGTTCTCCTCTGTCTCTCAGCCTCTTTCACCTTTTCCCTCCCATTCTGTCTTTGTCCCTCTCGTGAAGTTTCTACGAAACCAATCCACCGACTATATATATATGCATATATATATAGATCTGTATTCCGATACTCTTCGATACGTCGTACCGTCTAATACCTGACGCATTCTCGTGTGTTTGTGTATTCCTCTTCGTATCGAGCTAATGCAACATCGAAGCCTTGATATCCAACGAGAACCCCCTTTTCCTATTTGTTCCTCTGTTTCTCCCCTCGGTTTGCCTCCTTTCCACCCTTCATGAAACGTACATACACTCCTCTTCAGGAACTTCTGTCTGATCTCTTCCCGTACAATCAGGTATTTTTCTGTTTTCCTCTTTCAGCCTTCCCCTTCTTCCTTCCTTCCCTCCCACCATCGCGTTCCTTTGCACACTTTCGCAACTCACTTTGTCTCTTTGTCGTCGTATAATCGGCGTCGTGTCCGGCGCGCCAAAGCTTCCTCCGTCTTTTGTACGAGTGGTTAGTCCTTTTGCCGTACTCGAATGGGGGAGGAAAAACGAGTGAACGAGAAAGCGGAATGGAAGGCGGAGATGATAGGAGAACATGCCAGGTCCATATCGCGGCGGGGATTGGGTATCCTTTACCTGATGCGTATACCCAGCAAAACACGTACTATATGGCGATGAATGCTTGTGTAAAGTTGCAGGTATATAGCGTCGGTAAACTATAGTTATCCGGTTGCTTCGAGTACTGACCGTGACGAGCTAGCGAAATTGGAAACAACTTCGATTGAATCGAGAGACAAAGCGCCGCCGAGTCGAATGCCCATCAGGAGAAGCAAGTTGAGACTCTTGCACTAAATATATATATATATGGACGTTCATTGTTTCTACGTTTAATAATACTTTTCAGTATTTTTTTTTTCCGGAACAACCCTGAAATGGTTCATACGAGACATCCCGCGTAGAAATGATGAGTTCAGAATGGAATCCGGGGCAGGCCCCTATCCTGGACTCAGCATTTTTACGCGAAATTTCATACATCAGGAATCCCACTTTCAAGCAATCTTAAAAAGCATTCCACTCTCAGATTTGAGTTTTGAAACATCGGCATTAAAATAAGCATTCTCTTAAATCCACAAGACTTACTACCAATTTCTGCACTCATCTTCCATCTCTTGTAGCAATTTTATTCACCCAGGTATCAGTTTTTTCTTTGTAATCACCACTTTTGACTGAAATACTCATGCAATTGAGATAAAGCAGCGAATCGACATCGTGCTATCATTAAAAAGACGTAAGAGGGCTAAACGCCTACTCGCCAACAGTCAGTAACAGCGGCTGTTCGGCCGATTTTCAGTACGGTAGTATGTTTTTAAGGACAGGTAGAAAAGGTTGGACCAAACAGTAGAAGCAACGGCACACTATGTGGTTAGCATCCCGGTCGAGCACTTTGCGTGCGTCATTTAAGAGAAGCTTAATGCCGCCGTAAAACCCGCTAACAGCCGACTCTCGTCGCGTCTCTCCATCTTTCACCCCGCGGGCACTGTGCAAAAATGCCCAACGGCCTTTGCTTTCCCACCCCTTCGCGCACATCTCCTTTCTCCGCTTCTTCATCCCGTGTGGTTTCTCCAACAGCTTCTCTTACCTTTCGGTTTGGCTCCGAATTTTTTTTTTTTTTTATGCCTTCGCGAGCTCGTAACACACTTCGTATAACCGGTGCGGATGCTCTCCTCCCTGCGTCGTGCAGTTACGTTGAAATAAGCAATTCCAAAGCAAACACGACGACAAATGCACGGGTTGCGGCGATTGTACGACGTAAAAATTAATGAAAATTTGTAATTAAATGAATTTATATGAATTGGCGGAGGGTTGGGAATGAGAGAACGCACGAAGGAGACGTATAAGCGCTACGTAAAGCGCGTATAGCGCTTGATGCGAATGTCCGATTGGGTAATGTTTCTCGCTATTAACGATCAGCTTAATGGAACAGGGTGGCGAGTTTTTACCGCGGTAGATTTGATCTGAATTGCCAATTTCGGAAAGATTCCCACGCGGGGACACGATGCGCGCGGCCCGTTTTTTTTTTTTTTTTTTTTTTCCGCAACGCTGGTAGCTCTTGCAGGCAGGGCGTTTACGCTTGTAGAAGTAGAAAGTATCGGTCGAGGGAGCTTGAATCTCCGCGATTCCCTGTCCCTGTTGGGACGCCGACGTAGTCTCAGCTTTTCGCGTTTTTATAGCGGGCCATAAACCGAGGGCATGAATTTTTATCGTTATTACCGCGACGAGGGCAACAATCCTCTCGCCTCCTCCTGTCTTTCTCGGTTTTCCTCATTCTGTGCATGTATACGCCCTGCACACATGCGATTTACAAGTGGGTCGTGGCACTTGTCACGCTCGTAACTACCGGCTGGCAAATCATCTGTAAACGATTCGATCACAACACCATTATTTCAACCCAAATTGAATTACTACAATCTCATTATATTGCGGAACATAAATCAAAATGATTTTCTCGTAACTAGCATTTGTAATCTTTAATCTAACGTGATGCTTTTATGTAGAATTTAATGCTACCGAAAACGAAAATTCATTACAATGATTAAAACGGAGGTTCAATTTTTTTAATTTGACGAAATCTAAGCGACAAAAAAATCCGCAGGCGGAAAATTCCAAAAACGGAAATTTCCGCATGCAGAAAATTCCAAAAACGGAAATTTCCGCATGCAGAAAATTCCAAAAAAGGAAAATTCCGCAGGCGGAAAATTCCAAAAAAATGAAATTTCCGCATGCGGAAAATTCCAAAAAAGTAAAATTCCGCAGGCGGAAAATTCCAGCAAAGAAAAATTCCGCATGAGTCGAGAAATTCGAAAAAAAATTAGACAACCGCAGTTACTCTGTTATTTCGCTCGAAACATTGAAAAAAGAGTAGAGAAAAACACGAAAAGAGTGTGTTCGGTGACAAAAAAAAAAAAAAGAAAAAAAATTCTGCACGCAGAAGAGCTGCGCACCCTTCCTGAAGAGCACAGACAGCAACTAATATCTCGTTCTTTTGTTGCCGTTTCGCGGCAATCCACTGCCTGGTGAAACGTTGAGCAGGCTCGCAACGAATTTCGGGCTGATTATTCGGGGCGGCGAGGACAACGACGCCGACGACGACGACGACGACGACGACGACGGCAGGAGCAGCGGAGTGACGCGTCGCTCCGCTGGATTAAAATGCTGCTGTTGCGACTCCGGCAGTATAACGCGGAAAGCCTGAACCGAGGAAAAACACCGAACCACAGCGAAAGGGGTTCTGTGGGGTAGGGCAGCCAGAGTCATGGCAGCAAGAGACGCGTCACCCCGAGGGCCGGTTAGGGATGCTCCTATATTTCCTCCGCATCCCCTTTCTCCAGCGTTTCAAATACTCCCACAGTCTTTTTGCATCCAGCTATCACAATACGGTGCGTGTACGAGTTTTGATTTTTTTTGTTTGGAAAAAAAAAGTAAAAAAAAAAATAAAAATTCTCTGTCCCAGAGACAAATTCACGGAGCCGTTGTATTTTCGACCTACGGCAACGTAACATTTATCGGACGGATTCTTTTTTTTTCGCTTTAAATTTTTCTTTAATCACTGGTACAATTATTCTGTTAATTTATCGAGGAGTTGCCAACATTACGACGACCTTTCTGAACGCGCCAACCTACATTTGCCATTGATTAATTTTTCTTTTTCCGTTCAAATCAATCATCGTAAGAAAAATGTTCATTGACGTTTTATCAGTAAAGTATGTTAATTTATAATTGCTCCAACCGTTAGATCAATCAGATACCAATCCACCTACATAAAAGGATATACCGATATACCAATATTTCCTCAAGTAACACGGATTCGTTTATCCGGTTCAGTTAATCGGCAAACCGTGTCTGCCAGTTTATCTTGCTGCCTATAGGCAGCTCTCTTGTCTGTCACATCACGAGACTTGGGGAAGGAAAACGACCGACTCGCAAGAGCGACACAAGCGAGAGATACCTCTAGCAACAGCAGCAGCCAACAGCAGTAAAATAGTTGGTAGTAGTAACAGTGAGTGGCTGATGCCCCTGCCAAGTGAGGGAATCACTGCTGAAGTGGGGAGGTGAAACGTGTGCGAACGCCACCGAGTGCAAGGCCGCCGTCGTTGATGCACACAGTGCGAATGCTCTGCGATTCCTTGCGTTGGCGAACGTGCGCCAATCTTACGACGAGTATCCCGGACGCGTCACGGTCGTACATAGATATTGCTGTAGCTCTTTTAACTCTCTCTCTCTCCCTCTCTCCTTCTCTCTCTCTACGACTAAGCCAAAGAGCCAACCGAACGGACAGCCTTCTTTCAAGCTGCACCGTGTGTGTCTGCGTTTCAGAACTCACCAAGAGCATCCATCCTACGATCTTCTCTTAGGTATGCTCGTGGATTTCTTCAGTCAACCAAGCATTTCTAACTATGTAATCTCTACCACAAGCCCGTGTTTCTGTTTGCCTGTATTTTGCTGCTGTGATTTCCAACGGCGTGTGCGAGACCAATCGGAATTACCAATCTATCCCGGCTATTACTGTATTTTAATGCTGGCAACAGCAATCGAATACACCGCAAGAAGCACGTATATTATTGGGTTGCTTAGGTTTCTCAGCTCTCAGCCATTAATTAATTTGTCACTTAAAGGGAACGAAAGACTGGATTTGAATTATTTTACGCTATTGCCTACACAACTGCTTCACTTGATTTGTATTAACCGTTATCGCCTGGATACTCAATGTCCATCGATCCTTCGTTGGCATTTCTACACGATTGGATGTATTAACTTGTGATATTGTTGTTGTTATTGGCTGGGATGAGAACGAAGCACTCAGACAGATGTGTAGTAAGCATTTCTAACACTGGCCGGAAGTTATTATCGTAAATATGTCGTTTTTAAATTTATTAAATATCGAAATTGCTGAGTGATTTTTTTTTTTAGTTGGTAATTAATCGAGTAGAAAATTTTCTATATTCCAGGATATTTTGAAGATCAATCTGAATTACAATTTCTTTTGTTTTGAAGATTTTTCACGAATCGTCGAATTTTATTTGAAATTCATTCTTTATTTATTTTAATTAAATAATTCTATTTTAGGTGTTAAAAAAGTCAATTGTCAAAATGTGTTATTTTTCGTGAATTCTTTTTTTTTTTTTCGAGAATTCGACAAGAGTTTTAGAAAAAAATAATCTGGCGGGTAAAAAACACTACGAATTTTTGTTTACTATATATAGAGGTGTTTGATGTGAAGGGCAATGTGTATTCTAAGGTAAAGGTGTACAGTGAAGGGGCGAAATCGTTGGATGTGGTGGCGATAGGTCAGCCAGTAGCCGTAGCAGAAGGATCATGAGCTATAGGGTCGGTAGAGAAGGTCCTACGGGGTCGGTGAGCGATGTCCGGTCGTTTCGTCGGACGCCTCGGTAAATAACGAGCGGCGAGCTCCTACTGAGCTAAGAGAAAAATTCGTCGGTGCTTATAGACGTATAAAGAGAATAGGGCGAGGGCGAGTAAGATAGAGAGGTGAAGCTTTTCTTTCAGGGAAAAAAATATACAGAGACAAACAGGACAGACATAAAAAAGGCAGCAAGAACATACTTTTAATCCATATTAATGAAAAAAAAAAAAAAAAAAAGAATAAAAATCATTCTTAGAGTAATTAAAAAAATTAAGTAAACTGCTTGCAAAACTTATTTTTGCACAGATTAATGAAAACATTTTAAAAAAACATTTTAATTGTGTTTTAATTTTATTTTCATTAAAGAATATTGTAATTAATGAAGCAGTGCTAAAAAAATGCTTAACTGAAAAAGTTTTTTTTTTTTAACATCGCTATAGTATTATCTCGTATATGCTCGTCCGCAGGTTAATCCTGCTGGCACGTCCACCACTTCATTATTAATCCAGGAGTAAGGAACGCGCGCGACTAATCTCGTTAGATCCTATCGAACGGTACGTACGGAGAAGCTCGTTCGCCTGAGGTCCTGCGGACACTCTCAGGCCCCGTCTATATATTCTGCGGTGCTACACGACTTCCACTGCAGCTCGACTCTCTGCTTTCTCAACATCTTCAATCTTCACACGTTCCGGACACGTACTTCTCTATAAAATATAATCTTCGGGAACTGAAATGCTGACTTTTCCGTTTTAACTCTTTGATGGACTTTGCCAATTCATTGCATCGAAAAAGAAAAAAAGAAAAAAAGAAAAAAAAAAAATGAGCTGAAATTATTTCAAGACATGACGAGACTGACATGACAAATCTGAGAAAATGTTGCGATATTTAACCTGACGCACCAATAAGGTTTTATATCCTCCCACTAAAATCCTTGGATAAATTGACTGACAACTACACGACGTGTGACGAGTAAAAAAAAATAAAAAAAAAAAACGGCGACTCAGAGAGATTATCCTAAAGTGGGGTAGACGAATGCAGGAGCGGTGTGACAAGCGAGGAAACCGATAACCACGAAGAGAGAAGAAATATAGTCAGAGGAGACACCAAGAGACGTGTGGGAGCTTTGTCTCGTCTGGGTTAACTCTCGTCCACCTTGAATACAGCTTCATCTCTCATTCTCCTTCTTTTGTATGGCGTCGACTGTTTCATCGGACCTCGGAAATTTGATCGACATCCCAACCAAACGAGTCGTCCGGACACACGTTGCGCCAGCACACATATGGCTTAAATGAGTTTATGCAGACATGACAACACAAAAGTGTGTGTTTGTGTGTTCGTCAACTTTTTCGTTGGTCAACGCAACGAAAAAAAAAAAATAAAAAAATAAAAAATGTTACAAGGAAAGAAGAGTATCGAAAATATAGTTCTGGAAGTACTTCTTGTCTTGAAAGCAAAAAGCACAAGCAGCAAACTGGGCTGCCTGGGTTGTCTTCGTTGAAGAGTGGAGAGAAAGATGAAGAGAGTGGAAAAGGAAGAGAGAGAAGAGAGAAGAGGGCGTCGGCGGTGTGCCTCGGCCCCGCGTACGGGTCGGAATAACTCGGAAAGTGTCAGAACGATAATCTGACGCTGGCAATGTGATGGACAGGACAGACAGTCCACTCAAGCTCTCTCCTCCGCTCAAGGCTCCTTCACACCGTCCCGCTCTCGTTCGTCTTCTTCCTCAACCTACACCCGTGTGCAACACTGTAGGCGTCATACAACCCCAGGAGACAGCTATTGGTTCTTTAAGAAATGGCCAAGCGTTAGCTATCGTCCATAGTCTTATCTTCTTCTCGTCCAATGTCTTCGATGGATCATTCATTGCACGCTGGCCAATGGCTGCTTTCAAGCCAACTAACTGTATCTTCGAGAAGATCTAACTCCTGTCTCACTTTGCCTTCAGCGGGACGATAGATTGAGCGGGACTTTTCTTCCGAGAGAGAAAGAGAGAGAGAGAGAGAGAGAGAGAGCAGAGCAAAAGAAGAACGAGACCGCAGGAAGGGTAAAATAAGAACCCGCGCTGAATAACCTTCATAACTTTAAGGTTTCTTGAAGCATGATTGCCATTTTTCGACAGGAATTCTAATCCCACCAATTTGATTAATCAAATTTCTTGGATGGATTATTGTGAAGTCGGCGATGATAGGAATAGTGGCTGACACAAAATGTCCAGTTTTTTTTTGTTGAACAAAAAATGATTGTCCCAAAATCACGTATCGTTAACGTGTTTGGGGAAGGAATTAATTTCGACAAGCCGACAAATCATGGATCAGTTTCGGAGTGTCGACGCAACGCTCCGTTCCGCCTTTCTCTCCCTATTCCTCGATTCAACGTGGGGTCGCGGGTTAACGCTGTCGTGTTTTAGGGGAGAACCCTGATTAGTTTACAAACGGCACCTTTGCGTTAAACCAGCCTGTTTCACTCCCTTACTCTTGTCCTGGCACAGGCGACACTTTCCCGCGCCCAGTCAGTCACGTCTTGTACATGCTTTTGGGGGGGGGCAACGAGGTGTTTGATGTCACTAACACCGACAACAAATGAGTGACAGTTAGGAAAGTGACGATAAAGTCCAGCTCTATGTAAACCAAACGTGCTACATGAAAGCTAGTTAGCGTTAAAGCTCTTTTTTTTGTTTGTTTTTAACTCAACGACATGTCGTCCCTCGATAACCCTTTGACGCCCGTTGAAATTTACATTTTTCGGTAAATCGAGAACTTTTTTTCGTTTATAATTGTACCACGTCGTGTAATATAAATAGTAAATATTCAATAGCGGACGTCTCGTCTGTACTCAGCAGGTATACAAATTATTTTCATTCTCTTTTCCGTCCAGTATTCACGCACGTTTCAATGCGAAAAAGCAGTTGTAACGCGGAAACAAATGTGCAATTGGCAGTCATCTGTATATGTGTATATATATATATATATATAGACACGCGTGTGACCTGAGCCAAGTGCGCGAGCGAGTTCCACTGTCATTCAATTAATAATTCAATCATCGTACTCGATTGGATTACGTTTCGGATGTAAAAATGAGGCTTCGCGCGAGTGAGTCGGTGAGGCCGCAGGAATGAGCGTGGAAGTGGGCAAAATAACGCAACATCATTAACCTCTGTCGATGCCGAGAGCGCTCTATACGGTGTGGACGAGTGGTTGGTTCGGGGGACTACGGCTTTTATCGAATTACGCCCATATCCGTCTCTGTCTGTACCTTTTTACTCCTCTACAATAGACTGCATTTTGCGTCAGTTATGTAATTTCAATGTGTTCAAACGGAGGAAGATGATTATGGTGGGATCTTGGTTTTCGTGAATGAAAAATTTCATTAAGTTTCTAATTTTACGAGGGATTTTAATATTCACCAAAATATCGGTAAGCCTTCCAACGGTCGCAATTTATGAACTATCGGGATTCATTTTAATCCACAGGTTGATCATTGTAAAATCCTGCTCTCTATTGATTTTACGACGTTTCGACTGTCATTGCGAAATTAGCTGAACATGGCAAACTTTGGATTTTGAGACACTGCAATCGGTAAGTTTTCCAACCGTTCGCAAATCGAACTCACATGACGAATTTCGCATTCACTCGATGAACCGACAGAACCACCACCCGAAGCCTACGGTCGAGTTAATTATCCTAGAAGCGGGGGGAGCTTTACCCGGTTATTGCTAATGAACTCGCCGGGCGATCAGCGCGGCGTTCTTCCCCTCGTTAGCCGAGGCTCTCAAGCGTTCACGTTCGAGTTGGCGAACTGCGTTCACGATCGAGTTCCACTGTCTTGTTTATTCCGCTGCCTCTAAATCCTAGCTTCCTTAATACTTGTTTGCTCAAGATCATCGGGTGGCACGGCGGGCCCTCAACGATAAGAATTAATAAACGATCCGGCTAAACCTCGGGGATCCATAATGATCGCCTCTGGCTTATATTTCGCTACTTCTTCATTTCTTATTCCATCTTATCCTTTCCACATTCGCGCTCCTCGCTCTGCCACCTGCGCCCATTAGCGAGGTGTAATTCTCATTAACTCACGCTTGTATTCTATTCTTACATCTTTATTGCCTCGAGTGTAAAGCGACACGAGAGGGTTGCAACCGTGATGCAGATATAACGTGAACATATACATATTCTTGCAATCTGTAATGTTCAACTGCACGCTTGCATGCCCGTGGACAATTGACTATAGTAAATTATTATTCCAATTCACGATGCTGTAATCCTTTTTTTTTATATATATATATATATATATATATCTTTCACTGCTGCAATTATAATTCGTTTAATTTATCAACTACGAATTAAGCTTTTGTGTGAAAATGCGCATAATTAATTTCTCCATTTCATTTTGTGTTTCAGGTAAGCATCTTAGAACGTGAATATTCGTTATTAAGATATCCTTCGCCTCTGTGAGTAAGTTTGTATCTAGTAGCGCCGGCATATGGGCCATTTCACGCTTAATAAATTCGCTCCATACTAATTCACCACATTTTCAAAAAAAAAATGTGTTTCCCATATTTTATGGAGTTTCTGTGAAGTGAACAATATTTTTTTTTTTTTGTTTCGTTAATACAAAGGTGAATTCGGCATGAAAAGCTTTATACTGACGTCTGCATCGTAAAATAATTGTGACGATGATGATTGGTAAATACGGCCGATTTTCCCCTCTGAGTAATATTACATAGAGTACGTCCTGTTCATTATCGAGAGAGCGATAATTGACGAGGCGACATACTCGTTATAGCCGCTGCTGATTATTAGCTACACGATAAAACTGCATGCTCTGCACATCAGTCCCCCTTTCCTATTCGTACAGATATCGTATATAACGTACTACTGCAGAGAGCGAGAGAGTTCCTCTATGCGCCACCCATTTCGTTTTGTGTATTAAAATGCAAACATAACCGTCCGCTTCGGGCTGTTAATGCGTCTCTCGTTCGGTTTGCCTGTACGCCACGGGGTCGTGGGCAAAGTTATGAAATCAAATCTAATTACGCGCGAGTCTCTCCCAATACCGTGTACATGATAAATGCGTATGTACGTTTTACTATAATAATGTATATACATATACTTATATATTTATATATATATATATATATATATATATATATATATATGTATATATGTGTGTGTGTGTGTGACGCCGTGGGGCGCCTCGTTAAAATTATGAGAATCACGGCGGAAAAAATAATTCACTTTATTGAATTGTCGATGACCGTTGCAGCGTTAGCGTGAGGTTAAAACCTCGCAGAGTACCGAAAGGCTATGTATAAAAATTCAAACATACATTAAATCCAGGCACGCTCCAGGCGAAAAAGTAGGTTTAACCGCGGGGAACGAGTCAGACCGGCAAACGCGTTGGTTGGGCTCGAACACCCCTCCCCCCCTCCCCCTCCTCCCACTCACTCGCCTCTGTGATCACATAAAATTTTCCTCCCCAACGAGCCACGGCCACTGCGGCACAAATCATTATTTCAAATAACTTCATAAACCCGCTTGTGGGCTCTTTGAAAAATCATTTTCCACTGTGCGCGATATTATCACAATTATTGTTATCGTTATTAAAGGGGGTGCAGGGGGGGGGGAGTCATTTGAAAATCATGAAAATAAAATTGTGTTGAAATTGTACATATTAAACCTAGCAACGCGTTTCAAAGTACTACACAATGTGAATGAATGATATTTTGAAAGACTCCAATAATGGAATAATTTTTTTTGTTCTTGACAAGTGGTGTTTCTATAAATTTGCAAGATTTCATAATTGTATTTGCAGCACAAATTTTATGTATATTTTTTGTGTGTTTTACAATATAATTGAATAATATGTGCCGCGAGTAGACAAATACAATTTCGTGTCTATTAACTCTAATCTGTGAAGGCATCTCATCGACCGGATACTAGATGGATGCTTGCATGTCCGAGATGTCAAGTCGAGAAACAGCAGAGTCGGACGAAGTAGCGACAGCATCCCGGAAGCATTAGCATAGCCGTGGGTGTCCAGGGTGCTCTTACTACCACGAGCGCGCAACCTCTTCTCGTACAGAGCCAGAGGGCACCCTTATACTGGAAAACGTAGGGAATGTTAGCCACGGGTATGTTAATGCTGCTCGTTGTAGATGTAGCGCGACATCTCTCTGATGAAGTTGACCCGGACGACGTGTAATAAGGGTCGGGTGTGGCGCGCGCGCGCGCGCCCGCGCGGCCTGTAGAGCGACAAGGCAGTCGACAGACGGACGGTCCGTCGGGCTCCGGTCGTGTTGGTATACGTTATACGTCGCGTACGAACGCGAACAAGCGCCGTCGCGAGACAGGCTCCTGAGAGAGTAAAAGGAGAGCAGCAGAGCGCACTCGGCTAGGTGGAGACAGAGTTGAGGCTGTGAGAGAAGGACGCGGAGATTGGGGCGACGGGGAGAGGGATGTGGGGGGAGAGTAGGACGTACGGAAGAAGGGTGGAGGAGGACGTGGAAATAGGAGTGTGGGGTGTAAAGGGAGGCTGACACGCAGGGTGGACCTGTCGAGAGTGGGTTGAGACTGGGAAGCGGACGTGACACGGCCGTCTTGTGACCCGTACACCGTACACCTCTTCCCTCTTCCTCTCAGCATCCACCACCGTCGTCCGCTTCTCCTCGAGAGCCAGGCGCCCCCCCCCCCCCCTTTCCGCGCTGCAACCCCCGGGTACCACAGCTCGCCTACTCTCAGTCTCACTCCCGGCACATGCCGCTGGTGTGCGACGACGAGCGACCGACCGACCGACCGACCGGTCGCCCAGCACTGGCCCCGGCTCTCTATTGTTGTTATTATTAAAGGAGGGGGTGGTGGCGGTGACGGTAGAGAGCGTCGGTGGACGAGGGGGTTCGAGAGGGTGGTGGCATACGAAGAGCTCGAGACTGGGTGAGAGGGACGATGACGGAAAGGAAGGCGGCGTCTGCAGGTGACAGATGAAACAGCTCACCTCTCTCGATCTTTCTCTCCTTCTCTCTCTCTTACTCGCTCTCAGTCTTCGTCTATCGTTCGCGAACGAACGAGCTCGTTCACTCGGTCTCCTCGTCACACTGCACAACGTCCAGCAGCAGCAGCAGCAGCAGCAGCAGCGGCAAAAGCACCCTCTCGTTGCTGCCTGACCCCACCCTTTCGCTTAGTTTCGTCGCGACCCTTCCGATCCTCGTCGAACGTCCCCGGGCTTACTTCCATCATCTATATGTACGCCACTTTCTCGTTGTATGCGTTTGTTACACTATAGTTTTGACTATGAAATATATGGACGAATAAACGGTAGAAGGTGTTGCGAGATTAGAATTCAGATTAATATGTGAATGAAACACGGATATTTGTGTTGGATAATTCCAAGATGGATTTTAATGAAGATGGACTTAGCAAACTCATATAATTGGGGGGACAACATATAGAAAATACTGCTAAATATCTTAGTGGCTGGAAGGAACATGTGACTGGATTTTATAGGGCATACCAGTCTTTTTCTTTCAGTGAATAGTTTTATTATATATTTATATTGTATGAAGTTACCGCGACCTTTTCTTCGTCAGTTAATTGTCCCTTCACTTTCAGTAGACCTCAACAATTTTCACTTTTTTAATTTATCTTTTTTTTCTTGTTCCTCTGATATGCTCCTTCATATACTCTTCCCATTGAACTACGTTCCTTGTATTATGCATACTACGTGTATGAGTCAAGTCCTTCTCTAGCCGGAGGCTATTGCGAAGGGAGAACGCGTTCGTGAAATACCGCATTCGCAACGAAGTGGAGGAATGACGGGTGCTTGGTTGAAGACGAGCCGAAGTAAAACGAGCTAAAACAGGGTGGTGGGGTTAGTTTTATCAGGGTCCACAAATCGTTTCATACGCCCGTCAGTGGACAGCAGAGCGTGGAAAACGCGAGGAATGTACGGCTCCGGGTCTGTGGTAGCTCCACGTAACGTTCCCTCTCGTGAACGAAAAGGTGGAGAGCAGGACATAGAGAGAATAGACGAATGCGAAGGGATGTAAAAGAGGGAAGGAGAAGCTTGTGGACGAATTCTCGGCTCCTCCGGCGGAGGATCCTGGCGCGCGAATAACTCGGCGTCACGGTATCAGACGCCAGTCCTCTGTTCACTATTACCGGCAGACGACTCTTGTCTTGTGTAGAGAAGGCTATATAACTCTATAGATATATAGCCTCGTCACCTAGGGAAGCAAACCCCACTGGTATCGGGCTTTCCCTCTCGTTCCGTCTTGCGCATGAGGCCACCTCGACAGGACTCCTACGGATTTGCGTGCTAGCGTAGTCCACGTGGAAACCAATAAACCGCACACGAGAGGCGATATTCCAGGGTCGCTTCAACGGAGACGAACGAGAGAGATTCTGATGCCGGTCGTGGAAGTCCGTGAAAGACCAGAGAGTGAATGTTCCCGTTGTCTCACGGTGGTTTCTCGAAGGGAGAAAGTAGAGAAAGAGCCCAGGGGTGCTGTGACGACCGAATGCCAACAGACCAATGCAGCGACACAAGCAAGTTTCGTTTTAGACGCGGGTACGACGTACGAAAACGCTAGCTACAGGCCGCGCACGCGTTCCCATCGCGAGTTCAAGACAAAATCCTGCCTCGGGTCGCTGAATATTCAATGAGAAGCCGGGGGTGGCTTCTCCGACGTTCGTTGGTTCGTTCGTCTGTCTATCTATGTGTCCGTACGTCTGTCCATTCAGCACGGGCATCAACCGGATCCACTAGCTCGCATGGTTTCGAAAGTGAACGGATATTAACCCCTCCTGTCAATCTGCCAATGTCGGGATGCCCCATTCTAATTTCTACCGAAGGCGCCCTTTCTTTTTAACTCCCTTTACTGTTTATTTAATCCTTCGATGGACACCTCAGTATGTGTGTGTGTGCGCGGAGATATTTCAGTGAGGCTCGAATTCTCTACAAGAATTCGGGCACCCACGGTGGGAACATTCTAGAGGGATGCTTACCATTTCTGACCGCAAATATATGGTACAGCTCCTTTTTTTCTGCATAAGGTCGATGCTAAAAGTTTGCCTGATTTTCGAGGTTCCATTGATCCGCCAATGTATTTTGTACATTATAATGTAACAATAGGACAATGCGAAACTAAGACAACCTCGCTTCGAGGTAGCCAGGAGCGGAGATCCGGAAGGGGTAGCCAAGCGAACGCTAGCAACAAGGGTGCGGGAAAGTGGAGAGCGCCCGCGCACACAGTCCACGCGCCCGCCGATGTCCACACGTCCGTCCGAGTAGACGTCGACGGTGGACGCCCAGACGTCGTCACAGCATTGATCTGTCGGACGGGAGTCTTGATATCGGCAGGCAGGCAGGCAGGCAGTGAGAGCTGTGGCGAGGAGGAAGTGGCGGTGAAGGAGGTAGCACGCCGGGAATGGGGTATACGCGAGAAGTATATATAGAGAGTCTTCGAGTACTACTACAGCAGCACCATCGGCATTCCCTTGCTCTCTCCCCTCGTCTTCGACGTGCTCGCGCTCTCGTCCGCGCTACTTCCCCTTTCCCTCAACCCTCTCGATTCAACTGTGCCTACAGATATACCGCACACAGTGGCACTGCACGTGACAGTGTATGTTGCCTACTTGTATACTGACAGACCGATGGTGGTCTGCTACATTGGCCACCGCATTTCGTAGCTATACAACGAATTCAAGCTACGGACGAGTCGTCTGAGCCCGCGCGCGACCTAAGCTCGGTCGGGTTGGTGGGAGTGTGACGGCCGTGAAGGGGTGCCGTGAAGGACGACATAAAACAGGAAGAGGGGCAGGAGGACGCGGGGTAGGTCGCGTCGGGCCGTCACTCCAGGAGATGGCTCGTCACCCTGTGTCCGGGACTCATTAGACCTCCCCCACCTTACTTATGTCCTTCGTTCCTCATGCTCTTCTCCTCTACTGCCTGACTGAATCTTGTACACGGACGGCGATTTTCCATTGGTAACACGTCAAAGTGTACGGGAGAGAGAGAGAGCAGGATACCTTCCTTCTTGCCTTGCAATCCTCAACATCAACCAGTTACCATACCCGTATTTCAATCTAACCCTCCAGCTCACTCGATCGCCTAAACTAGCCTTCTGAAGCTAATGCGGGACAAGTAGGCAACCGTTTATCGCTTTGACGTTTGACGAATCGAAGTTACTCCGCAATAGCAAGTTTCTACCCATTTTTCGTTTGCACCGAACTTTTTTTATTTTGATCCTATATGACAAAAAAAAAACAGGATTCTGACATATTTAGAATTGTGTTTGAGATTAAGATACAATTTTTCATGGCCTCGGAAATAAAATTTGTACTGAGAATATGAAATTCAAGCTCGGTTGCTGTTGCCTGTCCTATGCATTATCTGCTTTACAAAACCAATATGAGTATATTTAGTAAATGTAGAAATGAAATAAGAATAGTGCATCAAACCTTTGCCGGTGGGTTTCGTCAGCTTTTCTTAATTTGTGCTTTCGTTGCGAATAAATGACGACCGCGATACGACTATATTTTAGTGATTTAATAACAGTACCTCTATTTTTATCTGAGCGGGTGTCCATCAAACTATTCCGACTTTCTATCGTGAAATAACTTGGAAGCAAGTGTTCATTTTATATTAACGGTTTAATTTTATGCAGTACAGGAACGGTCGATATAATTTCACGTGAATGTGCGTGCGCGGATTATGGGACACGATATTTTCAGGCATCAAATATGACCATATGCGTATATATAACTTACCTACCTTCTAGGTCGTGAATATACTAAATTAGAGCCTCAAGCTTCCCTTTGATCCATGTTGGATGACAGACCTCGTTTTCGATTAAACCGGGGTCAGCTATTTGAGTCTCGATCGTTCGTTCCCCTTTTTTTTCTCTCTCTCTCGTGAAGGATCTCTTCCACAAACTGTACTTTGTTGGACAACGACACACGAGCAGAGCTAATCGAAAGCCTCTCAAGTTCGTCTGGGACTTTCATCGATACTCAACCTTTTCCCTTTTTTCCCCTCTATGAATAATTTTCACTACGTCCATTCGGATATCCAGTTCTCTATCCTTCACCGTCGAATCGAGAAATTGATGAATCCAGGAATTCAGGCATTTCATTCCCATTAATTGGAATATACTCCGAATTCTCTAAAATTACCAGTGTTGATCGTCGGTCCGCTAGTCGGTATCCCTCTTTCCGGCACTCCGGAGCCTCTCGCAAAAATGAAAACCGATAAAAAGCCCTTGGCAATGAGAGGTACGAGGACCGAGGACGGGAGGGCCGTAATGATAGCCTCAAATTTTTATGGTCCGGTCAGACGAAATTCCGCGAACATCACGGCACTTCGCTCTTTAATACCGCATCGTGCCACCGTGAGAGCCACTTCGCGTCTCATCGCTGAGATAAAAGAAACTAAATAAAAAATAAAAATTTGAGGGAATAGGATAAGAATCAGAAGAAGGTATCTTATACCGGCGCCTATGCTACAAAAGCTAGTGGATTAGATACAAAAGACGGTGATCCGACCTAATCGTCCTCTTGTATCCTTATACCAGAGACTCATCTTCCACAATTTAAAACTATGTCCTTCTCGCACATAAGCATTAGGCTAGCCAAACCGAATCTTTCGCAACCCTAACGTCCCTTCACCTCAATTTCGCATTCCCCCTTGTATTCGTCGTCGCATCAGCAGCAGCAGCAGCAGCAGTTTCCCCTGCTGATGGCCGATAATTATCGGGCGCCCTGCGTTTTAAGACCGTCTTTATCTCAGGCGTATACAAGACCCTGAAGAACGAATGAGATCAGGGGTCTATAGGGTCACGGGATTGAGGAAAAATCGGGCAAAATCGAAAGAGCAAGAAGTTAAGACTAAAGGAAGGGAGCAAGGGACGTACAAGTGAACTGTAGAAAAGGTAGACCGAGACGTCAGCTTCGGTCCAAAGGAAGAGAGAGGGAGTCGAGCGGGGGGTGCGCGCGAGACGTGCTTGCTTTAGGTTAGGTTGGTCGGCTGACCCGGTTGACAATCGATTGACGACTGTCGCCAAGACCTCCGCTCTGGCTCGCCCGTTCACCCCCCTCGAAGCTTCTACCGTGCTATAACCTGCTCTTCCCCTCATCCCGATTCCACCCCTTTGCCTACTCGGTTCGCCTTCGTGCGCGCACCCTTTTCCGTACGCCCTCCTTCGAACGTTCGACTACCCTCATACCAGCACAGAGTAGCTTAGCCTGTCCTGGCCAAGCGGCTAGCCAGCCGAACCCAAGCACGCTCGCCAAACCTGTCTGTCCCGTGACAGGTCGAATAATTTTCTTCCCTTCCGGAAGTGAGGCTGGGGAGTGAATACACACATGTGCAAGACAGAGACCGAAACTCTTCCTCTTCTCTGCCAATTATCCCATCGGAGAAGCAGGATCACTGGAAGCTTGCAACAGCAGGTTCGTTCGGTAGGTACATGAAAGAGTGCCATTGGCTCACGTACTGTTCTTCCACTCACGGAATTACCGATTCTCATTTAATCGACCTTTCAGATCCTCTGTCACACGCGTCTCGTCGTAGTCGTCGTCTACAGATACGACACGAAAGGGAAAATGAAGATAACAAGGGTGATGATTTATGGTGTGAGGAAGAAAACAAGGGTTGCTTTAGATTCTTATTTTTCGGTCAATGCTTTCACGCAATTGACAGCACGTAATTAAACTAAAAATCTAATCAATGAGTGAAATAAACATTTTTCTAATTTAGCGATCAATGACCACAAATGTCATCTACACAAAATTTAGGTTCAATTAATAACAATTTCGTAAAATATTTATGGATTTAACAAAATCCGATACCTCAAACTCATTTTGCACTTTACGCCACATGACAACGGGTCCTGATATCCGATTGACGTACTGTTATCCGGGTTGAAGGTTCAAACCACCGAGAAGTTATTGATGCGCTGTGTATAAACGCGGAACGAACGACAGTTGAAGCTTTTGCGTGATCCTCAGGCATCATAGAACGTCGATCAGAGTATATCGTTCATTTCCTGCGCAGCTGACGCAAAATGGCATAGATGAACGTTAGAATTCGAAACAAACAGCCGTGCAAAGCATAGACGATAGATTTTCGAGTGTCCAAGGGAGTATGGCGATTTTCATGACGGCTGCAACAGTCACTGGTATTAGTGACCATAGTTGAATCGGTTGACGGTGATAGTGGAATATAGTGGAGATGAGCGGGATCTGCAGGCTATATCTCACAGGATCGCTGCGTTGGATATTATTTGCAATGGACAGTGACAAACGCTCGTCAACGTCAATTCCACTCGCATCCTTGGCTCCCCTCCCCTGTCGTTTCTCTTTACCCCTCGAGACTCGGTGGTGGTCACCCCCCCGAGCGGCCAGCAGCACCCCTTCCAATCATCTCTATATACCGAACTTTGCCCGTATACCACCTTCTCTTTCTCTTTCACTCCACCCGGAAGCTCTTCCTCCTCCTTCAGCCGCGTCTCACCTTCTCGCTCCCACCGTGTTTCGCTTCATCCCACTGGCGTTGTAGAAAGCGGACCGAGTGAGCCAGAGAAGCGGAGACGTGACGAGCATATCTAGCCCCCGTTGGCTGCCGCTGCTCGTCATTTCTACCCCGGCCATCAGACGAGCCTCCGTCGTCTTCGTCCGAGGTCGTCGTCGTCGTCGTCGTCGTCGTCGTCGTCGTCGTGACGGTGACGGCTTCTGGATGGTAGAACGGAGTTGGAAGAAGCGATATACAGCAGGAGCGATAGAAGTCGAGACAGAGAATGAGGTGGGTGCAGTGAGGGGTTGAGTTGAATGTCGCTCTGGATGCGACGTAGTGGGGTGGAGGAGGATTTTGTCGGGAGATGTGGAGAAGCAGCGACGGTCGCATCAGCAGCAGCAGCAGCAGCAGCAGCAGCAGCAGAAGCTTGAGAGACGGAAGGGTAGCTGACGTTATAGCGCGGCCGCGACGTCCCTCCCGTCTTACTCGACGCTGTCCATTCGACCAACGCCAACTTCTACCATACACAGCAACACACAGCGATCCCCCTTCCCTGTACTCTCCAACCCCTACATCCGCTCACCAACGTCCACTAACCTATCATACCTTGCTGACCAACCGCTCCTTCCACATCCTTCGAGTCTTGAAAAATACCTTCTCACTTTAATCCTCAGGACATTGTTGATTGCCACAACCAACTATGGGGTTTTCAAATCAGATCCCTCCAATTCCAAATTCCTTGATTAACCAAATTAAATACTCAGCATTTATTATACTATAATTAGATTTACTTTCCATCACGTCAAGAGCCTTTTCATTATTTTCACCCAAACGTTCGATCAACGTTTAGGCAATTTCCTCAACTGTTAAGCAGTTCTGTCCGAGTTTTCGTCATAGTCGTTCAAATATTTTTGAAACTGTTCAGCCCGCAGGGAATAAACTTATTTCGGCGAATGGAACGAAATAAAGAGCATGCGATCGGGTGTGCATTTCGTAATTGGCGTACGGGTGAAAAGGCGATAAGGGGAGAAAGGAGAGACCTAGGAGGAAGAGCGTCGAGCGGAAGAACGGAGGCACACAGGACTAAAAGAGCGAGAGGGATTGAGAGGAGGGGAAGGGGGGGGGGTGAAAGCATAGAGTGAAACAGAGAGCCGTAGGTAGTCATTATGTGGAGGGAGGTGACGTCACTGACGGTGACGGATGGCCACGCGTCAGGCAAGTATAAACCCCATGGTACCCAATAAATTATTGCAACTATAAATTACTTCTGTGCTCACGATATAATGCTGTACGACTACTGGCTGCTGCGGGTGGGGTACGACCCGTTGCTTTACGTGTATATATATATATATATATATTTCCCGTCCCTCTCTCGGCCTGTATACAGAATACTATAACAATGCACTCGTACGTGAGTTTATGGGTATATGGTTGAGCCTAGACTGGGTAAGCAGTGATGCGACGGTCGCGTCGTTCATTCGCTCATTCGCCCGTCGGCCCTTCTCTCCTTCTCGTGTCGAACAGAGAGCCGACCGCCGTGAGGGTGAGGTGGACAAACAAAGGTGGTCCGATCTCGACTAACTAAGCACGCTACGTACATTCCGTCCGTCTACCTCTATTCCCGTCGTCTCTTTCTGTCTGACGACGAGGAAAAGCCAGTAAGAGCTTTCGCTTTTTTTTTCTCTCTCTCTCTCTCTCTAAACACTAATGCTCTTTACTTGTATTCCAAAAATTCATGTTCTCTGGCGTAAAACTATTCGCTACATTAATGATTGTGTCGATGGGATTGACGATGAGACGCTACTTTTACCTTTTCCATTTTTTTCTCTCTTTTTATTTCATGTATTTATTTTTTATTTTCATGATTAGAGGGTTTTAATTTTGTATAGCCAAAAAAAAACGCGGTAATTAAATAAATTTGAGAAGAAAACCGGTTTAATTGCCTCTACCTTTCTAAAAGATTAGAGATTCGTCTTGAAATTTCCTGGAATACACGTTTTTTTTATTTTTTTTTTTATTTATTGATTTCTAATTATAAACCTGACACGCAATGGATTGCCAGCGGCAGCCGACTGACGTAGTCCGCTGACACTTCTCATGTATGACAGACAAATATCAAAAATAGCTATGCATCCGTAACGCGAAGGTTGTGTAAACAAATTATTTCTACAAAATTAATCTCTTTTGTTGTTGTTGTTGTTGTTGCTGTTCTATTGAATTTATTTTTCTGTTGAACGTTTTAAATATATTTCACTCAACAAAAGCCAGATGATCTTCATCCCTGGCTGGGTAATCTCCTTCCACACTCTGTATCACCAGAGTCGGGTTTGTTCGGATTCCCGAATATCCTGCTATCGCGCGTTATGCACTCTGATCACTGGAGGGACCGCTAGGGATTTCCTCGCTTACGCGCTCATGCCTGCAGTCAACAACCCTTTTATTTTCCACGTTACGAATGTACGCCCCAAACCGCTGCTCGGAATGTTCCAAAGGGAAGGGTGGGGAAGAGGGTGAAATCGTTCTCAAACTGGGTTAACAAACCTCTGAGCTAAATCTGCGGAATCTATCAAATAAAATGACATAGTCGGTGAAACATATTTGGAGGGGTAACAATTTTTTTTTTTAACTTATAATGGCCCAGTTAGAAAAAAATGCCTCACACATGATTCTCAATATCACAAACAAGAATCATAAATTTCCATCAAACCCAGCATGGTTATTAACTCACCCTCAATTATCATATGAGAAAAACATGAGTGATGAAAAATTAATATAAACACGAATCCATTCATACACATTAATTAAAAAAAAAAAAAAAAAATAGTTGTCCCTCAATAAATTATCTACTGTAATTCCCCTGCTTCCATCTTTTCCCCCCAATTTGTATATAAATTGTCAAACACTCGCAGCAATAATATAAATAATCTTAATCATCAATTTCCGTCGAAGCCGTCAGAATGGTTATTAACTCGGCCTCAATTATCATCATAAGGAATAATGTCTGAGCGGTAAATTCTCGACGCGTTACCCGCTGCAGAGTCATACGATACAGCGCTACAGTACAATATTGATGAATCTCGTCACCCGTCTATAAATCCACAGCTATATATATATATATATATATATATATTGCGATTATACTCGGGACTGCTTCGTCTGCAACGAGCGCGCGGGGTCCAGTGGGAACCGTGCGAGTTGAGTCTGTGCAGGGAACCATCATGCACTGTGTGCTTCTGCTGCTGCTGGAACATAATCCCGATACGTAATAAATATCGGCCGCGTACACTGCTATAGTATATATCTCGAAGCCCAGGACCGCCGTCGGATCGACGACGCGGTATTGGTGGTTCTGTCTCTCATCCCAAGCGACTCGCGCTGCTGCCAGACTCTCACTCGCAGGAGGTCGCGAAGGGGGGGATTTAAGGGGGCGAAGGGGGGGAGGGAGGGAGAAGGGAGGGGGGTTTTCTGTGAGAGACCAAGGGTGAGCGAGATGGCAAAAGAGAAGGCGAAGTGAGAGGGAAGATGTAGAGAACAGTCGACTCCAAGGGGAGGATATTATGGGCGAGCGAGTGAGTTATACGCCTTGCCGCATGTGTGTCGCATAAATCTGTTCCAACGTCGGTTTCAGAAACCCCCCCCTCCCCTCCTCCCTCCTTCCCTTACGACTCCCAGGCCTTCTCTGTCTCGCTCCTTCTCTCTGTAACCTTTCTCCGGGTGCCCCGTGTGTGCTTCAAGCAACTACGGACTGACTGACTGACTGACTGACTACCAGTGCATTCTCCTTCCTCCTCCTCCTCATCCTCCCACTCTTCTTGCATCTACCTTCTTTCCTTAACCTCCTTCTGAACCTCCTCCACCTCTCCTCGACCGAGTACTGCACTTCGACCATTCTTTTGTGGCGATGGACATCTCCGTCATTTCGCTACGCCAATATTTACCAGCCCACAAAATTCTGAAAAAAAAAAAAAAAATCGTTCGCAACTATGAATAATTACAACTATCAATAGTTGTCAAAACTATCATGATTTTGACTGAACATTGTTTTTGAAGATTTTTGGCACCGTAACGTATGTTCTTAATTGAAAAATTCTTGTTTAATCGGTACGCACACCAGACTTTGAAAAAAAAAACGGAGAAAAAATGTGTATAGTTGCCGGTTGTGGGATGTAAAGTTGATTAATAACATCGCAAGGCCTCGCCCGTCACGCAACCGCTCGATGGATGAGTATTTTAAGTAATTATCCCGATGCACCGAAGCGAAGGATGATGCGGCAGAGCTCGCGAAACGCCACCAACGAGTACGCGGGCTTAGATCGGGTATGTCCGTTACGATATTTATCAAATTGGCAGTGATATTAATCAAGCGTGGTAATTGCCCGTCACCGCTGCTGCTGCTGCTGCTGCTGCTACGGTGGCACGGCGTCCTGCTTCCGCGTCGAAACGACATCCTCTCGAGTATCTCCCTGAGCTTCTTCCAAGTCCCACCCAAGTCTTTACCTGAAGCCTCGTCTAAATGGCTCGAAGAAACGATGTCCGACGTGCGAGACCATCGAGAAAGACGAGTGCGCGAGCGAACACGACGAATTATTATGAAATGAATCAAATCTCAAGTTAACATTTTTTATCAATATTTTATATATTATGAATATATTTAAAAAAAAAAAATGAATTATACGGATTTTTTTTTTTTCAATCATTAATTTTCAACAAAATTGCGAGTTAACGAAAAAAAGTTCAAAATTTCTTTAAAATATCGTCCATTCTTCAAAAAAAAAATTTTACAAAAAAAAACAGGCTCAATATATAAACATAAAAATAAAAAATTGAGGAACAAAATTTTTTCAGTCAATTAAATTGGAGTCAAAGAGACAGACAAGTGTGTCAATGAATGTGTTTTTTTTTTTTTGTCGGTTTAAAAGTGTCAAATCGCTGTAGCATTAAACCTACGTCTATTCTTAGAGATGGGACGTGTGCGCGCGTGATATACACCGGGCCTCCGCCAAGTAGTAACAACCAGCGTCGAGCTGAGAGATGTAGAAGACGGCTACTTAAGAGCCGAGCGCGTTCAATGATACGTGGGGTGGGTCACAAACGTCCGGGCGTGCGCCACTCACAATGAGCGACACGTAGCGCCGCACCGAAGTGACAACGATACAAGTCAAATAGTTGCGAGGATAGACGTTTGAAAGTGACACTGACGTATTCTCGTGTAGAGCAAATGTGACGATACAAAAATCTAAACCAATTGGCCAATCGTTTTATCGTTCGCTTGCAAACATATTATCGACTGATCGTTAATCGCATTGATTATTGACAATTTTAACAATTTAATCGTATACACAAATACCAAATTGATAAAGTTTCAATTGAACCGAAAGACACCGAAGGTGACGCCGTACAAATATAGTCGTCTGATTAATGAATGACTATTGATCAAATATAATTTAGGATGACACATGCTAGTGCGAGCGAGAAGCATTCGAAGACATGTGTCAAGAGAACTTATATTTACGAAATTGTGACGTTAATCGAGAAATAATGGAACGTATTTTCAATCTACAACATCGAAAAAAAATGAAATTATTAATAAATTAATTATGGGAGACTTAGGCTGTTGAGACAATTAGGAAAAATGTCTCGATTTTTACTTATTTTTACTTATTTGGAATTTGAAAAAATTTGTGTATTTATTCATTTGGAAATTATGTTGATTAATGTTTCGAAATTTCACTGAAATATTTCATTTTAAATTCAGTGATCATCGGATTTGTCGCCAAAAAAAGTTTCATACTCTGTAAAAGTGTCTTCCGATCATATTAAAATAAATTACCATTCGCGTAAAAAAATCCGTGATAAGATGAGCCAAGAGTTGATAAATACGATTTTTCAGTGTGTTGAAAGTTTTCCGCTGAAATTATTAAAATATTGATAAAAAATAATATAATTCGGACTAAAATTTGTGAGTATAAAATGCGAGTATAAGCGTCGGTTGAGCGACGCGATCGGCGTCGTTCTGTCGAGAGGTTGATGCCGAATGTGAGACCGAGACATATAAGAGGGAAAGGAAGAAGTCTAAACGAACGCGCCACCTGTCTTTCTGTACATCAAGCGTCCATCATCCGGACGACGTTCAAGTCTCTTCGTCCCTTCCTCTCTCTCTCTCTCTCTTCTTGCCTTGCCACTAACCCGCCACTCGTTCGAGACACAACCCGGGCGTTATAACAGAACGCGCGCGCATTGCCGCGCTTATTTATGTTGACACAATATTTATTAGAACGGATCGGTGCGTCGGCCCTCACTCGCTCATTCGTGCGGGTGCTGCGAGACCTCTCGTTTTCTCGCTCATCCCGCGCCGACAGCATATCCTATTTTAGGTGACACCGGGTCTTCCCTTCCACGCGCGTTTTTCGCCTCACGATCCTACGAACTCGAAGACAGACCGGTCGCCACTTATCGCTATATAGAAGTGTTAAAAAACAAAAGAAAAGCTTGGTTACTAACTGCACAAAATTGAAAAAAAGAAATAAATCCATTAATCGATTCCTCGATCGATCGATTAATCGAGTAATCGATTCCTCGATTAATCGAATAATCTACTCCTCGATTGATCGATTAATCGTTTCCTCGATTGATCGATGAAGCGATTCTTCGATTGATCGATTTAAAAATCGATTGATTCGTGTAAAAAAAAATATCGATTGATCGATTTAAAAATCGATTAATTCGTGTAAAAAATATCGATTAAAAAATAGTATTCGTAGGAACAAAGCCTTGGTCGGAGATGGCTCATGTCGAGACGTATGAACATTTGGACTCTTGTGTGTTTGAAGCCTTGTTCGAGTGGTCAGTCTGTTGGATACTCTCCATCTTCCTCAATCGTGTTAGTTGCCTGGTCTGCCGTTGAAGAGACGAGACACAGAGTCCGGGGGCTGTGTCTATAATACAAGCTCGAGACTCTTGACACTCGTTCGTACTTGACGTCTCTCGTCGCGACTAGATTAACGTACATAAAACGTCCCGGAGTGACATTCGAATTCGGAAATCCCTCTCATGCGTCATCGCTCCTACTATCTCCCGCTCTGCGGTAATCCTGGCAAGTAATATATAGATTTCAACGATTTTAATAACTTGTCTCAACTGACGTTTCTTGCTTCGCAATCGATGCGATATTCCTGCTGGCCTCTATTTATATACATATTCACCGTCCAAATATGCATGAGCGTACCGACAATTTTGATCCGTAATATATTTGGCATATAGGTTACACGGTTTCATATAAATGTATTTTAATAGTTGATGTGTATCGCCATTCCTGACTAGCGAATACATTTTTTCTTTTTTTTGTCTGTCCTTTGAGCTTGGAAGCGAATTATTAATTTGTCGTGCGCACTTTATCGAGATATTTTTTTTTTGATAATAATTGTGTCTCAAAAAGGGAGCGCTTAAAAAATCTAAAAAAAAATGTGACATGAATTTCCCATCATGTCCTTAAATTCAAAAAATTACGGACTAAATCTACAAAATATAAATATAATCAAACAGAAAATCTGCTTTATTTCGCCTTCATCCTCGAATTATTAATTAATCATGCTCATATAACTCGTTACTTTATCGCGTTATATATATATTATCGCATGATCACCAGAAGCGTCCGATTGGACGTATATGTCCCGTGATACCAGAGAGGACTAGTTCACGTAACATCGAAACGAGTTTGGAGGCAGGTTCGACACTTGCAGAAATGAACGTCCGATCGGATGAAAGCTTCCCCTCCCCCTCCCTCCTCTTCGCGAGAGAGGGAGAATCGAGTTTCTCCACATACACACACACACACATTTTCTCCTTCTCTTATTCCCAAAGCCCTTCTGTTTCTTTCCTCGTTCTACTTCTACATACTTTTCACAACCCTGCGCTTCGACTCGAGTGTCGGTGGCTCGTGTAAACTCAACGATAACCTGCCGCGGATCGGCACCAGCTGCTTCGTATTTGTTGCCGTACTATAAATAGATCTCTCTCTCTCTCTCTCACTCTCTTTCTCTCTTTTCATTCTCGCTCTTTCTCTCACAGACTGAGAACATCGGTTCTGCAAACTTCTAACTCTATCACCTCTCACTCCCTCTCTCTCTCTCTCTCTCTCTCTCTCTCTCTCTTCATCTATATCGCTTTCTTCCGTCTCGCTCAGTCGTTCGCGACGCGAGAGACGTTACTTCGCTGACAATTATTGTTGTCACGGCACCGACTACGACAGTCGGTAGCGCGACTGACACGTGGAAAGACAGCGTGACGGAAAGTGCAAGGAGAAGAGGAGAAGAGAGAGAGAGGGAGAGAGAAAGGGAAAGAGAGAGTGAGAGGAGAGGAATATAAGGTGCACCCACTCGCACTGCTACTGTAGAGGCTGGTAGAAACAGCGTGGAAGAAGAGAAGGAACCCTCTTGTGCGGGACGCGAGTGAAAGAGAACGTAGAGACTGACGGACATCGTGATGAAGGCGTTCTCCTGTCACCTCTTCTCTCTACTACCCACCTACCCACTTCTCTCCTAACCCCGGTGAAGTGAAAGACAGACGGAGACTCTGAGAGAAAGAGACAGGGAGAAACGCAGAGCAAGAGTGACTCGAGAGAAAGAGAGAGAGGAGAGCTCTAACGTTTCCATGGCTTCTTCTTCTTCTTCTTCTTCTTCGTCTTTTTGACGTCCGGTTGAGACGTACTCTGTGACATCCGGCACCACTCAAATCAAAGTCCATCGAATCCGCAATTTTGGACACGCTAATCCAATGATCTACATCAATTTGGGGTCACCTATGAATCAGTATTGGGTCGTATTAAATGATGATCCGAATTTGGGAATGATTTGTTCTGTTCAAAATGATTGAGGATCAGTTAAAAAATTCGCGACAAAATAAATGCCTTGAATTAAAATAGTAATTTGGATTTTGTAGGCTAAGAAATCGATGGGACAAAAAAAAATGCTCAAATATCTTTAAAAAAAAAAAAGATTCGCGCATTAAAAGTTTGTTACGTCATAACTAAAAAAAAAATATAAGTGGCCACGACACAGTGAAGTTGATTGTAGAGATAAAATGAGATTGTAAGATAGATAAAGAGAGGCGCATTCTGTTGTTAGATGAAACTGCGTTTACGAAAGCTATTCTCTCGATCGTTCTGGATCGATTGCTCTGTGATGGGTGAGAGCACATTGCACACGAGCCGAGTGCTGGTAGAGAAGGCAGAGAGAGAGAGAGAGAAAAGTGGATAGGATAGACTTTCAATAGTAATTGAAGCGCTCTTTTCATAAAAGGGCTCGCGGTTGCTCTCTGACTCGAATTCCCCTCCCCTTTCATCTCCTCGTCTATATTATAGAGTATGTCGGACGTATTATTGAGTGAACGGGTCGTGCTCTCCTTCTGCAAAACCCGTCGTCTCCGGAAAGCATGCGAAAACTTCTATGCTATATTGCCTTTAACTATGTCTACCACATATATTCCCTCGTATTGGCATTTATAAATCGTCGGACAACTGCCCAACCAGCTTTTACAATTCACTCCAAATAATTCCATACTCTATTGGAAAAATGACAGTATTTAAAAAAAAAAAAAAAAAAAATTATCACTATCGACGTAGTTATTTTTAAATATTTTCTAAATTCCTAAACTGTCGAAACTTTCGAATTTTTTAGACGCATAATCAACTGATAGAAATTGTGTTAACGCAACAACTAATTGGTTGTATAATTAATACAAACGATCAATTTCAATAATTTATTTAAGTGATTATTTTCACTCGGAGTACACTTGTTTATCTCCTATAATCGTCCTCGTCACGTTGCCAGCTGCCCGAGAGCGTCGCCTTTGCTTCCCAAACTCATAGCTTTCCATCTCCTTTACGTTGTTGTGCATTAATCGAGCTCCCCATTCGTCCTCGTCGCGTACTCTCGCGTCTCGACACGACTTCCGAGCTCTATGTATATATATATATATATAAACATATACACGCGAGAATGACGAACAAGAACACGACACAGAGGAGTAAGAGAGTCCAGTAGTGGGCCCAACAGCGCGGACTTATCAGGTGCCCCGAGGCTACAGTGGCGACGAACGAAACGAGTTCGCAGATTTCGCCTTCCTAAGGAGCATGCATCGATCATCACTGTCGTTGCCCGCGCTACTATACGCTGGCCAACAGTCATTCGGCAGCGGACGGACGGACGGACGGACGTGCTGTTAATCCATCATCCCGTCGCCGGCCTTGCTTCTACTTCTTCGCATATTATCGCTAGCGACTCTGTACAGCGCGTCCACCAGGTATATATTAACATAATATAACACAAGTGCAACCGTTTGTACGACGCTCCGGCGATCCTGGCCAATTGACCGATTAGCTAAATTCATCGTCCTTGGTTCTTCTTAAGACTCGAAATCAACACTGATTTTCGTTTCTGCGGAGACATTTCTGTTGTACGATTTATTTGTCGATTCAGTGTGATGAATTCACTATGAAAGTTACGTGTGTTAGAAACGTTTCATAAAAAAAATTCTATGACTCAATCACGAGGAGAGAGAAAACAGTGAAATTGAAGTAGCAGGTGGAAGCCTGGTTAAAGTAATGACGACGAATTCGCGTTTAAGATCCTCTAAAACCTTCCTCGTCCCTTTCTTCCAACAACTGAACTTGAATGCTGGGCTTCGCTCTTTCAATCTCTCTGAACTGTCTCTCATATCTTCTCTCTTTGTCCTCTTACCAAGCTCTCCCGTCCATCACTCAGCGTCGGTTCCAACGCGCGTCTGTCGCTCCGTCAGTCTTAACGCCCCATCCCAACTCTCGTTTCACCTCATTCTCTGCCTCCTACTTATACACACCTCGACTCGGTGGCCCCCGGGTCCGGTCCACTACACTCTCCCGTATATCCTAACGTCAGCTGCATCGTCCCACGACTACACATTTCGCTAAAGCTCACTCGGGGCCCTTGTGTGCGAAACTGCGAACACGAGCGCGCAATACGTGAATGTCTGTCGCGTGTCACTAAATTGCGCTCTCCGCGGAAGAAGACCCAGACGAACTCGCCTTTCCGACTGTCTTTATCTCTCGCTCTGGCTTTAACCAGACTATGGCAGTTTGGCGCCGGATGTTGTTACCTCGCAAAACAACTGTGATACTTAGTCACGGCTATTAGGACACCACGAAAAACTTTGTTCTGAGTATTCATTTGCCGCGTCTAAAGTATTCGAGAAGTTGCGAAAAACCAGAGGGAAGCATTTCGCATTAGCCACAGAGACTGAACTCACTTTTAAGCGTGTTTGCGTTCGGCTAAATAAATTTTTCCTTCAGATTATTTACCTATTTAAAAAAAATAGAAAATGATTCGTCCAATTTTGATTAATTTCAATGTGAAGAATTTTGTAAGACGAAACGAGAGCCATTGAGAATAAAAATTGGACAATCTTGCGGTTCCGCAGTCGGACCTTAAAATAAATAAAGTCATGCAAATCGTCTGCAGGCGCAAATTTTCGAGCGATTTCACGGAGGAGATTTCGCGGAGATATTATCGACGGAGATATTCGAAGCGACATTCCCGCACTCGCGAATCGCATGTTGCATCGCTGGATTCTTTTAGAGTCTCTCAGCAGCACGCTGGAACATCGACGAATTCGAGCAATTTTCTTGTGGATCCTGTCTGCGTACGCCTTGAGAGAAAAGGATAAACGCCGACAAAGACACAGTGAGAGAAAGGACACGAGAAGATTTCTTATCTCGAGAGGAGTTTGGGCTCACGTGACGCAGGACACAATCGCAAAATTTTTACTCCTGTCTCGTGCGTGCTGTTAAGGCTAGAGGAAAAAGCAATCGGGCAACGCGGATTCGGATAGGCTCTGCGTGAACTCAGCCTCTTCCACAATTCTGTCGATCGTGCGAGATTGAGAATTGATTCCAAGTCATACGTAAAATACGTTCGATGCAGTCGGCAATTGTTCGTATTTTTTTTTTTTTTTTTCGCTCTCACGAATGCAAGAGAATTTCAAACAAATCCATCACTTTTTATTCTGGAGTTATTCTTTTCGATCTACCAATATTTGCACCGAAACAAACCGAGTCAACAAAGAAGTCAGTGGAAGCTAAGTTGCAAGGAAAAATAAAACAAACCTGAAGCACCATGACAAACATTGCAATTTATTTCAATGGTGTCATGGTTCCTTAAAGTAAATTAATTTTACTAAAGAAAGAACTTCGAAGAATAATGAAAATTACGAAAATTACGTGACGTCAAAGTTCACGTACCGAAAATTTCTCAGAATATGCGTAAACGTCAAATGAAGTGAGTTGCAGTATCGTAGCAGCAGAATTAATGCGAGGAAATACGTTGTGTGACGTAGTTTGTACGAGCACGTACAGAGAGATACGAAAAAAGGCGTAGGAAAAAGATGTAGAGACGCGGTAGAAGAGAAAACAGATTCGGGCGGCTGATGGAGTGAGTGTTGACTTAGGATAACAGTCGCCTCATCAGTCAATCAGTCAGGTAGTGGCGGGCTTATACATACACGAAGAGCGAAAGACACGAAAGGTAGGGAGCACCACTCGGTCTTCGGTTCTTCAGCTTCCGCTGATGGTGTTGGTGCTGCTGCTACTTCGTCGTTCATTCGTCCTGTGTTCACGTCCTACCGAAGCTCGCTAAGTGAGACACGAGACTGACCACCTGACATTCGGAGAGAGGGCAGCCGTGAAAGGAAGATAGAGAAATTGAGAATGATAAAAGAGAGAAAGAGAGAGAGAGAGAGAGAAAGGCGAACATCCCTCGAGGCGAAAGGACCAAAGGGAGGAAAAAAAGAAGAACGAGATTCTACGACCCTGGTCGCCACTTACCACCGTGTCCTTTTCCTATATTTATACGATTCTTCTGTCCAACAACTTTTATACTACGATGCCGATGAATTGTCACGTCAACTGAATTCAAAAGTCGTTCCTTGAATAACTGACTTATTTTTGTTACAATGAAACAAAAGATTGAAGCAGCACAAAAATCCTCTGTTCACTTCTGATATTTTCCTCACATTCTCATCCGTAAATATAGTTCAAGGAATGAATCTACAAATGTACAAGTTTTTAATTCAACCACGATCTAAAGTTACATATTGGACAGGAACAAAAATTCCGCATCTAATTTTGCACTTGTGACTATAAATTTGACCCTAATCAGCCTAAGTCTTTTGAATTTGTAGTTGATCTAGTAACGTCAAACAATTGCGTTTTCCAATAAATCCTTAATTTCCCGCCAAGTTATCTTTCACGTCAATGTGCATTATTATACATAATGATTATTCGAAACGTGGATGCGCGAATGAATGGTCCAGACCAAGTCGATATAACTTAATCAACATTGGGAACCTACATTCCTTTGATGTTAACCCACACTCCTGAACGGTTTCGCTTGTCGTTTTCTCGTTCTCGTCCACGTCCGCGTGTCCTGCAAGAGACGAGAGGGCTGCAGCAGCTCTCCGCGGCTGAAGAGATGAACGGATTCACCCGTCACTCACTCTCTGGCAGACCGCGAGAGAATCACAATGCGAAGCCTCTTCCCTCCACCTCCTTTTCTCATCCTGCTCCTCCACTTGTTCTATAGGTGAAGCTGAGGCTGCTGCTTGCTGCTGCTGCTGCTGCTTCTACTGCGTGGTACGTCCGTCCGTGCTCACTGCTGCTGTGGCTGCGGCTGTCTGTCTGGATGCCCGTCCATCCGTCCGTCTCTTCTTCTCGTCTACTACCTCATCCTGGGATTCACTCGTGCCTCCTCTCTGTCTTGCTGTCTCTTTTGAGCCTTCGTGCTCGCTCTCTCTCTCTCTCTCTCTCTCTCTCTTTCTCTCTTTATGTCTTTTCGCTTTCGCGATGGACAGAGACAGACACCATCTCGTCTCCTCGCTGGGCACATCCTCATTCCCCTTACTTCTCTGACACTGTTCGCTCTACTCGTATCAGAAATTCATCTCATCTCCCGTCTCATTCTCCTCATTCTCCTCTGCCTTCCGCCTTTTCCTTTTGTTCCTGTCCGCCGATGCCCTACTGCTGCGATGCTGCTGTTTTTTTTTTTTTTTTTTTTTTCTTTCTTTTCTTCGGAGCCTCCGGCTTGTTATTATGTACTCTTTTATTGCCCAGGACGATAACTCCCACAAGATACCTCGAAGGACCTCTTGAGAGTGGAGAAGAGATTAGAGTCAAGGCGTCTCCCTCCTCGTGGACCTAATACTTGAACGAAATTTTTTTCGATTAGCCACGAAATTTCGTAGCCTCTAAAATTGCCAGTTTTTTTCATCACATTCTACAATCGTTTTTTTTTTTTTTTTTCTTTGTTCTTCGTCGCGGTTTAGTTTAAGAGGTTACCGAGAAAATTGTTGTTTCTGAAAAATGCGTCAAAGATAATTTTGGGTATTCTTCGAGCGAGTTGGGTACAGCGGCATAATTGACTCGGAAATTGTTGGTTGTCGTTGCAATTATTAAGTGACAATTATTAATTGGAAATCTACACGAATATTTTCATAGTTGGATTAACTTTTTTTTCAACTAAATCGTTCTAAGGCTTTGTTCTTGCTATTTATAGATACCAACATCAGATTTCGTTCCCAATTCATGGAGGAGAAAGTTCTAGAGATTGGTCTCAGATTTAAAAAATGTACTCTGCGAATGTTTTCCTGTCTAGGATTGTTTCGTTTTGATCTTCAACAGCAGATCATGTTGTCAATAGTTTGACGATCTAATCTACAAGTCATTGTGAGCTCAAACTATACGCCAAGCTGCATACTTACGAACCAACGTACAGGCTTCAGTTTATGTAAACCCATCTTATCTATATCCGGGGCTCGTTGGATGCACGTAAATCTTTAATAAATAAACCACAAGGACGAGTATCTAGAGGAACTAGAAGCCTCGTGGAACGAAGTCTTAAGGAAGAAGAAGCGATGGCGAGTAAAGTTCACGGATTGGTGTCCCTAAGCCACAGTAATGGTAGCACGAAAGGGACGAGTAAGAATAAAACAAGAACAACAACAAAAAAAGCAATACACGCCGAGATCGTTACGCTCTTCTTCGTTATAAAGAAGAAACGAAGAAGCTTGGACGATAAGACTAATTATTGTTGTCGTCTGCCGCACGGATATTCGAGGTTAGGTATAAGGAAAGTTTAGTCGCATCTCTCTTATTCCTCTGCTCCATTCTCTCATCTCTGTTCTATCTACCTTTTGCTCCACACATTGAACGAGAATTTGCAAAGCTCTCGCGGTACCCCCTACGAACGTATATCCCTACTAATATATCGTGTTCGTCGTTCTCCTCTTCTTCTTCTTCTTCTTCGGCGAAGCAGTGCAAAAGCCGAGTGAGTCCGAGGACAGCGAGAGCGCATAGGGGAGTGGATATCGCGCGGCAGAATCTCCTCGAGTGTCAGAGAGAGGAGAGTCTCGCCGGGTACACCTCCTCCTCTTCCTTCCCCCTTCCTTCCCCTATTCTCGCTCAGTCGGGTACACCACGCTCCTTCTTGTTCCCGTCGCATATCCGCCGCGCGCGTATCTTTAGCCGAGCACGCTGCCCTTCTCGCTTGTTGAGATTCGACCGCAAGGAACGGTGTGTGCCTTGTTAGTGGCCTGCCAATAGGGCCACTACGTCGCTCGTGCGGGTCGCATCCGAGTATTTTGCATCGTGCGCTGCTGGATGTTGCGTCCCTTGCGGTGAAACAAGGGGGGAGGCCCTGATGCGACTCCCCCGGCGCCCCAACCAGGAACGTCGAAATCTCGTTGACCTTGGCTCTAAACGAAAAAAAAAAAATCGATATTCGCTTAAACGTTCGGTTTACCGGTGATACTTGACTCGATACCTCGTTACGTCCCGCAGGAAGTAAAAAAAAAGATTAACCTGAATTGGATATTCATTTACGAATATTGAATGACTTTTTACTCGTTATAGAAGTAGATAGGTTCCCGTGTCATCTTATACCAATAAATCGATGAAGGTACTCCGGACTCGCAGGAACATTACAGACATCTAACATTAGCTTAATTGTAATTAATTTTATATAGTTCAGAGGATCTTGTTTTGATTTATTAACTACGATGGAAGCGATTTGATTGATTGTAATTTCGATACTGTGACCGTAGAGTCGGTGGGAAAGACAGAATGATAAACGCAGTTGGTAGATTAGAGCGTCTGTTACTTTCTCAGAAAAACTCGATCCTACTTCAGCGAGACATTTCGCCTTCCTTAATAGCAACAATCGTGGTACAACAGTAGATTTCCAAGCTTCGAACTAGTGGGTTTTAAATCACTCGTCGACGCCTGTCACCGTATATAATATCCATGTGTGCATGTGCAGCTGAGACCTGCTAAGTGTGTCGAGACATGCAGTAGTGATGCTCAAGAGTGTCGGTCGCCATGGTTTCTGTCTCATGCTGGCGTAACTGGCAGGGGGCTGTCGGCAGTAGCGATGGCGAGGCATACCAGAAGAGGAAGAACAAGAAGAAGAAGAAGAAGACACGAAAAAAACGTTTTCAGGGATGGAAAAGAAGAGGGGAGAAGAGGGAACGATAATCTAGTGAAGCAACGATCGAAAATGGAGGCAACACCGAGGAGTTCTCTCGAGCCACGGATCTACACCCTGATGGTCCCCGGCGCGTACATATGTACGGATCGTAAGTGAGCGGAGCAAGTTACAAAAGAGGAGAGCTGCATATCCGAAGCGGGCGGGGCTCTGTCCCCTGGTGGTCCGCCCTGGCCTCTCTTTCTCGCATTCTCTTGGACTCCCGCTATACACCGAGGCCACCACTGCCCGCCGGACTCTCAATCCTTGTGGTTGCTGCTACCGATCGACACCGACTTCTCCAATCCACTCTTTCCTCGATTCTTCCCTCAGTTCCTCTCGCTTTTCCCTCTCTAACCCCCCTGATATTTTTCTTACTCTTCCTTTTGCGGGAACGGAGGGCTTTGACAGTCTCGCCACTGAACACTTTCCCGTATCGCCTCCTTTCCTCGCCCTCCCTCGCACTTATCCTGCAATCCCCCGTTTTTCCCTTCCCTCGTTCAACTCCACGTGCCTACCTGTATCCAACCCATACAACATTATTTCTTTCGTTATTTCCCTCGTTCATCGTGGAGAAGACCTCGTCGTTGTCGTTCTCAGCTTCTTCGGATCTCTCTCCCCTGGTCATGGAGAGAGCCAGCGGTCTTGGTTGCAGTGTGTCCACCCAGCCTCCTCCGTTGCCTGTACCTTCGTGGTCCTGGTCCTGCTGCTGCTGCTGCTGCTGCTCCTCGAGCTCTCAGAGACAATGGACAATGGGGACATAAATCTGCGTAATTAGTTGCCGATGCTCCAACGGATCAATGTGCGATCTCCTTTCTCTGCCTTCTTTACCTTTCTGCTTCATCGTCCTCGCGCTCTACTGTATATCCTCTGCATTTCTGCCTCCTTCTCTACTTTTGTTCTTGCTACGAGAGTGAGCCTCCGGTGGGATTCTGAGACCGGTGAACAAACGATCGTTTGGTTGGTCAGTTGGCAAAGGAAGGTAGGACGGTTCGTTGATGTCCCCACCTTGGGTGGGTGCTGCCCCATGTCCAAGCTGCCCCCATAGTTGCAACCCGTTCACCATCCACCGTCCACCCAGGAGTGTTTACCAAACCCCCTTGGGTGAGCTCCACTCTGGTGGCTCAGATTCTTTAGCACGGCAACTGGAGAACGACACTCCCTTTCCACGGGTGGAGGAGGATGCACCGCGGTAGCAAGATGGCGGATCCACGACACCCAGTTTACCTCTCATAGGTTCCGGATACATCGAGCAACTAACTTTGCTACGTGTGTCCTGAACTTCATTGTTGCCTTCGTTTTCGAAGGGCCGGGTAACTTCCCCAACGACCATCTTCTTCCCTGTGTTCTCCACTTCGTTGGCATTTCTTTTTTTTTCTTCGCCCAGCATCCACTGCCTCCTTGTGCTCCCCTTTCTTCTTTTTTTTTTACTCATTCTCTTCCCGCTTAGCCTCCTTCTTTTGCCTCTTTCTTCGATGAACCCTTCGCTGCATTATGCTCTTGAAAAAGACTCCGTTGCGAACATCGCGCGCTTGCCTCGGGGCGCCCTGCGTGGTGGCTAACCGGCTGACAGGGCCCTTATTTGCATTCAGCACCTGTCCTGGTGTCTCACCTCCATCTTGCCCGGTGTCGATGTTGACAGCCACTCGTAAATCAGACCCCGCGGGGACCCAAATCGGAAGGACAAGTCTAGCACCAGCTACCTCCGTAATATCCTGAAATCTCGTTTTTTCTTACAGACTCAGAGGACAAAAAAATTATTAGAAATGAAAGGGTCTCTCATATATCATCATTGTCAGGATCTCAGCACTCTAAGAATCCTCTTTATGTTTTAAAAACTGGAGGCATCAATCTATAGACAAAAATAACAATAAATAAAATAAGTTGATTAATTTAACATTTGAAAATTAGTTTTGTTTTCTTTTCGGTAAACCAAAGAGGCACAATGTTCAAAGTCATCGTTCGTTAATCATTTCATCATGATAAATCATTTTCTTTTCATGACGGCCATCGAATGATTGGGACGAAAAGGAGGGGGGAAGATATGTCCCACGCAAATAACTAGACCATTCGATCCTGTCAGCAGCTCGTACGATTTCGCTTTGGTCGCGTTGTCATCTCTCTTTGAAATGGAAACGATTTGATTAAAACTCATAATGCCGATGACGGAAGAGCTTGCTTCGTAACGACAATGGAAGGCGACCCCGGGCACTGTCGTTCTCCTCCGGCGCACGTCGACGATGTAGCATCCGACGCCTGGTCGTCGTCGTCGTGCCAACACACCAGTGGCATTGCCATAGATGTTGCCGTCGTTGTGGGCACAAGCGCGCAGGTTCGACGACGCCACGAAAGGCTGATAAATGAACCGATAGCGCCATTGTTATTCTAGCCCATCTGCACCTTTATATCGTCGTTTCTTGATGCTCCTTCTACTGCATATACAAGCCAAATGCTTATATCAAGCCCTGCAAACCACCCGCGAGCAGCTGTTTCTTCCGTCATTTCTGATTGCAAGAGAAAGGTAAAAGAGAGAGGGAGCGGGAGAGAGAGAGAGAGACTTGAATCTTGGTTGAGAAGTCTCGAATTTCCTTCTCCGTCAGGTTATAAACTGAGCAGAAATCGGTAACCAATGGGGTACCAACATTCTATTGTCCCTTATAAATTCGCTAACATCAGATGCTCTAGAATGATTGAAATTGATAAGTTCTCGCGGCCTAATCTTTGAACAATTTTTTTAATGTAAGTTTGGTTTTGTGCATTTTCTAGGGGAGGACGGCGTCGAAGGAACCGGTCCTGACACAGAACTTCAGGCTGAGGAGGGCGATTGCGTCGATGAGGATGGACCGATTAGTCCCAGTGAGAGGGGTTGTCCACCAGCAGCCAAAGAGGATGAGGAAGCCGATGGCTCTGAGGAGGATGACGATGAGGATACACCATCGCCCAATTCACCATCAGCTGCAACGTCAAGGTTAAATCCAATTGCGCTGAGAGACACCGGACCTGAAAGGTAACAAACGACGCGCCAATAATTTTTTATAGACAACGTCGAATAAATCTACAATAAATTTCTTTCTAGACAAATAAATGAATGCTAATGGAAAAATAAGACTACAGAGCAAATAATAAGTCGTTACGGAATTTCCTCAAGATAAAAAGAGTTGAATAACAGTGCAATTATGATTCGTATATCAAAACAGATGTAACCAGTTGAACCGTCTTTATATACAGTCGCCCCTTAAAACCATATGACCTGTAAGACAGGTGCAGTATATCAGATTAAATTCGTAAGCTCTCGTATCATTATAACCAACAATATACTCTTCAAATAAAAAGACCTGGCGTTCACTACGTCTCGAACACTCACCACACTGTAATGCTATAAATTGATAGCTCGCGATCCACCTGCCGCTTATTTTATTTCCAAAAGCCAAACCCCGACGCCACTAATTCATATCAATATCGCCGCTAGTCATGGCAACCCAAGCTTTGCTTGTAGTGCGTCTAGTTTAACGTTTGAAGTCGCCGACATCTTTCCGGGCGAGTTTACAGAGAAAGAAGAACCGAGGCTATCAGGGTAGATAGGGCCTTCGTTGTTTGATAACCAACAAATCTCTGCTTAGTGTGGTTTTCACGGCGTACACATCAAGGTGAGCGCGCCCCGGGGCGTTTGTACTTTGTGTCCACACATAGACACATTGGCTAGCGATAAAAGATGCGATATGTTCGTTTGTGGAGGTTTTTTTTTTTTCGTGCGCCCGAAAACATTAAAGAGGTTGAAGCGTTTTACGCCAGGAAAATTAGTGCTAATTTTTTTTTTAAATCATTTTTATATTTATTAATGGGCCGATTAACCGATTCAAAAGATAACATGTAGAGCAGCATGTATTTTTAATATAGAGAAACATTCGTAGTCATGTAATTGAAAAACAAATTCACGTTTTTATCGAACGATTTGTTTCAATTCCGCAACAAAAATAAATACGTTTAAAATAATTATCAAAAGCTCTCATTCATCGATAGAAGAATTTTCAACATGCTTGCGCGTCAATTGAAAAAAAGTAAAAAAAAAAAAAATCGTCTTATTTTTTAACGCGTTGCATAATTCCTCCCTCCGTTAATATAAATCGACATTACTGTTCACCGTTTCATAGTCCAAAGCGCCAAAATGTAGAAGGAGGGGTTTCATAGTATATAATTAATGGTGGGTGTGCAAGAGTAGTGGTTTATATAGGCGGGATATAAGCAAATTGTGCATACAAGGCAATATCAGTGCGTGTCGTTTAGTCGTGTGCTGTAATTCGACTGTTCTCTGCCGTCCGGCCAGCAGCCGCGGGCTGCTGCAGGCGTCACACTCGACTAATAGAGATAGGCGCACGGTGTGTGTTTTCTCCTCGTTCCCGCGCCGCGCCCCCACGCCACACACTCCGTGTAGCGCGCTACACCCTCGCCTCTCCCCCTCCCCCCCTCCCCCACCCCGGCATCCCCAAAAACTTCCCCTGCATGCGTAGCGGTGGTCCCCTTTCATCTTGCTGCACGCATTCGGCATTCAGTCAGGGGAGTCAGTTACGACTCGACCGTCGACAGGCTTGGAAGTTTCTCTTCCTTGCCGCGCTGTGTGTTAGTGCGTTTCGTAGTTCGGGAATTTCTCTTCTCGCGCGCGCACACACGAGAGACACGAGGGACGCACGCGTCCGTCTGCCTCCCAACCCTCGATACGTTAAACGTGTGAGGTGTCTGCCGTTCTCTCTCGTTCCTCAGCCACGTGCTGTTGTTTCGTAATACTTCGAAGCGTTCACTAATGTTGATGTGATATTAACAGGTACATATTTTTATTAATAATCATTAAATTGGTAAAAAAAAAAAAAGAAAAAAAATGTATTGTGAATTCTAGAGGTGGATGCGGAAATCTATTAAATCTATTCTATTCATTTTTCTATTCGGACGCTGACGTGTTGTTAGTCACACTGAATTTTTATTCAGATTTTTTTTAAATATTTTCATTGAGTGATTACAAATTGTCTGTCGATTTTTTTCCATTAATTTAAAAACTGAATTATTCAAGCGATGTTTGAAGGCCACGTTTATACTTTGATTGACGTTCATTCAGAATATTTTTTATCTACAGTTTTTGATGTTGAAATTGGTCGTGTCACGCATTCTACTTTTTTTTCGTGTTCAATTTTCCTCGAACACATGTTTCTTCACACGAGTTTATACATTCATAGTACACTGGTATTAGCGATTATTGTAAGCGACTGCTGTTATATCAGCGAGTGAGATTATTGTGAGTTGAGAGACTGAGCCCCGGCGGCAGAGAGAGGTATAACATTAATTGAACGTTGGTACGATGCGACACGTTGCGCTGACGGTGATTCGCAAGCGCTTGACGCACGTTGAAATGTGATTTACGCTTCTATTTACGATCCGTAGAAGTATACACTGACGAGGTAGGGAGATCAGTTGAACGTTGAAAGACGAGTACTCGGCCAGGTGTTTATAGTACAGAAACATGCCGCTCTCGACGCAAACACTTTATGAAATATTAATGTTGCGAGTGTCAGACACTTCTTACCTGATGGATCGATTATGCGAATGTCACCGCTCAGCTTGAAGTGATAAACGAGAGCGGCCAGGGTCGAGTTTCCCGCGCCTCGTGTGTCCCCGATCGTTGGAATCTGCATCTTAAATTTAGAACTCGATTTAATGGATATCAACATCGTAATCTGGTTTATTAGGATATTAAATTTCATATATTTGCTGTTTTAAAATTACGTCGTAATACCTCACATGGAACGAAGTATATACATAAATAATGTACGCGGATAGAAAGCTTTTTGCCGCAAAATATATTTACGTATATTATTTGAGTTTGAAGTGCAATCAAAAATTTGAATTTTATATTGTTACATTTTTTTCTGTACAATTGACCGTTTTCAATACAGAACCAATCGAATGAGCTAAATAAAAGACGCCGATATTTAATTCTAAATGTTGTTCAACCCTGTAAATAACTTTAACTAATATATTGAACTACTTTTGAGACTCTTTGAAACTCATTAATTTTTTGCTATTAAAAAAAGTTACAAAAATGACATAGAAAAAAAATGGGTGCTTCTTTCTGTTTCAGGGAGCCAATGAGTCCTCGGTGTCCGTCACGTGACTCACGTGAATCGTCTGGTCCAGTGGCCGGAAGTCCCCCGCCTCCTGCGGTTAATCGTAGTAGCGCGAGTCCGGTCAGTCCAAACAGTATCGTGCCTCTACCTCTCGGGCCTCATTCGCTTCTGCCACCTCATTCAGCGGCTGTGATGGCGGCCTACATCCAACAGACCCATCAACGCCTTCTTCTCGGGCCACTGTCGGGTCACTCGCCCCTATCACGAGGCTCGGTATCGCCTCTGGTATCTTCTTCGTGTTCCCCACCCGCGGCAACCCCGGGTCTTCTCGTGTCGCCCTCGAGCGGCGGCGACGTATCACCGGCAGCGACCCCACATCCCGCGGTCTTAGACTTTAGCACGAGAAAAGCATCCCCTGTAGAGGAGGAAGATGACGAGCACATACTTAACCTCAGTAAACCACCGACACCCTCGTCGTCAACGGAAACGAACAACGGGCCACTCGACCTGTCGGTATCGAGTCGAAAGCGACCCGGTACCGAGGATTCCCCGCCTCCACCACCGCGAAAATCCTCGAGGCTCACAACCTCAGCGCCCACGGCTCACCAGGAGTCTCCATCTACGCCAACGTCCTTTGGACGTCCCGTTGTCTCGCCATGGACGTCACCTGTCGTAGCCTCGCATTTCCCGTACTTCGCAGCCGCGGTAGCAGCGGCTACTAGTCAGCAACAACTCTCGCCGAAGAGTACCGGCGTGGTGGACCATCAGCTGTGGAACGGTAAGATGAAACCACCCGCAGCCCTTGACAAGCCGTATCAGCCGAGTGAGGCTACGAAAGCTCTGGAGAAAATGAGCGAGCTAAGTAAACTCGGCGGCGAAGAGATGTACAGATCCTCGTCAGTTGGATCCGGCGGTAGTTCAGGTAGTAATCCAACAGGTACTTCCGGTAGTCGACACAGCGCCTGGCAATCTCATTGGCTGAACAAGGGTGCTGATCAGGCTAAGGATGTTCTAAAGTGTGTATGGTGCAAACAAAGTTTTCCAACCCTAGCAGCAATGACGACACACATGAAAGAGGCGAAACACTGCGGCGTTAATATGCCAGTACCGCCACCCTCGGGGCTTCAATCCCAGCAGCACTCAATGCCCTCGATACCACCGCCACAGCATCAGCATCAGTCGCAAAGTTCCGCGGGCGGCAGCAACAACAACAATGCCACACCGAGCAGCAAGCAAAGTCCATCCGAGCTCAATCTTTTGATCAAGGAGACGATGCCATTGCCGAGAAAATTGGTACGCGGTCAGGACGTTTGGTTGGGAAAGGGTGCCGAACAAACGAGACAGATTCTCAAGTGCATGTGGTGCGGTCAAAGCTTTAGATCACTCGCGGAAATGACATCGCATATGCAACAGACGCAACATTACACGAATATTATCTCGCAGGAGCAAATTATCTCGTGGAAGTCTTCGGACGAGAGCAAAGGTGGTTCAGGTGGTGGTGGAGGTAGTACCGGTGGTGGAGGAGGAGGAGCAGGAGGAGCCGGTATGCCACCGGGAAACGGAGGAGGCCAACACGGAGGAAACGGAGGCGGTCAACACGGTGGAAACATCGGCGGTGGTCCTGGTGGCGGAGCCACTAGTAGTCACGTAAGTGCGGTATTAACATGCAAAGTTTGCGACCAGGCGTTCAGCTCGCTTAAAGACTTAAGCAATCACATGATGAAGAATTCTCACTACAAAGAACACATAATGCGCTCAATCACCGAGAGCGGTGGACGTCGAAGACAGACACGGGAAAAGAGAAAAAAATCACTGCCTGTGAGAAAGTTGTTGGAACTAGAGCGTGCGCAAAATGAATTCAAAAATGGTGATACCGGAACGGTAATGGGTCACAATTTGGGCAAACACGCGGGTAGAATAACGTGCGAAAAGTGCGGCGAGAAGATCGAAACGACGATATTCGTCGAGCACGTTAGACAGTGCATTGGCGCCGGTGTCGTGGGAATTAATCAAAGGAATTTCTTGAAAAACGCTCTTATGTCAAATCACATGCCCCAGGTATTGCCGCCAAGCGAGAGCGGCCGAAAGAGCGTTAACGAAGACGCGTCTTCCGTTTCATCGAGGCACCATCGGTCTCCGTCCTCGGCTAGCGACGCAACGACACCGGGAAAAGAGACACCGACACCCAATGCCAATGAGACGTCCGGTGGCGGTGGAACCTCATCACCGTCGGTGCTAAATGCCATCGAGAAGCTCATAGAAAAGAGTTTCGACTCTAGAGTGCGCCACGGTGCCCCTGGTCTTCATCACTCTCAGCCAGGTGCTCCAATGGGCTCGAGTATTTTAAAACGATTAGGCATCGACGAAAGCGTTGACTACACAAAGCCTCTCGTAGACGCACAAACGATGAACCTTCTCAGATCTTATCAACAGCATCAGCAGCATTACAACTCAACGAGTGCGGCAGCGAGACGTGAAAGAAGCGGCAGCGAATCTAGCTCGATATCGGAACGCGGAAGCAATAGAACCGACGCAATGACACCAGAAAGACGGATGGATCTGTCGATGAGCCACGAAAGGCTCACGGCGTCACATTCGCATCGTCACCGAGCGACACCGGACAAACCCGTGCCACCGAGTCTTCATCATCCAACCGCGGATGCGGAACCGGAATCCGGCGACGAGGATAACGTTGTAGTGAAGAAAGAGCCGCGGGACGAAGAACCCGAGAATCTTGCAGCGAGCGAAGACGAACCAGCGCAACAACAACAATCGTCACCCAGAGACGTGGTAGTTAAGAAAGAAGTCGTCGATGAAACCAGGGATGACGACGAGCCCATTAACTACGGTGCCACGAATCATCGACGAAGTAGTATCCACGAGAACGCGGAAGAGGGACGCGAGGTAATGTCGCCTCATCTTAATCCACCGACACCGAGGCCCGTGAGCCAGGTCGAAGTGGCACAAAGTCCTTGCAGAAATAGCACAAGCAGCCCAGCGAGTAGCGATCGTTCGGTTACGCCGAGAGGCACACCGGACACCAAAGCTTCGAGTAGCCTCGGCGCATTGTCCTCAATGTTCGACAGCCTATCGGGCGGTGGTGGCGCAAGTGGGAATACCGATTCTCAGGGTCGCAAAACTAGCAGTCATCCGCTTGCGGCGCTGCAAAAATTATGCGACAAAACTGAGACACGCGGTGGTTCCGGTGGTTCTGGCAGTGGTTCGCGGTCCGCTTCAGCTGGTGGTCCAACAATTGGTGCTGGTAGCAGTAGTGGCTCGAGTACATCGGGTCCCGGACCCGGACCAACACCAGGAGCAATATTAGCTTTCAGTTGGGCGTGCAATGACGCTGTTGTCACCGCGGATTCCATAATGAAGTGCGCGTTTTGCGACACGCCTTTTATATCGAAAGGCGCTTACAGGCATCACTTGTCGAAAATGCATTTCGTCAAAGACGGCGTTATACCGGATCCCCTGACGATCAGCAGATCGGCCGCCGCTGCTGCGGCCGCGGCTGCCGCTACAGCGTCATCACAACCACCGTCGGCCGGTGGACCAAGTCGTAGCTCGACGTCACCCCCAAATTCGCAACGCAACAAGTCCCCCCCCGTGCCCCAAGCCAATGGCAGCCCATCGCAAACCGCGGCCTCGACACTCGAGGAAAGTCCTCACTCAAAGTTTCTCAAGTATACGGAACTGGCCAAACAATTGTCCAGCAAGTACGTATAGTCCGAGCCCCGTAAGTAGCGGTGCCACCTGTACATAAGTGTATCTATACTGTGACGCGACTGTGAAAAAAAAAAAAAAAACAAAAATAGCAAAGCGACGCCGTGGTCGGTAGTTATATTGTCATTATTATTGCTATTATTATTTTTTTTATTATTATTATTATGTTAAACTATTAGTGATAGAGCAGTCCTGGATAATCGAGGACTTTTTTAAGGGGCTTCATCCGTTTGAATTCTTAATAAACAGGTACATTAAACATTTCTAAAAATTTTCCCTTGTGCTATAATAGTATATTACGATACGAGTGCGATAAAACCTTTTCTGACGAGTGTGAGTTTCCAGCACGAGACGAAGGCGAGTGTTGTAATCACACGAGTTAAGAAAAAGTTTTTCCGATGAGTATTGTACAAAATTTTACTTCACAAGGTGTGAAAACGAGGGTTTTAGGCGAAGCGTGCGTAAAACGTTCATTATCGCACGGAGTGAATTAATAGTAATATAATGTAGTTGGAAAAAGTTTGCGCGAAGAAAAAAAAAGAAAAAAAAAACTTTTGTTTGACTCCGACTAAACGGTGGACCTAAAAAAACCAATTTATAAAATGTCGATGTTTTTTTTTATGTTCAAACGGATGTGACCACTTAAGAGAAGCGGTTGATCTCGTTGTGCGAGAGTTGCAGAGAGTTCGTTGTTGTCTGTGAAGTGATGAGGCGAGCGTTCCGTTTATTTTTCTGTTTTAATTTTTTTTTTTTTTTTTTCAATCTCTTCGTTCGATAAAGTTTTATCATGTTTGGCGAAATTCGAATACCAGATTAATAGTCGCTTGTGCGGGGGGGAAAAAATGCGTCGTCACGCGTTTTTGTCATTGTCCGATTTCCGTAATAACGTCCCAAGACTTTATTCAGTGGCCGAATCATCGACCGGATTTTGGGTCGGTGGTCGAGGAAGGGGTGGGGACTTTTCTCTCTCCGCGCGCTCTCGTCTCTTCTCTCGTTTCACGAGCTCGAGCACTCCGTCCTCAACCACTCGAGTGCCGCGCGGTTTTATTCGCCGCTCGAGGAACTTGGTATCGATGAAATAGAACTATTCTTTTTTTTTGTTTTTTTGTTTTTTTAACGTAAAATCGTGTATGATTTACACACCATTTTTTTGACTGAAAATTAACAATCGCTGAATTGTTATTTAAAGCATGCATTTCCATTTTTTTTTTTTTTTTCGAGACGTATTAATGTCTGGACGATGAGGTTTTAATAAATAAAAAAAAAAAAAAACACAAATAAATACTCTTTAATACGTTATCTGCTCAAAGACCATCGAGCTATCGATGACTCAATGGATAATTCGAAGTGTAGCCAAATAAATGAGCACGTGTCCAAGTTCCTCGCTCCAAATGCGCATCGACTCAGTTCTTCCACAGATAAATCGTTCGTAGTCCTTGCAACTATTATATAACGCTTTCTACTTCATTTCTTCTCCCAAAAAAAAAAAAAAAAACAAGCCTAAGGAAAATAGTCCAATAAGCGACGCAACAGAAAAAGAAATAATTGCAAATCAATTTTTTTTATCACAGCACGTGTTTTTTTTTTTTTTTTTAAACACAAAAATGGAGAAATTAAATTTTATGCGGAAAAATAGTAGCCAGGACTAACGTGATTGGTTTGACTACTATAAAATTCTGTACGGAAGAGAGCTTTCAATTCCTCACAATTTTCTTAATTAAATTAATCACGAAAATTGTTTACGCCGGTAGAATTCGAAAGTTGGAGATCGATTTTTCAAATATTTGCGGGAGAACAAAAAATTAAAATACCGACGCATTTTCAAATTGCGGGGATGAGTGTGTGCGTATGTCTGTGTGTGTGTGTGTGTGTGTGTGTGTGCGTATGCGACGAGTTGGAAAAAGAGCGTTTAATTAATTGTGATGCCACCATATCTCGCCGGCATTGCTGAGTCATGACGACTCGGCACGCGGCCAAGTTTTGTGATGTTATAATAAATACTTAAGGAGTTTACGCGTCGACGTTTTATCGTCGATCGAGTAGGGAGAAGAATAAAAAAAAAAACAGTAAAACAGTGGACGCAAAGGGAAGTGGAGCAAAGGTTAAAAAAAAAATCACAAAATAAACTCAGAAGAAGATGAAGAGGAAGAAGAAAAAGCGGTGTTATTTCGACTAAAGAAGCTTAATTATCACGCAACCTGTCGTGTAAAAGGTCGACCGTCATTATGTATACCTCTAGATTTTAAGGAGTAGCTCTCATTATAGGCGCAGAATTTAAGCTTAGGCTAGAATGGACAGCCAATCGCGTCCTTGTATAGGAATCTCTTTGTTGATACTTACGCCAACGGGTTAATTATTAATAACACGAGAGAAAGAGTGAGAGAGAGAGAGAGAGAGAGAGAGTGAGAAAAAATGAGGGAAACGTTCAGACACAACAAAAATTGAACCCTGACGATAAATTAGAAAATCGTGGAAAAAAAACAGTGAGAGAGAGAGAGAGAGAGAGAGAAAAAGCAATGGAAGACGAGGCAAAATAAGAGAGACGAAAATGTCACACACCCGGTGCAATATTCCATGAGGGTTTATTATCGCAATTTCTAGATGAAGGATGCGGGGGTGGAGAGAAGAAAACGAAAAAAAATTATATATATAGCTGAGTCATAACGAGACAGAAAAGTCGTCGCAGCCATCGATTGCATTTTCAGTGCATCCCCGGTCTATAAACTAAAACACACACACACACACAGACATACAGACACTTAAAACACAAAAACACGAGCGAGAGGATAGACCATTGTAAATTTTAATTTGTTCAAAATATATTTATTATCGCCACGTAAAATACGTGCGAGTCCACCGCGTCATTAACATGTAAAATACTGTCATTATCATTCGAAATGTCGCGAATAATTGTGTATATGGATTGTCAAAATTATTATTATTATTATTATTATTATTATTATTATTATTGCATAATATAATATGGCGGGATGAAGGCTACAGTGATATTGCGTGGAGATGGGCGTGAATGCGTGATGATCGAGTGATTGCAGTCGAGAAAATGTACAACATAGATTACGAATGATAAAAAAAGAAAAGAAAAAAAATAGTGAATTGTGCTCGTGAGAATGTTGACTAAACGAGGCCGACTAAAAAATGGGGTAGCGGCAAAGAAGTGCGGAAACGATTTAGAAGTTTAATTAAGATGAGAAAAGCAAAAAAAACGAAAAATGAAAAAAAGAAAAAAATGAAAATAACAAAAAACACGACACACTTGTATACGTATTTCTTGTAAACTCTAATTCTTCCATCGCGGACTTTAAAAAGTATTTATCAACATAAATAATAATAATTAATATTATTATTGTAATTATATACGACTGCTCTCGAGAGTGTGATGAATCGGAAACACGAATCTTATGTGGTAGCTGAAAACTGAAATTTTCGACGAGTGGAAAAAAAAAAAAAGTGTCTTGACACCCGTCTTCTCTCTCTGTGTGCGTGAGAAAAGATGAATTAACTAAAGCCATAAATAAACACAAGAAAAGAAAGAAAACAAAAAAATATACATAAATGTATACTCGCGTTAATGTACGTGAATATTAAAAAAAAAAAAAAGAAAAACAAAAAAAATGAAAAGTGACGAAAAATAAAATAAATACGCAGAGGACACAAGCAGGAAAAGCAACCACAAAGATATGCATCATGTATACGCGAAACTCTTGAAACCATTTTACCAGATTTGTCATTATTTAATTATTTCGGTTGTATTTTAAAATGCAATTAAAGCTCAAATAAATATATATGTTATAAACTACGCTGAATATTTGTTGTTTTTGTGATGTTATTGTTGGTGAATAACCGATGAAAAAAAAAACAAAAAAAGAGAAAAAAATTCCTTAACCCCTGATTCCTTTTTGGCTGAATTATTGGTAATTCGAAGTTAAGTTGGTGATTATTGAGAACAACGATGGACAATATTCGTTGGTATTTCTGTGGGGAAAAAAAAAAAACACAATTTGGCGAATTTATAGCGACGAATTACGACCCACGTTTTCACAATGCAATGAGAGAAAGACGAGTTTATATATTATTAAATTGTAGGCATTGGCAGAAATCGCATTGCAAGATCCGGATTATGACACACCCACGTTGAGATTCTTTTTTTTTTCTTTTCTTTTCTTTTCTTTTCTTTTTTTTGCTTGATGCTTTCGATTCTGCAGTTGGAAATGCAGCTCTCCTCAATGGGTATGGATTTGGGTAGGAAGACTTGGTCTGTATGCATAATATATTGCAACGGTGCACAATCTTATTTACGATTGCGTTGGCATCAACTTAAGAAGATGATAGGACAAGTTGAGAGTGGCAAGAAAAAATTTCGTGGGCAAAATAAATTGTATGACAATATTAATTGAATAAAATATTCGACGTGGCACAAAATATTTTCACTAAAATTGAAAAAAATTATAAAATTTTGCAATAAATATTCTTTTGAAAATTTGATATTTGTTGTGGTAACAAAATTGTATCATTTAAGTATAATATTTTTTTTTTTTTATGAAACTATACGTGAAAAATGGACGGAATACATAAAAATCGGTTGTGCAATAGAGGATAATAATTTTAACGTTTTACTAGGAGGAAAAAAAAAATTTCTCGCATTTTTGTTCGTTCACCGACATAAAAGTGCGCTGTTAAAGTGGCAATATCGAAAGCATATCAAGGTTGTCAGGGTTTCATTCTCGCAACGTTATCGTGGTCAGATTAATCGCAGATTACTGACGAGCTTAATCGCTCGTCCGTTCACATCAATCATGTGTCATCCGCAAGTGCAAATATCAACGTCACACACACACACAGACACAATATATAAGTAAGTATCCGATGAGAATTTCACAATGTTTACTCGTGCTATTTAGCGCAACGCTCCACATTCATAAAGATTAATTTTTTTTTTTTTTTTTTTAAGACATTCATAAATTATTTATCAAGTTTTTTTTGCATTTAATGAAAATACGAGAGGACATTTCTTTTTTTAATACATTGAATTTTCAGTTTAAAAATTTTAATAATCAAAATTTAAGTTCTTTTTCGTGTTTTTAATTTATTGGTACGCATTTTTAATCAAGCAAAAATTATTCTTTGTTTCTAAATCTTTAAAAATCTTTAAAAATCTTTTAAAATCTTTAAAAAGCTTTAAAAATCTTTAAAAATCTTTAAAAATCTTTAAAAATCTTTTAAAATCTTTAAAAATCTTTAAAAATCTTTAAAAATCTTTAAAAATTTTTAAAAATCTTTAAAAATCTTTTAAAATCTTTAAAAATCTTTGAAAATCATTTGCTGTTTTTTTCTATATTTAAAAAAAACATAAAACAGGGATCCAAATATGTGAGCGTTAATTCATTGAACTACCTTGATGAGAAGTACAAATTTCGAGCATTCATACGCTGCAGCATCAAAACTGGCATATATCTCGAAATACAGTAAACAAATATGTGGTTTCGAATGTAGTCGATACAGAGTCGTGGAGAGTTTAACTCTCAGCCGACTTCTCTTTTATCCGTAATCCAAGCTTGCCGGTATACGACTCGTTACAGTGGCCTATCTGTCGGCTTACCCTTGAAACTACGGCGTTCAAATATTTATCCTGGAGCGTGTGTGCATGTGTGTATCGCGCGATGCCGTGAAGCCTCCGCGAGTTATTGCACGGATTTCTCTCGTTTCGTCTCCTCCTTCACCCAATCCAACCTCGAATACCGTAATACTTGGGATTGAAATTTTTTTCACTTTACTACAAAAAGTCTACAAAAAAAATCTAAAAACTTCTTCACACATTATTTTTCGAAATTATCTTAACCATACAAAAATTCGAAAAAAAAAAATTGAAAAAAAAAAAACTCAAATATTATTTTTAAAAAAGTCAATTTTTTAGATTTTTTTCCGATTTTTATATTTTTTACAAAATCCACAAAAAAATCTCATAACTTTTTCACACATTATAAATTAAATCAAAATTTGAAGAAAAAAAAAATTATATAACAATAATATATTTTTTATATTTAATGCAATAAAATACTTTTATTTTTCTCTATTTCGGCTCAAAATGAATAATCCATGATTTCAGTTATCCGCGAATCTTTCAGAGTCGACGTTAAATCGCAATCCAACTGTTTCCCCAATTCGATTGTATCGACATGTACTTTAATTATATTAGGTTTAAATGAGCATAGACTGAATTGTATTCCGAAAAACCATGCGGCTCTGCTGGAATACATCGAGACGGGGTAAAAAAAAAAACGTATCTAGTAAGTATAGTACATAGAAAAGAAGGATATCGAGAAGCGACGAACGTGCAACGGCTAATAGGGTCTCCACCCTCACTCCGTTCGAGAGAACTCGAGGAAAGTGTTATCATGCACCGATCTGGGCAGCAGGTCGACTGCCAGAGGCCTCGCAGCTTCACCAGCAGCACCAGCAGTGCAAACACAGTAAACCAGCAGAGAGTAAATGCAGGTATAGTAGTCCGACAAGCATTGGCGAAGGATTTCACGATTCCAAGGAAATTGGCGGCAGAGTACCTCTTTACTGCACTAATCTATGTATTTTTATCAGTGTAATTGTCCGGCTATGGCAAATAAACCAAATGCTTACAATCTCCATACCGGATTTCGCTTTGTAAGAATTTAATTTTCTTTTTTCATGCACACACTTTTTTTCTCATAATTTTATATTATTTTTGTAGAATTTAGATTTTCGATTCTAAATTTAATAATAGAACAATATTGGGCACCAAAGATGAAGCAAAAATTAATTGAAAACCAAATTTAAAAAATTAAATTTGTTTTTCAATTATTTCATTTTTGGTGCCCAATTTAATTCTATTATTGAATTTAGAATCGAAAATATAAATTGTACAAAACTAATATAAAATTTAAGTTTTCACTTGAATTTGGTTTTCAATTAATTTTTGCTTCATTTTTGGTTTTTAGGTTTTTACATAAATGTAACGTGAGTGAAAAGAGAACAAAAATTGATGAACACCCGAGTTGAGATAAAAAAAAAAAAGAAAAGTTAATTGAAGTTGAAATTCAAACGAGAAATTAATGGGAAAGCAATATTGAGGCAATGAAGTAGTTGGAAGAAATGCGAAGAAGGATGAAGGTAAACGGTAGTGCGCATTCGAGGAGGCAGCATCAGCGCGGCTTGTGGGCTAAAGGGCACGTAAGCGGAGCAGGAGAGGTGTAAGCCGAGGAAGAAGAATAAGTAGAAGACGAATAAAGCGAGAGTTGCATAGGGGATTCGAGGCGGAGAAAACCGGTCGCGCATCCTCTGTTCATCCTCTCCTCATAAGAGATACCCCGGATGCCGCAGATACGCCGATACTTTTATTTTAACAGTAATGCGCTAATGAATTGATACAGCGCCCGAGCAGTACCAGTATAAAGGAGAGATGCATGCAGCGTCAGCGTTGCTCTTTGGCTACATCTCCCTCTTCTTCTATGTTTCGTTGCTTTTTTTGTCTGTGCAACCATTCCTTCTTCAATCCTCCGTGTCTTTTCTGTCTTTTACGTCGTTTTCATTTCGTTCAGTCATAGACGAAGCTTTGTTTTCATGGTGTATTTTTTTTTTCGACATTTTTGTGTGGAAATTTTCATTGGAATGGTCCAAAATGAGGAAAGTAGTTAACAAATGTCTGTAAGTGTCCGTAAATGTCCGTAAGTGTCCGTGAGTGTCTGTGAGTGTCCGTAAATGTCTGTAAGTGTTTGTGAATGTCTGTGAGTATATTTGAATGTCCGGGAGTGTCCGTAAGTGTCCGTGAGTACATTTGAATGTCCGGGAGTGTCCGTAAATGTCTGTAAGTGTCCGTGAGTGTCCGTAAATGTCTGTAAGTGTCTGTGAGTGTCCGTAAATGTCTGTAAGTGTCTGTGAGTGTCCGTGAGTGTCCGTGAGTGTCCGTAAATGTCTGTAAGTGTCTGTGAGTGTCCGTGAGTGTCCGTGAGAATGTCTATGAGTGTCTGCAAGTGTCTGTAAATGTCTGTGAGTATATTTGAGTGTCCGTGAGTGTCCGTGAGTGTTCGTGAGTGTCTGTGAGTATCTGTGAGAATGTGTATGAGTGTTTGTAAGTTTTCAAGGTACACACTGCCCTTCATTCTATTGGAGATATTTATCCTGTGGCAAATCTTGTCACCCCAACAAAGACTTTTAGGGTGACAAATTTAGAAAAATGTATTTATTAATATCATATGTATGATTATTAATATACATACAAATACTGTTCATTAATGTTTCTCACATTATTCTTGAGTGTCGGACCGTGAGAGCCGCGGCTATCCATTCAGTCTGGCTCGCTAGTTTTCTCGAAACGCGCTCGTAAATTCTTTGAGGATGGCTCCAAGTCGTTCTCAGGGGAAGTAGTTACTTTTATACTACATCAGAACCAACGATATTCAAACTGAGTGTTCAGTGCTGTAAGGACAGTCATCACCCATTAAGGGAAATTCTTCTTTTTTTTTTTTCTTTCTCTTTTTCCTTCCTTCTCTTAATTCTAGTCTCGGTATATACCTAGAGCAGTTTCGAGTGAAGTATAGATGGAGAAACATCGTCGTGGGGTAACAGCAGCCGAAGAGCCGACTCCTCAGAGTCGTTCCTTAAAGGAAATAGCACCCGCGGTAGATTTATGTAGTTACCAAGGCTGGATTTACGTTGGCCTGTGTGTTGGATAAAGAAAAGAAGAGAGAGAGAGAGAGAGAGAGAGAGAGAGAGAGAGAGAGAGAGAGAGAGGAAAAATAAAATAAAGAAAAGAACTGCGTGGAAAGAACGAGACCGGGGTTGAAGGACTGAAAGAAGAGCAGTCATTCGCGATAGGCTCGGATTACGAGACAGAGAGAGAGAAAGAGACCTCCGGCCCGTGAGATAGCACACCTCGAAATCCGGCCTTTCTCACTATCTATACTATATCTCTAAACTCGGGTACTCAAGTATCGCCTTAATGATTCCGATAAACTCGCTATAGTAACTGTAATCTATACTATGCCAAATGTCAAAATTTTATAGATAAGGAAAATTGAAAAAAAAAATAAAAATTAAATGGGCAAATAATTATTTTTAAAAATTGTATAAAAAAAAAAAAATTGAAAATCGACTAAAATAAAAATAGACATGGAAAATAAAAATTAAATAAAACTAAATCAAATATTTATTAATTTTTTTTTTTTTATAAAAACTAAAATTGAAAATCGACTAGAAAAAATGGAAAATCAAATTTTTCAAGGAACAACGAAAAAATGATTAATAAATAAGTACTGCAGCTATGTTAAATCGCCACGAAAGCGAATCGGGCATTAAAAAAAATGACTAGATACAAAGAAGGAAAAGGGATCGAAGTGGATAGAAAATAAGTTAGGCGTCGTGCTGCTCGGAGGGTGAAGGCGCGATCGCTGTGAACGAGGGAAGCTAAGAAACTTGCCATTGAACGAAAGAGGGCAAACCGAGAAGCATAAGGGAGAGTGAAATGGAGGAGGGGGGGGGTGGATCGGAGAAAGACAGGATTTCGACCGAGAAGCTCACCTACCGATTGCCCGGGGCCGGTAATGAATTCGTCTAATGGGTCGTAAAGAATGCGATCTTATGGAGCGGAGAGGACAAAATAAAACACGAGCGAGACGGGAAAAGGGGAAGGAAGAAGGAGCTACCGATTCTCAAACGGCCCTCAAACTAACTCTCGCTTCGAAGGAATAAAAAAAAAAAGAAAAAAAGAAGAAGAAGAGTGAGAAGCTATATCTATTGCGCTCTTTTCCCCTCGAGGCACGCTCTCCCTCTAATTCCGATATTTAAACTCGTTGATATACCCTCCACGTTGCACTAACTCGAAACGAGAAACCGAGAAACGAGGCTCAATGCGGAAAGGATTCTCCGACAGTGGTTGCGAAATCAAATAAACAGATGATGCATAATTTTTTTTTTGAAAAATTAGATGAGGGTGAGGAACAGATTAAAATTTTTGTAATATTGATCAAAAAAAGTTTTGGACCACAAAATGTCGAGAATCTTTTTAAAAAAAAAAAAATTGTTTCTTCAATTTTATTTAAAAAAAAAGGAAGTAGAAGAATAATTTGTTAAAAATCCAAAAATTTGAATCTTTTTTTTTTGCCTATTCTGAATATTCTGACAAAAATTCCGAAAAAAAAAATGCTTCGCAAAAAAAAAAGGTTGCAGAAAGCAAAATGCTGGAAAAAGAGTGTTTGGCTGCAACGGAGCCAAGGTAAGAATTGGCGTGAAGATGCGTGTGCATTATAATGGGGAGGAAGGCTTTTGGTACCCCATCGAAATCCGCAATTCTTCGACGATGGCTCGCGGCCCCTCTATGAACCCACCAAGCACAAATCTCTCTCAATCCCCGAGGGTCTACCTTTCGCTTCCTTTCCCGAGCTCGTGGACTTGAACTTCTCTTCTCTCTCTCTCTTTCTCCTCGCCAGCTTTTGCCCTCTCTCTCTCTCTCTCTCTCTCTCTCTCTCTCTTTTGCTCTTCTCCGTTTGGTTGTCCCTTCGGTCTTCTCGGTGGAAGCAAGCGGACCCTCCCACTCCTAGCACAATTCCTCCGGCCGACATTGCTCTTTCCCTTCTGTGCTTGCCTTCTCGTCCTCTCCTCGTCGTTCTCGTGTCCTCGTCCTCTCACGCTGGCTCGCCTGGGCTAGTTCGTACAATCCGCGTCCGCGTAAGCGCAGTCCGTCTTGGACACGTCCGAACGTTTCTGTTCTTTATGTCCGCCAGCCAAGAGCTATGGGATCCCTAGTTACTATCTATACCAGTGACGGTGTGGCATCGGCTCTCTTCTCTTTCTGTCTCAAACACACACATACACGTGTATGGGGTATTCCATGTCAGTTGACCGATAAAAAAAAATTTCTTAAGTAATTATTTTTGGATATTATTTCGGTGATTAAAAAAAAATGCACCAAATTTAAATTGTTTTTCTTTGAGGATATAATGATTATATTTATTTCTAATTTGGATTAGGAGCAAAAATTCTGGTTTTATGCCAAATATATAAAAAAAAACATCATTCTGATACATTTTTTTTTTAAATTGAGCAGAAAGAAAAATGCTATTAAATTCACGAGATCTCTACAATTCCTTCCACCAAACAATCAACAAAATAATGAATTATCGAAAAAAGAAACCGACCCAAAAAATTCGCTATTCAATTACGAATTATAAGATTAAGTGCATATTTTTTTTTTTCGAGAGTGAAACGAAATGCCCGATACAAGGACAGATTCTCACAGAGAGGCACCTACATAGTCTCCCTTTTCGGGTGTCTGCTACTAGCTGAACGCTCTGAACGACCTGGACGAACCTCCACCTCTTCGTTCCTACCCCAACGATCGAAAGCAGCGCAACCACCGATCGGTATATATCGCAATGTGGCTATACGATCCGGAGGACCGTCTGGTTACATTCGTGAAACCTGGCTCTGGTGATGCTCTTGGTTAGTGCGCGAGCGTCTCTACCAGCGTCACATATAAGTGGAGTCTGAGCGAGAGAAAGCTCTCTCGGTTCGTTGCCGAGCGACTCTCGAAAGGCATTAGAGAGTCACCCAAAAACCAGGAGATTCACAGATAGCCCCCAAGATTTGTGGCGGTCCTGGATACCGATAACCACTCCTGCTGCCGGTGATGCTGCTGCTGCTGCTGCTGCTTCTGCTTCTGCTGCTGTCCTAAGGCGTGTGACCATTCCTTATCCACTTCATGCGCCTGCGAACCGAACGTGTGGCTATATGTGCTATATATATATATATATAGGCGATCGTCGATGACATCGAAGCTTAATCCCGCAGGCAGTCCGAAAGAACGAAAGAACGAGAGAACGGGCGCGCACATACAGAGACGCCCCGTCGGATGAGAGAACAACCGGCGGGTTAACGTTGTGTACTTTATCGATCGAGTTCGGTAAGGACCACGCTTAAGGACTTCTGAGAAATACTGTCTCGTGGCTCTTCCTCTATAGATCATTGTGGATCAACTGCGACAATTTAAGAGAAGGGTGAGAGTCCGGCGAAATTTCACCAGATACTTCGAGAATATCTAACTTAACTTGGGAGGTATTTTTTTTTTTATAAAAAAATATTTGTTATTATTATTATTATGAGGTAATATTTTTGATAAAGCTCATTTTGTTTCGTTTCACTTAATTTGAAGAAAGTCTCTGATTTTATGACTTTAGATTTTTTAATATAAATAAATTGTAGTTGTTTTTTTTTTTTAATAAAAAAAAAAACTTTCTCATTTTGTTTGCCAAATAATGGTTTTTTTGCTGAGCCATTTGTTTCGTTTTACTAAATTTGAAGAAAAGTCTCTATTTTTATGACGAGATTTTTTTAATATAAATAAATTATAGTTGTTTTTTTTTTAGTAATTTTTCTTTTTAACAAATCTGAAGTCTTCCTCATCGAGATCTAATAAAAATGACCTGTTTCAATTTTATCTGACAACATTTCTTTTTTTTCAACTTCGTCGAGTAGCAAAAAAAAATGCTTCATGAAACGTAAATATTTAATTGAAGTCGAGAAAAAAAATCTTGTACGCTCCGAAGATCGTACGGGAATTTATTTATCGAGATCTCATGTTAAGAAAAAGAAAAATCCACTTTTTAGCATACCGGTTGAAAAGCCTGATTTAAATACTAAAACCAGTAACTCAAAGAGAAAAGGCTTAAAACGTTTGCAAACCAATTGTGTAAGTCAATATTTTATAATCCTCCCATTGCCCATTTCTATATATAGAAAAAAAAAAAATAATAAAAATAAGAGAAAATGAGAAAGACCGGATGATGAAGATATCATTGGGGGTCTGTGGAAACGCGTGGGAGATCCAGCTGGATATAATACCTACATACGTACCAACATACAAAGACTCTTAAAGAGAACACAAGGTATATAATTTAGAGGCAGAGGGCGACACCTATGTATATACATTGATCTCGGTTGGTGGGTGTTTCAGGCCGTGGTCGAGATCGTCGTCTCGTTGATCCTGCGAGATCTCTTCCTCCCCTCAGCCTTCTTCGCGCGACTCACTCTCTCTCTCTTTCTCACTTTCTGCGTGTGCATCTATACCGATAAATGAAGATCTTCCCTCACGGAATATTTTCCTCTCTCCCAGTTCCAGTTTAATCTCGTAACCCGTATACGTTGCGTTGGCAGCCAGTGTAAACTATCGAGAATTGCTGTTGCACCTCGGTATGTACACATAAATACACGTACAACGTGTGACCAGGTACGCGCATTCAGGAGACCGGGGCTAGTTGGATCACAGTGAGAAGAAAAAAAAAAAAAAAAAAAAAGAATAGTGTAGAATTATTTCCAATATTTCAGCATTGTCGCAAATTTTAGGTTGAAAACAGTGTTGAAAACGGAAAATAAAACACGCTTCGAGGAGACCGGGGCGGGTTGGATCACGATTCTGAAATATCGTATAATTGCTTCCAATATTTCAATACAATTATTATTGCAAAAATTAGAATTTGAATTTTGTAAAAAAAATCATTGAAAAATGAAAATGCCCTTTGAGGAGGCCGGGGCTAGATGGATCACAATTATAAAAATTTCAAAATAATTATTACAAAAAAAAAAAGTTCGATAAAAAAAAATCACAAAATATTTTTCAAAACCTACCGATTTTCCAGAAATTATCATTTTACTTTTCATTCATCACATATATTTATTCACTTTTTTTAAAATTTTTAATAAATGGCCGCTTGACCCGAATAACCCCGATTAAAAATTAAAATGATAAAAAATGTATTATTATTGTTATTATTATCCTGAGAATGATATAAAAAATTTCCCTGTCTATCGGGGATCGACTTGGCTAAAAAAAGAAAACGAGTGATTCAAATGACCCCGGTCTCCCCTACACGTGTTACATACGCATATATAACCTGAGATTAGCACACGCCATCTCTGGACCAGTATTCCCAATGATATCGCTCCGATGTTTTCTCAGTGGAGAATGAAAAATATGAAAGGAAAGGAAGATGCAAGATGATTATCCGTAAATAAAGTGAGATATGAGTCTTCTTCACAAAGATCTGCCAGGGGACATACGATATACTATATTTATACGCGTATGTATAAACTTACTTCGTGGTTATCCGTTCATTATGAGATCTGTATCGAGAGGGAACGCACACGTAACTAATGGCATTAAGTCACTGATATTAATTGGTGGTGAATATTATTTCATTAAATTAATCGAAGGATTTATGTGACCTAATCTAATTCAATATAGGGATTATTGGCTTTTGGAATTTTTTGAAATTTAAATCAAAGTTATTAATGAAAGTCATTTTAGAGAAAATTGATTTTTCAAAAATATCAAAAAAAAATGTAATACATTTTTTTTTGGTATTTAAAATACTTTTTAGATTTTAATAAAAATTAATAAAATTAGTAAAATAAAATGTAATAGACTGAAAATTATAAAAAGGATCTCAATATATTTTTGTACCCTATATTCAGTCTGACGGGCAGAAAAAAAATAATTTTACAGGCGTTTTTTGTTTTTTTTTTTTTTGGGAGTTCATTTCCTGTCTCAGATTATCTCTGAGGACTGCTTCCGGTTTCCCAGTCTGCTCTCCGATTGGACAGCAAAGAAACATTCTCAGTTAACAGCAGTTTACTCACACCTGCGTCAAGATTGTGTCAAAAAACTTGACGGTCGAGTTCCCTCGATAAGAATTGTCGTCTATAGTCTCACTGTCTCGAGAACAGTGCTTTCCTTTATATGCCGAATTGCAAATAATTGTATTATTACCATCACTGGTGAGAACCATGAGGAGGCAGATGGATTGCCACGTAATCCATTTATTTTAACTAACAATACCAAAATTTGTCAATAACAAAAATTTAAAATATTCAAAATTTAAAATTTAAAATTTAAGATATTCAAAAAAATTATCCATAATTTTTTAAATAATTTTCTTTCTTAATAAATTTTTTAAAAAATCTGATAAATTCTTCAAAAAAATTGTCAATATTTTTGTTTAAATTTTAATGATGCTGTTACGCAATAGCATCATTAAGGTACTTTCCTCTTTGCTTTTTCGCCGCGAGGACATGTTTAAGCCTATGCCGCTCGACTTTATCAGTATCGTTCGTTAAGACGTTACACAAAATATGTCGAGACTGTGCTCGAGAGTGCGGGTAAACAGTAGCGACTCTCTCTCGTGTAGCTCTCGTCACGCATTAATAAGAGGCGAGGGAGACACTTAAATGAGGAGGTGGAGTTAACTACAAAGTGGTTGAGACCGCGGCGAACAAGAGAATGCCGACATGCCGACAGACGCGCTACCGTTTCATATTTTAATATTTACCTAAGATTTTCCTCTTGGCCTACGTGCCAAGGTAATCCATGGATCACCTTTTATAGCATCCGAATGATCTACGATCGAGTCTCTTTTGCTCATTACCGCTTCAAACATCTCAAAATTTTTTAAATTTATTATTAAGTAAATTAAGATTAACCCCTTATTTAAAAAAAAAAAATCAGAAATTTAATTCGACTATTAAATTAATTTTTGAAAACGTATATTTTAATTAAAAAAAAAAAAAAAATTCAGAATAAAAATCTTCAGGCTCGTTTTCACGACAGGTGAACAAATAGCACGTGTGTGAAATCTTTGACTTGTGGTCCCCATACTCGTAGATTAGGAGATGGGTTGTGGGCCCAAAGATATAAGAGCATTGTATAATTTTTGAATAATGGGCTTCGCCCGGGCTATATAGAATGACGTGTTTATAAGCTGGCTCGCGCTCTCTCGCGCGTTCTTTCCACTCGTGAGTTGCGCACCACCGAGAGCAAAACTCGTGTGGGTGCAGCGCGGGCGCGAGCGGCGCGTTGCACAGCGTGCGAGAGAGCGGCACTTTGTGGGCTCGTAAAACAGCGCGCGGCCCTGTAAATCTGGTGCCCGAGTGTGGCAGCCTTGACAGATTCTCTCGCCCCCTTCGCGCCCCCCTCCACCCCGCGTCCCTTTTACCGGGTCCACAAGCCACCCTCTTGGCCCCGACACCCTTTCCTCTTATTTCTACTCCACTTCACTTTACCGGCACCTTGCTCGCTTAACTGAGTACCTGCTACATGCACAGACTCCTTCTTTGTCTTCTTGAATGAAACTCTCCGCTATATGCGTTTGATAATACGTAATTAAATGCCGAGCCAAAGCTCTCAGAGCTTTGTTAAGTTCTTCAATCGATTCTATTTTCATTTTTAAGAGAGAAATGAGCTAAAAAATTTCAGAGTTTTTTTTTGTATTATTAGGGTACAAAAAATATATTTTATACGCGTGCGCTAGTGCGAGTGCGAGTGTGCTAGTGCGAGTGCGAGTGTGTTGATGCGAGTGTGCTGGTGCGAGTGCGAGTGTGCTAGTTCGAGCGCGAGTATGCTAGTTCGAGCGCGAGTGTGCTAGTGCGAGCGCGAGTGTGCTAGTTCGAGCGCGAGTGTGCTAGTTCGAGCGCGAGTGTGCTAGTTCGAACGCGAGTATGCTAGTTCGAGCGCGAGTGTGCTAGTGCGAGCGCGAGTGTGCTAGTTCGAGCGCGAGTATGCTAGTTCGAGCGCGAGTGTGCTAGTTCGAGCGCGAGTGTGCTAGTGCGAGCGCCTCAAATAATTCGATACTAATAATTTCAAATTTAAAAAAAAATGTATTTCGCCTCTCAAATGACCGTTCCGTCATGTATAATCTCATTTTTAATCAACGCCACCAGAATTATCATACTCTATAGATTCAACACTACGTACATTCGGAATCTCACTAGCAACATCTTATAGGTAACAGGCCTACTTAGATAATCCTAAACTATAACTTCTCTGTGCGCACCCATTTACTTACTAGCAAGTCAAATAGCCCAAGCCTAAGTACAATTTCATGTGTTTTGCTGATAGGTTTAAGTACAGAAAGATAAACGCCGATCACATTGCTTAGCCTCTATGGCCGGGATAGTGATGTATATGTAGTTACAACGTACGAAAGCGGAAAGGTAGAGGGACGCTGCGCGAGGGTCGGGGGGAGGGGAGGGGGGGTTTTTAGAAGGAAGAGACGTGAGCGCGTTACTGGTCCCCCGGTTTACAGTGAGCAGTATGTGTATATGCGCGATTGGTAGAAATAAAGCAAGGCAGAGTGGAAACACGAGAGGGTCCGGCGCGCGCGGATACACACCAGGCCGGCTCTGCCGATGCATGCGTCGATGCGCCATAACTTATTCTTCATCCTTCCTAGCCCATATTTCTTACTCCGCATCTTCTCCAACTCGTTCGCTATACGTTTTCTTTCTCATCGCATTCGTCTATCGTGTCTCGTTGTCCTTGTTCTCAAGTTCTATCGGCCGTTCCTCGAAGGACCTAATTCAATGGAAACACACGGAATAAGTAATGAAGAGGGAGAAGAGCGTACCGGAATAAGGGATTCCAGAGTGTAGTACGTGCGCCGCGCTACGTCTCTCGAAACGATGTCGTCCCATAAACATTGGCATTTTATTTCCACGCGGATCCTCGCCCTCTTTCCTCCTCCTCCTCCTCTTCTTCCTTGTCCTTTCCTAACCAACCCTCTCCCACCCCCGTTTCGCTCCTCCTTTCTTACTCGCTCTTGCCTTCTTTCATTCTACGCTCTTCGTCGCGGAGCGCGAACCCAATCTCTCATTGTCGGATGAAGTACGACGGTCCCAACGCCATTCCCTTAGTCTCGCCTTCGCTTCTCCTCACGGTTTCATTCAAATTGATTGCCATTTTTTTAGCTCAGGCGACAGACGTCTGAAACTAACAACTTACGATACTTCTTTATCGCTGTGGCATGTAGCGCTGAAAATCGATACCCGGGAAATATCAAATATGGCGGGTACAAATTTATTGAAACGAATTTGCAGAAATTTGTTTTTTTACTGAGAAACATTTTTTTTATTTATGGTTCTTATGCATTGAATGAAAATATTGAGTAATTTAATTTTTAATTATTGTTATTAGTTTCGTTATTACTAGAATCAAATCATCCAGAACTCCAAGAAATCCTAAATTTTTCGATCATCCGGAGTTCCCAGAACTCCTGAATTACCCAGAACTCCCAAATCATCTAGAACTCCGAGAAATCCTACATTTTCCCACGATCATCCGGGAGTTCCCGGAACTCCCGAATTACAAGAACTCCTGAATTACCCAGAACTCCCAAATCATCCAGAACTCCGTGAAATCCTAGAATTTTTAGATCATCCAGAGTTCCCAAGAACTCCGGGTGATAAAAAAATGTCAAATAAAATAAAATCAAATAATCTCTGACGTAAAACGTATATTACGAAATATCTAAAGTATAATGTACGTAATAACGATGCCATGAAGTAATTCGTAGACTTGTGGAACAAATCGTGCACACGTACGCGATACGACGACAGCGACTTGACTCTCTCGTTGCTTCAAGAGTGTGGACTCTGTAAAACGAGAGGATAGGTCGTGGGTTACCCTTGGCTAATGTATATAAGAAGGAGGCTTCGTTTTCTTTTCTTCTTGGATCTCTCGGTGCACGATTCGTTCGTAGGGTACGAGGCAAGTAAGAGTACGGAGAGTAGTTACATGCGCAATTGGAGACAACGTCTGGTAAGCTCGGCAGGGCCCACTGGCGTTCCTTTTACCAATTGCTAACGTTCGATATATCTCCAACTGCTGCACGGTTTCGCGAACAGATATGTCAAATGTTGCTAATAAATTATTACCCGAGTACACTTAACAGTGTGCATATAGCATGTTACTTTATGCTATACTGTGTTCAACTAATAATACAGCCAATAATAAAACGTACAAATAAATTATACAATAGCACTCGCTGCGATATTTTGCAACAGTAGCCACTTGAGATTGCTTTGACGTTTTAAGGAGGCTCGAATCAGAATATCAGCTACATTTTTTATTTTTTTTATTTTATTTTTTTCAAAAGACTTTTAATATCGTAATTGATACAATTTTCAATATCATCATTAATAGATCATAAGATTTATATGAAATGTGTCTCTCTGCTCATTCCGCACCTTCTATCTTGCCCTTCCCTGCCCCGGAATCGCTTTAAACCCGCTGGCAAAGTTTCACGTGGTAGAGCACAAGCTTAATACGTCAAGCTCTCGAGGAAACATTTGCAATCGATTCTCTTTTCCTGCGTTTCAATCTTCGAGCTATGGGAAAGAGGGATCGATGCCAACGCAAATATTTGACGAGTTACTGCCGGATGTTCCTGGATATATTTATTTACAACGCTTGGCATTGCCTCCCCGGCGTGTTGGCTCTGCCTCTTCGACGTTACACGTGGAGTCGGCTATTGAAACCGGGGTTTCTCGCCTCTCGCCAACTCTCGATTCAACACTCTTCGCGCGATTGATACAGTGTAATAAGCCAAAAGTTATGTGGGTGTAACGATCTTCGAACGCCTTCGCACCGCATTTAAACGCGTGGCGCCCTTTTCTCATATATACATATATGTATATAACCGAATATACGCGAGACGCCTCAAACGCGGTCTCCTCTTCTTCAACCGTTGCTTATGTTAGCCGTGCTTTACGGTTGTTATCCTAACCCGAATCGTATGTCTGCTGACGATGATAACCGACAAGCAACAGCCGAGACTTTTCGTTTGTCAATTCCGTGAGAAATTCAACTGGCTGATGCTTCTCTTCTTCGTCAATTACTGTCTTTTTATCTCAAACAGAAGAAAGAAAAAAAAAAAATGTGTAATTTTGACTGAAAATCCATAAAGAAATTTTTTGCTAATTCGGCACTTTTTTTTGGGTGATGATTTTAAATGAAATGAAATTTTAATTGAATCAATGTAAAGAGTTGCATTGAACAAAAATATAAATGATATTAGGTGATCTGAAACTCTTGGCGGCTTCCGCAATTTTTTATTATTAAAAAGTGAGGAGAATAAAAATGAAAAGTATGATAATGAATTAAGTAGTCATGGATGTACAAATGTTAGTACAGAGTTAGTGCGTCTGAGCGACGATTGAAATTATTCATCGCACGGTTCTGCTTGTCTATTACGTACCGAGAATATTCATAAGTTCATTTAATCGACGCTCTAGCGAATGGAATTCCCGATCTCTCTCGATTGGAAATCGTACAAGCGAGTAAAGTCGGTAACATCGTGGGAGGGCCGTTTTACGATGTCGTGTTTGATCGTCCGGTGAAACGGCCCACCGCCGGTATAATACGAGCGAAGTACGAGCGAAGTACGACTAAAGCGACGAACAGACGCGCGGTGAGAATAGAAATTCCCCGAGTTCGGTGTTCCGGTACGCGCGGCAAATTCGTAGAAAACATTCGACGTGGCGATTCGAATTTAGAGACACGCGCTTGTGGTATTGGACTCACTATCTCCCTCTCTCTAGTAGGCATAGTACTTGCATAATGTACTTGCACTGACGTTGGAATTTTAATGTACCATTACAAATGCTTCACGGATCTAATAGTCCATTCGCAGTATTTTCGTAGCAACCATCTCTGTTTTACGATATTGCGTTAACGCAATTTGTCGACAGGTTTAAGGATTCCTGCCACAGTTAGACTTTTATAACGCAGGGTTTGAATAAAACACCTCTTTAAAATTAAAAAAAAAAAAAAAAAAAACGTATTCTTCAAACAATTAGGTTTTTACTATTTTGTGTTTTAGAAATTTGTTCGATTCCAAATTTTCATGCCAGCATTTTGAGATTCGTCATATTTTATTTTAGGTTGCCTGGTTGTTTTACGTGGCATAATGATGGACAATTTTTTGAATTAGGCTTGAAGAAGAAATAATGTTTTGCTAGATTGACATAATCGAGGGATACAGTGTAGAAATAGTGGGGAATTAATGTGAGTGAAGGAGAGAGAGTGAGAAATCGACAGAACTTTTTTTTACTCCTTCTCATTGGATGGCTGAGACTACAGAGAGCCACGTCTCGGCTACTATTTCGCAGTTTCTTATAAATATTCATTCCCTCTCTTGCCGATGAATCAGGGAGCCGGAGGCTCGCGCGCTCGCTCCAGGCGGTAAGTCGCGTTAAGAGCGCTAACGAGCGACCCCTTCGGGAAGGGGAATCCCAACTCGACCCCAACCGCGACCAGTTGAGAAAGCTTTTCGAGCCTCCTGCTACTTTTCCTCTTCCTCTTTTTATCATCGAACCAAAACGCTGTCCTCCTTCACTAGTAACATCACTACTATCACCATCTGCTTTACTGTCACCCAGGATATCCACATTTGGCAACATGAAGGCAGCTGAGTATTGCTAAGGATGCCCTTTCTAACAGATCAACTTCACTGATTGTTTGTCCAATACTCTGGTTTTATCTGACAACACTACCTTGAATTACCAGTAAAAATTTCACTACTATAGTCACCTTTACTGTCACCCAGGATGTCCACATTTGGCATCATGAAGGCAGCTGAGCATTGCTAAGGATGTCCTTTCTAACAGATCAACTTCACTGATTGTTTGTCCAACACTCTGGTTTTATCTGACAACACTACCTTGAATTACCAGTAAAAATTTCACTACTATGGTCACCTTTACTGTCACCCATGATATCCACATTCAACAACATGAAAGCAGCTCAGCATTGCTGAGAACACACTTGCTTGACAGAGAAATTTCACAGTGTCCTTGTGCAACACTCTGTTTCCATCTAGCAACACCACTTTGCGCCATTACCCACCGTTAAAAACACCCTCTCTCCAATAGCCGAGCAATTCAACGACAAACGCTTGCGCGGCTCTCAGTTTCAACCTGAGTTGTGCGAATTTGTTTAATTAGAAGTTAGGCCGCGACGATACATTAGCAATGTAAATATTCCGCGCGCTTGTGTCTCCTGGCTCAGCAAGTCTTTCTTTCTCGGTCCTCTCGTGTCTCGCTCGTCGGGATCCTTTTGCCCAACCGACTGGCTTTGCCTCCGTCGTTCTCGACACTTTACGAGAGACTCCAGTCGCGTTTTCTCCACTTGGTTTGTAGGTTCTTCAGATCTTTTCTATATACAAATCGGTATACTTTTAATCTTGAAACGAGATACGCCTGAATCACTCTTTCCGTGGATTGCTTCGCTAGGTTTATTAAGTATAAACGGAATTCATAAGGAATTCGTTGGGATGGTTTTGTCAAGGTACTTGTCGACACCCTGCCGGATACTTCATCAGTCGCAGGGTATAAAAATCCCAGTTTTGCTTTGTAGCGATGGCCGGGATGTTTGATATTGTAATTTGGCAGATCTACATTTCTGTTTTTTTTTTTTTTTTGGGATTTCACACTTTGGTAATCGATGTAATGGTACTTCAAGATTGACTCTTCGACACTTTCAGATTGGTTTTGCTCTTCAACGCCTTTGATTCGTACTTGGACGAATTTAAAAAAAAAAAAAAAAATTATAATCTTTTCAGCCGCTAATAATTCAGTTGGAATTGTTTTTTTTTTTTCGTCAATGACGTAAATTGTTGGTCATAAAAAGTCAATGGGAAGGAGTTTATGGCCGGAATACAGTTATTGGCCATTCATAGCGATAAACCTATCGACCTATTGTCACACACATGTACAGCAGTGTGTTTTATCTAGAAATCAAGGTAGAAGCTAGTCGCTCTAGCGAACATGCCAGTTGCGACGTCGGTCGCAGGAAACTTTGAATTTATATCGCTAAGACGATATAAACGTCGTAAATCAACGTTATAATAAGCAAGAGGCAGGTCTCGGCGGTCCTGGAAACTGAGCGGCGGCGTGTCGAGCCGATACGGTGCTGCTGTTGCTGCTGCTGCTGCTGCTGCTCCTGCCCCCGGGGGTTGCACCCGCGACTCGGGCACACAGAAATACGACGTGTCTTCCACTATAACACATACAAGTATAGAGCTACTCTGTGTTCTACGGTGGTTCATGCGCTGTGCACTCTGTTCTTCGTGTCCTCGGCTACCCTCGCCGCGCACCTTCATACGGAAAGAGTCAAAACAGAAACGTTAAATCACGTTGCGTCTCGGGCAGAGGGTGACTTTTCCACGCGGACAAAACTGCAGAATGTTAGAAAACTGTGCTATCATCCTACAATCTAAATTTATGGACGCATCGCGTGCTTATATCTGTCCTGTGATTGGAGTGACGATACTTGAAAATTGGCTTCAAGATATGAACTGTAACTTTTTTTTTTTAACTGCCGCACGGAGAAAAGTTTTAAGTAGAAGTTTTCACCACTTTTGGTATCAAGACTTTTCACGTTACTGAATCCAAATATGGCAACCGAATTTCGAAATTCAATATGTCGGACGAAAATGGTGGATTCAAAATTCAAAAATGGTTTTCCTCAAAAGACAATTTAAAAAAAATACATAATCAAGTCCATTATCCATTTTTCAAATGATAACAAAAAAATGTAATGCATTATTTTTACATTGAATTTTTTCAACAACCCTGATTACACGTATTCCAGTGTCTAAGATTGCCGCCAAGAATCCACACGCCATATCCAAACGTCCCGGAACTGCTGGGAAGGCCCATAGAGGATGGGATGCAACGAGAGAGGATTCGAGTTGGGATTCGTCGTCGAGAACGTGTATTGGAGCGTAGCCAGTTCGGAAGCGAGTACTTTCGGGCAGTTATTTGTGTGTGTCCCCGCGTGGCACAGGTCCCCCGGACCAGAGCGCGAGCTATAACGTCCTTCGCGCCCGATGTATATTGCTGGTGGGAACTCTTATTGTCGCAGGGATCGTCGGTTCCAGGAGCAGCAGCACCGCCACCACCAACGTCACCAATATAAACACAATATAGCGCTGTACACGTTGAAGCAGAAGTACGCGGAAGGGGTTGGGGGGCGAGGGGGTAAAAAAGGGGCACGAAACGGAACAAAGACGATATTATTCTTGAATTATCGGAGTGCAGTCTCGGCTCACTCGCCGGTAGAAGTTAGCGCAATTGAGTTTCGTTCGGTCGTCGCCGTCGCGTACTACTATACTGCTACTCGTCACATAAAATTGAAGCACCAAAGCGGCTAGCTTTCGCAACGAGAAAACCCAACCAGCGAGAATATACCCGAGCAGCGCGGTAGTACAGTATTCCAAATGATTTATTTCGACCTTAACAAAAATTACTTTCAATCGTGTTTTTCTGTTCTCTCTTGCACACTGTCGGCAGTTATCGTTCAGTTGGCTTTATCTTTCTTGCTACCGAGGAAGACGTTGAAGTTGAGAAGCGATTTTTGCGTCAAGATTGAGAACCTCTCCGGAATTGAGCAACGGAGTCTCGTGTATGCTGCGGATACGATACGACGCGAGAAAACGTGTCTTTGCAAGCAGCGAGATCGTAACGACAGTTTTTAAGCGTCATCTAATTATGTTTTATGAACGCCATTTTTATGGAGTTCATCTGTACACGTGTTGTACACAGTTCGTTATTGTCTTCAGCCGATTTAACATTACGGGTTTGAACTCAATAGACTTTAAAGTCAATTAATAATCAAATTAAGACACGAAAATAATTTATAGCATCTGTTAGGCGCGTCGAAATTCGATATGGTAACACTTGAAAAATAAGTGTGTTGCTTCAACACGTTTATCTGTAGTCTCACTTTAACACGCAGTTAAATAACACTGTTGGATTTTGCCGTCTCTTTGTTGTATTGACACACAATTTTTGTCGTGTTGAATTGGCTCTCTGTCCTAAAATCGCTTTGAAACTATTCTCGTGTAGAAAAATAGTTGTGTAGAACGGTAATACCGCCGAAGAAGTTAGGACGCGATATTTGTGTCAAGATTGAGAACCTCTCGAGATAAACACGAGTTGTGCATGCTGCAGAGGGCGTGCGATACGACCATACCAAGTCGTCTGCCGCACTACCATCATACTGGCAGAGTGCTCAAGCGTCATCTAATTATGTTTTACGCGGACAGTGTAATAACTTCCACAGAGAAGCCGTCGCAAACTCCCCTCTACGCCTCCGCCCTCACTCTCGACTTCCGTTTCTTGCAGAGCCAGCAGTGTAGCAACGAGGACGACGTTTCTGCTGATACTACTCTGCAGTCCCATTCTCACGCACGCGATGAGATTTCCCTCGGAGGCCCTCCTCACTGCCCTTGTGGACGTTCTTTCTGCTAAATATTAAAGACGATTTCTGTAGCTCCACAGCTACTGACTATATACTCTGGGGTTAGATTTATTTTAATTAAAACCTGACAATTTCTCATTTACACCGTTGTATTCAATTACTTGTTGCTTATTAAATATGTTTTATTTTTAAACCTTGAGATTAAAAACAGCGTCTTACTTTCAATATCAATTTTTTTTCAAACGATTTTTCAGAGTTGAACGTTGATGAAATTTTGAAATTCAATTTTATTTTGTAAATGCAAAAAATAAAAATGGATAAAATAATTTTTTACCTCTCTATTAACAAATATTTGAGTCTACTTAATTTTTGATTCGCAAGTGCGAAAACATTCGAGATTAAAGCGAAGATGACTTGAGTTTTGTGTTTGAGTAAACAATGAGCTTAATACGATTAGTCATGTGGACATGCTTATGGTGATTGAAAAAAAAAGAAAAAAAAAAAAAACTATGAAGCGTGAAACCAACGCCTGCTATAACGCAAAGTGTCGCGTCGAGTTACGCTGCGACGTTCAATTATGTTAAATAGGGATTCCTGTCAGAATGCCGCTCGCGTATGCTTTGTACACATTCGAGACATGTACAGTGACACAAGGGTATCGACTAAATTTCAGGACATCACTTTCCATCGCACGCTAATCGACCAATCTCTATCATCAGCCAATTAAGAGGCTGCTTCGTGGAATACGCAAATGTCAAAACAGACAAAACACGTTTCAGGAACTGAGAGAATTCTACGAAAAATTGAATTAAAAAAAAAAAAATGTAAAACCTACATTTATCAAGCAAGGTAATACGTGTTATTGTAAAATTTTATATTTCTATTTAAATATATTTATAACTCTATTCTTGTATTTTATTGCAATTTGTAACTATAAAAAACACTTAAATCATAGATATTATACAAATATCTATTGGATAGGTCGATTCTAAAATATCCACGGATATACCAACATGAATCTCCATGTAATCCATAATATGTGAAAGTGCTATATGGATAGTGGAGATTGTGACTGCGCGGATGAGAACGTGATGAGAAGCAATGCTTCGCGCTATGCCCGCCATAGTAGCCTCCCCCCTCCCCGTTGCTTCATTGGTTTTCCCGAGATTAACACCTATAACTCATTCTGGACACGGAGCTGTGCGTCACACTCTCTCGGTTTCTCGCTCGCTTCGTGTCGCAGCGATCCTATAATTGCCGACATAAGTCAATCGACCGATGAGATCATAAACTCTGGCCGATATACTCTGTCCTAGAGTTAGAGTGTGTGACCGCCAGAGTGTGATATGCCTCGAATACTAGTGAGTATTTAACGTCGATCGATCGGTTCTCCATTCCCACCAAACCTCCTCTCTTTCTTTTTCCTCCACGCTTGACGTATCGGATTAGACATTTCTAGCCTATTGCGCGTTTGCGGAATTTATGATATTCGAACGGAAGAAAAAAGTGGAACAATTTTCGTGGTTGATCAAGAATTTTGTTACCCTAATTGGGCTACTTAATATATTCTTGCTGTCCAAACAAATTTAGGGAATAGTTAGCAGAATCCACTTGGTAGAGTTTGAAAAGAATTCTCCTTCGCGAACCTTTCAAAGCTATTGTAAACACGGATGTTAAACGAATCTCCAAACGCCATGGCAATCAACAACATTGAGGCGTTTCCTTGCAGGAACGGGGAGATTTTTTTTTTTTTTTTTGGTCGTAACAGTAGTTGTAATAGGTAGTCGGTTCGGTTACAAACAATAAGGTAAATAGCTTGCTCGCGATACCTGCTATAAGCCCGCCATAATTGTAGATCCAGCGCCGGCGAGGGTATATAGACGCAGTCATTCTACGGTCACGGCTCAATGAGAGATGATTGGCCCAATTATAGTCAGCGTAGCAGAAAATGAGGGGTCGCCTCGATGTGCTGGCTACGTCTCCTTCTGATGATGTGTCTTGGGGCCCCCGTCGAGTGTCCCTACGTTGTCTTGGTTGGGGGGAGGGAGGGTTTGCCTTAAGACCAGAACTCGGATAAACCGGATCCAGTCGGCGAGATTCTGACATCGAAAGCTAAGGAAAGAGCTTCTCGGCAATCCGCAACGATCCGCGCGCAATTCCCTCGGTGCTGTTAGATTTCTGATGGGGTCAGCGGTAGGTTCATTCGATAACCACCCGATGATTGCTCACGTTACTTGCCCCTCCCCGTCGCTTCGCGTTTACCGATAAGATCGCGCAACTGGCGTGGCCCGAGTGCTCAGAGTTAGATGATACCTAGCATCATGTGCAGCTTCAGGTACCTTCGCAGAATCATATACTATACATTCTCTCCTGGATGAAAATACACCTCTATGTCCCGCTTTTTACCTTCCCCATTACCAGAAACGCGTTGGGAATCATCGACCACATGGGCATACATCAACGCCTCGTACGGTTAGTTATAATTCATCGCGGCGACTGGTACCAATGTCTTCCTCATTCGTATCTGAGCATGACGCTCGTATCTTCTAAGGCTTATAACGCGGTACCGATCTACGAGACTTGACGGTTATACATGTATACATCAACGCCTTTTAACCGAACAGCAAGAGGCCTTTCGCCCCTGTGGGTACCTCCCCTTGCGTCTAGCTCGCGGTGGGAATTCAATAACTATAGATCATCCAACGAGAAGCTGGAAGTTAACGTTACACCGCCGCGTTTTACGAGCTCAATTCAACGCCGCACGGCTGACTCAAGAATGAAGGATTCGCGATCCAATCTTGAATGGGTGGGATGTGGATCTGCTTGATAACATCTGATCGGTAAGTTTCCAAAGGTCAAATTCACGTTTTATCCGGCTAAAAATGTTACACGCTGCTGAAAAAAGCAGTTTGAGAAATGAACCCTTGAAATTAAGAGGTTTGTACGTGATGCTGCTGACTCCTGAAATGGAAGATTATTGATCCCATCTTGATTGCAAGCTGATAACATCTGATCAGTTGCGTTATGGCCCTAAAAATATGGAACAGGGTGATTGAACGCAGCCTGGAAGTCTTGCTGGAATGTTGCTAAACCAATACTTGGTCATGATCCGGCATCAGCTGAGGTTTTTCATCCAGGAAACTTTTACATAGGTTTCCTTCCGCATTTATTAACAAAAATCCACAATGCCAAGTAAAGGAATCATAGTGATAAGAAATACAGACCGCAACCGTCGTATCTACTTTACACCAGCAATGCCTTTTCTCAGCGTTCCGAGAGCTTTTAACGTATTGAATAAACCTTTTTAAGAATACCTACGATTTCGCAATGACGCCTCGCTAACAATGTTCCCGCAGCTTTCCCGCATCGCTATCTCCACATTCCCGACTCTCACTGCATGCGTTTCGTCGACATGGACACACAAGTTGTCGCTTCTCTTCCTCTCCGCCCTCCCTCTATCCTACATTCTCTTGTCCCTTCGCATCCTCTTCTTAGCTCCTCCCTCCCGCAGTCCATCGTCTCTTCGCACGCCGAAGCCTCTTGCGGAATGGACGCGAGCGTTCTCGGCATAGCTACTCTTGCTTCCATTGCTCCCTGCTGCTCCTACAGGCCGTCTCCGAAGTCTAAATATTGAGACGGCGTTTATTTAACGGGGAGATATATGATATGACGCGGACTATATAATGCATTGTATTCAAATACAGGAGCCCGGGAGTCGTGACCGGGAGCGTAGAGAAAAGAGGGATAGTAAGAGAAGTACGAGAGGTAACTGCTGCAAAAGCTGATGGGTTGCACAGCACCGGGAGCACACACCGGCGGCTCACCGGTACCGGCACGATGCGACCATAGCAAAACCATAGCAAGCACGCCACCCGCTTGGAATATCGCTGCTGTTGATGCCACCGCGCCTTACGCTGCGCGCCATCCTTCGTCGCATATCCTTCCTCTGCCCTTCACCACCTTCTTGCTACTTTCATTTCCATCGCCGGGGCCTTACGTATATCCTTTGCGTATAACTCGCGTCCTACGCCCATATAAATAATATCCCGTGTTAGTTATCCTTTTCTTATTCCTCATCTTTTCCACCTCAAGCTCTTATTCCTCTCTCTCAACGTCTTAGCTCCGTTCATAACTATTCCCGGACGAATATCACCGTCTCTGTTCCTCAGGATTAGACAAGGTTGCCTCTTTCCGCCGTATAGGCAATATACCCATACATAGTCTTAGAAATACCGACTACAAAAGCGATGAGTCCACGCTAAATACGAGTACTACCCAATGGAAAACTTATACACATCAGTATTGCAGCCTCTTAACCCGTTGCGAGTCTCTTAAACCGTTAAGTATGTGTACGTGGTATATAAGACACTGTACTCGTTGGTGGAGTCTCTTAGCTTGGCTAAGTATTCAGGTACTACATATAGCTGGATGACAGGGAATCCGCGCGCGCGTACGTTACCAGCTATCTTCGGTCCATATCAAATGCGACCGCGCACGGTTCCTTCCACATATCCCTGCGTCTTCTACCGGCGTCCCTCCCCGTTCGATTTCTCCGTCTCCTTTTTGTATCTATATCTATGCTTCTCTTTCGGTGAGTTCCTCTCTCTTTTCCTTCGACGCTGGTGTATATAGCTTTATCCTCTTCGTCTTTACCTTCAGCCTCATCTTCTTCTTCTTCTTCTTAGGTTGCATCCTCCAACTTCGTTCAACCTCCAGACGAAAGGCAAAGATAGTGCACCGGGGTTGCCTCTTCTTCGTTGCTTTTTTCTCTTGCTTTGCTTTTCCTTTTCTTCTGCAGGTACACTATACCGATCGCTTCCCTATCTTTCTTCGCCCTCTTTGCGTGCGGCATTCTCTCGTTGTTCTCTTCCTTCTCCTGGGGTTGTATGCTGCTGCTGCTGCTGCTGGCGCTGTCGATGTACCAAACTCTGGCGTACTTGCAGCCTCTGTTCGGTTTACACATAGCCCATACTTCTCTCGCTGGACTGCCGGACACCGCGGACTCGCATAATGTATTCATGCAGAAGCTGGAAGGGGCCTCCTTTTCGGCTGCGCCGCGAACTCGGCGAACACGGGGAGCTCGCGGCCGGTCACCGGTACGGAACCCCAATCTACGGTACAGAATGCAAGAAGATGGAGTATATAGCTGACTTGTGGATTCATTGCTGATAAGAGGCCGAGATCTCTTAGTGGTACACCGCTTTTTTTTGTGTCCAAAGACTTATTTAAATATGTAGAAGAATATCTTAAAGTACGAACATAATGATTTGAATTGCCATGAACTCATGTTATGATTACATGGTAAATCTTGAGTACAAATTGCTAGAAAAAACTAGAACTAGATTAACGTTTATCACATTTTAGTGCCGTAGTCTCTCGTAAATATATCAAATGTGGATCAGCCCAAAATTATTGAGCGTCAGAACAAAATTGCAAGACAAGACTCGCTGATGAATGTTGGTAGACTGTTGGACATCGGATAGTCGCAAAAGAGAAACAACAAAGCCCAACGGTGGTCCAAACCGGGTGGCCCACTGGTTTGTCGGTTGGCCGTGGCACGCACTAACATACGTGCTTGTGCTTCCGTGCGTTATGATCAGTATGCGCTATGTGGACGTGCAGCTGACACGACGGCGTGCCAGCAGCCAAGAGAGGAAGAAGACGCGCCGAGGACGGTGACAACGTTGTACGGGATAACTCTCGACGCCACCGAGTTCTGTCCTCTGCTGTTCTCGTACAGTGCACCTTTTCTTTTGCTCCCTCCTTCAACCGCACAGTGCGTACGTCATCATCCAACCGTCCGACTGTAGTCTCGGTAGAAGTCACCTCCCAACGACGAGTCGCATCTTCATTTCAACCTCGAACGTGGGTGTATGTAACCATCGTTGGATTATTAACTCTTTTTGTCATGCCGGAAGTGGCTCGCCCCTTTGGTATGCTTCATATGCTTGTCTCGAAATCATAGCGTCATGCTACTTATCCTAGGTTCAACATTGCTACGCTCTTGGCACTCCTTTGCCAACTCACCCTTGTTACTTAAAACATTTCTGGTAACCAAATGTGACATATTCTCGTAATCTTCACGCCACGTGGATTTAATTCTGGTTGAGTGTATTTCTAATTTCAGGAAATAACTTCGGATGAAGAGAAAGCAAAATACAGTACCAAGTGTCTAGCGAGGAATCTGCTAATGACGGGGCGTCACTGTTCGTTATATAAGTTGTACAAAAGCTTTATAAACCGGTATTACTGTTTCAATTATTCTTGGTAGAAAAATTCAATCTTTTTTTTTCTTATGGAAATATTATTTTGGGACTAGGACAGGATTTAAGCTGACAGCTGGAAATGATTACAAAGACAGCTTGTATTGAATTGAACATTCCTTTTCCAATTGATATGTTTTTTTTTGTTCGTTGAAAAGTATAGAAAGGACATATTTTTAGTTCTTTTTTATATAGTTGCTCAATAATCGACTAAAATATTTTAAAAAAATCTAAGATAATATACTCTCTCATTTGTAAATAGGATCTCCGCATCCTGTGAATGAATGAAGAACCAGTGTTCCAGTGTCGAGGGAAGAATATTGAGAACAACTATCAGATGCATGTTCCTTGCGAAAGATCGATCTGCTCCTTCCAGCACTAAGCGCCCCTTCAAGAACAAGGGAATCTGGGAGAAATAGAGAGAGATAGTAATATAGATTGAGAAAGAGGGAGAGGGAGATCGTGCGCGAGAATAAGAAGAGACAGAATTATTATCAATCGTCGTGGAACTAATCGTCGTTGGGCGACGATCCCGTGGAATAAAGTGGCCTGATGTTGAAAGGTGCATTACGGAGCCGGAGATTGGAGGACCAGTGCTTACAGACCAGTGTGCGATTTGCTGGTGGTTGGTTTCACGATGGATCCGACGTCCCAACACCTGACGAGAGCTTCACTTGTGGTATAATATTATATGGTAAAGCATCAGCTAGTCGTTTCGTTGTCGAACCAAGCTGGTAAATAAAAGCGATCTAGTTGTCTTGCACATGGTGTTGAGTGAAGATGGTGCTGCGTTCAATTGCGTCTAACTAAAACCCACCGAATACAATAGACAAAACGCTACTCTGATGTACGGACAAAGACCAAAGTTGCGATAGAAGGCATCCCAAGAAAAATGCCCCTCAAACAAGAAAAAAAAAGCAAATAATACTAAGAAGAAGCGACGGAAACGAATAAGAAGCACGGCTGGTTAAAACGGTACCGTCGAACGATACCCAGAGACCGGGGTTTCCCGGGTTTCTGGCAGAAATGGCAAGGAAGAGAATTTTCGAGAGGTTGGTCGTTCGTAGCAAAAGAGAAGCTCGTAGTCGACGAGAGCTATACCAAAAGCTGCTCCAACTAACAAACTCCCTCTGCTTGTCTCGTTCCCGTCGTCGTAGTCCAAACCAGCGTCTCTTTTCTCTTCTTCGACGCATGGCATCCCCGTGGAAATAACGAAGAAAGACGAAACCCTCTCGCCCTCGTCGTCGTCGTCTTCGTACTCACTGAGAACAGACCAGAACAGAAATCCGGGACCAGAGAGATACCCGAGAGAAATAGAGAATTCAGGACAAAGTTTCGTCATTGCGAAATGACACGAGTGGTCTTTATAGCGCGCGGTGCCTCCCGTCGGCGGCGTCCCGGCGCGCCGATTCCTTCTTCCTCCTTCTCTCTTTTCCTCCCCTCTCTCTTCATCTCTCTCCCTCAGCATCTCTCTTCTCTCACTGTTTCTCCAACGTTGACACTCGTTTTCTTCCTTCCCACTCCAATTCACGTTTTCCTTTCTTTGTCCCTGCGTTCTGTCCTTCTTTCTGTATTGACAAAAGTGTCGGTCTGTGTCGTTGGAGCGCCCCCCCCCCGCCCCTTCGCTGGCTGGTTTCTCTCATGCTTTCCAACAACCGCGCCTCCTCTAGTTTTGTCTCTCGCGCGGTATACTCCGCAGCCCGGTTCGTCCCGATATTACTGAGGCGACGGTGGATCGCTGAGGGGATGAGGCGGGATGCGGGACGAGGGTGATTGCGACGAAATCATTGCGAGGAATAGAAGAGGTGCCGCGCAGTTGGGAACTCATAAGGTACACGTTACCGCCTGGCCGCCCTCCGCCCTCCCTTCGTCGTTGAGGACGGAACGACGCGAGGACGACGACTTTCCGTCGTATCCCTCCCCCTCCCTAAACAGAAAACCCGGATGCGACCAGGGACGTCTGAACATATAATCGAGGAGAGAAGATTCGCAGCAGGCAGACAGAGAGAAACGGAATACAACGCAGGTGGTATAAGAGAGCTAGGTGAAGAGAAGTGAGAGAGCGTGAAGAGTCGCGGAGAGACGGAGAGACTTTGTCTCGCCACGGGTTTCAACGTTGTTCTTACTCTCTTCCCTCAATGACAAAGACGTGGGATGGAGTTTTGATAAGCGTTTCAAGAACAGCCTTTACCGCGCGATGTATACGTTGCTTTTGCAATATCTCGATCCTGATGACGACGGGATATGAACAAACACTTTGGAAAATTGTCGCGAGGAAATGAAAACTGTTTTTATAGCATTGAGCGTCATGTGGACAGAAAAGATGGATCAATAAGAATTGACGATGTAAGACGGGTGACTTTAATTGGATTATAATTGGATACAAATTCGTGGATTTAGTACTGCTCGACGATATTTTCCGTCAACGCCAAATGAGTGAGACGCGACACGACATTCTTTTTCGCGTCCCGTTCGATTGCTGGCGAAAATTCTTTTCCCAAGATTTCGAAAGTCGTAATCTACCACGAAGGAAAAGGGGTTCGGAGCGAAAGGAGAAACAAGAAACTGAGAGGGTTGAGCTCGTAGACTGATCACACGGGTGGTTCGGGGATTGGACTTTTGGTGAGGCCGAAGGTGCTATAGATGGACGGGGAGGCCCAGATCGGTGAGGATTTAACCGGCGAAAGAAGTACGCCATATAGTAAGAAGAGATAGAGGCCAAAAACGTGTATATACCGAGTGGACCGGCATAGTGCGGCCGTTCGCTGTATGGCTGCCGGCTTTTCTAGGTGGTAACGGGGTGGATCAATTTACGAGTTCCACAAGGTGATGCCGATACGTGACCGTTACCTACGTCACGCTCGAAATCTGGCGAGAGGAAAATATATGTCGAGGGATAAAGGCGTTGGAGAGGAATGGATTATTAGTATTGGCAGTAAGAGCGAGAGTGGCTATATACGATAGGAGTCGGTCTCACCTATATGCTGGCGAAGGCGCGAGGTGAAACGAAACCAAGAGAACGGGGGGGAAGAGAAGAGAGAGAGTGAGAGAGAGAGAGAAAGAGAGACAGAGAGACTGTATCTGCCTCCGGGGAGTCGTGGCTCGCCTAGGTGGCCGGATCTACTGTTTCACCCTCGTATATAATATACCTAGCTACGTGCCTACTGCCCCCGCAGGAGTATAGAAGCAATGCGGGCACCCACGAGAGACACACGGAGAGTGAAGCAGAACGGAACGAACGGATCCGTAGGATGGAAGAGATTGAGAAGATTGACCGTGAGTAGTCCGATCGTCCATCGCAACGGATGAACCACGATATTCAAAAAGCTCGAATATCCTCTTGCCGATATGAAAAACGACTCGTACTTATGTATCACTGATTTCAAGGATTTAGGGAAATAACGTGGAAACGAATGTTTTCTTTTATTCAAAAAAAGTGTGTAGTTCCTAGTCACGAGCTTGGATACTTTGCTAACAATAATAATAATTTTTGGTAATAATGTTTTCTCCACTGCTTCATGTTTTTTTCATCGAAATTTTTATGACGGTTCGTCCAGAATATTAAGAAATGACAAAAATACATATTTGATAAAGAAAAATTCAAGTTTCAATAATCAAGGTTGATTTTCGAAGTTTCGCGAACGAATCACAAGAACACATTTTTTTTTTAAATAATTATGGTCATTACACGTAATAATGTTATTTGTGTTTATAAATAATTATGTATCCGTTGTTACGTATTAGAAATATTATTCCAAATTATTTTACACAAGAAAAAAAAAATGTTGAAGCCTCTGTACTTGCGGTAGGGTTATTTAAATATGTGAAGCTGATTGAAAATTTCAATATTGCTCATATGCTTCGTCAATTATGTTCTGCCTGAAAGATCACTGAAAACTGTAGGAGGCAATTGTCAGTTTGTATTAAAATCCATATACCGTAGTCCCACGTGGATAGCTAGTCAACTGGCTGAAGCTCTACGAGATGATAAAGCAAATTGATAATTTCCGAACTTTAATTAAAAGTGGACGGATGAGTGACATATTTGATTACCCGAGAATTTAATTAATCGCTTCGCGGAGCCCCACCCTCGTGCATGATATAGAAGGCCTGCTTCTGCTTCTGCTGTTCGTGCGCTGCTTCCGTTGAGCTGGAGAAGCAGCCGAGAGTTGGCCAGACTCGGCTGCTTGACGCCCGAGAGTCTCTCGATAAGTCGCGAATTTGTATTGCGACTCCGGCTGACCCTTTTTTTTTTTTTTTTTTTTATTCCACGTCCTTCTTTCGTTTACGCTCGCTTGCGTTTCTTCGCTCGATTTGCTAACGAGAGGTTAATTACCGGACGAGAAACTGCTTCACCAATTTCACCTTCTCGATTTCCCCTCGTTTTTTTTTTTTTTTTTTAATTTTATGAAGAAAATATTTTATATTCTATTACAGTTCACATCAATTCTCCAAGACAAGTCAATTACATTCTACATCATCAGTCGTTATATTTAATATAGTTGAAGATTCTCTATTTTTAAAATTTTTTTTCAGTTTAGATGTACAAAAATTGAATAATTTTTTTTGTAGATTGAAGATTAAAAAAAAAAAAGAATGTAGATAAATTTAATATATTAAAATAAATTATTGAATTACAAATAATTTTACGTTTCTAAATTCAGATCCATTGAGATTTTTATTATAAATTCAATTTATATTCGAAGTCGTATCATCGCTTCAAGTTTCCGTCACTTTTATGTCTAGTTAGAGCTATTGACATGAGCTGAGCAAAGTTCAGATACGCTCCACGACTTTTTCTGATTTCCTGCCTTCACGACATTCCGTCTTATCTCAATCAATCTGGAGCACGTTCATACATTCGTAGAATCTATACGGATGAAAGAAAAAAACTAGGCGTACATCCCTTGCAATAGAAGAGGACAGCTTCGTTTGCCCTACGAATGGGAGTACAGATGAAGTCTTCGAGTTCGTTACTCGTCATCAGAAACCTAGCGGAGATATTCGACCTCCCGGAATATTGAAAAGGCCCTTTAATAGAATAAAGCTTCGTGCAATCTAACGTGTAAAGATTTTTAAACGTAGATTTTTCAAGAAAAAAATAGAATAAAAAAGGTTCACACGAATTGAGCAAAGGCTCGAAACTCTGAAGTCTTAAAAAAGGACCCAAAAATCACAAGACAACTCGAGAAGTTTCTTAAAATACAGAAATTTTTTTATTTCCTCTCTCACCAGTCATCCTGGCTTGTCGGCGTTTTGATACGTCGACGAAGTTCGTTAGCTGCTGCGCGCTTCAAGGTTTATTGCCTGCAGTTGTGATTTACATTAATGATACACGCGGGCGGGCCATCGCGCCAGTATGTGCGCTACTGCATCCAAGCCTTTTGTACCACACATTGGTACAGCGTGTAATATATGTACAGAGAAGACGTGGAAAGATGACGAGAAGGTCGAAGAGCAGAAGGGCTTCAAAGTCGCGGAGCGAAGAGACGAAGCTGCAAAATGAAACCGAGTAGCTGTACAGTAAAAGTTACGAGGAAGAAGAGCAAGAAGAGGAAGACGAAGAAGATGAAGAAAAAGAAAAGAGATAGGATGAAGAATAATGTATAACGGAGAGCAAGCAGTGTACGAATACGAGAGCTCCAGTCAAGATGCCCAACGCGCGTCGACTAATCATGTGAAATAATTACGTTTTGTTTTGGCGGCGTCGGAGCCCGGGCTGCTGTAGTGTCGGCCAAGGGACTCTCTGATGGACACCGGCTCGTCACGCAAGCTGCAGAGAGCCGCGCTCAACTGCAATGGAGCCCTCGTATTACGATATATGGGACATTTCAGGCAAAGTCGAACATCACCGGTTTTGCATGATCCTCTCGGGGTTTACAATTTTTCTTTTAAACGCCATTTGAGTGTTAGAAATATTTGCAAATTATTTCAGATTTTTAAATTAACTTAAAAATTTTTTTTTTTAATTTTTTTCACATTTTTAAGAATTTTTTTTTCAATAATTTCATCTTTTTCTTTAATTGCTGAGCGACGGAACAATTTTTTTTTCTTTTTTTATAAACAATCAAAAGTCTAAGTTGTGTTTTAGCAAATGAAAAAAAAAATTAATTCTGTCTTACATAATAAAAAAAATCTGAAGTAATTGGTAAATATTCTGAACCCTCTGAAAAACGCGTTTTTGAGTCGACGAAAAAATTTCGGCATGGTGAATTTCGCATGAAATGCCTTATACAGAGTGCGTGCGCGACACGCGTGCAGAATGGTTTGTAGGTGGAGAGAGAAAGGAGGAGAAAAGGGTGTAAGAAACAAGACGAGGGTCAGTCGTGAATGAGAAAGAAAGAAGAAAAACCGCGAAGCGATTCTCTAGTATAAGTTTTTAGCATTTAGGCGAGGGGAGGTGAAGGGACGAGGGGGAGAGGCTTGCGTTGAAAAAGGGATTCGCTCGAGTTTCTTGCGGCAGGAGCCACACAAGGAGAGGGCCCTTGGTGCTCTTGCGCGCCAAGTCCATCAACGCCCGTCACGCCGGCTCAAAATACCGGACCTCTTTCGCAATATTCATGACGTGGTGTGCATGAGCCTTCTTCTCTTGCATCAGGCAATGCATCGCTTTCATTATGCTCCTCAGCCTCATTTTATTTCTCCGTCCTTCTCGACAGTTAACTGCATCGATCTTCATTAATCGAACTTTTTCGCCGCTTTTTTTTATATCGATAAAATATCAGATCTGTATTTTGGATATATTTTTTTCGAGAAATCTCGATAAAAAAAAAAAAATGCACAAATGGGGAGTGAAAAACATAGTTAAATATTAGATTGAATATTTTTAGACAAACATTCTAGCGAAAATATTCATAGATTAATATTCCCTAAAGAGAGAGGGCAAAAAAAAAAAATAAAATAAAGGATGGATGTCCACGTTGTAGGAGCGTCGAGACGTGAGCGCGATCGCCCTCCCCAAGTGCATCAACACGCTCAACGTGCAAAAGCAAAATGTTCGAGGGGTGAAACACGGCGACTGAGCACCCCGCGCGCGTTATCGTCTCGAGGCGCGTCGATCGTAAATATCGCGACCCGCGCATCAGATATTTTGGCGGGAGAGTTACGACGCGGCGGCGCGTGAGTCTCTCGAGTGCGGGCGTTGTTGCGCCCCTCTGCCCCATCTCCTTCCTCCCATAGCCCCCAATAAACCAAGTTGCGAAGTGCAGGAGGTAGAAAAGGAATGAGGAGTAGTAGAAAAACGTGCGGAATGAGAGGCAACAGTATTCTATGCATCTACTCTGCCTTCCTTCACCCTATAAAAGTGCGCAGAAATGCTCGTGGAAATGTGAAAATATCGCAATTTTTCTAGGTCAAAAATACGGAATTTTTCAGTACTTAATTTTCCCAAAATTAAGTGACTTTTTTATTTTTCTTTTTTTTTTGTCCTACAAGAATCGATGACCAAGTCAGTTGACTTGGAATGCCCCAATAAACAGCGTAGTTTTATCTTCAATGTCATAAGGATGGAAAGGTACCATACGAAATGCAAAGGGAGTCTCCTTCGCATCATATTAATACACCAGAACATAGACAACAGTATGATAAGGCAGAGGGAGCCACCCATGCTATAAAGATAAAGACGAATACATAACCAACAATAATGCGCACCAACATATCAACTATATCTAGATACCCGTTGGCTTCTCTAGGTTAGTTCTGTCCCTTGCACAGAGACGTAGAGTGAGGACTAGGAGTAGTGTAGCGAATGGAAAGGGTACATAGAAAGAGACGGACAGACAGACATACGTAGCGCGTTAGTGAGAGACGAAGCCGACAGGGAGGGCGCGCTCGCGGGAAGGGAAATAGAGAGGGAGTGAGACAGAGAGGGAGAGCAGAAGTGCTTCGGTATAGCATAACTTCAGGTATATCCAGTGCCAGTAAATTATACGCAAAGTGTACGCGAGGGCCCCGCCTCCCCTTCGGTCCCTGCCGTTGCTGTGGCCGCCGTTGGAGCTCCGGTACCCTCCCCCCCACTTCCCTTCCCTCCCTTCCCTTCACCTCATCCTCCTCCTCCCCCCAGAGGCCGCGCCTGCCTCACGTACATCATTATGATTGATCGCTTCACCTTACTTTGTAATTAAAACTAGTTGCCATTGTGCCCGGCTCGCTCGCTCGTTCGCTGAGCTGAACTGAGCTGCTGCTGCTGCTGGTGGTGCTGCTGCTGCTGCTAGCGCAGAACCGTGCCTTTACTCTACTCCCTTCACGTTCCCCGTGTCCGTATCCGCGTCCGCGCGTCCTCTACATTTGCATACACGCGCGCAGTTAGAGACCCGAACGCTGGAGAGCGTAACGCGGGTATATGAGTTTCTATCTTATATGTACTTGTATCACTTACCTTATGATTGCTGGTGGATCGTGCATGTAAGTTTCGAATGAGGCGGGAGGACGGTGAGGAGGGATTCAGGTGGGGGGAGCGAACACTGGGTTTTTGCATTATTAAGGTGCATCAATGAAGTTTCCAGGTACAGTGGAATATAATGAAGTTTTGGTATTCCGCATAGGATGTTTCATATGCATGCGGGAATACATGAGTGCGGCGCATATATAAATTGTGCGTACAAGGCAGTTTGGCTTTGTGTGAATTAAATGGCAGCATGCCGGATGAGAGTAATAAGCGAGGTATAGTAAAAAGTAAGTGGGGAGGGGCGAAGGGAAAGGTGGAAATATTGTTATTTTATTTTGAGATTAGAAAAACATTTTTATGTTTTTTTTTCAAAATTCTATCAAACCATCCTTATAATTCAATTTCAATGAAAAAATTCTAACCTATCGAAATACCAAAATATCCATTCCAATTTAAAAAAATGTCATTCCTATTAATTTGCCCGAACATAATTCATCGAAAATTATCGTTTCATCTTACCTGTCGAAAAACTCCTCCCCACTCGTGTAAATCACTCATACGTCAGACTGCGTCAACATGCGGGTGAACAGCAACTTCCAATGTACACATAGACGATGCTCCCCAACGATTTTCACATCGCATCGATAGCCTGCAAAGTAGAACCACATTTCAGCATAAACAAAAATTATTGTCGATACGAAAGAGGAAGTCACTGATGGGAAAAACGAAATCTCGTTCATGGGGTTCCCCTACAGTCCTATGAAATAAACCAATGCTCGTGTTGGCGGGTAAAGATCGGACGACACGGGTCGTCCCAAGGATCGGAAAGTCAGCTCTGGCCGTCGTGCGTAAATCACTCGGTTTTCGTCGTGAGCGAGCTGCTCGAGGCGCAAGAACGCGTTATCTCTCGTTGGCGTACACAGGCAAAGGGGGCGCCCCATAGGAAAAGTGGAAAGGTGGGGGGAAGGGGAGTGGAATGATGAGGAGGAAAAGGGAATATACAGAGGGTGTGTTGCGAACATGAAACGGTTCGAAGCTAGAAGCAAAAGTACCGGGAGCACGTCGTCCTCGGTTGTTCCATCGAGCTCGACGACGATCCACGCCATAAATTAGCAATTATTTAATTTTCGTAGGGCCACGGGTCCTTAGACGGCTCTAAATCAGTCTCCGTGCAAAAAGCATAGATAACTATGACGCATGGCGCTCGGGGAAAGAGAGAGAGAGAGAGAGAGGGAGACAGGGGGGTTCCACGCCTAGCATGATTGGGTGACCCAACGCGGCAAGACTGTTGGCGGGGTAAACGGGTCCAATGAAGGGGTTGCGCGCTTCCAAGTGTTGGAAATTGGAGGGACGACGAGTGTGCGCGAGGATGCCGAATGAGAGCTAGAGAAAGGAGACGCATTTAACTATGCTGAATGATTTAGAATAAGTATCGAAGTTTTTTTTTTACTGCGATTTTTTTACTATGAAATTAAATGATAATGCCAGTGAGTTATCTCTTCTTTATACACGCCGGCCTGTGTCGTGTGCGAGAATCGACTCGGGCGCTTCGCCACCTAGCGGTAAAAAAATAAACTACTTGAGCTATTTTAAGGAGTTGACTGGAAACAAATTTGCAAAGTGAATGTCACGAAAGAGATCGTTGATACAAGACAGATGCTTCAAAGTTTTACAATAATAAACAGCCGGAAAAAAAATTCCTCAATAATTTTCTTCTGTTTTAACTTTCGAGAATTAAATTTTAGAGGAAGGCTGCAAAACTATAATCAGATTAAAAGCAGCTCTTCGTCGCGAAGCATAGATTTTATCTGAAATCTTTTGTTGCTCAAATGTCCCGGAGTTCAGTGTATGACTATTGTACATGACATGCCACGTAATTCTATCTCTTCGCATGCGAATCTCTTACGACTCTCTTTTGAACCTCGGCTAACAGCCAGTTCGTAAGCGAGTCTATCTATTAATTTTTGCACTGCTTCACTGGGAAAATAAATTGTTCCATTCATCAAACTATCCATTGTTATACTTCTTGAAAGATAGAAAGATAAGATTTGTGAAATCGACTCATTACTCTTGTCTCATTCGTGGCAGAAAGAAAATATTCCCAAGCCATATGGCCGAGTACCATTCTTCTGAGTAACATTGATATAGCAACACATCGACGTAAATTCACATAGTGCAATCAGTTCATCTTATACGTCGGCGTTTTCTCCGTGTGACGTAACTCATGCGTGTACGTTGATTGTAATCCTTTCAGACTCATTGACGTTCAAACTTACTGAAACAATCAATTCATTCAAGGTATCTGGGAACCTATTCTCAGCAAAAAAAATATGCTTGCACAATTCTTGAAAGCAGAAAAATGTTATGTGTTTCTCTGGACTTTCCGTCACTACAAAATTCGAAAAAGGAAAAAAACAAGAGTCTCTCTTGTCTACTGCTGACAAACGTCATCGAGATCAACGATCTCTTTACTGTCCGAGCCGAACCCGAGAGTCTTTTCAGAGTCGAATAAATCTTGTTGGAATCGTAAGTCGACGCAAGTTGGAAAACATAAAATGTGCGTGCGAGAGTGTTCGGTCTCTCCGCAAAGTACGAGAAGCCGGCATTTGCTGTCCCATTCCATACGTTGCGCTGGTCCTCGTTGACGGCGAGATATACTCGCACGCAAGCACGACTGGGTGTTGGTATAATATGCGTGAATGCGTGCACAGTCAGTTTATATACGTGGCTCCGAGGATATGAACGGGTATCGGAGAACGCGTTCCACACGTTAGTTGCTGGGCCAACAACGGTATGCAAATTAATGGTGACGCGGTTTAATTCGGCAATAAATAGGGGTCACCCTTGCGGCAGCCATCGGGCCATCACTCACCGCTCTCCTTTTTGTCCTTTACCTGGGAAAGCTTCAGATTTATTTGACGCGTTTCGACAATATTTATAGGTCCGGTTTGGTTGAGCATGCTCATGCTACTTCTCGTCGCTACATCTTTGATGCGGCACCAACAGCAGCAGCAGCAGCAGCAGCAGCAGCATTGCGACTTAACGAAACAGCTCACAGGGCAAGAAGTATTACGGTGGTATATGAAACACGACGGATGCATTTCATGCTGTGCGCGCTTTGCTTGCAAATCTTCAGGATCAAATGCTGCTTATTACTCTTACGTAGAACCTAACGACTTGCGTTATCATGTCTTTATGATTTTCAGATACATCTTGTGCAAGCATTAAACTTCGGGAAAATGGTGATGCGCAACGTTTGTGCGAAGAAAAAAGTGTTGAAACGCAACATTGGCGATTGAACGATCGCTGTCGGTTGGAATGGTCACCATCGATGAAGAGAATTGTCACCAACGAAAAAAAAAAAATTGAAATTAATTCACAGACCAAGAGAAATCACGCTAGTTCGCGGTGCCTACGCGAGAGCATCCAGTGGATTTTAGTTTGTCCAGTGGAAAAAGAAAGGCTCACGAAATTTATCGTTAAAAAGAAAAGGGGTGTGGGGGGAGATGCTGCGGATATAAATCTTGGGCATTATAATGGGATCTGTCTATTATTAAAGAATGAGTGATTTAGGGAGGGGTGGAGCTCTCTCCCTCTACCGGGCGTCGTAGTCTTTCACACAGCGCCGCGTGCGCTGCAATCCTTTTCCATCTCCCTCTCACTCTCGCGTTTCTCTTCTTCTATAGCTTTGGGTGAATGGCGAGAGGGCGCGTCGAGGATCGTGAATTTGATCGGCAATTCTCCCTTTCCTTTTAACCTCTCACACCATCCTTTTCTATCGTCTTCCTTCAGTCTCATCGCGGCCGAGACTTCATTATCGAAACTCGCAAACATCTCGACGAAGACGTATATCCGTGAAGCAGAAGCATCACAAGTGTGCGCGCAATAGCTATATAACATCTGAGCATTGCTCCTCTGGTGGCGGGACAGGGAAACTCTCGTGTGCGCTCGAAAAATGTTGGATTGACGTGCGATATACAGTCGGCAAACGTGCGCCTTATACGAGTTTATGGCGGACATTTCGATCCTATCCAGAGATATCCATATTGTATAATATCGTATAGTTGTACCTATATGCTATACTCGTGCGATCGACTCCTATTATATCCGCCACGCTTGCTGAGATAATAATTTAGCAAATCGTGTCTAAGCTCTCTAAGGCCCGCGAAGCAAAAGCGATTTATGAGATGTAATATCGTATGATTCAAGCTCTCGCGGGGTGAAAGTAAACTGCGAATGCATATACGGCTCATATATAAGCGATAGAATAATATGAGAGTTGAGTTTAATCGAATGTGTCACTCAGGAGAAAAAAAAAAAAAGCAGAGTCGTAAATAAACATTGACGAAATTTTTTTTTAGTGACAATATAAAAGATATACAATAAAAAATAAAAAATGTCTTGACATAAAACATTATTATTATTATTATTATTATTAGAAAAAATACCAAAAAAATTTCTTAAAAATAATAAAAATGAAATATTACAAAAAAAATGGTCGATTTTTCTTTAAAACCGACTAAAAATTGCTGTTGGTGATTTCGAAAGATTTCACTGTATAACTGAATTGTACGTCTGCCATGAAAGGAAATTCGTAACTTAATTTATGACTCGAAAGCGGTTCCAAATCTGACGATCACCTGCTGCTATCGTTGAGTCTCTTACGTGCTCTTTAACAATTAGTAGTGAGGCGTATAGACACGGCCGTAATTTTCGGTTAGCCGTAATCCACCTAAAGGCGATTCGTCAAGGAATGACTTTGGGTATATTGAACATTGGGAGTCACATGTTTCTCGTCTTTCTCTAGTTTCTGGCTCATCTCTCTTTCCGTCTCATTTTCGGCTATCTCTTTTAGTTCCGAGGAATATTTACGACTGACCGCCCTATTACCGCATTGATGAGACTCGATGTATACCGTTCAATGGTTTTTCAAGAGAAAAAGTAGAACCAACGAAGCTGATATAAATCAGCAATGTGTGCAATTTACCAGATTGATTTACGACGTATTTTATAGCTGAATTATTATTATTGTTGAGAAAAAGATTTTTATTCTTTAATTGGCAATTAGGAGGATTTTGTGTATATTTAAAGCAGGTTTTTTTAAAAATATTGAAGAGAATTTTTTAAAACTTATCTTCTTTTAAATATATAAATATTAATATTTTTCTGTCAAAAATAAAAAAAGCCTTGTTTGTAAAAATGCTGTTCGAAGATTGAATGTAAAAATTGTGAAATTGTTCAACGTGTTCAATGTACCTGGAAGTATACCACCCGACCCTCTGACTTTCCAACGCTCTTTATGAATGGAGCTTCATTCGAGGTGACGTCTCCCGATACCATTGAATACGATGAATTATTTCACAATTTTCAAATGGCTCGGAGAATCGGTGCATTGGATCCTAAGGGAGTTAAAAATTGTTACACAAAGTGATTATTTAAGAGTATCGATTGGTCTTGCTGTATTGATTTTTGTTTTTTCAAACCTATTTCTCATCTCTCGTAAAATATCTCTTTCAGATTTGGTGACTTTGGTATTTTTCCTCCCTCATCGAAAATATTTAAATAATTTCCCAAAAAAAATTGTCCAAAAGAACTTATCCTTATATTTCTTTTACACGGAATATTGCAATTTTAAATTAATTCCCAATCAATAATCCAAAACAAAAATCGAATACAAATTAGAAAGTGACAAAAAAAAAAAAAGACGAAAGCCAAAGTCGAGGGTGCAACATAAGGGCGAAGCTCGAAGTCGTCTGGCAAAGAGTTTTGAGAATAGTTGTTGTACGCGAGACACGTAAGGACGATTCGTCGAGGGTAGTTTTGGTCGTTGTCCATTCGGCTGTTCCGTCTCTGTCCGTCTCTGTCCGTCTGTCCTTATACGGATGGCCGTCGCCGTTGTTAGAAGCCTGTGCCGGGTCCGTTGGCCCGACGGAACGTCTCTCGCTCGATATTTACGACTGACCGACTCATTGCCGAGGCGAGTTGAGCGAGCGGTCGCCACAAATCACGCCGAGAAAGCCGGCCTTTCTCTGCTCTGGGAAACGCCTGGCATTTTTCTCTGCCGGGGGATAACTTTGACTTATTGGTGACAGCCAGGAGAGAGGAGTGCCAGTATATATATATGCGAGCAGGAGAGGCCACGTCGCTACTGGCCTCTTCTATACTCTCTTTTCTCTCTGTACTTGTGTGACTCCACGTCTGTGTTTACTGCTTAGTTGCTGCTGCTTCATGCGAGAAGAAAAAGGGAAAGAGAGAGTGAGAGAGAGAGAGAGGTCACAGTGTGCTGTGTAGAGAAAAACGTAGTAGAGCACATATTAGATAGAGGAGACCGGGGTTAGTTGCGTCACCTTCTATTTCAATTTTTTTTTAACTTGTCAAAATTTTATTAAATAAATTATTATTATACTATAAATTAATTTTTCTCTGAATTAATTTAAATTAATTTTTAAAAAATTTATTGTGAATAAATCTTACCCTAATTTATTTTAAAAAATTTAAATTTATCATTTTTTACAACCCTACAATAAAAATGCAATTTTTATTCAAAAATTATTTCCAAAATTCGGAAAAATAATATTGAAGATATTCTCTTGAAATATCTGTGTGCGTGTGCAAAGCTCAACTTTCTAGTCATTTGTAATTGGCCCGATTACTTCAACTCTATTTGTCCCAAGTCCAACTGGCCCCGGTCTGCTCTTTTACGCACTAAAAATGGAAAAGAGCTACCCGAAAAAACAGTATAGAGTGAGCCAAAAGAGCGGTAGCAATGAAAGAGCAAAAGAGTCGAGGGAAAAAAAAATATATATAGACAGAGCTAGCATGACAGGACTGATGTAGAGACGTGTGGATGGATGCGATGGATGCTAAAGGATGAATGAGGGGGGTGGGGCGGCGAGGGGTACAAGAGGAGGGAGGGGGGCTGCTTCGCTACGCTACACTATATATTACTATATATGGTTAACGTATATATACCTACGTCTGAATGTCAGCTGCTGCTAATAAATAATGTCGTACGGTTGACGTACGACTCCCAACGAGTCATCTATCGTGTGGGCAAATCAACTGCGATTTTTCACGCGTTGCTCGAACGCGCGCGCCGCCAGTTTCTTTTTTTTTTTTCTTTTTTTTTTTGTCCTATGTAACTCTATGCAACGTCGGTGTGAATCAACCTTTGCTGAATCTACGTGTAATAAAGTGTATTATCTTTCGTGTTGGATGCTTTACGATCGATGTATTGCATATCCAGACATTTATAAGCCATTATTACGTTGCGATGCAAACTGTTAATATATCAGTGTCTAAATAAATATTTGATAATTATAAAAAAAGCGATTCTTTTTTTTCGAAACATTTATTTTCATGGTAAAAAAATGACGCACTGCAATTTTTTATTTATTTATCTAGTGATTTATAGACTCTTAGTAGTAACTTAAACAAAACGCTATTTTTCTACAATTTTATAATTTTTTTTTTATAGCGATGCGTTACAAAAAAATCTTACGTAATAAAAGTTTATTTAATACATTTTTTATACGTTTTATGTGTGAGAATAATGGCTGTCCTTGTTGGGTATGGGCTTATCGAGTGTACGCGATTCGTATAATTTTATTGCGTACAATGATTTTATTTACGATGACGTTTCGGGGTATTATTAGTGATTCATGATGAAAATCTGGAGATTATAGTAGTAGGTAGAGAGGTATTACGATGTAGGGCTCGAAATGCTGTCTCCCAATGATCGCCCAGTGACCCTTGATGGTCCACGGCGGACGCGACGACTACGACTACGACTACGACGACGACGACGACGACGAAGGTCCCTCGGCGCGTGAACCATCACTATAGCCATCGTCCACCACGACCGCCACCAGCAAGAGGGTGGATCAGCGGCGTGATACCATTACGTTCCAACCCCCGGAGTACGGTGGATCTCGCTGTCGCATAAATCAGCCTGGTATCTTCCGGTCACGCCGCCGCTATACAGTCTCACCGTTGTGCGCGCTCGCGTCCGCAAACAGCACTCGCTCGTATCACTGGAAACTCTTGATCCAAAACTCCGCGAAGCTACCAAACCATTTCAGACAACAATCTCATTTGCAATAATGTTGCTGCAACTTCTTGAATACCTTCAAGGCGACTTTGGCAGTACAAGGTAGAACCATGTAAATTTGTGTAGGAAAATTACGAAAATTGTTTGGACATTTTTTTGTTGGTAGTTGGTATTAAAGCAAGTGAAACAGAATTTATGGATTCCAGGTTAAAGTTTAATTTCAATTTGATCTTGATAAAAGACAGAGCAGAAAAAAAAAAAAAAAAGAAAATGTTTGCAACACAACAAACTCTAATCGTCACCATTCTCAAATCTGCAAAACTTCGCAAGCTGACCGTAACTTTTGTACAACATAGAACAAGTAGTTTCTTGGTGTATCGCACAGAACATAGCGGAAAGGGAGGGCGGTGGAGGAGGGCGAAGGGAGAACAGTTGAAATGAGTGGAACGCGAGAGGGTGGATCGCCGGCCCGAAATCATTCGGCGGCCTGACTTCAGACTTTGGGATGCCTCTGGTAGATGTTGCTGTCGCATAAATCACGGAGGTCTTCCTCAGGGTGGACGGGAGGAGGAGGAGGAGGAGGGGTGGGGAGGGATAAGAGCAGTTCGTACGAGGTGGCAGGGAGATCGGGGGGAGTTGGTCGAGGCGGGGTAGTGCGGAGTGAGATGGAGCATGGTTGGAAGAGTATCTTCTGGTGTGGCGTTGCGCTCATCACGCCAGAGTTCTTGTCGCGCCTTAATAATGCCTGGCGTCTTACCCGTTCGCGTTTGCGAGTAGGGCCCGGACGTTATACCCACCCGGGGGTACAGCTCCCATTTCCGGAGAGTCGTTCACCCTCCCCCCGCACCCTTTCCATGCCGAACTATCCTGCCGCGAAGACCGGCGACCCCCCCCCCCCCCCCCTACCCATCCCCGAACGACTACTGCGGAAGACTCTAGACTGCTCTCTCTTGCTCGCTACAAATCCTGATTATACTCTGCAAGTGACGTTATACCAGTTTGGGTAGCACGAGGGTGGAAGAGGTGCGGAGGGTCGGGGGGAGCACGGTGCTGGCTTCAAGTCTGGTTTTTGTTTCCGTTCTACGTTTGCGTCTCTTCTACGACGCTTGTGGCGACGACTGTTGCAAACACTTGCTCTCTCACTCTCTCTTTCTCTCTTTGCGACTCCTTCGCTCTCTCAACATAGCATTCCTCAACGAGGCTGATGAGTTACTTTGCAATTGCATGGATTTCGTTTCGATGCTCGGTTCATATTAATACCTGAGGGTACTTTAAATTCGTATTTTGAAATCAGTTAACAATATTGTTGAAATATTGCGGTGGTCATGGAATTAAAAAAATATTAAGCTACAACCAGAAATTCATGTCAATCCTATATACGTCCTAGCGAAGTCTAGGATCATACCAGAAAGTTGACTTTATTAGTTGATCAACCACAGACATTTTTCTTGTGGTGTTATGAATTGGAATCATGCCATCAACATTTTCCTCGCTTTACGAGCCTCGGCTAAGTCTCCTGGACGACGTAAATCAATTTTCAATTACGACCTTACCATAAAGCGTGAGTCGGCGGCAGAACGAGTACTTGTTTGTGGCTGCGTTGGCTGCAAATCACTGGTATACATGCATCATCATATTCCACGTACGTGAGAATGATTGTAGATTTGTGTCGCAACAATGTGAGTGTGTATATAATTCCGCTGTGGATAGAATAGGGGAGTCAACGAAGGACCAAGTCAGGTCGTGGTCGGTCGGCCAAGCAGGTAGAGTGAACCGTTGCTCCCCCTCTACCCCCCCCCCCCCCCCCCCCCCCTCAAATGAGCCGGTGCTGGTGGAGCAAAGTACTACAAGTGCATCTCGGATGAAGGAGAGGCCGGCCGAGGTGAGGAACACCAAGCTCGGAAGCGAGAAGCTCGGAACTAGGAAGCGCCTAGGAAGCGTATATGAAATAAACTGATACACACGAACCCACCAATCGTAGTGGGATATAGCAGTGGACAGAGAAGGATGAGAGGAGGATAGGTGGAAAGAGAGGCAAGAACAGAGTGTGCCAGAGTCTGGGGTCCAAGGTTCGAGTGAACGTGAAGGAAGGAGCGAGAGGAGTAGAGTAAGAGAAGAAGAGGGAGTATGGGAAGGACAGGAGCGACGCGGAAAGGGAGGAAAGGGGGGGCGCCCCGTCGCGGCTCGGTGGGTACCTACGTATTATTATACTTCGCTACAGTCATATTTATAAATCAGCGATATAGCACGACGAGAGGAGCGTGGATGGAGAGGGATAGAATTTATAGCTTCGTTCTCTTTCCTACGTTGCTGCTGGTGCTTCTGCTTCTACTCTCGCGGTGGTTGTGCCGCGATGGTAGTCGTCTCGGTGATGGTAGTAGGTCCTTCTGCTGCTTCTGCTGCTGCTGCTGCTGCTGCTGCCGCCGCCTGGCGAAAGCCCTCACAGTCACAATGAACGAGCTTCAACTCGCTAGTTCGCGTACGTCGTACGTGTGCACCAGTACAACGATCACCCCTTTCCGATATACCCCTGAGTTTGCACTCTTGCGCCTCCCTCTGTTTCTTTCACTCCCTTTCTCACTCTTGTACACTTTTCCTACACATTGCATGCCGTACTAGGTGCTTCCCTTCGTTTCACCTCTATACTTCTCTCCCTCTCTTTAGAGACTCTCCCTTCGCTCAGATCCCAAGAGTAGAGATCGGTTCCCTCTTTCCCTTGCCACCTTGCGACGTCACTCTTTCTCGCTCGCGTGAGACGAGGCCAAGGGAGGGCACAACGGGGGGACAGCGTTGGTGGAGAGAGAAAGGGGAAGCATACAAACTGCCAAGCCCGCGTACGTATGAGCTTAGGTCGACATTTTCTCTCCTCTCTTTGGCAATAAATCTGCGAGTCTTTTGAGCTACCGAGACAGAGCGGTGAGAGGGTCGAGGGAGAAGAGGAGACTGAAATTAGGGGGGGGGGGGGAGGGCACGTGGCCTTTCCGTCTAGATGTTCGTCGCGAAGAGTTCCCGGGACCGATGGAATACCATAGACAGCTTATCCTCTGGCCCCACTACCCCTCAAATGCTCTTGCTTCTGGACCTCTCTTCCCCTCGCTACCCCGCCTCGCCATTCTCCTCTTGTCCTGGTTATACTATCCGTCGCTCGGTTCCCTGCTTTCTCGTTCTCGCTCTCGCGTCACGGGAATGTATATAATTAGCAGCATTGTGCTTTCTCGGACAGATTTACGGGTCGTATCGCTACCGCGGCTCCTGCATGCATAAGCGCGTTAAATAAGTATTTATCCGCCCCCGGGGGGCGACTGCGCTCGCTGCGCGCTAGCTGTGAGCCGAGTGCCCAGGGCCGCCCGCGTTGAGACCTGTGATGGATTTGATGTCCTGGAGGGCGGGAGTGAGAGGTGAAACTCTCGAATGCGTACCAAATATACGCGTATATAAACCCCCGTCCACCGCCTGCGAAGCAGCACGATATCGAAATGAACCCACCCGCTAAACCCCGCGTGGTTGCCCCTCGACGGGATGTAGGTGGTGCTCGTCGTTACACAACTGCGAGTGATTTCGCGCTTTCTCCATATACACGGCGCGCGGTCACCGCAAACTTTTATACTACCTATTTTATCATACGATATTTTGTAAAAATTGTAATTAAACTTTTGATTACCAAATACGATTGTTAATAATTGGAAAACCACCACCAATTGGGCTGTTCACCTTATGCCACAAAATGTATTTTCAAGTGTTGACATACTACACGTCGATATATTTCACATATATACGCATCAGATAAGAATTCTTTGCTGCATGTGTCGACTTCATGCACACACTTTGTGTTTCCTGGCTTCTGTATACTTTGCAAGCTTTCTTCCCCTCTTGCGCAGATCATGTCCCTCAGAGGATACACGAAAGGAAGCTTTGTATCCTATATGTCCGTGTGTATGCATCATAGTACACCAGAGGGCTTAGCTCCTGTGCAGATGAGCGATCTGTGCGCTGCCGCCCCGTCAACTTTCAAAGGGTTGACGGATCGTCGCCACGGGACGGAAAGACGACGAGTCCGAATCCATCATACATTTTCTGCGTTTTGAACCTTGCCCTCGAAGATGCAACCCACCTATCCTTTTCTCGCCGCGTCACTTCGGCCACTTGCTACTGCTGCTTTTCCAGAGTCTGACACGAAAAGTTGAGAAATACGTCGAGCTCCACAGCTTCCGTAAATTTCTATAAAACACAAGGAAGTTTATTTTTGTTTGCAGAGAATCCTACTTTTCCATTGAGTGGTTTAGATAAAAGTGAAAAAAAAGCACTTTTGAGTCTAAAGATTGTATTAATATTCAAGACGTAATTCACAGAATATGTAAAACGTGCAGTGACAATTTCACGTGCAAGAATTTAAGGGGGTTAGCACCAGCGCTAAATCGCCAGCGCTGCTGCCTCTTCCCTTTTCTCCTCTGCCGCCTCTGGCTCGTGAAACAATGATTTTCTGAATTGGAACCTGTCCAAATTCTGTAGAGGCTGAGCCTATAAGTTCTGGAAGCCTCTGGGATATGGTCACACCTATTAAGGAAGAGGCACGCGTGGATACAGGGGTTGCAACTTTGCTCGTTCCTCCTCCATTAATGTTACCCGTTGCACCCTGCCCAGCCTCGCACAATCCACCAACCAGTAAAGGTAGTGCGATACGACTTACGTAAAACCGTTTCGAGTTCCCAACAAATATTTCCTGACAGTTGTTACGATGTATATGGTATGTCCGAAACCTTAATGAAATCGTGCTATTCTAAGAAACTAAGTTGCACCAAATTCTACTTAGACTAGACTTTCTAAACTGGGAACAAACCTAACTCAATGTAAGAACAAACTTATGCAATTGCCGAAAATAGACGTCCCAAAGCCATTGAAACCTACCCGGAATCATCAAGCTCCCGGATTGAAGTCATAATTTACCAGAAAAAGTATTTACAGATGAATACTGGCACAGTAATAGTGCGATACGATGTACGTAAATCCATTTTTAATTTTCTACAAATATTTCCCGACAGTTATTCCAATGTGTATGGTATGTTCAAGGCGATAATGAAATCCTAGTTGGCGCTAGCGCTGGGAAAATAAGTTGCACCCTGCCTCTACCAAAATCGAACTTCGTGGACTGGTACCCAATCCTAACTCAATGAAATACCAACTTATGCAATAGCCAAGAAAAAAGTGGTAAAGTACAAATGCCATTCGTGGAAGAAGGTGAATCGAGTCTAGAAAAAGAACATTCGAGCCAAAAGAATCGGATCCCGGTATACTATACTAAACCGTCTATTCCATACCAGATCCTGGAAGAACCAGTATATCAGCATTATATACCAGATAGTAAGTAGTATAGCTACGATCTCTACCGTACCCATTCAAACCCGTCCGGAGTCATCGGGGCTCCCCGAATCGACGTCATAATTTCGGAGGAAAAGTTTCCGGATGAGACAGAGAGCCGGCGATATAGAGGTTGAGGTAGGAGGAATGAACGGGGATAGACCAAACGGTTTGAGCGTATACAATAGTATAGACAAGGGAGATGTAGACAAGGAGTGGAATGAGAGGGCTGTACTGAGACACGTGAGAAAGGGAAAAGGACAGAGTTTAAGAACAAAAGAGGAGAGATACGAGGTTACGAGGGGGAAGGAGGAAAGGCTAAGGGCAGATACATCGTGAGATAACGTTGGCTATCGAGAAGAGACGAGAGGAACTGAGGCCACGCGTGTTACACCCCTCTCGTCTAAGTATTTCCATCCCCCTTCGTAGCAGCTCGAGGTTCCATCAGTTTGTCTCATTTCCGGGATCCAATCTCTCGGCTCGCTGGTGGCTCGACGACCCGGTCCTCCTTCGCTCGTTCCTCCTTTATACTCTCTCCGCTACAGTTACACGGTGAGGATATAGTATCACCCTCCTCCCCTCTCCTCCTCCTCCTCCTTCCTTCCCCGTGCCCATGCTACCCCTACGACAAGACCCGACGGCAGAAGCACCACCAGCAGCAGCTAGTATGTAGTACGATCCGGCACGCCGCCGCGCAACGGCACTTTACTGTTCTACTACTATAGCAGCCGACACCGTTGTCTCTTCTCTCCGCCGCTTCGTGCATTGGCGGCCAGCAGCGTCGCTACCGGCACTTGAAACACTCGCTATAGATATATATGTACATATATATAGTATGACGCTCCTTTCCTGAGCGCTTCTTCGGCTGGTTTCCCCCCTTTCGCTCTATACCGGGACTACACACTTACCGCACGAACCCTAACCCAACGGAACGGAGTTAACTTTATCGCGTGGATTCCCAACGCTGGATTCTCGCGATTTTCCAGGACGAGCGCCAAGTGTATCGCCAGCGGAGTTTATGCTAGCGGCTTGACTTGAGCCTGAGCTTCTGTAGTCGACTGCCGGCGTTCTATGCGTATCTCGAAGGTGCCGTCCAGTACTCATCCGGTTAGGTTGACTCGAGTTGAGTCGAGTCAGGCCACTACACGGGAAGGCACGGTTTCAGAGGGGAATCGTCGAGGCGGTTCGCGAAAACTTTAGCCATTTCCATCTCTCGAGAACTCGTCTTTGCCTTTAGGACGATCAACTCAACCGCCCCCTTTTCCAAGAGCCGTCTCGTCTACTAGAGATTTTGGGAATTCTTCGGTTGCGAAGTTGACTATGAAGTTGAATCGGGAAAAGGAAAAGAATCATTCAATAGAATGAGTCTCACATGTGAAGAATTTGAAGCCTAAAAAAATTGATTACCCTTAACCTGCATTTCAACGCATCCTATTTATTACTGCGTTTTGCTATATTCGTAATACCTTAACTCAAGCGTTTGATTAATCGAAGGTACTTTTCGTACAATATTTCATTTGCACATACAACACGAATGCTTTTTCACGCGGATTTCATTGGTGTGCAGTGAATATATGCTAGAACGAGTAAATGCGCCAGTGGAGGCTGTTTCAATGTAGTAACACGGTGAACGAGGGAAAGAGGCAGAGAGATAGAGAGGGGGACTTTGGTTTAAATCGATGAATTACGACACGACGCATTAGTGCAGTCCGCACGATACTAATCAGCGAAATTTCCGAGCGATAAATAAACGAGTAGCGCGGCGAGCGTCGCGTTGTTGGTAGTTGTATTATATTCACATGCAGATATGGACCAACCTCGCGAACCGCTACTACCAATGTCCAGCAGCAACGCACGCCTTGCAATGCTATGCCATGCGCAGTCCATCGTAAATTCGTTTGTATATCTTTTTGCTTTATACTCTTTTTTTTTTTTCTGTTCTGCCTGTCCCGTGGGGTTTCTCCTGTTTGCAAAATAAAGGAAACAGGTAGCCGAGGAGACAGGTAGTACACGGCAATGAAAAAGGGAAAATATTCGAGACCAGTATTGTACTAAAGGGTTTCTGTGGTGTTGCATACTTTGCGTCTGAAGTTGAACGCATCATGAATGCAACCCGCGCAATAAAATTCGTACTATATACATCCGTATATTAGTGACGAACTCACTCAATCCAGCCGAGTTCCATGTGCATGAAGAAAAGAAACTGTGGACTGGGAACTCGAGGATGAAAAATATCTCCATAAAACATGAAATAAATTTCATTCGAGAGAACAGGAGAGAGAGAGAATAAAAGATGAATTAGGTGTAGCGGATTATATTAGTTATTTGTGGTCAATTAACTGTTTTTTTTTTTTTTTTTTCAATGTGCCCACATGAAAATAATTTTTTTTCGCACTAAGTGATGAGTACTTGTAAAGCAGGCAGTTTTCTGCTAATGGTGGAAAAATCACAAAGAAAAATATATTAATAATGAAGGATAAAATGCCTGAATTATGTGATAAGAATAATTTAACATAATGTTGCAATAATAATTATTACACATTTATTAGATATACTGCGATTCTCGTTAGTGTAGAAATCAATACGTCCAGTAAAGAATTGCTTTCGGCACGCATATTCTTCATAATAACCATGCACGTACCCAGTGGTAATAAATTAGGCTCGGTCTATGAAAATTAAATTGCATTTCTCGCATACACACCCAGTGCCAACCGGTAATGCAGTTAAAATGATAATATGCAGTCGACGTTGATGAGAGTGTGATGACAAAATTGTTATGTTGACATTGAGACGCTTTTAACGACGACATAAACAATTGATTAATTATGTAAACAGGTCTCTTTTCCTCTAGCAAAAAAAAAAAAAAAATATATCCACTTAGCTTGTCAAGATTTACAATTTCAAATACAACGACGCCAACCATTTACGATTATTAATGCTGAGTACTCGATGGCAGTTCATCAAAGTCGTCACAACAAGAATAAATAGCAGTGAATATTTTTCCGTCTTCTGAATGATCAGAAGACGAATTATCAGAACGATTTTTATTTATTTAGTGGTTGAAACATTTTTTTTTTTAAATAGAAACAATTCAATTAATTTTATTCATGATTTCGTGCTTAAATTTTTTGTTTAAATAGTTACACCACTTTAATTAGTTCTGTTTTTAGAGACGTCGTCATTAATTTCATGATAATAGTAAACATCATGTATTCCTTTGAGGCGTTTATTTCTTTTTTTTCTCCTTTCAATAGATGACCGTAACGATGACTGGGACTTTCGAAGCTGCGATATACAGTGACAGAGAGATCAAAAGAAAAGGCAAGAGAAAGAAAAAAAAAGAAATGAGAAAGATGTACCGATTGGTTTCCCTCGCCCTTGATGTCGCCGCGTGCGACCGAGACGATATTGCCGCGGTGAGAAGTCATCATGCATCGATGAGCTTGAATACCTTCACAAAGAATACACAATGTGACGAGTGCTTGGCACGCTCTCTTATATTCTCTTTCTTGTATCTATATCGTCTGTTACTCTCAATCACTCGTTATAAAACATTTATTGATCAATCTATACGATTGTTTTAGTTCCCACAGTCCATCCATTTCCAATCCAATCAGCGAATAGTCTCCCTCAATCGAGACAATGTTTAATTTATCCCAATCGGCGTAACAACGTATATTTATGTAAATATTATTTTGCTCGTTGTTATGCAATAAAATTAATTAACATGATAATCAACATGTTACTGGGTTTACACTGTGCCAAAGTCTATTTTTCCGTTTTCAAGTTTTCGCGTTGCGAAATTTTTTTCAGAAATCTAATGCGTCCATTATTACACATATCTGTGTCACTATCTCGACAATATAAACCGGCATTCATAAACGCAAGCGTGTGGTCGAACCAGATAAAAAAAAAAAAAAAAAAAAAAAAAACAACACAACAAGTCGAAAGAATGAGGCTGAAAGCGGGCAACCCCGATTGAACGCTTCGGCGTAGCGATTACGCCAGTTGGCGTGTCTGGATGAGCGGGCGAAATAAAAAAGAGAGCACAACAGGACTCCCAAAAAAAAAGGCAAAACAAGAAGAAAAACGGGGTGTAGAAAAAAAAATCGGTAATACCAAACAACGGGACGGGATGGCAATGCTAAATGTATATATATGTATATATATATATATAGATGTATATATAGTGAGAGAATGAAGCAGGATGGTGGTGGGGTCGCGTTTTTCCGGGACAAACTAATAGACTTCCACTCGCTGATGCTGAACTCGGCGCGTTTCCTCTCTCCGCTTGGCTCCGCACCCCCTTCCCCCACCTCTTCCCTCTCTTTTTCGCCCGCTCTTTCCTTCTATCCTCTTCCGCACCACTCTGTGTTGCCCCCCGCCCCCCTCCCACCTCCTCACCCTTTTCCACCGAGCCGCTTTGCTCTCACAAATAAAAGTTTGCCGCGACCCAGCGACACCTGTTGAACCCGTTGGCCAGTCTGTCGCCCCCTCCCCCTCCCCTCTATCCCCGCCTATCCGGTATGCCGAAAAAAAATCAGCAATTAGCGTATGAAGCCTGTCCATCAAGGCTGAACTGGAAAAAGATTTATGGATGTGCATGCGTTGACCAGAGTGAGGCTGCAACGCCGAGCACTTGATCAAGTGTGCGAGAAAATGGATTGAGTGGGGAGATGAGATCATAGTAGAGGGGTGAGGAGGAGGGCAAAGGGGGTGGGGAGGGAGGGGGAACGTCGCTTTTCGAGAGGCGGATAGTGAACGAGGCACGTTGGGAACAGATGCCAGTTCACCGCAGCATGATCGTTCATTTGTAGCAACGACTACGTACGATTCGATGGTTCGACGTATCGATTATAATTATAGCAACCGGGCTTGTAGATTTGGCTCTCATTCCCCTACCTCCTCTTGTACACACGTATTCGCGTACGAGGTTCCGCTCAACCGGAAATTTCTCTACAATCGACTTCCACCCAAATCAAAACCGATTCTACTCAAATGCGTTCCCACCCACCAAACTTGCAATTCCCACCTCTCTCTCTCTCTCTCTCTCTCTCTCTCTCTCTCTCTCTCTCTCTCTCTCGCTCTCTCTTTCTGTTTCGGTACATTTGATACTCGGGTAATTAATACGCAAAAGCATTCTGCATATTCCACCGTTATTATTCTTTAGACAATTCGACTAATTTCCTTTGTCATCGTCGCGGCAAATTTAGTGAACCGATATGTATACATTAAATAAATATAATAATAGCCAATATGCTTTAATGGCATATTTTATGATAGTTCACTGTTGATACACAAATGGATTCTATACATACGTGATTGCAGACAAACTATTTCACACAGAATACAGGTTGGTTACAATTAGTCTTCCTCATTTGTTCCTCATTAAAACCAACATTTTATACGCTCTTCTCTAAAACCCCAATTTTAGAATGTTACTTTCCACTCCGTAGAAAAAAAAAAAAGGTATACTACTCGACTCTCTTTGTTCAGGCCTGTCTTTTCATTATTTTCACTCTGAATGACATCAATCGAGTGCACCTGTGTAGTATCAATGAAAATTTTCCCAGTCTTGCGTCGGAACGTCACACGTTGACTACAAATTGATGAGACTGAGTTCACAGTAACATACGATCGATGACTGGTGGCCTCTGCGTCAGAGATATACTGCAACCTGATTATGCATCCGTCAGGCATAGAGTAAGGTAAAACCATTGGTCGACAAAAGCGATAGACAGATGTGGTGGGTGGGTATGAGAGCCAGTAGTAGTAGAGTGGCTAGGGAAATGTTGGAGATGGGTTGGTGGAAAACCGGTGGCAGCAGCGATGCAGTCAATAGCGATTGACGCGTGACGCGACTGACTGACGGACAGACGTAACCCAAAGGGTTGACGAATGGCCCTCGGTGGTGATCGCTTTCGGTCACTCGCATGCAATGGCAGACGGAGGGGGGGAGGGAGGGAGGGAGAGGGAGGCGGCGTCCGCGGCCTGTAATCCGCAGGAAATACGTCACGATCGCGTCAGGTGCACGTCGATGTGCAACCGCATGCTGCACTCACGTATATATCGTTTATCTATCACACACATATGGACTTAACTATAAATATCTATATGTATATATATATATATATATATATATATATCATTTGCCTGCGGGAATGTACATAAATGCATATACATATACACGTTCATCTAGCACACAATTCGTCGACAGGCATGCATGCGTACCGGATCGGACGATTACGAACTGTTTCGCGTCTGTCGGTGAACCATCCGGTTGTCTGCCTCCTTTTTAGTCTCTCTATGCACATATATAGATATTTAATATACATGGATTTATACCCCCTTTTCAACGTTTCAATGCGTTCACCATTTTTTTTTATTTTTATTTTTATTAAATGCATGCGGTTTATCATCGATTTTTCCCATGCACTTTTAGACCTTGTTATTTATTATTCAATTAAAAGAAAACATGGTTGGATTGTCATTGAATTTTCGGAGTGACAAATAATTTTGTAAAATCGGAGCGGTACGTTTTTTAGATATAATGTTTTTCAGTGAATAATAGAAAAAAATTCGTGCGAGTTGCGCTACTCGCGTGCCCTTCGGGATGCTTGTATCGGTAAATAATGTAGGTACGTTTTTACGGAGAGTGAGGCTAACGCAACGGGAGTCTGTCTACGAACGAGTGTATCTACTTAACCGGTGCCTGGCCTTCGTGTATCCACTCGGGCTGGCGGCTCCCACTTCCGGACCATTCGGTGCTTTCACTCGCTCGCTCCTTCTATTGCCCACGAAAATTTATCGTTTCCTGACTGTGGTCATTTCCACGTCGAACGATCCATCATGCACACACAGTTCGATATAAGTGTATATAGCAGTAGGGCGTCCGTCTACCCCCCTCCCAGTCACAATCACTACGAATCCCAAACTTTGGCGTCACTAACGAATCGTTTGGCTTTTTCATTTACGCTTTTTTTTCAACCTCGAAAAATTAATCAAGTCAAAAATTATGTAAATATCACTGCGAAAAAGAAAATTTAAAACTGTTGATGATCATGGAAGATTAAAACAGTGGAACGATTAAATTTGATCTCTACGATAACACGTAGAAAAATGTCAATCTGCGAGTCAGTCAAAGGTATATTGAAATGGTGTATTGCATGAGAAAGGTGTTCGATAGCGCACGCAATTGGAATTCACTGTGTACAGCATTGGATTGACCGAGCGAAGCCGCATCGCTGACGTGCATTCGCACATAGACACGTAAAGCATTCAATACATGGTCACGGTTTAGAGCAATCTCCGTAACGCGTGGGTGGGTCACACCAGTGTGACCAATAAACCGACTGCGTGGGTTTCAAGTCTTGAGTGACGAAAATGGTCAATGAAAAAAAAAAAAGAGAAATTACAGTTAAAAATTAATTCCAGGGCGCTATAAAGTATATCTCAAAATTTACATACGCACAAATTTAATACATTTTTTTTTAAACCCACTTATTCTTTTTATAAAATCCATGATTTTCATTTGCAACATTTAAACATGACTTATTTATGTAACACCCTGAAGAGTAGCAAGAAATAGGCCAACCAGACGACAATATGAATTCCAGAAGACAAGTGGAAAAGGTGTAAGCAAACGAGTGAAAAGGGGTGGATTGTGTGAAAGGTTCCATCCCCCCCCCCCCCCCCCCATCCGTATTTTCGAACCGTCGCGCGAGCCCACACGACTCTCCCCAGCCCTTATCCTGGGCGCTGGCAAAAAGGAGATGGAAAAAGGCCACGGTGCTTTGGAAGAGGGAGAACGAACGCGGGAGAATGAACGAAGGAGTGAGAGGAAAGGCAGTGAAAAACCGGGAAAGGCGGCTGAGGGGCCGGGGGGAGGGAGTGTGCCCCGCGCGTTCGTGAGAAGGGGCGACGGGGTATGTTTATTGCTCGAAGCTATCTCTTCTATGCGAGGGTGGGTAGCCGCGTCACACAGAGTCATTTTCATAATTCGGCCGTTCGTATTCTCGGCGGTCGCGCGGCCCGAATCGAACAACAGCAGAGAGGCCGCGGGCGCGCAGAGCACATCTAGCTCTCGAGGACGAGCGAGAGCGTGCTCGAGTCGTTTCACCGTAGCCCTTCCCCGTTTTATCCCCCCCCCCCCCCACCCCCGCCCCGCGAGCGCGAGAACGGAGACAGAACTATATACCGAGCTTTCTTTACTCGCTGTTTTTCCATTTTTCTTTTTTACTGTTTTTCTCGTTCTCTCTTTTCGTTCACATTCGCCCAACAGAGAATATGTACATGGTCTCAAGCTCTTGCACCAACCGAGGGATATTGTATGTATATGTATGTATACATATAAAACGAGAAACCCCAGAAATTCTCTTTGTTTCTATTTTTCTAACTTGGTCTCTATCTTCGCTCCTTTGTGATTCGTCTGTTGTCTACTGTCTTTTCTTCTTCTTCTTCTTCTTCTTCTTCTTTTTTTGTTTTATTATTCTAGCACTGTCTTTCTACTTTCGTTGTTTACTACTTTCTTGGCGTAGATAACTGAGACTCTCAGCTTTTTATATCAGAAGAGGGAGACAAGATTGAGGTAGGAAAATCGACGACATTGAGGATGAACTAAGTCTAATAGTTTCGCGAATTTTTCTAGTAAAATAAATGAGGGCTGAGAATCTAGTGTTTATGTCGAAATCTTTTTTTTTAATTCAAGCATTTTAGAAAATTAATTTTGTTCAAAACAAAATCAAAGAAAAAATCAAATAAAAATCATAACTACTATTTTTCAGTGATAACAAAACAGTATAAAAAAAATCCTAGGGATATCGAAGAAGGCCGGGTTTTCTTCTTGCATGAATTACCATGGAATCCACCATATAGTACACGATACACGTACAGTATATTGCTGGGGGGAAGAGCGAGGCAAAGATTATCCCTTCGTGGCAAGGTACATCGGACGTATGACGTACCGTCGGCACTTAGCAGGTGCGACAGTTGAGATACGACCTACTCGTAACTAACGACACAGACTTGGTTACCTTCAGATCTTTCTCTTCTTCTCGCTCCTCATCCTCCACTTTTTCCTTCTTTTTTCTCTAGTTTACAAGCGCGCGAAGATGCTGGGGAATCGAAGAGCTGATACAGCTTGTGGGAAATGGTTAAAAGCCCGCTTGGTGTAAACTAGCCATCGTCAACGGTTTGTCTCGTTGCTGCGTAAGCGTCGTACAGTCGCGTGAATATAGTGAGAGAGGGAGAGTTGCTGAAGATAGACGAGGAAGGACATTGAGGGTCATGCTGAGGTATAAATGGAGGATGAGGAGAAAGCCAGGGAAAATGTGATACGAGATGGGGAGAAAGATGGAAATGGCAGTAGCGCGCGAGGGAGACGAGAGATCCTACGCTATATTAACCCTAATGGCTCGCAAGGATATAAAGCACATCCCGCGCATAGAGTAACTCGTTATTATTGCCGCATAAATAACGTGATAATCCTGGCGTGGCGAAGGCGGGTATAGAGAACCAAGAGGGCGTAGGGGGGGGGAAGGAGCGTTTATGTGGAGGAGAAAGCAGAGTTGTAGTAGAGAAGGAGGAACCATTTGACAACCATTACAAGACATTTGTTTTTTTTTTTACCACCCAACCCAATTAAAATCATCGACCTCATAGTCATAGCGTTTTAAACAAAGACGGAATATCAGATAGTGTATTTACGATCTGCCCAAAATGGTCCGAAAACAAATGATCCAAATACCAAAACCTTCCGGTGAAAAGTCTTGGCTTCTCATCGCCGCCATGCTCTACATTTGCACCCTTTTCCCATTCTTTTTTTTGACTTTTTTTACTTTGTCGAGAAATCTTTTGTAGAATCGGCGTAGCCACTTCGGGATCCATGGAGAGTGGCACGAAACGGCGACATTTTCTCGATCCGCTCGTGGCGCGCGGCATCGTTGTTTCTACAGAGGGTGGAGGTGGGAGGAGGAGGAGGAGGAGGAGGTTTTCGGTTTGGAGGATGGGAGTTGACGCAGGGTGGCACAATGCTGAGGCAAGTGTAAGGGGTAACGTTGGTTCCGGATCGTCTGTGGAGGGTTGTAGGGGCGAGGAGGAGGGGGAGGTGGCAAAGGGGACAGGCAGAAGAGGTAGCTCTAGCTTCTGGTATGGCTATGGTGCTCTTGCTTGGCTGGCAGGGCGTGCGTCAATAAGCGTCCATCAGCCGTAATGGCAGTGAGCGCCACCTCGGATGCATTTAGATGGCTGTTTAGCCCGGGTTGTCTCGGTGGTGGCCTGAAAGTCCCTTCCTTCCTTCCTTCTCTATCGCTCCTCGCGAAGCCCCCTTTGAGCCGTTCTCTTCCCTCCTATATCCGTCTATCGCTGTCCTTCAATCCTCTTTCCTTTCCGGTTTGGGTCTCTCCTCTTTCTCGATAGTAGTGTACCAACGGCAGCTCTTGCTGGTACAACCAGGCAACCGGCACAAGTGGCATGGCACAGAGCTAGAGAAGAGATACAGTGACGGTATACAGGAGAGTAGAGCAGGAGCAAAGCAGAGCCCAGAAGAACCACCAACGTGGGAGAGACACAGAGGTCAAACGAGCAACGACTTCAACACTCACATGTAGAAACTTGCGCAAGACGTCTATGTAATAAAGTACAAAAGCCTGAAAATCCTTTGGACACATACACACACACACACACACACACACACATCCGGAATGGTTGAGTGTTTGTGTGTATTACAAACACTTGCACAAACACTTTCACGGACATTTGCACAAAATAATTTAGTTAGAGGGTCTGCAAGTATTTATGAGTGCCTATGAGAATTTCTGTGTGTTTGTAAATGACTTTGTGTGCCTGTGCATTTTTTTTTCAGCTTTTCTGAGATACCTTTGGGTGTCCGTTAGTGTCAATGAGCATATGCGAGAGTGTTGGAAATGTCTATGTGATGAGCTCCAAAGATGCCACCGAGCGTGTCAAGTGTGCGAGCTATAAATGTTCTAGTAGGAATAAAATTCTCAAATCTTCGCTGAGACAATTGGAAACATAGAATTAGATGAAAGGAGAGGAGGGAGTGTAAGTGGTAGGGAAAAGTGTGACGAAGGGCAAAAGGGAAAAAGAGTGAGAAGGGGGAAAGTAGGGTAGAGTGAGTGAAGTGGGAAGATGATAAGAGACACCGACACCAACACCTTGGCTGGCTCTTAAGCTCTCATTCCTTTGTAGGTACCGATGAGGACCCTTGTCGCTCGGTGAGACTCAAGTAATTAGACGGTCCGGTTACGTTTTACCGGCTTTTAATTAATTTGTATAAATTCTGGCGGGTTCCTACCGCAGTCTCTCGACGTCATCGCCATCAGAGACAAACCAAACGTCTCGAGATACAGCTCGCACTGTGTGCAATCACTTCTTCACAGTAGCTTCGCCCTTTGTTTTAAAACGTTGGGTTATATGCGCATCTTTTCATTAGTCCGCGAGAGATTCCACGGATTCGTGAGTTCGGGTATTATCCACGAATGAAAAACCGGCGGAGGAGAAATACACCCCTTCGACAGTTGGCGTGAAATCGCCTGATGCTACGCACCCAAGGCTCTTCAAATTTTAAGGGTTACAACTTTAATTGGTCTGTGGCAACCCCTTTTTATTACCGCACATTCGGTACGCAAAGGGGTGGATAAATGTCAGCACCCAATTGGAGCGCCAGTCGTGCGAGAGAGGCAAAGTGCAACAATTTTCAAATATTTTTTTTTGGGAAAATGGAATCTCTGAGTGTGGTTCCAATTGCCTTAATTAATTTTAGTATGGACATTGAATTTTTTAATTGTTTCTTCCGAATTTTGATTCGCCATATTGGTCCCGCCATTTTTTAATTTAAAAATCTGAAGTTGTGACTATATAATCTGTGAAAACATTATATTTACGTACAAAACAGTCGTAATTTCATGAATAATTATATTGCAAAAAAAAAAAAAAAAAATTGGGTAGTAGAAAAAAAAAGTTTGTTTTAAAGATAAAAAGGACGAAATGATGGCCTTGGATCCTTTAACCGTAGGATGCGAGAATCAACGAAAATACAGGTCGATCGAGAGCATATATTTTGACCAGACGGTTTTGCTCGTGTTCAGAGCAGCGTTCTCGGCGAAGAAGCATGAAACGCGGGGTGCGCGGTATGCAAAAAAGCTCTCTCTCTTGTCGCGAGAGGACTCCGAGCAGCGAGTCGGGATTAAGAACATTATTAACGGGGCGAGAGCGGGGTAACCGACATACTTACGTCCGGCCGGAATGCCCGTCGATAAATAGCCGTGGACGAGTCGTTTGAATAAAATGGACATTTTATATGTTTCGATCCCTGGGAGTTCTCACTGTGTGAATCTCACTCTGTGTAAATGTCGGGATTGGTTATCTGGAATTGAATATATATATATATATATATGCCACACTGGACTGAAAAGCAACTCAGAAGAGAAGAAATCCTTACAGGACTGTGAAGTCGATCAGTTAATATCAATATTTTATATGCAATATAATATTCTCAAAGAGTACAGAAAAGTTCATAAATTCAAAGCTTTTTTGTTGTGAATTATGGAATTAACATTTTTTTTCAACATCGACAGAAATATATTTTAAAAAAGGCAAAATATTAAACTTTTTTTTTTGCTGAAATCATAGAATTTAATTCAATTTAAAAAAAAATAAAAATAAAATAAAAACAATTTTTCAAAATTAAAAAAATTGCTTCTTGGAAAAACGTAATTTTTGGAAAATTACGAAAAATTTGGATTTGAGTGACAAGATTTTGGAAATTCTTTTGTACGCAATTTTCCAAAGTAAACTGGTATGAAAAATTTAAATATTGATTCCAGATTAAAGTTTCAAAAAATGTATAACAATCAGTTTGCAGAAAAATACTGACTGAATTTATGCCAAAAACTCACGAGATATATTCAGGCAGGGAGGTCCTTAACGGACAGTTGAAGAAAATAACTGTGAGTGAGAAAAAGAGAGAGAGAAAAAAACCAGAAAAATAAGAAAAAGAAATAGTAGATAAGGAGCGCTTGGTCGTAAAGAGGACAGTGGATAAGAGGTCCAGAGATAAGGTTCAGGCTAATGAATGCTGACGTGCTGCTTCGAACCTGCCTTCTCGCCGTCACCACCGTATCACCACCAATACGAGCGAGGGGTTACGAAGAATCTGCCCGTGCGTATACTTCGTGAATCCACACATGGCTATTTCTCGACGTGTATTATACTCTCTGCCCCATCGTTACAACGTATAGGGCATTTCATGCCAAATTATAAATCTGATCCTCAATTTTTCAATACTATTTTTTAAATATTATTTCGCAAACCCTAAAAGGCATGCAGATTGCAAATTTCTTAAACAATCTAAAAATATTTAGGGCTGGAAAAATGAAAAAAAAAAAATTCTTGGCTTAATCCAAAATATCGAGGGTTAGAAAAAGTTCGATTTGGTATGAAATGGCCTGTACGTAGAAAAATCTAATAAAATTCTACGAACTTTTAGGGTTGAAAAAATAAAATTCTTCGCTTTATCCAAAATATCGAGGGTTAGAAAAATGTTGGTTTGGCGTGGAATGCCCCATAAATACATATACATACGTGAAATATATATGTGTTGGAAGGCAAAGGGGTTCGGTGACTCGCGTCTCATGGAGTAGGCGCGTCGAGTGAGTTTAGCCGGTGTAGCCCGGAGTAAATGTAGGCCGTAATGTATGCCGCTGACGGGGCCGCCCTGCTCGACGCTGTTGCCAACACTAAACAACCTGATGGACCGCGATATCCTGCCACTGGCGTGTCACCGGGACGAGTCCTCATCCTTTCCATTCCCGCATCCATCGACTACCATTCTACCATTCCCCATGCTCCCCATTCTTTCCTCTTCTAATTTTACTTTCCTCGAGCCTCTGGCTTTACATGCTTGTCGTCATCAAGAATACTGACTTTAGGCTCTTTTTTTTCCGCAAGAAAAAAAATATTATCATGTTAATGAACGAAAAAATATTTTGAGGCAAAATTAATTTTACGACAGTTGCAATTAACAATTTTTATTTTCCAAAAAACGAAGAAAAAATGAATAAAAAGAAAAAGAATGTGATAAAAAAAAATATCTGGGATCCTCAATGATAAGAAGAATGTAGGAAAAAAATAATTGAAAATCGTCAATCAAACACTTTGCAGCCACTTCTTCACATTGCGGATGGCAAAAGTGAGTTCTGGGTGAAAATTTTCATTCTCCTTTCTGGCCTGTGAATTCTAGGTGGTATCGATACTACTTGAAATACAGTGGCGTCCAGGGGGGGTTGGGGTGAGGGGGCACGGGGGGGGGGGGGGGGGGGGGTTGTGTGTAGCAGACCGCGCGCCGTAGGAACGAAATATTAGACAAGAGGTCCGCGCGGCCACCGGCAAGGTATTGGATGGGGCAGTGTGTGCCTCGGCCCCCCTTTCCGCTTACACTCCCTCGCCGCTTCGTTCATGTGCTTGGTGGATATACAACAGAAAGTTGCACCGCTTCTCCGATGATTTAGTCTCGGCCTTAATGGAGCTATAAATACTAGCTTTTCGATAGTGCGCGCCAGGAACGAGAGGATACCTCTCCTTCCTCTCATCCTCCTCCTCTGCCATTTCCTCTTCTTCATCCTCGCGCACACGATATTACTACAAAGATCCCCGTACACTTAATTTTCCGAGTAAAAAATTCTCATGCAAAATCCGAGACATTTTTCTCCACTCGACAATAGACATCGACGATAAATTCCAGGGTAGAAAAAGAAATCACCAAGATTTTTGTTTCTGTACTCCAGAAAAAAAAAAAAAAAAATTATCTGCGAGATAATTAAAAATTTTATTGTTATACAAATTAATTGTATTTTTAAATATACATTTTTTTTTAAATGAAAAAAAAAAAATGGAAATAAAAAAAATAAAAAATAAATAGTTTCTACTCGAAAAAAAGTATCCTTGAATTTATTAAACTGTTTCATCAATCATTTTTTACCATTAATATTCTCGTTATCCTCGAACTGTTAAAATTTTTTCCCTCGTCCTAAAGATGCTACAAATATCTAATAAAATGAGATCTTTGAGATGACACATATATATGTAATGCGTGTAAGGAGTGAAAAATAGCTCTGAATGTGTCATACACAGTACATTGTCGCGATCGGTAGAGTCGATGAGCACGTAGAGAGTGTAAAGAGAGTGTACCCGATGTGCGCTCGTGCCGAGAGCTATCGGCTGTATTTAAATGCACGCCAGTGGTCCTCGTGATTTATGGGACAGCAGTTGTGATTTGTGACGAACTCGTTTTGCCATTAATTACCGCGCAGCATCTTTCCTCGCCCTTTTACCTTCCATATCGTTATATACACGTGATACGAAAGGTACTGGAAGTTGCCCAGGCCCTCAGGCACTATATGTGCTATCCTCACTCGTCAGCTCACTCGTTTATTCGTTAGTCTCCGAGTGCGGCTGCATAGCAGCGTGAGGATGATACGAGATCTCGTCTCAGTCGGTGAGCCACAGAATCTTTTGCGTCTCTATACATTTGCCAGGCTCTCCTTAGCGTGGCATAGAAAATAGGATACATTAAGCACGGGTACTTTTTAATCTGTCCATTAGTTAATTATTATTAATTGCTGCTGGAAACGATTTGCTTTCTTAATACACTTTAATCAAGCATTTTCGTTCGACCATTTTTCTATGAGAAGACGATAATTTTTTTGAATTTAATTTTTTTTTTTTTTCGTAATTCCTCAAATTAATTGTAAAAAAAAATGCAACACTTATATTGAAATGAGAATCAAGATGGCTTTGAATATTTTTCGTTGGCGCAGCTTTCACGTTATATTTTAGTATAAATGAAAAAAAAATCCATCATTTATTGCAAAAGCTATTTGAATATTATCAGCAGATAATACGTTACAAAAATGAAGAGTACTTTACTGGACTATTACAGTTATTTGAGAGCGAGTGGAAAACACTGATTGGCAACAAGACTGACCTATTTGCAGACGGATTAATGACGCTTATTAATTATTACAACCAGTCGCCCGCTTGCCAAACGTTCTAATGCAAAAGTCATACGCATTTGTAACGTGCAATCGAAGCGACTTTATCGTTCGTCTATTCCGGCTAATAGTGCAATATTCTTCGAGCGGCAAAGCTAAACTGCATCGTCGATTATAATGTACTGCTGGTATGCGCTATGCGCACCACTAGCTTACACTGTAACTCTCACGAGAGGCATATAATAATGCAACATGGTGCATCCATTAATTTCAATCGCGTGTTTTATACACATACTATCGATACTGATACTCATCTGTAGTATATTATAACTGATCGAAATGAACTATCTATATTTTACCAGTTAAACGAGATAGCGCATTCTTTTGAACTTCCTGATAACATAAATAATAATAATAATAATAATGATGATGATGATAATGACACCGCAATTGAGTCGTTAAATTTCTATGCTTCTGAGTCCACGAAAAAGTGACTATTTTTCATTGAAAAACTGCAAATTTGCAAATTTTTTTTTTTTTATATTCCAGGATAATATATTTGTCCGTTTCGCTTATTTGGATTTAAGAAAAAATTCGCACGAGGAATAATAATTGCTGTTCGATCTGTGTGGCTGTGATTGTCTGTTGCAGTCGTATAATCTCACTTCTGCTGAGACATGCAGTTGGAACTTCTACGAAGAATGGACAATAGAGAATAAGTCGAGAGTTTGTGGATGCTCGTAGGCGGGCTATAATATCAGACAGCTAGAGATAACTCGGTCTTGTCCGACACGCATCCATCCTACCAGGCCTCTATGTAATTATCTGAGTCCTGAAGATCTTATGTGCCGCATTCTGCAGTGATGTAATAGTATTGAGACTCACCACTGGCATCCAGATTTATTTGAATCGAGCTGCGTATGTGTGCTTGTAAGCGTTGAATTTTAATTTCGATAAAATAAATACGTGCGATTTCGCGCGTGAGATGTTTTTCAAGATTGCAATACTTCATTTTTGGAAATTATTATTTTTTATTTATCCATTTTCATGTTACGCGAATGAGTGAAAACGTCGAGAAAATTTGATTACAAAAAATGTGCGGAAAATTAGCGGATTGCGATTGGCAAGCAATCTCAGCAATCTCGATATCTAGTCCAGAGCAATCCCAATCGGAATGAGACGACAGAGAAGAAGCACAGTATGACTTGGAGAACAGGAGCGCGTAACCAGGCAATAAAAGTGAAAAGAAAAAAAAAAAAAAACAGAAAGAAAGATAAAACTGTAGGAGTGGAAAAACTGAGTGTACCGGGGACGTGGCCGATCAACGATCAATCGTGAAACGGCCGCGATTATTTCACGTCAGTTTAATTAGCACGCGGCGCCGGTACGCCTGATAAAACTCAACGAAGAGAAGCAGCTAGTCTCCGGCTATCTCATGGGAATCTGATTTATGGCAAGTGTCCCTTGTATATCTGTGTGCGTTGCAATCCAACTAACACTTATAAGGTGAAACGCACGCACCGATATGGTGCTGTAATGTTATTCTCGGTGGTGGAAACTGTCGTGGCTCTTTAAGTGAAGGGCCTCTCGCTCAGCGACGACGTATTTAGTCTATCCTAGTATATTAAATATTAGTGGACTGCAAGGTTGTTGACATAACTTACTCGTGCTCCGATTGGATATGTGATATCAGCTGAGTCACCTGTAACAGAGATTGGTGTCGTGAATTATGATTCTTATTTTAATTAATAATTCATTGCTTCGGTGATGCAGTTTGTGATTTGATACGCGAAATTAATTTGCAATATCAGCTAGAAATTATAGTTACTGGAGTCAAAAATATGGGAGGCTATGGAATGGAGATTTAAAAACAAATTTCTCTCATGAGCCAATTAGGAAGCTAATGAAATAACCCAAAGCTTCGATATACGTCCGAGTCGGAAAACGTTTCGGCGAGGTTTTCGTTTCCAAATTGATGTGTACATTATAAGATCCTACGAAAGAGAATTGAACAAAGTCCAAAGTGAAATCTGATCAGTGCTAATGGACGAACGGGCTCCGCGAGTGATTTCGGCACGGGTGAAAAGTTTATTACAACCCCGAGCCCGGCCATCTGCTCTCGGTCCGGCAGTTAATGGACAAGGTGTCCATGGCAATCAATGTGTCCTACACGAGCGAAGTGGAGAAGCAGCACAAAAGAGCTATGCTAACTGCGATATATGCGCACCAAGGACAAGAAGGCAACACCTCGACGTTGGCATGCGTGAAGGGATCTTCGTCAAGGTTCGCGTCATTAAGACTGTGAAGGACGGTGTTCCTGACCGCGACGTTCAACATCGAACATAGTGTCGTCGATGTATCGAGAGGACAAGCGTTCAAAAACATTATTTCAGTCTCGACATGAAGCTGCACCAGCTATTATTGCGGTGAATCTTTTCTCACGACGAATTATAAACCTCTTTCTGTCCTCTCTCTCTCTCTCTCTCTCTGACTTTATTCTCGTGCGTCAGACGTTCATCTCTGTATCAAAGAGGCTTTGGAGCAAAGCCTTTCGAGCGATATAAAAGCGCGACAATCGAATACAGATCTGTCAAGGAAGTGCTTATTGCACTTCCACGATCAAGCCCCGAGCCATTTGTCCAATGATTACAATAGCCGAGCTTAGAAATACCGCTTTGGAATATTTATTATATTGTATTATTTATTTATATCTATGTGGCATCGACAATGGGTGAGGTCAGGACCTGTAGTGGTACTGGCTCTATAGTTGTAACTCTTGGGTTGAGCGGCCCCGCGCCATTCGTCCAGTTCACAGATAATAATGCACTCGACGCGAATGCCCCAGGTCGAGTCCTCTCTCTCTCTCTCTCTCTCTCTCGCGTCTCCTTCACTTCCTTCACTTCATTGGCAGATTATTCTTTCAAGGTCGACGACCTTGAGTCCTCATCTTCATTTATCATTCTTGGTTAACGTTACTATTTAATGTCATTTATCATTAAGGCGTTGACGGTATCAAAGACACATCTTGTTTAGTAATATTTAAATTGTTCTAATGGTCGTTGGCGACATTCCGTTACACGGTGACTTTCGTTACATGGAGTAATAAGTTTCAAGATTGTCAACGAATGAGTAACTACAAAGTATTGCACGCGAGCATGTGAAACACCAATGTGCAATTTATTAAAATTGTAGGTGTGAGGAATAAGCGAGAACACCTTGTCGTGTTGCTGGCGCCATCTGTATCACTTCTAGCATCCAGTTCTACTTTTCCCGCGCTTTACTCGTTTGCCACCTCGCGAATAGTCATCTGATAACTTCACGGCGTTGTATAACGAGTTGTTTAGCTTTTTTTTGTTCATTCTAATCAGATTTAACTGGATGAAATATGATAAGTTGAATTGGGAAATAAGCGAGACGCATGAAGAGATCTGTCAGGGAGTCCCAGTTTCCGATCGGATACTGGTAGGATTTTGGTCCGGTTCCTCCAATTGGGCAATCGTATTGGGAATCCGAATGAATCCAAAATCTTTAAAAAAGAATTGAAACAAATGGAAAGGTAGACTGCCCAAAAATCGGCAAATGTATTGAGATCACAAGAATAATATCAAGGTTTCATGACTTCACAAGTTCATTGAGTAAGAAGTGTCGTTAACGTCTTGTTTTTTTTTTTTTCTTTTTTTTTTTCATTCTATTTCAGAGGCTGAATCTTGTCGTGTAGAGTGATGAGGAAGGGTGTGAGCCCACAGAATATACACTCGTGTTCCTAGGACGTTCTTCTCAACTGACTAAGACATCAAAACCCCCTCCATTCGCAGACATCAAGCGTACCAGCTAAGCTTTCCGTGTACCTACGGTCGGTGGCATCCTCACAAAACCACCGACCCCGAACAAGGACCAACTGTTAAGGAAGGAAACGTGAAGAAGGGAGAGAGTGAAAAGACGAGAGAAGAGGCAATTTGTCCGGGCGCGGGCCGATGCGATGCGTATCTGACGCAGCGCCTCCGTCTACGGCCTACGTAATGCGCTCTCATCCCTCATCCTTACACAACGGACCACAGTGCGTGTTGCTCTTCTTCTGCAACTGCTGCGTCAGTAAGAAGCGCGAACGTGCGCCCCTTTTACTGCTCTAAAGATCTCTACCCGACTGTAGAGTAATCTAATTTAGGGCTAAGTTTGCGGAAGTCGTAGTTGTCCTTTTTCCCCCATACAGTCTCCGTTTCCTTGCAAACATTATCTCCACCTTTTGAGCGGATATTTCTTACACAAGATTCCATGGATGTGTAAACAACACTTTGCATATTGGTGGAAAAATGAAGTCTCAAAATCACGTCAGTATCTCCTGCACTCCAAAGTTTCAGGAAACTGAAGCCTCTTATTCCGCCTGTAAAGCAAAAAAAAAAAAAGAAGAAGATATAAGAACAGGAGGGGAAAAAAAAAAAAACATCCGAAGAAGACCACAGTAGTTGGAGTGTGGAAAAATAAAAAGACGGAACGAGTACGAGGATTATATGTCGTACAGGATGCTGAAGAGAAGGAGTGGTATCCATGGAGTAGAAGAAGAGAGTAAGGACGTTCGTGGAGGAAAAGCAGACGCGGCGCGCTTGTCAAACGGAACCGCACGAGCGCGGATACCGGGCGCTCTCGGATATAATAAAGATGGCGATATAGGAGTCATAATGTAGTGGTGTGCGGGATCGTCGTCGTCGTCGTCGTCGTCGTCGTCCTAGCTCCCTCCCCTCTCCCTCACCCATTCTCCTCCACTTCTTCATGCCGGTGGTTGCGGGGCGCGCGCGGCGATGTACCGATGCACCAAGCTGCAGTGGCTGCTGCAACGGTGACGGCGGCGGCTTGCATTCCGGCGCTCCCACGAGAGAGGACCGTCCCCGTCAGCCTCTCACTCACGCTCGGCCCCGAGACAAGCCCTTACTAATGGAGGAAATAAATTTCGGATTAAATCGTAGCCCGGCTACTTTATAAGGCTGCTGCTGTTCTCCCTCTCTCTCTTTCTCACATACACTATCCCCGTGTCTTTCTCACTTATGGGTCCGCTGTGGTTGTGGACTCTGGAGGTGAGCTGCTGCTGATGCTGGCCCGTTTGTTGCTGCTGGCGGTTCTTGTCGCACTACGAGTGTGTGACGCCTCGAACGCCACGGACGATTCCTCGCTCCATCTTCTGTGACATATCCATGTGGATGGTCCACCATTCTCATCGAACATCCCCCGTTCCCTCTTCCTCTTCACTGTCCTCCCCCTCCCTTTCGCGAAAGGGAGGCCGCGAGCTGTTTATTTCTCTTCTGTTTGTCACTCTCTATGCTCACCCATTCTCTCGAGATCCTGTTCGTTATACACTCCTCTGCTCTTGTTCCCTCCTCTCTCCGGGCTTCTTTTTTAAAGTCATTCCTTTTTCGACCATCCACTGATCACCTAAAGTAGCGTATATATTTCACTCATTATCCCTTTGAGACCGAGTGAATGAGTAGCCGAGAACCTGACTTGGATATCGGGGACGTATTTTTTTTTATTTATTTATGCGCATATAAATAAATCAATCTTGACTTTCAAAAGTAAATTCCCGGGAGTTTTCGAAATCAAACAGACGTTAAGTAAGAAACAATTACCAAAAGCGATGGGAAGTAAATTAAAAAGAGACAAAAGCGAAGGGAAGGGAAGTAAGAAGGGAGTCGCCAGAAGAGAAGGGTAGTGAAACGAGAAGATAGGACATGGAAGGTGGATACAAATGAGAGATTCATGTCTTACATCTTTAAGTCTATATTTTAAGGCACGCCATAAGTACAGGTATCGAGTAGGTATGTATACGGTACCCGTGTATTCAAGATCGAAACATGGGACGGGAGTGAGTGCTCGTAAGAGGCAAATAGAAAATGAAAGAAAAGGTAGGGGAGTAGGTGGATAAGCAGATGAAGAGGATGAATAAAAAGAAACAAAGATGAGGAAGTGAGAAAGCGATCGAAATGCAACCGGCCAACGGCAATGAACGTATGGAGACGAGAAGAACAGAAAAGTAATGGACGGGAGGGATGAAGAAATTGCTTGGAGGGATGGCAGAAGGTGGGGGAGGGGCCGAAGGAGGACGGACGATGATGATGGTAGTGAGGTGCGGGGTGGGGAGGGGGCGATGCAAGGGGGAGGAAGAACGGGGGACAGCACGCTGTGCTGTCCTCCATAAATCTATCAGCCGCGGTTGTATAAATACGACTCAATGAGGCGACCGTGAATCACCCTGACGTGCTTCATAAGTCCCGGGAGTTTATTAAACCGGCGGGCATTTCTCATGTCGGGGATAAGATCAATACGGCCGCGCGCTCGACCACGCTTGGCCCTAACCCCGTCCTCCTCCTCCTCCACCTCCTCCCCCTACTTCACGTCGTCCTTTCCCCATTGCTTGTCCGCTCTCCATCTCTTCTTTTCACGTGAGCGTGTGACGGACCGAAATAATAAGGTAAATAATGGAAAATAATCGGTGGATATCACGTAAGCTTACCGTCTCTCGTTCTGTTTCAGCTTGTTTGCAATGTGAGAAGGGGCTCACTTGATTACGTAGATCGTTCGAGATTGACTTTTAATCTTGCCTCGCGAGTCATCAAATTTTTCATATTTATACTTAAGATTACAATTTTAGATCGATTTAAAGATCTGAATTTCGAATAAAAAATTCGATCGGTAGTTTAGCAACTCGTAAATTACTTGCCCTGTTAAGGCATTGATAGACAAGTAAACAGAAGAATTCATGTAATTAAAGTTAAAATAAATGTTTGGAAGGGCATCTTGATTAATCGGACACTCATAATTCCTTCGGGACTAAGATATATAAGACGTTCCTTTTGGGCTAAGATATTGGTAATAATCACGACTAAAATATATCTCGAGGAAATCGAGGGGATAGTAAGAAAAAATAAAATAAAAAAAATGCGATAATTGCACGTGATCGAACATTGCATTAAGCGTTCAGTACTGGTTTAGTTCGTTCCAATAAACCATGGATGGAAAAAAAGAAAATACTTAACGTTCCACATCAGGCCGATACTTATACGTCTGCGTAGCTTTTGATGTACAGTCAGAGTTGCGGCACTCTCTCACACACAAACACACACACAGACACACTTTTGATCGCACTCCTTCTCCGTTCCCTTTCCTCGCCGTTCGGGCGGTTCGTGATATTGGCTCTCACTATATTATCTAGCAAAACGAGAGACGGTACTCTCGCGGACTGTGGAACTTTTATCGCTCTGTGATATACGCAGACGGTTCAATCCGAATCTCGGTGCATGGAACCACGTACAATGTAGTATACATGCAGTATGAATCGTATATAGCAGTAGAGCAATATATACTATATACGTACGCGCGCGCCCTCCTTCCGTTCGTAACATAGCCTTTAATTAGTGACCGATAAATTTAGACGGTTGCTCGGATCGCGCGAGCTTGGTAGCCACCTATTCCCCTCTCTTGTAAGGGTTTATTTGCTGCAGTTCCAGAGCTCGGTAGATATTGCGTTCGATTAGCTCACTCGCTGAAACGATCTGTAGATATTCGTACGTCGTTGTAAAGACCTTTACTTTTTTTTAATGCGACTTTGACGTATTAAGAGATACTAAAAGATCTTGACTACATATAAATTACGTAACCATCTTCCTTCGCCAATTTTTACCGACCAGGACCAATTCGAATCGAACCGAACCGATATGGACCAACGCGGACCGATCCAAAAAAATCCAGAACGTTCCGCAACTGATCTGATTTTGATGACCATGTCCGGACTATTCTGTTACCCGGAAAACTGGTATCCCTAGATGGGATTAATAATTTCTACCAATTGGGGCCTTGTAAACCCGCCTTACACCTGAACACCCTTGTCGCCTTTCACATTATTTTATTTTTCCTTCATCTCGTCTGCTGGCTCCATTTGCTCATTCACATTTCAAAGTTAGAACGAACGTAGCAAAGATTGGCAAAGAATAAGAGAAGTGAGAGAAGGATCAGAAAGCAGACGAATGTGTATCGGTGAGCTCGAAGAGCGGGTAGGGTTGTCGGCCGCAAAGATTTACAAGACCGGAGGGTCTCGAGGGTTACGACTCGTTATTATATGCTTTAATTACAGCCCCGCCGGTAATGAACTATGTTTAACCGTAACGTGGTAGGCTTGGCAATAAATTAACGGCGTGGAAAATACTAAATCACAACTTTGCCGATGCTGCCGAGTAGATAATCGCGAGGGGCTCCCCCTCCCTCCCCCCGAAACAACTGTATACGGTGTGCGTATCCTCTTCCAAACCCCCCCCCCCCTCCCGCCCCCTTTCTCTTCCTGCTCTTCTACCCGTTCGAGCAATTCCTCCCCCTTCTTCCTCGTCCCGCCAAAACGCTCCGCTGCAATCAGAGCACTATACAAGCCACACAAATCTCTGTGCACAACGCAAACAAGCGAACTTTGTCCGGGCGGTAGCATCGAAATTCAACCGGAACCGGGGAAATCGATATGAGCAACCAAGCACAGTCGCCTAACAAGAAAGCGCTTTCGTATTTATTAATTTTCCTTTGTCGAAATTAATGTTAACCGATTAAATATGTTGAAGCCCTTCATCTTTGAAATCCGATGCCCAATATTGATCGAGACTCTTGATTCCGTTCTTATGTCTGGTTTTTCAATGCGGCACCTTGCGATTCTTGAACTCCACCAAGTGTTAATTCTCTTAGTTATCCCAGTCTCAGATTCTTCCGGTAAAGTGTCTGTGTGTGTGTGTGTGTGTATATATATATATATGTATACGGTGCAATCTATGGAAGAACATGTTGTACCTTCGGCTGGCACTGCGATCGAATAAGGGCGAGGAGACGGTAGATGGAAGGAGAACCCGAGTGCAGCACGAGGAAAAGGGGGAGAGGTTGGGTGCTGGAACGCAGAGAGGATGACTGGGTTCAGGGTGGAGAGGGCGAGGAGTAGATGGAGCTTGAATGTTTCTTCTAGGAGCCCGCCGCGCGATTTATGGAGCGAAGTGACGGGAGGTGTTTATTGTGCAGCATCTGTTACGTTACTCTGGCTCTGCCACTTGTCTCACTTCCTCTCTTTTTATCCACGAGTTTTGCTCCCTCGTTCGTTTCTCTCTCTTTCTCTCTCCCGCAGACTCCCGTCTCTCACGCTCGTTTCTTCGTTCGTTCGTTTCGTTTTCGGAGGTTCACGCCAACCCGCCGCCGCCGCCGCCGCCGCCACCGCCGACGCCGTCATACATACAACAGACGCCCTCGATTTATAGTTTTGAATTAGACGGAGGAGGGGAGGGGGAATAAAAAAACGTGGGTCTCTCGACGCGCGAGCGCGAGCTTCCTGCGTAAATTTCACCTCGGGGCTCGCCCTCAGCTCCTCCACGATACTCCTCCCTCTCCTTCCCCCCCCCCCCTACCCTCGAGTTCACCTTGCTCAATTTTCTCTGACTCCGCTAGACGCGATAAGTCGACGAAGCTTCAGTGAATTCTATAACTTTTTATCGATTTCTCTAAACTTTCCTTTGCTTCACGAAGTAGAAACGTGAAACAAATTTTTTAAAAGATATACTGCAATTTCGTATTTTTTCTTCAGTGCTTATGGATAACGAAAGTAATAACATTTTATAATAAAAGATTTATTATCAGTGTATAAAGCAATTATTTTAACAAAATTAACCTAACAGACTCAACTTAACAAAGTTTACTTTAAAAAGTTAACTTAACAAGCTTAACGTATCAAACCCAACGTAACAAAATCAAATTAACAAACTTACTAAGTGACCGGTGGAGTTGTAACGAAAACAGCACCACGGTCATCTCCATGCATCCCTCTCACCACTTTTTGGTCAACTTGGTTGTGTGTTGCCGATAGCAAGGAGAAACGTTATAAATCGCAGTGAAGAAACGAGTTGTCGCAGCTCGCAATTTCGCCTCCTTCGTTCGTCGCTGTCGTCGTTTTCATAGCAAGCATTGGGCTTGTCCTCAGGCGGACGAGACCGGAGTGTCGTACACTGTGAGAAGGAGTGAGTAGCGTCGAATGACTTGGGCTGTGATGTAGGGATGGGGTAAGGTACTTTCGTCGCGGACGGAACGTGTCGAGATGCCAGAATCTCAGCCCTGAATCTCGACCGTGAAGAATCCCACGCGCGGCTTCGCGTTCCTTGTGACCCGTTGGTGAGAGTGACGATCGCAACTCGGCTGTCTCGTTACCTCCGATTAAATTTGTCAAGGAGAATCGAGAGACGCATCCTCGAGACATCGACTGGAAATTCGGTGTCCCAACTTTCTTCACATTGACCAATCAGTACAAAATATTAGACGAACGTATTAATATTTTTGATTGAATTATTTGTCAGGAGAAATGTTATAATAGATGCTAAGAAACTGGAGGATGAAAGGAAAAGAGTTGTTGTGCGAAGTGTTAATTCAATGTCGAGTGCTGAGCATTCCGACTTCCGTCCAACTTTTATCTCGCCGATCATCCGTCTTCTCTGGCGAGAGCAGCACCTAACGGGTTCACTAACGGACCACCAATTCGTCAACATGAATGAATAAAATCATCAAATTTACATTAATACAGAATAAGCCATTCGATTCAAGGAACTCAAATGGCGATTAAATATTTTAGATGCAATTTCATTAATCGGAATCCGTTAAAACGTTATTATTAGACTTTCATTTGTGATTGTTAATATTTGATTTAGAATCGATTTAACGTTCAAAATAATGCAATAATTTATATTGGATTCGTGAATTAATTTGATAAACTGAATCAAATAATTTAAACATAACAATAATATTCGCAACGGTATTTCATTGATGTAAAAGAAAATGAATAAAATATTTTCTTGAAAATAATTAAGTAGTGTCTAATAAAAAAAAAATGAAAAATTTCATTAAAAAAAAAAAATTATCCATAACATTCAATCTTCGGAAGGTCCAAACAAAATATCTCAGTTGAAAAATAACGAAGCACTTGTAGCTTCGATGTCTCGCATCGATCCTCTGAAACTTGAGTTGCATTGGTAGGATCGCCCTTACCTTACCATTTACGCTGCTCTTTGCCACAACAGTGGACCAGCACAAATAGTGTGTAGGATACGCGCGGAGAAGCGTGTTATACGCGACGCGTCAAGTGCAGACCGTGACGTCAGCGACAGCCAACAAAGACCAAGGGAACTCGCGCGCGTTCAATGTCGAGAACCACAAACTGGGATGAAAAAGAGCGCTATAGAAAGGGTGCTAAAGGATCGAGCAAGAACTGTACAGTCCCACTCAAACACGCATAGAAAAAGAGAGAGAGAGAGATTTACATATGAAGATGTAAGTGGTAAACGTGACCGGTAAATTTACCGCAGCCTACAGTAATTTTTCCGCAGCTCACAATAATTTTACTGCAGTTCACATCAATATACCGAAAAATGTTGACGTCAAATTACGATTTTTTCTTTGTGGTAATTTTATCGGATTGGTATTTTATGGTATTTCAACATCTACAGCGACACAACGTCCGATTATAAAGTATATGAAGAACGAGGGGCGGCGATGACCTGGCATATAAACCAGCAGCACAACACCAGTGGCAATGTACAAAAGTAAGAGCACTGTAGCGAAGGGCAAAAGGGCGAAGTAGCGGCGTCGTATATCGTGACAAAGAGTAAGAGAGAAGGAGAAGGGAGGGGGGAGAAGAGGTACAAGCGAGAACAAGGTCTCGGCATAGCGTTCAGTAGTACCAACAGCAGAAGCAAGAGGCAGAGAGAGAGACGCGTCACTCACTCGCACCATGTCACTTACACAAACAGACGTACATCACGAGCAGGCAGCACCAGCAGCAGCAGCAGCAGCAGCACCACCAGCAACAGCAGAAGCAGCACAGTACCGGCAACAGCATCGAGCTAGGCTACGTGTTCCCTTTTATGTTCCCACACGCACGCTCGCATAAACCTGTCAGTCTCGTGTCACGTGCAGCGCAGTCATTCACTGTCGCCGGCAGCGCACCGGTTGCAGTCACTGTCGAGGAGCAGAGCGTGAGCACAGTGCCATTATGCCGTTGCTCACGAGTTCGCGCGAGCAGCGCGCCCCGCGCGGCCCTCCGCCCAAAGTCGCCGTCAAGCCCGGGACGAAAGAGAGTCAAGATTTCTGACGTCGCGCCGAAGCGCCCCGCACTGACGAACGAACGAGACTGTATGTCGCAGCCAAAGTTTCTGACGTTATCGTGCTTGCTGTGTTGCCAAACTAAAGAACACACTTGGTAGTTGGTTTATTTCGTTCTGTCGATGGAATATTATGATTTTCAGTTGACAAACACTGCTAACGATTTTCGCCGCGGATTTTGTGACTTTTATCGGAACGGTATTCGGACTCGATTTTAATACGTGTTCGAATTTTAACAAAAAATAATTAAACGTTATTTTTTTTTTAATTGAAACTCAAACTTAAGATCGTTTTTAAAGTTGTAATTGAATGACGATGATGTACGTAAATTATTGACGATTTTTCGAGTGTTAGAAAAACGCGATGCGGTTTTGACTCCTTTTTGCCGCACGAAACCAGCAAAAAGCGGTATAGGGACGCGATGGAGGGGTGTCTGTAACGTAGGAGGATTATGCGCGTGTGCTGGCGGATGTACGCGGACCGAAGTGCCCCGGAGGTTTTATGAGATATGAAAATGAGGACGGCCGTAATAAAAGTGATGTAGGGGGCTCCTCAGAGTCGTTCCTGAAGGCGCCACGAGTCACTCGTCAGGTTTATGCGGAGACGTCCATCATCCCAGTGACGGGCTTCATTGCCTCCTGGCGGCGAAGCTCTCCGATTCCACGCTTCTCCGGTTCTACGTCCGTCTACTCGTATCTCTCTTTCTCTCACTTTCGTGTGGCCTCGCGCTCTTATCCTACGTCTCTGCCTTCACTCCTCTTCACGTCCTCCTTTGCCTCTTCACATTTCGCCTCGCTCACCCCCCTCCCCCCTCTCGCCCTCCCCCTTCCACTCTCCTCTTTTGCTCTCTCTCTCTCTCTCACTCTCACGTCTGTGTCCGAACGCTCTAAATCCACGTGATGCAGAAGCGAACCAACGCAAAAGAGAGTGACGAAGAACGAGATAACCCGAAGTGCATGAACTCGCAAGAGCTTCACTTCTGCTTCTACTTGTGCAACTCTACCACACACACACACACACTCGCACAGGCACACACACACCTTGCATATGTGCTCTGGTATCCTGACGGAACATCTTCGGGAACGTCCAACCGCGCAGCTGTAGGCGTGGTACGCCTTGAGTGATGTACGATTTTATTCGGTCGGCACACGCGAATTCAGAGTCGATCCTCAGGGCCTGTACACCTCCGGTGAAGTCACGTTCTATCTTCGAGCGTGAAGAGCCACGAATATTTTATGAGCTTGTGCTGATTGAACTCGTCGTGTGCGATATCAGTGCTTTCCTTATATGAGGCATTCTTCGTCAGTTGAGCCACTTTTTTTTCGGATTAGAATTTTTTTTTTCAATAATTCCGACACGAAAAATTGGCAGAGTGGGCAACAGATCTTTGGAGTGTCTAAAAATAGATTTAAAAAATTCTATTACTAATATTAATATCAACATCACTTTTATTACGGCAACTGATATTAAACATCAAAAACTCATCGCTCGAGACTCATTGAGCAAACTCTTATTTTTGTATTAATTGATTTATGAAGTCTGCTGTTCAACGTCTTCGTTTTACATTCGCAGCGTCGTTCGGTGAATCACGTGGGCATCACTCACTTGCACCCTATAGAACAATTCATAAAACAATGCTTAACGACGAGAAGGATGTACGTATCCTTGACAGTCGTGATTTGCCGCTGCTCGATCGACCTCAATAACCATTCGTCGATTAATCGTCGTCATTGTCGGTCTCTCGAATGAATTGGCCTTCTTCTTTCTCAATGAATGTTCATCTTAAAGTGCACAAACTCTGTTTTTTTTCTCCTGTCTTTTATTCAATTTTAAATAAATATTTCTCGAAAAATAATAATGAATTTCAAATCAAATTACGTATACCTAAATACAAAAATAGTTGCACGGACTAAAAATTAATAGTCATCACTTAATAGTCGCCTACGATTTTTCCTACATATAAACCCGACAAACTCCTTCAACTATATCGTGTCGTCGAAGTGTATAACACTGTTGCATCCCCGGCACAGCTTTCCGTACGTCCTTCCCGGCACTTCTCCCGTTCCATTCTTCTCCGTTGCGAGAGCTACACAGGAAAAGTGAAATATACTCGTGTAAGACGTCCTACGTGGTGAGAGCCATCAAGAAGGGCACAAAAGAGTGAAGGGTTGAGTATGTCGGAATAAAAAGGAAAATTCTTCTGGAACTCGGTGGATCTAAGTGAGGAAAAACGACTGAATCTTGTAGGGGTTGAACGGAGAGAAAAGGGGGGGAGAAAAAAACTGCTCTTGGTGTGTGTGTGTGTGTAACACGGGCGCAGATAAATCGGCTTTGCCATCGTGAGAGGTGGCTTGCCCGGGAACGTGTCTCCATTAGAATTTACCAGGGATTGGGGAGCGATCATGGGAAGCCCATTGTAAACCCGTAACAATGCGTGAAACAGCATTTTACTTTGTCAATCCATTGACAAAATTTAGCAATTCAAATTTACCAATAGATCCATAATAACTTAACACGGAGAAATCGTGGAAATCCAAGCAACTATTAAGAGACAACTATTAATTATACGTTCACGTGTTTCTTTCTAACTGAAAGATACGGGGTTCCCTTTGCAAAAAGCATAAGTTGTCAGCGTCTACTTGAAGCAAATCTCTGCCCGAACGTCATAACCAAGCGTCCAATAATAACGATATATGTATATGGCGCGTTGAATTTTGCATCACGCGCACTCATCGGAGTGACTGGCTGACGGACAGCGACGAAGTCACTGACCTGAGGCGGTTTGCATTTCGCTCAAATGTTTACCGCGTGCCCTCACACGCCTCTGCCATCGTATCAGCGCAGTTCCCCGCGCGCGCGCGTGGGTTAAGAAAACGACCGCAAAACACTATGTAAGTATTCATTACCTTACGAAGGTACATGCTCTGCGATGAAAGCATGCGGGTATTAGAGTCATAACGCCGACGCTAGAATATCGAATCTAGGATCTCTTGATGCGTGATGGAAAATTCTCAGCTGCCATAATCAATTGTGTGGTTAAACGTATACGAACGAAATTCACTTGCTTGCGGAAACCAACGAATCGGTTGAAAACTCAATAGTCGAACAACTGTATAGTCCAAGTCGTTACGTTTTTTCTCTGTGCGTCCGATATATGTATCTCAGTCTTTCGCGTTCATTGCACGCCTTTGTATCATATTCGAAGCGATTAAGTCGCCAGCTTGCGGCGTTTCGTAAGTCACTTCCTGCAGGGTTCTCTTCAACCAGTATGCATGCACTTCGCATTGCAACCCATTGCGATGCAGTACACGGCTCTGGACTGACTTCAGGGTGACACTTAAATGACGGATCTTAATTAGAAACGAGATAGCGATGAAAGATTCTTGGCTTTTTTTTTTTCTTTCTTTTTTTCGAAGCTTTCTATATCGTACAAAATATAAAGCCAGTGTTAACGCTTGTAACTACGTGAAATGCTGACGGCAATTCAACTTTAACTCGTTTTATCAAATTTGCATAACCTAATAAACGTATTTTACAACGAGTACGACCACTCGTAACTCGCAAGATCGGCCAACCGATTGCTCCTGTCATCGATTCATTACTCAAATAACAACACTTTATCGATTATCAAGCGCGCAACAGTTTTATCTCTGACAAATGTGCGTATAGAATGTGTGCCAACTTCAGTCAAGATTTCACTGAAGTGAAACATTGAAGGGATAAAAATAAATAAATGAATCTAGTTTGAAGAGCATTTTTCGCTGCTCGCGTAGGAATTTTCTGATGTTGGTCTGGGCTTTTAATTAATTTTGCGTCAAGCCAATATTGCAGCTAATAGTAGCTACATTTACGAGTGAACCAGTAAAAAAAATCATGTAGGAGATATAATGATTTTGTTTAAAGAAGATTGCTTGAAAATACGTATTTCGTAGATATCCAATTATAGTCACAGGCGAAAGATTCACCGAGTGGAGAATTCGGGAGGAAAGTTTTCGAGTACGTGGGAGCCTCGCAAAAGTGAGAAGAGGTCGCGTTAAGCAATCTTCACCGCTGTAGGTTGGAAAGAGATAGTCAAGGGGTTGCAATTAAACGCGGTCTAAAGTTATCATTGGTAGTTGGAAGTCGACTTGGAGGCAAGATCATCATCATCATCATCATCGTCATCAAGAGACTCATGACATACTTAGTGGCCAATCCTGTCGTTACCTTTCTGATACTACTGAGAACCGTGAGATGAAGGTACGAGACTGACGGGACTCTTTTAACCTTTGGACTCCATCCTTTGCATGTGTCTCTTATCCTCTTTGGCTCTCTCCATTTCCCCGTCTCTTTATCACTCTTCGCATCAGCAGCGTTACATTTTCTTACACTTCTTCTTCTTCTTCTTCTCTGTTACTTTCATTGCCTGTCCCTCTCTGTCCATCATGCAGCCAGAGAAACTGCAACCGAGACTGCAACAAGAACGTTCCACTGCCGTTTGACACGACGGGAGTAAAACTATTTTTGCGTTGCGGGCGCACCGTAAGAAACGCACGTTTCTCAGTCAACGCTGTTGAATACCGTCTGTCCAGCCGACCACGTTTGTTTCCGTTCCTTCGTAGGATTGTTGTGTGCGTTTCTGTTGGCTTGTTCGTGATTGGTGAGGAAAAAGATCATAACTCAGAACAGGACAGGTGACGGCTTTGGGTTAGGTTGGGTTTTCTTGTTTTGATTTACAGAACACGATTGTAATATTTTTCCTCACAGAAAAACCGCTGCATTCATTGAAAAAAAAAATCCGACGTGTGCCGACCACTTTCGTCTCCCTTCCTATGCAGCTACAACCCAGTACAGGACAGTTGACTGTCCAAAATACGACATTTCGATGTGGTCACTTGTCAGCCATTCCCTGATCTTGAAAATAAAAGAACATTCGGGTGTGAAACGAGATTTTTTTTTTTTTTTTTCGCGACTATGTCGTGGCAAAGAGGTTTGGGTAGGATTGAAAGCACGAGCGAAATTCGAGGGGTAAGAGAGGTGGAAGTAGCCCATCCTGATGTTGAGATCCACTCCCTCAGTCACTTGTGTCGAAGTGGAATCTGAAAGGGATCGTCGAGCTACAAGATTTCAGTCGCGAGTTTCTCGCGTTCTTCGGCGTCAGAGAATTGCCAACTGGAGAAAGAGAGAAATTTAGTTTTTTTTTCTGTCGCTTCGTCTTCTTCCTTCTTTCGCAGTTCCTTCGTCTTTCTCTCCTTCTCCCTCTCTCTCTCTCTCTCTCTTTCTTTTTTTTATTTCGTCTCTTTTCAACTCCCTTCGCCTTATCGTTTCGAAGCTCTTCGTCTCACTTCCACTTCTGTCTTTTGCATTCGACTCGGCGTTCTCGGTATATTTACCGCTTCGTGTCGCAGAGTGGATCTTGTTTGTATCACACAACTCTCGCACGCCCGCTACTCCTTGGTTTGAGGCTTAAGACTCTCCCTCTCTCTCTCTCTCTCTCTCTCTCTCTCTCTCTCGGTTTGCCTTGCTTGCCTGCCCGTTATATCCTCTCGAAAACTGTCACGGCTGCCTACGATTTATGTTTCCTCCCGCGAGCGGATTGATCCCTTTTTGTTGGCGGATATGTGTGACGCTCACGCCTCTTACTGACTCAGTTTTCTTCAGCGACAACGCTAACACGTTTTTTTGACACAGGTATCGCTCGACTATACATCACTCGACAGTTCGGAAATAGAAACGCTGTAAAAAAATGTATTTTAATGCGTATTTAAGAACATAAATTAAAAAAAAAAAAAACAGGATGCAATGTAGAACTTAGTACATTTCTTCCTCATTTAATTTTTTAAAAATTAATTTCTAATTTCTACAAAGCTTCGTTTATGAGCAACTACGTTAGTTTCTTCGTAAAATGATACTCTTAATTTCGTGTAAATTTAATTTCTGAATAAATAAAACAATCGGACGTTTCCAGACTCGTAGTTCAAAGTATAAGAAGTGAATTAGTAAAGTAGTAGAATGTGAGGACGTTTCGTAATAGGAAGTAAATACGTGAATTTATTTACAGCGGGGCTTTCTGTGAAGGATGGAAATAGGTAAGAATGAGAAGCGACGAGTATAAGAAAACGATGAAACGAGAGTTCGCGTGTGTGTCTGTGAGAAGAAAAGAGATGAAGGAGTTGAGACAGAGAAAGATGTAAAGAGTCGGAGGGGATATAAGGGCCGATCGCCACACACAAGCCGTCGGCAGCCAGGCAAAGCATAGGGGCAATAAAGTGTGCGCACCGACGAGAAAGCTCACGTGTTCGCGTTTAGCATTTATCGAAAACCAGCGCGCGAGATCGTAACTCGAAAGTGCAGACCTGCCTGCTGGCTGCGTGTCATGTAGATAGGTTTAAAAGCTGAACGTGCCGCATTTACAAATGCGCCTGCTCTCTGTGTCGTCGTCTCACTCTCTCTGTCTCTCTCTCTCTATTTCTCTCTCTTTTGTGGCTGCAAAGCCAAGCGTATGGGGGCAAGATAGGCGACTGCTCGCTCCGCTGCGTTGGATATGCTTCGCGGTCTCTTTGCCTATCCTCAAACCTTCGTCCTTCTTCTCGCTTCTACATTTCTTTAGCTTTCCTTCTCTTTATCTATTTGTTCACTGAGCGTTTAGCGAAGACTTTTAGTGAAACACGAAAAAGGTATATCAAAAAAGGCTGCAAAGTATTTTTCCTCATTTTTGAAATTGAAATTGTAATAATTTGTTGAAGGAATTCGTTCGTTTAGGAGCAAAAGAACTGAGAAATTGTCGAACCTAACGGTTGTCCTCGCTATTACAGCCTTATCAGTGACTTCTGTCTCATTTCGTCTTGCTTAAACATCGTCGCGAGTTTCAGCATCAGCAAAAGCAGCAGCAGCAGCAGCAGCAGCAGCGAAATGGCAGCACCTTCCAAGACATACAGCAACACTCGGCGTCACCTCCGGTTCGTGCAGTTTGTCAGCCACTGTCGTTTTACGATTTCGCGACAACGACAGAATTATTATCGGGCAACGTCATAAACGTCGGGTTTCAGGTCGTGGATGCGCGGGCGCCAACATGCGAAAGCCAGACGAGGAGACAAGGAAGACGGGACGAAGAAGAGATTTGGTGAAGCGAGACGCTCAAGAGTAAAGACGTTGAAAGTTGGTAAGAGTCGAAAGGAGACGGAGAGTGCTATATAGAGTCGGTGTGTATATATGTACAGACGCACACATGAAGCGCCGGTCCGAGGGTGGCAATAACTGTCCGAGGAGGCCTTGTCCACCGAAGTCATCTGTAAATATCACGAGTCCGCCGTCAGTAAATCAATCGTCTTAGCTCGGAAACACTCGTCCAGCCAGCAGCCAACACAGCCAGTGTGCTGTCTTTCCATGAAAGTATGTGCACCGTGAGACGCACCAGACCGGCTTCTCAAACTTCTCCGCGACGCTTTGAGATGTCTTTTCCCATTCCCATCTCTGGATTTTCGTTTGCTCGGTTCTTCTATCACTTTTCGAAGTCTTGAATCTTCAAATGGAACACATCAGAATTGTCAGCGGGATTTTCTAGATTTTCAGAATGTTTTTAAGAATAGTTTGCACCAATTCGGCTTTTATCTGTAAAATAATTGTTCATTAGGATTGCAGACAATCCTTCATTTTTAATGGCATATTTAAAGGCTCCTAAATTTGAATATCAAGCATATAAAAATGGTTGTGTGTGTGTGGGTTGTACTGCTTTGAACTTCTATTGCAGAGTGCATTGTAGCTCCCGAGGAATTCGTGTTTCATCACTAACACAACTAGATACCATCAGTGGTTACAATAGCACTCTGATCACGAAGAATCAATTTATGATAATGAATCCCATAATTTATAGTTGTTTCACAACAAAGATACGAGAGCTGTCTAGAACGTCCCAGTTGTCGTCTGGGATCGGAGCTCGTGATATAAATTTCGTGGGAAGCCACGTACCTGCCATTCAGCAATATCGTCACGAAGAACAACTCTAAAGTAGACAGTTAAAAGTGTCGTCAATCACAATCAACTTCCACGTCGAAATTTAACAAGAAGATCTCCGAGCTTTAAAAGCTTTAAATTAGTCTTTGCAAAAGAGAGATTATTCAGTCTCCTCTGAAAAACAATAAATAAAACATCAAATTGATTATTACCCAAACATTGAAATAATGAGCACGTCGAACGATTTTTATGCCCACCAATTAAAAATGCCTTGTTAAAACACCAAAGTCCATAAAACAAAAATAAATTGCCTTTCCTCCAGGTACGGCGTATTTTTAACGACTCCACGTGAATCGCCACCAAAAATAAGTATATAAACTCAAACGACCTTACAAGAACAAGTGTCACCGTGGAAATATGTTTCATAGGATGCTCGCGGCAAACACACAGCGTAGCATCGACATTTTGAATGCAACCGGTTCAACCACGGGGATACTCGGTTTGCGGGACACGTCTTGATCGAGGGAGTTGAGCCATCTACCAGCTCCGTCCACCCTCCCCCCGGACATTTCGCCCCTGAGTTTCTGGTTCCTACGACCGTTCCATATCCACGTTACTTCGGCATCAACAACAATCTCGACCGTAGTGCGGCGCACTCCGTTATTCCGTTAGTGGCTTAGTGGTGGTGAGCAAGAGGGAAAAGGTGCATCAAGGCAGCATATATATATATATATAGGAATAGCAAGGGATGGCTTGGACACAAACCATAGACATGCAAGGCCAGGAGAGTACAACTCTTCCAAGGAGAACGGGAGGGGGAGGGAAGCCGAAAGGGATGAGAGAGGTGGTGAACGAGGAATAGAGGGAACATCGAGTTGCGTCGGTTGAAGACGACGTGCTGAACCTAGCGGACCAGCCTGACTGGACTCACCGTCGCTTTCCACCTTCCTTTTCTAACTCAATAGACACTCACCAGATTCGCTTCGTTCAGGGAAGAGAACCTTCCTGTCCGCCATCCACCTCCTTCCCCCTCCTCCCCCTCCTTTTCATTCTCGGTCTCGGCTTCGCGTCGTCCACTCCGGGGGCCCAGTAATTAAACAGCCACGAAGCGGCAAAATTGAATCAGTTGAAGAGACAAGGGAGCGTCGTCGCAGAGGTGACGGCCAACTAGCCACAACTATTGTGTCCATAGTGAGAGAAAGCAGAGATGGCGGTGCGAAGGTATAGAGTGTGGAGGTTACTGCTTGGACGCTGAGAGCTACACTGATGGCACCGGTGAGAGGTTAGGGTTGGGTTGCTGGAGAACATTCGGCAGACATGGACTGCTGGTTTATGCGTATATCGGACGTTCCATGACAAATTGACAAGGCTTTTGACATGCTCGTGCTCGGTTTCGCTTTTGGTATATGTTTTAGTAGGGTCAAAAATTATCTGTAGTAATTTTTTTTGTCGAAAATTACTTTCGTCATAATTATCAATAATGTTTATAAATATCGAAGACCAAATACAGCTTTTGTCAAAGAATAACGTGCGGGAAGTTGAAAATTGGAAAACCACCACTTTTTAATTTTTTTATTTTTACTTTCTATCCCAATTTCACGTCAGTTTTTCGAACTAATGTAAAAACATTATTTTATATAAAAAAAAAAAAATACTGTAATTTAAAAAAAATATTTAAAAAAATTATGAATTGTATTTCTACACCGCCCTAGAAAATATTGAAGAAAAATAAAAAAGACAATCCAGTCGATTTGGCCTGGAATACGCCATATCGCTTATGTGTATGCAGTATGAGTATGTTCGTGGTTCTCTCGGAACCCTCTGCTACCCTTAGAATCACCGGGACAAGGATCTAGGATAGACACTGGCTACTTTCGACTACAAGGACACCATCGTCACTACCACAAACATCACAGAACTAATACCATCTTACTTGTCGACCACGACTGTTGCATCTATGCAAGAAGAGCATTAGCAACATTGGCATCACCATCACTGGTGTATAAACTGATCGTGAGTAACATGTGTATTGTGCATGTATGTAATAATTGTATATACAACATTAACCCACCTCAGCACATTGTATTACCTACAGTATCTACGTACAGGTATGCCTATATTCTTGGATCTATATATTCTGTACTATGGAGTCAACTCCGCACTCCACCGTTTCGCCAGCGTCCTACTGGCAACGTTGCATTAACGTTGTGTCCCTCTAAGTGGTAAGTTTCCCCAAGATTGCATAATGCCTACGTACGCAGATGCGGTTCCCTCGTGCCTGATGCTATAAATTGTAGTCTTGGTCACTTGGCCTCACTCAACGAAATCCCAATAAAATAAAATTTAGAACACTCGAAGAACACTCATTAGAACACTGTACTAGTAATAATATTATGGGAATTGACTGACAGACCCAGACGAATATGATGTCAAAATGAAGAGGGCGTTATGGGGTAGAAATGGGAGTGGGAGATAAGTATTGGGAATAAGAAAGTTGAGACTTGTAACATTGAGTAGAAGTCCCAAGTCTGAAGAGGCTCTCGAACAAAATGATGGATCGTTATTGATAGCGTCGGTGGTTGGCCTTCGCGTGAAGATCCCAAGAGCTTGCCGCAGATCAGAATGACGGGGATGAGCCAAATAGAAGGGGGAGGGGAGGGAGAAATATCCGGAGTCGCAGTGTTCGAATGCGTCAAAGATCCCTTGACAAGGGTAAAACGCTGCTATCAACAAGCATTGGCCAGGCCAACATACAAGTGACCCTAGCTGAGTTTTGGTTGTATAAGAGATTTACGCTTCAAAACCCAAAGTCACCTTCTTTGGGTAAAAAGGTAATCCACTAGGAGAACCTTTCTTAAATCTTTTCGTATTTTTAGTTAATCCTATGGATATTATTATCCGCTGCTTTCTGGGAAGCAATGACTTATCATCGCTACTTCAGATTGCAAAGGCAATTTCTAAAAATATTAACCAATAGTTCAATATTTCAGAAAACGAAAGAATCACATTCATGTTGACAAAATCATGTAATGTGTGCGCGACTTAAATATTGGATATTCGTTGTATTTGTTCACAGACGAAAAAGGATAAGGTAACGAATATTGAGAAATAACAATAAAATAGGGAGTCCAAGTTTCAGCAAGGAACAAGAAAAAAGGGCGATCATGGATGAAACATTGGAAATGGTGGTGGCGACGAGAGAGTGAGTGAGTATATCACACTGACCAGTGTCGCGCAAGAATAAGATTGCGATGAAACCAGCGACGGTCAGAGCATGTTCACAGTCCCCGGTGTCCTCTAGATTCTGGATTCCCGACGAAGCTCCGGTGTTATTGCCAACCAGCACTCGCCTCTGTGGAGTCCGAAATATCGGGATATCGTCGCGGATTTATATTTCGCCGGGGATCGTAGCTCCTGCTTTTCAGCCCTGTGGTAATCACGGAAAAGCCATAGACACCATCAGGAGATCACTGTGTACGCTGGGTTTCAAGTTGGTCAACGTTCGGTAGTTCTGAACGGCGACTGGATGCAAGAAGAAGTACAAAAAAAAGGAGGGATATCGAAAATGGTAGAAGAACAAAAAAAACAGAGAGAATTCAGTGTAGCTGGAATAAAAAAGAAGGAATGAAGAAACAGAGAGACAGAGTGAGAAAAATACAGCTGCTATAAGCTTGGGAGGAAAGTATCCTAACGTAAGGCAAAACAAACTTTTCTAATACCGTGTCGCCCATCCGGGATTACGCCGGAGATTGAAACGTATATCTACGTACTATGTACACGCTCAGTGGTAGCACATTATACGTACTAGCCGGAGACAACAGCTCGAAAAATTTCGTTTTCTCTGTAAGCTCCTGGTGAGGTTTACGCCGATGTATGGTATTGGGGTAAATACCTTCGATAATACACCCCGAAAACTGGACGGATTGTATATACGACTGTAACACGAGATTCGTACAACATTACAAATTGAAAAATCTTCCGGGAAGTTTTTTAAGCTCCGAGTCTTTCGGAAGCTATCATTTTTGTTGAAAATTAAAGATTCACTAGGATCAACCTAAAACGAAACCCTTGGCAAGGACAAAAAGTTGATTTGTCTCCCCTTGAGTGAATATTTAATTTGAAGCCACTGTAATTGTGTGGTCATTGAAAGCGATTGTCGAATTTAGGAAAATTTCGTTGTGGGTATAACCCTGACCCGTCGCAGAGTGGCAAAGCTACAATGCAGTACATTGGAAACTAGTCGTCCTCTGGTCCCGACGAGCATAACCGCAGGCTGTCTAGTCGGAGTGAGGGACTGCGACGTCGCATAGTTGTTGCACGGGTCTGGTGATGTTAGCGAGAGGGTGAGATGTGGACGAGGTTTTCAACGAGGGTGGGAGACGAAGCCTAGCCGACCCTCGAAAAGCCTCATCCACGAAATGAGTGAGAGAGAGAGAGAGAGAGAGAGAGCCCACAAGCCCCACGGTACCAACTCAGTACTCATCCCCACACAGTAAGACCACGTTACAAGGGGCCAGTATTTATGCACATTGTTGACTGGCACTTGGATTTATGCACGTCCGTTATATTATGTGTCCTGGCGGCGGTCTCCGTGTAAAGCCGGTATGCCTGGTACCATCTCGCGACCCTGCACGCAACAAATGTGACTAGGCCGCCAACGTTGCTTTCACTGAGTCGTCGTCATTCTGTCCTCGCAAACGGATGGCGAATGTCGAATCATTCCAACATTGTATCTCGGATATTTCGATATCTCTTGTTTGTTTCGTTTTCTTTCTTCATATTATCTGCACGACAAAAAAATCCACCGTATGTTAAATATACACTTGATCTCTGCAAATAACCAAACATGTCTTTAAATTAAAATTATTCCAACGTTGAGATCTGGCGAGTAATTTCTAAAGCTATGAATCCTCTGGGGAGCTAGCTGACAATATTCCCTTCATCCCCATTATCCGACAGTTTTCCTCAAACGCTCTCACACTGTCTCGGAGAGTTCATAGTAGTACAATAATTAATGGTCAGCAATGCAGTAGTACTCTCCAACTTCTCCGACGAAGCATCAGTCATAGTGAGATGAACGTTTGCGAAGTGGATATTTGTTTATTTGCGAGTCCCTTCTTAGAGGGATCCGGTGAACGAGCTTGACTGAAGTACACGTAACAAAAGCCTTCTACGACGTCCGTTGACTGGTCCTTGTTCATAGGTCTGGATAGCTGTTGGATCTACTGGTAAATGTTGGGTAGGTTTGCGAGCTACTGCTCTGGACTGAGCTGACGTGGCCCCCAGGGTAGGACGCTTGGCATTGTGTCCGCGTTCACGAGAATCTAAAGCCACGACCATCTCACCGACTAAAACCAAGGCACCAACGAACGTTTGCGCATCACAGCGCACAACCACTGAAACCATCGTCATCTTACGTGTGCTCGTGGTCGTCCCCGTTGTCGTTGTTGCGCCGGGTACGCCAAGCCGTGGTATGTGCTGGACGAGGCAGGCAGTAGTAGAAAGCAGCAAGGAAATCTTCTTGCAGTTTAGAGAGGACGACATGCCACCCCAAGGCCAAACTCTCCTAGCAAACTTTCGTCGTGCCACTTCCAAATGTCCGTCAGACACGGACTACGCTGCTGCTACTGCTGCTGTCCATTACCACCGCCCCTCTGGCCATCGCTCCCAAGTTTCGCTCGGGCAATCAGCCTCGAAGGGACGCTCCGATTCTACAGATCTCGACTTCGTAATGCCTTGACTTGAATCGCAGTGAGATGTACTACATGAGTAGATCTTGAAACATCCACAAAAAAAATATGCAGGACTTTCGAGGTTGTTTGGATTCTAAAGTTAACTCTTTATTAAACATTCCATTTATACTGAATATTTGCCAGTGTCGCATAGACGCCTTAGTCATAATATCTAAAATACGACCAAAGTTTCATCAAGTGACATTCAGTAGTTACAAGAATATACGTCGGTTAACACCCCACACCGTCTAATAAGGTGCAAGGCTATAGCATCTCGCTTTCCATGCTTCGGGCACCGTCTCGTCCAGTGCAATTAGTCCCTGGAGCCTTCCGAAACGGGTCTCCAACGGGGCAACGGCTAGGCGAAGAGAACTCGAGGAGGAAAGCTTTCGCTCCAGCACTTGCCGTTCGCCATGACACAAGAAGTACGTGAACCCCAGACACAGTGAGTCTAGAGTGTCCCGGAGTAACAGCAGTAGTGGGATCGGTGGTGCTCAGTGTGGTTAGACGGGGATGCCTTCGGGCATGGGGAAGATCGGTGGGCTTGGTGCGGTGCTGCTAGGCGGTCCTGTTTGCCGGCGTTTTAGTGTCTCAGGGAGTAATAACGTCTCGGGGTGTAGATTATGCGGTGTCCGGCCAGCGTGCTGGCTAGCTAGCTGGCCGGGTGTCGGTATAGCGCAGGAAGGAGAACGTAGTAGAGCAAGAGGACGCGAGGAGGATGCTCGGAACGGTGCGGCCGAGTGCCCAGTTGGGTCCTCCGATGATGCAAGGTCCCCCAGTGCCACCCTCGTCCGGACATATATTAGCATTCTAACCAACCATTATTATATGGCTGCTGGTGAGCCGCCACCACTGTCGCCGCCACGTTCGCTCGAGCTCTCTGCCTACACCCCTCTTCCCCGACCCCCTCTATCTGCACTCGCACCGTGTTGCGTACTTGGACCAAGTTTACCAACAATTCACCGGGGCTCGCGCGGCCCGCTCACGCTCTATAATGGCCTCGGTTGTTTAATTTATTGCGGTCATAATTAATAGCTTTGTAATTTTCATACGCCCGCCCGCCCCCCTATTTCCCTGGAAAAGCACCCCCACCGAACCCCCCCCCCCCTGGTTCAACCCGTGCTTAAGTTACACGGTGAACCCCGGGCGAACACGCAAATTTATGTGGATACGTTTCGAACGGTCACCATCATCCCTACCATGGCTTCGATATGACGCCAACACGGAGGTATCCTATCGATTTGTCTTTCACGTTCGGTCAGTTTAGCATCGACGACAGGAGAATCGTATCAACGCACTGTCAACTATTCGGTAAATTCTATGTGTATTATAGTCGACTGTTTAGAGCATTCATGCACTCATGAAGAACAGAAAATAAATTTTTAAACGTTCATTTTTTTCCATTCTTTTTGATCCCTTAAATCATCCAACAACTGTTACTGGTTGCTTTCTCCTGTATTGAATCTCATATGTGTAGACTCCTTATTTACATCTTTGTCGATTTTTGGGTCATTCAAGTTTTCACAAGGTTGGCGCGATAAGTAATCGAGAAGTGTTTGTATGATGCGCGGGTTCACTGAGCCTCATTCGCCTGTTTCACTCTCTCACCGTAACCGCGCCAAGCGGGTATATGGAATTTATTATTAAATATTTCCACGGGTCCGGTAAGTAGCTTCTTCTTTACGACGGTTAAATATAAAATAAGTAGACGGGTGCAGTAGCAGCAGCAGCAAGAGTAAAGCGTGGCAGTGTGAGAGGAAAGGGGAGAGGCACATCAGGGAGAATGAGGGACCAGGAGGAGAGAAGCAAGGTGCTCACCGTACGATACGCGCGGCCTGACTTGTGGCTCCATTAGCGCCCCCGCTCTTTCTCTCTCACTGTAACGTATAGCATAATAAGAGTTTATGTGTCAGGTTGATGCTCCAGAAGGCTGCCAGCAGACGAACTTCGGTCGGCATAGTAACTGTTATATTTTCATTAGGCCACCGACCCATTCTGCCATCCACCCCTCAACTCCCACTCAACCGACCGACCATCAGAACACCCTATGCCCCCCCGTCCCGCCCCTCCACCCCGCACGTTATCCCCTAACGAAGGGGGCCGCCGATAAATCCCTCAGCAATGATGCGCGAGTTGTGAAGGGTGAACAGTGAACATTGCCATTGCTACCACCGTTCATGTTCTCCAGTATTATAAGGGGTGTCCCCAGTTACATGCTTTGAATATAAGTCGATTTTTGCTAATGTTTTTATGGGCGCGACTTGATCCCCAAAGGTTTTTAAATTTTTTTTATGAAGACAACATTTTTTCAGATAAAAATATTTAAGAGTCTTCTGCAGCTAATTAACAAACATTGTGAACTTTTATGGAAATGCTGTTTTATGGTTTGAAAATAAGAAAACGTAGCCGAAAACAAAAATATTAGAAATAATGTTTGAGACAATTTAAAAAAAAAAAAATTTCAAAAATCGATATTTTCTTCACGCGTAAAAGTAGCGTGGACCAAAAATTCGATCAAACCCCCGCACGTTTGCCTGTGGCCTCTGCTCGAGCTCTAACGCGCAGTCCTACTCTTCTGAGTCCCTCTTAAGTACAACTACCCCTCATTTCAGAAGACAATTTCAGTAATAAACCCTTCTACCCTCGTGTAACTGCCGTGCACTATAGCGAGGCCTCGCCGTGGGGATCGTAATTGTCTAACATTAACTACAATGGTGAGCAAGAATTACGAGTAACAGTAATTCGTTAAATGGTGAATTCCAGAACCCTAACCACTTTCTTTCCCTGGTTTTCCGGTACGATCGAGGCTTAAATATTCAGGTTTCATGTGTTTCTTACATATTCTCGTCTAATTGTGAGACATATATTTATTCTGTTAAGGACGAAAAATTAGTTCTCCGGTATAATCTGAGAATCCTTTTTCGTCGCCGTTTTATCAAGATAATATCTAAAAAAAAAAAAAAAAAATTCAGCCTCCCTATAATTTATTACACAATACACCGAAGTGGTACTTTAATCCAAGATTTTTTTTTCGATTTACAGCTGAGATTCGAATTTCCCCAATGTATAAGAGGAAGCTGTTATGTGGTCGATCAATTTCCGGATGACCAGGAGTTGGATACACGAGTGTCGTCCAGCAAAAGGAAGGTTCTCGAACTCGTAGCTCGACCGGAGGGGGAAGAGTCTCCGGTCTCTCGTATACTGCGATGTGAGAATCTCTACTGAGCCACAGTTACGCTTCCGTCGACGTACGGGAGTAAAACGTAAAAGGGTTGTGCGATCAACAGCAGTAGCTAGTAGCTCTGGGTAGCGCGAAATCGTTGGTTTATCTGAAAATATTATGATAGTGTCGTCGTCGCCGTTACAAGCTGACCCGGTGGACGATGCGACGATATGCGGTGGTGGTCGGGCGCGCCGCCACCGCGCCCGGTAGCCCCGCTTTTGATACGTCCCAAGTGTGGCGTAGAGAGTGTCGCGCCACGGCCGTATACCCGAAGATATATGAACGGGATTGCAATCATGTCCGTGTTACCCGGAGTGCCCTGTTGGGATAATATAAATATTGTACTGTTTTTCATTCTCCTCTGCTTATACTTCCTATTTCTTTCTACGCCTCTTTCACCTGCTTCATCGCAAAGAGAATCAGGGAGATTGGTACGTCTCTTTTATTTATCTTATGACCAAAATTTGAGAAAAATATTGAGTATTACGAAAGTTATATGTCGACGATATTCGCAGGGTTCTACAGATTCATAGAAGTAGAAGTAGAAATGTGTCCAAATAACTTCAAGGTCTTTCACTGTATAGAATATGATCTCCTAATACGATGCCATATTGGTGGAAAATGTGATCATTTTGTCTGTTTGTCCCTCGGCGCCGGTCGTCTTGTAATGCAGACATCAAAATGAAAGTCCTGATCTGCTTTAACATGGATCGCTTCTTGACCGTTTCGTCGCATTCAACGAAAACCCCCCCGAGCATCGTCGATGAAATGTAGTCGGCGGTACTGAACAGAATTTCAGAACGACTGTTTTCGCAAGAGGACGCAATAATGGGTTTGGAGAATACCTTGAGGAAGAGAACTTGCGGATCGGCAAGTCTCATAATGGCGACTCGCGAAAGGTGGTAGCAGGGGGATTGTTCGGAAGCAAAGGAGGTTATTCTAGAAAAGGGGTGAGTGGCAAAGGCCAGTGCTTGCTTCTCGTGCTGCTGCTCCTGCTGCTGCTGCTGCTGGGGTAGTAAATGAGGCGAAGCCAATCGTTTCATTGCATCAATAGTCGTAGCCCCGGAGTTATACCAACTTTCTTGATAAATTCCGCGCTTACTTTGCGCCATAACATAACTTTACAGAATCGGAATCACGGCCATGGAAGAATTGCGATTTGTAACTTTAGATGAGGTCCCCCGTTGCCTCACCACAAACAACTCTCGCCCAATCGCTATTGGTATAGGCTTACACAGCCACAAAGAAATGAACCTAACAGAACCACCGATGTACACCAGCATTCACAACCCTTTTTCTCTTTATGGACACTGTTTTTCTTTGTTTAACTTATATACTTTTTCTGCGCCCATTGCCGAGCATTCTCCTTGTGGGACACACGGCCATCGTTTCGTTGTTTCTCAACGAGATAACGGTTTGTTACATTGAAGACACAAAAACTTCTACCTCCGATTTTTTAGACCTCTAATAACGAGTAAAAATGATAAATCCAGGTTGTAGTCCAGGCAATTCCGGATGGAGTCCGTGAAAATATCAAAATATCGAAATGTCGAAATATGCAAACTCTGACTTGATCAAACCAATGTGTTAGACCATCCGTTTTCGAACCTCCCTGATTTCCTTAACCCACTATCCGCAGAATCACCATCGTAACATTTACCGGAGCTGTTGAAAGACCGCGTGAACCATGAAAACGTTCGGTTATCCTCATCTGAAGCTTTCGTAGCAGTCCTTCCTTGCAATGTGCACAATGCGAGGTGCGACCGCATTTGCAAGAGCTTTCGACAAATTGGCATTCTTCTTTTGACGGTACCCAAGGCGTTTAGAACGGGGATGAGGCGGAAAAGGGTGCAAGCCAACGTTTGACGTTTGCCTCGCTGCTTTGAATGAAATCGGGCAGGGAGCGGCGGGGGGAGGGGGGTGAAGCAGAGATCCCGAGTGAAGTGATCTGCCGTCTGATGCCGTTGGCCGGCTCCGGGTACATTCTGCCCTTCGCGCCCCCTCTCGACCGTTTCGCCGGTCCTTTCGCATTGTGCCCGACTAATTAGTCGAAGCGCCAGATCGAGGAGCTAACGGCTTTAATTAACATTCCTCGCTCGCCCACTAGCACAACCAGCCGCGACAGAGGAACACCTACCACCAGCAGCACCACTAACGCCTCTTGACAGTACCAATGTCGTAGTCGTCGTCGTCGTCGAGTCAGTCGCCGTCGTCTCGGTGTCGTCACTGGCGGCTGTCACCATAGATCCGTGATCGAACGCTTTCATGGACTTTGCTTTTCATCGTTAAATTAGACACTAGTCACAATTCAAACACTGCGAATTATTTAATTTGTTTTCAATTGGTGAAATCTTTTATGGATCGAAAATTTGGTCAGTAAAAGTTAATAAATTAAATATTTTTCATGTATTAACTTTTAATATTCATTTCCGAAGTAATCGCTCTTAAAAATTGTTGCATAACCAATTATTAAATAAGTAAGTAACATATTTTATTTTTGTGTCACGTAACCTGTCAATGGCAATCTTTTTAAACATCTTTACTGACCTCGCTAAAATAACTCGGAGCCCAATGGATATTGCGCAGGCATCGTACTGGTGGATTAATCGACAGCGACCAATCGTGCTGATCGAGAGGCATTAATGCGCTCGGTAATAATTGAGATCGGCTGATCGATCGCGGCTTCGAAGGTGGTAAACGTTAGCGGCGGAGCGGAGCTCCACCACCCGTCTAAGTCATCCAATTCGTCTTCGGTAAGATACTCTAACGGTGAGAAGATCATCGATTTCTGTGGTGGCGGAGGACTAAGGAAAATTAAATGATGCAGACTCCGCTTGAAGGAGAGTTATTTGTCACGGTAGTCTCGGAGCACACTCTCTGGCCTGCTATCGTTCTCCCTATCCCCACCTCTTCTTCACCTTCGCTCAAACCTTCCGCACCTTCTGCGTCTGTTTCACCGCAGCGCTTTCTGCTTCCACCTCCTACACCCTCTCGCGCCTTTTACCACGCTTTCTCGTACTTTCCCCCATGCACGATTTCGTACCAGCTGACAACCCTCCAATTAACCTTAACGTGTACCACTATTTGTAACATTCTTGTTACATTTATGTATGGGACATTCCGAGTCAACTCACTTGGTCATCCATTGAATGATTTTTTTATTAATATTATTTTAATTATTGGGCGAATTTTTCCATGAATTGACCAAAACTTTTTTTTCCATTTAATGTAAATACACTTCTTGCCAAAAAAAAATTGTACAAATATTTCTCTAGATTAACATTTTTTAAAATCCGGAATAAAATAACATCAGTAAAGTTTCTTGGTCAAATATTGGACGTGAAATGAGAAAAACTTAAACCAATGGCCACCCTCTGGTATTGACGAGTGTCGCCAATAAAAAAAAACGGATGCATTGTGGAATCGAACGTTGCGATGATATTGCTGTTGGACCTGTGAAAGTCCTGCGGTAGCAGGTAGTGAGCATGCCATGCTGAGTGGAGTCAAGTGAAGCTAGAGGGAATGGAAAGTGGGGTGGTTTTGGGGTGAATGGTTTGGGAGTGGGAAGGGGGTTGCAAAGGGGCAACGTGGCGGCATACCGCTCCGATAAACAACGGAACATCGAGTGAAAGGTGGGTCTACACCCTGTGCTACACACCCCTCTCGTATCTGCCACGTATAAATTCACAACACTTGCAAATAACTGCTGTGCATCGCTCGATCGACGAGCTCTCGGCTCCTGCTGTTGATGTTGCTGTATGAAAGCACAGAGTGCAAAAAGCCACCTGGATATCATAGTACACTCAAAGACCGATGAAGATTGGTTCAGCACAAGAGTTATCTACACCATTTTCCTTCGTTATTTATAATACAAAAGCTAAAATTAACTGACAGCTCAAAAATAGTCTAGGATAAGCTTAAATTATTTAGTATATTTAATTTTCTTTTTTTTTGTAGCCTCATCTTGTAAATTTGCAATTTTTGAAAAGTGAATTGAAACTCCTGATTTTTAATGATAAAATTGAATTTTTCAGAAACAAAAAAAAAATTAATTAAAACCAAAACGACACAGGAAATTGAACGGGAAGATAATTTTGTCAAATCCGGATGAACTTCAGAGTATTGGATAATCCAGTTAGCGGAAAAAGATAAAAGTGCCAATTTTTTTTTCCCCCTCTCACTTACAACCGACATCATTTCTCTTCGATCACCCTATTTTTTTCGTTTTTCCCTTCTCTGCTCCGAGAAGCATCGTTGGCATTGCTTCTTCATTCGCCTTTTCGTCCATATATTTCTTTCTTTCTCTTCCTCTTCGTCTGTCGTCGAGTGCGCTGTCCCGACAGCTGAAGGAAGGTGAAGCACGAGGGGAAGGAGAAGGTGGAAGGAAGCCCTCCGGGCACCTCGACTCGACTCTCATCGGAGTCTTGCGCACGATAACTTTTTCCTTCTCTTTGGCCGAGTGCAACGTGTACGCCCGAATTTATGCCGTACCGAGAATTAATGTGTGACAGATTTGTAGTTATTACGAAGGCGACGGGGGAGAGAGAAAGAAAGAGAGGGGAAGCGCACCTTCTCCGCCTTCTTCGCCGACTCGGATATAACCGTTGTAGAGTGGAAAGAGCAGCAGAGAAAGCTTTGAGAGGGAAAGAGAGAGAGAGAGAGAGTGAAGGGTGGATGGCTTCAGGGGTTGAAAAGTTAAAATGGTGTGGGAGTGGGGAGACGAGTGGTCTTACGACTGTCTCGTTGCCCACTCATTTTAGGGTCCGAGCCATGAAAAAAAAAAAAAAAAAAACAAATTAGTAGCAAGTGTATTCATTAGCCATAACAAATTTTGCATAAAAACAGACGTTAGTCAATCCAGGACTGTAACCACTCCAGAACAACAGTTACTCAGAGACATTAAACACTCCGGGAATTTAGCGACCCTGCGAATTTAGTCACGTCGAATCTTTGATACCACTGGGACCAAATACAAAAAAAAATGAAGAACCCGAAAAAAAAACGATAGGAGGAGAATGTAAAAAGTGTTATATTAAAGGACCTTAGAATGACCTTAGAATGAGTATAACATAGGGGGTAAGAGTACACGTTAGAGCGTAAGAGGGGCGGCAAAAGCATGAAGCGGTGAAGGAGCGGAGGAGTGAACTGCCGAGGCAGTCAGGCGGTCGGGCAAGCCAGAGCATTCAGGCAGCGATGGCGGCGGAAGTGAGCCCATTACTTATTATAACTGCCTGGCGAGTGCGAGCGAAAGAGAGCGAGCCGAGAGCAAGGAGCGCCTGTCAGGCATCCATCATCGCGACGAATGGCCTCCCTGCCAATAACATCCGCCGTCATCGCCAACTTTCCGCGCTGCTCGGCCTTGCGTACTCACCGCGTCTCTTGCTTTTGCCTTTTGCCTTGCTTGGCTCTATGCTCTCAATGTACACTTTTGCCTGTTCCCCTCCCTTCCAGTTTTCTTATATTACTTCCCGCTCTCACTAAACCACGCTCGTCGAACCAACTGATTAATTACATGTATCAATTCTCTATTAAAAACGCTTCTTCGACATAAAAAAAAAAAGGATGGACAAAAAAGCATTAGAGGTAGGAAAAGTGAATATAAGCAAATTGTGCAAATAATTTAATATCAGATTTTTGTTTATGTATAATTCGTGCCGAACCTGAAGCGATCAAAGAAGGATGAGAGAGAAATATATCGAGTTGCGACGAAGAGATCGATACTCGTAAAACGTTTCGGCACGGTTATGTCTTATCCCTATTTCTCAGTTTCAGTCTCTTTAGCTCGCTTTTCTTCTTCCTTGCTCTGCGTTGCTTCCTTCCACGTCTCATTGATCGATCGCTCGTTCTCTTTCTGCCCCCATCTCTCTCCCTCTCCCTCTTTCTCTGTCTTCTCTTCCAGCATCCCTCTACTCTCTCGTCGTATCTTCAACGAGCGTGCGAGGGCCGTATCGCAAACTTATTTACGATCCTCGTAAGCCTCGATCGTAAGACTCTCGGCATGGATAGCGATACTCTGCTTCCTCTCCCTTCACTGTCTTTTTCTCTCCCGCGCAATTTCTCCATCATTTCGTCTTTCCCATAGCCTCACTCACTTATATATACTCATTCCATTCTCCTGCAACTCTGACGTGTGTGTGTGCTCTATAGTGCCGACCATCTTTCGAGAAGAAGGCGTGGGATTTGGATGCTTGGACGTAAATTCACGATTTTCGAAATTGCCCGCGAAGCTTTCAACCTCGATGCGTGATCTTGCATATCAGATTCTTTTCTTTTTTTTTTCGTCAATCTGATATCAGCGAAAAATCAATCGATGGGAAATTAAAAAAATAAAATAAATACAGTAAATAATGTGTGATTAAATGTCAACCAAATAGTAAACCATTATTGTTCACTTGTAAATAATTTGCCTGCCCGATCATTTATTCTGTGATGGCACTAAAGTGTACGTTAGATAGAGTAGGCACTTGAAGTTGTGACAGAACCCTATAGATGCGCATATATAGTGTGCTAATACGTGCGATGCTGCCATGCAAAATCCAGTAGGTATATCCACGTGTGGCCAGCCAGGGAGGAAACTACTGTGTCCAATATAGCCAGCCAGGCTGTTGGTGTTAGGCCGGGGCACCTGGCAGTCCGTATCTATATAACCAAGCGGACAGCTGGAGTGACTCAGGGCAGATTACAGTGATTGCTTGTTTATGGTCATTAACATCCTCGTGGTCCCATAACTATACTCTCCGTGTGCGCAGGCGTCCCATACAACATCAAATGTACTCTGTATACCAAACTGAGCAGGATGGGGTTTCTGCATTATTCGTTCAGCCCATCTGAACGCAGCTTCTTCAGACCCCAGTCTGAAGAAGCTGCTTTAACTGATGCTGACATGTCGAGAACAACAAGACACCCCATCTTCGTCTTATTAAATATACAAAATGTAAAGCGCATTTGTGGTCAATATTGTTGAAAAATGTCGAATTCCAGAATACTAATTTGAGTATAAAAAGGATGCCTTGTATTTTGGATCCGTCACATTGAATATTGTCATTTACCTTCACCTTTCCAAACCTCTAATTTTCCCACTACCGGCAAATCCAGCGGCAAAATTGAATTTCCTATAGTCACGGTGAGATTCTAACGTGTCCTTGATACATTTACAAGTGTGATATCCATAGTAACAGTGCTCGTTGGCTATCAAGAGGTAGAACAGAAGGGGGGTGCGTGGGGTGTTTTGTCCATGGCAAGTAGCACGGGCGTGGGCCACATAAACACGTGAACGTAGGAGAGATACATGGCGGCAGTATGTTACACGTGTTACCGGCCACCACGTATGGGTTACGTCCGGCAGTCAATCGCTCTAATACTCGAGCGTTTGCTCACTAGCTAGGAGCGTGGTTGCGTTACTCTCCACCTCTGCCTCCTCTTCCCCCTCCCTTCTCATTCGCTCACACCCTTCTGACCCGTTGTTGACGGCGGCTCGGTTGGTGCACAGTGGCGTTACGATGGTCCAGTCCATCTCCTCTCTCCATCGGTCTCCCTCTCACTCTCATCCTCACTCACCAGCACTAGTAGCGCACCCTCTCGCATTTACCCTTCGCAAGCTGCGTACTCCCCATCTCACCCAACAACCACCTCCTCCCCCTCCGCCCCATGTACTCCTTCCTCGGTCTCGCTCACTGCAGAGACTACATCACCAAGTGATTACCGCCACCACCTCGTCCTCTGCTTCTCGCGTGCGCTTCTTCTCCCTCCCTCCCTCTCTCCTCCTCACTCGCTTTCGCCCACAGTAACCTACAAACTAGCTTCTGTATACCGTGAGCAATAGTAGCGTAAGCATAGCGCCAACTCGAACGCCCCTGTGCACTTATGGTTCCGTTGTAATGTTCCTGTTCCTGTTTCTATGGCACACACTGCCTTTCACACATAATCCAGGTCTATACACACCTTCTGTTCTCTGACGTCGTGATGCACCACAACACGCTGGCGATCATTACACGCTCGCTTTATTATCGATGCCTGGTGGTGTCTAGCCGTACATACGATATTGTGCATTATGGAAATGGGGGGAGAATGGATGAAATTTATATGGTTGAGATGTGGTCATCCACTTTCAAAAAATGCTCATTTTTTTAAAGTGGTGCCGGATCTGAAAATTAAATTTAATAATATTTCAAGAGGAGTTCAAGAGGATTTCAGAATTTTTATAACGTTTTTAAACGAAATTTATTATTATTTCAAAGCTCTTTCGAAATAAAAATAACGAAGAGAAAAAAAAAGGAAAATTCTGAAGTTTCGTGGCAATTTTACACTCGACAATCCATCGTCTAATTAAGACCCTTGTTCAGGAAGACGCAGCAGCAGGAGCAGTGGCAATAGTTGCGCGAGCTACGAACAGCAAAGAGTAATCCATGCGGGACAGAAGCGCTCGGCAGCCTTATTATGCCTGTTTAACAAAGCCGAGCTGATTATATCAATAAATTAAGCAGAAGAGTTGCGCCGAGTGCACGAGAGGGGTCGGAAGAACGAGAATGGGGCTTCTGGAGATCTTCCTTGCACACACCATAGTCAATTTCAGTGTGCAACCCTCTGGCATGAGAATCCGACAGTGAAGCTGCCGCGTGCCCATATCGTCCGGCGTATAGTGGACTAACCTAACATCCTATATAGCAGTAGTACCCGCCGGTCGTAGAGTAGAGAGAGCACCGGCGAGCCGCTTTACCGAGGCGTACATCACAGACGTCCGGGTCGCTCCGCCCTGAGTTATGCTCGACAATTATACCTATCTGCCCCGCGGTGGGCGTTATTATCATATTATACCACATTACTCCTCCTGTAACATGTGTGCGTCTATGTGCTTGTGTATTCTGTCACATGTATGTATTAATGTGCATTGCAGTTAGACAGCACTTCATAGATGTATGGATCAAGAGACTGAGTATAAATTCCACATTGACAATGGTGGCTAAATTGAGTTTCCTTACATGTAATCATTTTTCATGTCTTTGGGAAGACGTCTTCTTAAGCTTCAAATATTGTGTTGCATTTCGGTCCGCCATATTGGATCTGCCATTTTTTCCGCTGTAGAATTTTGATTAACGTAAAATCCACAAAGAAATTAAGGTTAAATTTTGCAAAAGAAAAATAATGATGCATATATTAGAAACCACTCTGACAACCAGTGCTGATCGCTCTGCAATTGTACTAAAAGTTGGGACCGCAGCCAGCAGAGCAGTAGTAGCAGTAACGTGTCATATATAGCTCCAAACATCCTCTCGCGTATGGTGTAACGGTGCGCGGGTTGGTTCGGTGGTTTCGGGAAAAATCCTTGAATTATGATAATGGCATTGACATAATGCGATCCAATGAGGCAATCAAGGGGCGGCGGGCGCTTGATGATATCGATGGTCGCGGCCACCCTATATACCGTACCCTCTCTACGTGGATGCCTGCATCTATATTGCATAGGCTTGTGTATATATGATAGAAGCATTACTATGTGTGTTTCCGTTTGTGCGTGTATGTGTGTTTAAGTAGAGCCGAGATAGCTATTCGTGGGGGATTGTTGTGGCGCGTGGTGATGGTGCAGTGTACAGCTTTCCCAGTCAGGGCCACCAGAGTTACGCATCCACAGTCCTCGTATTACTGGCGGGGAGGCTGAAGGGGGGGGGTTAGCTCTGCCGTTAGGTCGAAACGGCTAGGCGAGTGAGCGGGCGGCCCAAGCGAATGGTTGAGCGGCACAGAGGCAACGCCAGGCTGAACGACCATGGCGATCTATGTGCCGCACGGATCCGTAGTGCGTGTAGCCAGGGTATAATTGCCGGTGGTTGGACCAGCAAGCCCGATGCTCTTGGAGGCCCGTTTCCATCAATCAGCGACGTTAAATGCTGGCTGAGCGTATATAACCATGGCAGAGGAAACCGTACTACCGTACTACGTACTGCTGAACAGCCACCGATCGTACAATTGGGTTGAACGCGGCCCACCGCTTCTCACACAACTTGTTCGCATATATTATGAGATCACTCAGGGATTTCGGAGATGGACTGGTCATCGGTCACCTTAATGGCACTCCAATCGTTTCACCCTCCGGAAATCTACGATACACCCTTGTTCCAACTGCCAATACATCAATAGCTTAAATCAATAACGTGCATCTTGCTTTAGTTGATAAATGCGATGTAGAGTAAATGATTATTTTCGAGTAATTGTGACAGTCGAAAAAAAAAGTGAAGGAATTATAAAATTGGATTGTTACAGGTTCCCAATTACAGGTTCCCAACATCCCACTATAGGTTACATAAAATAAAGACCAAAACAAAAAGTGTGGAAGTTAGTGAAAAAAAAAAAAAAATTGCAGTTAGAAGAAAATTGGCCCAGTTGTTAAAAAATGCCTCATATATGTTCGTGACGTCATAGGCACTGTAACCTATGCGCAGTAAACATAACTAACCCTACCCTGCCCGTTTCGGTTTTGCTTCATTCCCAATCTATGGCATATCCCAGTGTTGCAAAACTGCAGCATCCTATCCATACTAGTATAACGCAGTACTGTCACGAAAAATATCGTCGAATCGGCCGTTGAGCCGGCGGTGCATCAGTTTACGATCGCGCGAACCGCTTGGCGTTTTGCCGTATGGACTAAAAACTCACACATGCACGCACATACACAGAGACAAAATCACCATAGTAGTACGGAAAGGGCATAACGCACGGGATGCTAGCCACGGCTCGTCCCGTTTTGTGCGCCCGTTGTTGCCGGGTTGATCAGCCCCGCGAAATAAAGCCCCCCCCACCCCCTCCCCGTGGGTTGAACCGATCATGAAATACCGATCGCATAGCGCGGGGTACTATAGAAACTCGCGCCTGCCATTGCTATTTCTGCCTACGGTTTCCCAGGTGCTTTATAGTGATGCGACAAAAATGTAAATGCGATATCGTCCAGGATTCCGCGGTATAAATCTCGCGTTAATGTGTGGAACGAGGTACGAGCTGTCTGCCCCATCTCCCCTCATCCCAACGTTCCTTCTCTTACGTCTGTCTCTATTTTTTTTCTTTTTTTTCTTTTTTTATTTCGCAGGCAACGTTGAGAACGACGGAATACAGAATTCACTGAGCTGAAGGGAGAGAAAGGGCTTCTGGTATAGGGATGAGAAGAGTTTCTTCTTAGTTTTCTCACTCTTGCACGTTTGGTTTTGGCTCGGGCGTTCATTAGGGGATCGTCTCTACTATCTTTTCGTCTCTTTCACTTTCTTTCTTTCTTTCCTTCTCATTCTGGTACCGGGCGCGTTCCTCAGAACGACAAGAGCCACCCTCGTCGGGACGTACTAAAGCGGCAGGAGGTACGTTATAGGCGAGACCAGGAGTGGGACGTGAGGTCGTACAGGGTGCTGTAAGAGGAAGGAGGGTGGACTCTGTTCACTTGCAACGATGTTGGTCCGAGAGAAAGATAGAGAGAGGTTGGCTAAGAGAAGGAAAAGGTGAAGGGAGGGGAAGGTAGAGAAAGATGGGTGCGGGGGTGCCGCGTACGCGATAGATCAACCTGGCGGCAGCGCTCCTTCGAAAAACATCCATAAAACGCAGTAGGGCGGACTCAGCGACAATAAACTCTACATATAAATCTTGTCCTGTGACGCCGTGATACGCTGATGGCGAGCACGATAATCTCCGAGAATGCGGGTCCCTTCTTCTTCTCCTCTTCCTTCTCTCTTTCTTTGTACGTATATATACTATATGTGTGTGTTTGTCTTGATGTATGTATGTATGGCAAACACCCACCAACCTGCCCTATCTTCAATGCTTCTTCTGATGCGCCTCCAACTCCCTTTTCCGCCTTGTTCAGTGCTTTGCTCTTGCATCTTCAACGTTTAATTCTCCTCCTTCCTCCTTATGCCGTATTTGTCAAACTCATTTCACTCCTTTTTTTCGTACTTCTCCCCGATTGAGGATTCGCGGAAGTGTTGGGAGAGAAAAAGCAGGATTTCTATCAAGTATTGATTGGAGATTAGTTAAAGAGTGAAATTGAGATATTCATAATTTAGAGATTTAAATCTTTTTTTTTTTACAAAGCTTCGTCTATGAGGAGACCAGAATTGACCAACTACCTCGTAGAGATAATTTGGCAAAAATTCAAAGATAATGAGGAGGTAATGTGCAAAGTTTCACTTTGCTCTCATTTTCTTTCATTCATTTTATAAAAAAAAAACAGAAAAGGTGAATTTAAATCTCAGCCATAGATCCATCGTTGATGAAAGATGCCTTGGACTTCTTACTGCTTATGCCACGATATTTCCACCCGTAAATTTACGAACTGGATTCTACTTGGTGCGCCCCGAGGAAATTCGCGGGCTCTCGCCATCTAAATGCCCCTAAACTCGTCTGCTCCTTCGTCCCTCTTCGTCGCGTTGTGGATTGAACAATGGTGTGTGAAATTTTAACTTTCGAGCCTCGGTTACCCTTCTCTCCCACACTTATCGGCCACCGTTGAGCTCTTCTCGCTTTGGCCTCTAGCCCCTCTAGCAGTTAACCGCTCGAGCTTTACTACACCGGAGACGCGCGTGCAGTCTTCGCTCGCTCGCCTAATTCAATTATTCAACCGAGAGCCTGGATCTCTTGCCTCCGCAGCACTCCAACTTCTCGTCGCTTATACGATTTTCGCCTTTCTCAGTTTATCTGCTTCCTCTTTCGCTCTTTGTATTCCAAGTCGTGTTGATCGCTTTTTTTTTATGTGCATAGAAATGATCTTATTCAACATTCGACACGAAAAAAAAAAAATGTAAATTCCAAATATAAGTGAATTATACTTATTTGAAAAAAAAAAAAAATCGTTTCCTAATTTAAATCCTAATTTCTGAAGAAAAAAAAGTAAAAAAAAATTCAAGGTCTCACAGCCGCAAAAAAGTGTGTCACATTTAACAAATTGATATCCCACGAAAATCAATATCCTTTACCATCAAGTGTATAATTAATTTCCACAAGAGTGCGCTCTATAACTCGAATCACTTGTCTCTCATGTCGTAGTTATAACGCAGCTAAGCGTATACAAAATACATACACGACCCGTTCATATAACCCCTGAATCGATAATCACGTCAGTGCCGTGGCGGTCTTAGCGGCAGTGCTAAGATGGATTTGTCACGCTTCACTGTCATTTAGTCGATAACGTGTTGACGAGTGTTACTAGAGAGAGCACGAGACGGGGGCGCTAACTAGACAGAGCGGCACTCAATTATTACCGTCAGACTTCGTGTAGTTTAATTCATCCAGCAACCCTAGCTATGCCCTGCTGTGGCTCCAGTTCCTCGCCCACTCTTCATCCAGTTCGTATACACTATCGCCATCTAGCTCACTCTGTCGCTCGAGCGCACGACGACGATCACCCTCCCCCTTCCCCTGCCCCTTCGACGCCCTTCTCACCCCTTACCGATCATGCACACCCAACCCCCTTTTGCACACTGTACCATCTCGTCGGTACCCAGCCATCCACCTGCTTCCCCTCAACTAAACACTTTACGAGCAGCTTGCCTACACGTCGCGCCCGATCAGTGTCGTCGATGCAACGCGCTTATCGAAAATGGCAGCCCGTTAACGGCATACGTACGTACAGGTATTACACACGGGACAGGGTTTCCTCATTCCCTGGTGTCTATCGCTACACTAGCCGCCTAAGTCGTCGCTTCTAGAGAAGCATCTCGCGTCCTCCTTCGTCGTTGTCGTCGTCGCCGTAGTCGTGAACCTGATATATCGGCCCGAGACGACGCTCCGACGATTAAAGTGACGATGCGTGATTCTCTCTCCTCATCCTCCTTTCCTTTGGGTCCTTCATACTGATAACATCCAATTAACCTTCGAGTTGAATTATTCCACAAGGAATTTATCTAGTCTAGGAAACCTTCTTCTATTTATTGGTTATATCTTGTACTGGATATTTAATGTGGCTCCATGTAGTTCGTGTAACTTTCCCGGTAGCCTTTCTCCGGGCTTCAAAAACTCCACACGTGAATTAAAAAAAACTCTCCGCGCCTATTCTCCGGTCGATAGGCAAAATATATATATTTTCGTGAAAAAAAATTCTTCTGTCAACATGAAGAGTCGATGAATTGTGAACAGCGGCAAATCATATGTTAAAGGCATTCAAAAATGAAGGGCGTATTTCTACCCTGAACTGCAATAGTGCAGAGGTAACGATATCGCTCTATCATCGACAGTCCTGGGAAAGATCAGACCCGGAGGATGTGGAGAATGTATATCGAGCATTTTTCGTCTTTTTCCTTCAAAATACGATGGCACAATGCGAAACGAATTTGCGCGGATGTGCCTCACCTCGTGGATGATGTAACGTTCCGAAGATTTCTCCGAGGAATTCGCGTAAACACGTTTCTGCTGCTGTTGAAACTACCGCTGTTGCTTACTGTTGCTGCAGCTCGACTATAGCATCCTGGGGGGGAGGGGGGGGGGGGGGGGGGAGAAAAAACTCGTCTCGAAGACTTTCCCGATACGCGCCAGTCGTTTTCCCGCGAATCATTCGAGAAAATTGGATTTCGAACTCTCGCACTATCTTCAGGATCGTATGCTCACATATCCACTCGCTAACCATTACGTATGAATTCTTGCCCGTCAATCTCTTTCTATATGATCCTTAAAAACATGCTTACTAAATATTAACCCTTTAAGCGATACGACTATTTTACACATAAATATATTTATGATAAACTGAATGAAAAGCGCTTCAACCAGGACTTCAACCATGCATTCCACCATAAATTGAACCGTAACTTCGTCTATGACATTGAACCATAACCTCGTTTTCATGTGTTTTACATCTGGAATTAATTACGAAAATAAGCTCCTTTTATGATATTAACATTAAACGTACGTTTTATTTTCATCGTTTCCATTCCGTGAATCCCTAGAATATTGTGCTCCCAACACCATCGTTTCTGTTATATATCCGAAGTACGAGTAGCAGAAGGCGAGATGTAACAAGGGATTTCCGAATTCGAGGTTCGTCGGTCTGAAACGCGCGTCCATTTCACGGGTGGCTCTTTGCCGAGTAGCAATTACCGCCAGCCGTGCTTCAGCTGGCGTAGCCCGAACGTTCGAACGTAGAACGTATACTAGGTAGCTTCGCGTACCCTATGGCCGGCTCAATGGCAGAGGCAAGCAACCTCGGCCACCTCGAGACACAGCGAGACAATCAATAAACAACACGTGTAGATAACAATCCCAGGGATAGAAGCTCCTATTTTCTCGGACGGCGACCGTAATGGTCGTACGTGTTTTAGCGAAGGGCACTCCACCGCCTGCCTATTCCTTCGTAACGTATTCACCAGCGTCCAACGTGCCCCTAGCACCACACGTTGCAGTAGTCTCTGTGCACACACGAGCCATCCACTAGCGCTCTTGGCCCACCCTCTATTTGTTCTTCCACCCGGCGATCCGTTCGCCTTCGGCTACTCCCTCGTTGTCTACCTAAATTCCGCAAATTCCCTTTCCACACGAATCGTGCGCATCCACCTGACAAAATAAAAACAAGTCCGGGGTAAAAAAAAGGTGAAACCCTCACACCTCTCATTCGCCCCTAAAGGCGAGTCATTCAGCAGCGCTGGTGTCGAAACATAAGAAGAAAAAAATACAGCAGGGGAGTACAGTTTGTATATTAATTTATCTCATTTAATTTCATGCAGACTGAAGTAGCACAAGGATGGACGGAGGGGGGGAAGAAGGATAAAAAGTAGAAAAATCGCTGCGAGGACTGTACGGATGGGTTCGTTAATTCACCGAGTCGAGTGGAAGGCGTCAAGAAAGAGGGAGATGTGGCGAAAGAGTGAAAAAAAAAAAACACCTTTTTCCTATCTTTTATCCTTAGTAATTGAGCGGTGAACTCTTTTCCGTCTCACTCAAAATATCTTGTTCCTCCGTTGTACGTGCTTCCGCACGCTCGAAATACGAATAATTACCATGACAAACGAATCGCAACTAAGGGGGAGGCGATTCTGGTAAGGAATAGTCGGATGCGAAAGACTCATGGACTCTTTTAAACCCCCCTCGTTACGAGTGAAATCGTGGAAGAGGGATAACGCGAAGAAACGTGAATACTGAAGAAAGCAACGAAGTAGTGGAGGAAGTGTGCGCGAGAGGTTATATAGTAAAAGGGTAGCGGAAAACAAGCGAGAGGGCAACAGAGGATTGTGAAGGGTAGGAGGAGAGGATGAAACTCAGCCCCCCCCCCCCCCCCCCCCCCCCCCCGATAAACCGCCTCCGTGGAATCCTAATAAGAACTGCACGGCTGCCATAAATAGCCACCTTCCTCTTCTTCGGCAAAGAAACAAAGTGTATTGCCACTGGCAGAGGCAGTACTATCCTCGTCGTTCTCCTTCTCGTCTCTTTCTTCTCAGCTTTCTACTCAGTAGAAGCCCAAGAACGTGCGGAGTTTTGTACACATTGCTAGCGCCAAGCGAGTAGTAACAGCATTAGAGGTAGGGGAAGAGATTTCATCGGTGGATGAAGCGGGAGTGGGAAGGACACAGGAAAGTGCGATCTGAAAGTAAAGGAATGAAAGGGAGACAGGTAGTTTCAGAATGAGGGAAGTAGAGTGAAGGGATGAAAAAAAAAGAAAAAGAAACGAAGGAACACACGAAGACGCGAAGGGTAGCAAAGGAGGAGGTTGAGTATCAGAATGAGAAGGGAGAAGGGAAGAGGATGTGAAAGAGGGTGGCAGTAGGTAGGATCCTGGGAATAAAGAGTGCGCGGATTAAGAATGCTTCCTCGGAGACGAGTTATAGTCGCTTTCTTCCCGTAGTTGGAATTAATCGGCCATTCCGGAGGCGATGCATTAACAGAGACAGAGGGCGAGCTTGTGCTGCTCCTGCCACCTCCGCTTATTCGCCCTCCAACGACTCCCTCCCCCCTTCCCTACTGAACAGTAGGTATCTGCCGTTTGCCCTAGCTGTCGTCCAACGTATAGCCAGCTTTTACTTCCTTCGATCTTCTCTTCCTACCTATCTAAGCGTTCACGTCGATTGCCCTCCTCTTTGCACATTCGAAACAATCCTATCCCAGGTCTAAAGCCCACTGTAAAGACTGTAGATTGATGTAGAAGTTTTTAAAAAAATTTGATTTTATAGATACTTTCAGTCATTTCACTTGTTTCAACTCAAATGACTTCCTGAAAATCCAGGTCGATCATGCTCTGACCTAATCCTCCTATTAACTAGAAAACCAAGACCATGCTTTGCCTCTAACTCTCCAGAAGCTCGAACAAACCAACACCATCTGAATACAATAATTGCTCTCGGAAACTTTGAATCTACTGGACAAAACACCTTCTGAATTCTGATATTTCGCAAGCACTATCCTACACTCCTTGTGCACTGCGTAGCTCAGGATCCAGTGTACATTGCACAAGGCGGGATTAAGCAAAGGATGCTTTGTTAAAAAAAAAACAAAAAAACAAAAAAGAAATAAAAAATAAGAATAACAGTGAGCGGAGATACGAAATCGACGCTCACGTCCTCGAGTCTCAGTTGCCCTCGTTAAGTCAGAAGAGGAGGTGAAGCGTTTCGCGTACTACTCTTCGTACACCTAGCGCCCCATGCTTCTGTATATGCGATACGAAATTTTGATACGTGCCGTGCATTTCCCCTCGCTTTATCCCCTGGTAGAACGTGAAATCGTGCGAGTCCTCGCGTTGTAGCGATGTTTCAGGAAAGGTATCTTTGAGTATATGTGTATATAAAGGTGCGCCCTCGTGTTTTCGACGAAGGGATAGGGAACGACAATGGGCTTTCTCTGTCTGCCTTAGACAACCCTCCAACTCAACTTTCTCCGTCTTCTCTTGTAGCACGCAAATACCGGTGAATCCTCGAAACTTAGCGTCGGGCTAATTACAATCTTGACTTCACCCCCGAGCTTCATAACGGGTAACGGGTGCCTCCTCCGCTCGAGCCTCCGCCAACTTTTCGGCTTATTGTCTTTATGTACTGTCCACGAGGGATGCACACATATAACCCAACTCGGCGCCGTTTACAGTAAGACTACGTACAACTATCCAACGAGGGAGGACGCTACTTGACTCCCTCCTGCACCGTTGCATTAAGAAAAAGGACTACTCGAAAAACAGCTGAATGAACTTCAGGTATAATCCCACGAGTGTGTGACGGCAAACTCATGGACAATTTCTTAAATTCAGTTGAACGTCAAAATATGCTCGAGTAATTTTTTTGATAAAGGAACTTAATGGATTTTGGGGCAAAAGTTTCTTCGGAATTTTCCGGAAAAGATGAAGACATATCGGCAAAAAGTTTTTTCTTTGAAATATGAAGAAAAATTTGTTTGTTAAGGAGAGACTATTATGACGGCGGAGAAAAGGTTTTCGCGGAGAAAAGGAAACCTAATTCTGTTTTGTATTTGCATTACAAAATTTTCTGAGTTTGTTTTTTTAAGAGACCTTACTCTTATGCTAAAAAGGATGAAACGAATTTTTCGAATAAATTGTCTTTTGTGTATTTGGGGAAAAAAGTATAGTGAGCTTTTAGAGTGAAGGACTCGAGGTAGGACAGTAGACGAAGGAGTAGAGGAGCGTTCGATTCGTTCATCCCCGAAGGAGTCGTGGCGAGAGAGTGAAGGAGCGCTTGCGCGTGACACTGAGTAGCTTCTGTCCAGGAGAAGACGCGAGAGACAGGCGGCTGACGGGACAGCAGTAGAAGCAGCAGCAGCAGCAGCAGCAGCAGCAGCAGCAGCAGCAGTAGCAGTAGCAGCAGGCGGTCCACTTAAAATCGATACCGGGGTGCAGCCGCGCGTCTCCGTAGGGTGCAATTCCCATGCAAATGAATTGCACCCGGACGGGGAGCACGAGTGGCGGGGCCGACGGAGGGATTGATTTTTCGCAAAGTTCCGCTGTTGTGTCGCCGGAACGCCAAGACGCGAGACTGTATTATACACTATACGTACACTTACTTACTACCTTACAGTGGCGTAGCCGAACAACTTTTGTACTTTTGCCCGAAGCTTTTTTTTTTCACTAAGAAATTTCCAATCCCAAACGAATTCGCAAATATACTAATTTATTTCTACTATTAATGTAGAATTACTTTCCGATTGAGAGATAGAATGAGGAAACAGATAAATCTCTTACAATAGACGAAAAGTTATATTTATAGATCCAGGCAAATGTGGATGGAAGGAATGAGCAATTTAAACGGTTGCTTACTTTGTACGATACCAAAGGTGCCAGGCTATGCAACGTCGAAAAGCACAAATGCGCGAATGCTTTTGTAGACAAGACATCTCACGAGAAGCAACACTATAGGGATAGTTTAAAATAGCAACGAGTTTCGTTGCGCGTTGTCGCACCAGATGAAGTAAACGTTGCTACAAAGTCTGAGCATTTGTCGCGACTCCGCCCTTCTAATTAATTTACTACTTTATCCGTCCGGGTTTTCATACTAAACATAGAGACTTATTGTCTTAATCAAATTTGTACAGCAAAGCGTTGATTCAACATGTACTTTTGTCACCTGCAAATCATATATGTTTCAACGATTTGTATTACTCCGACCAGCATCACAAAAAAGTATCTTCCATTTTTTTTTTACATTTTAAATATGTTTGTTTTTATTTATTTTAATTTTATTTCTGTTTGGAGAAACTTTAGGTGAAGAAGAAAAATTAGGATGGAATTAAAAATAGAATTTGAGGAATAAAGTTATAGAAAATTCATTATTTGGAATAAAATAGAATCATGAATTATATGAAAATTTGTGGTGTACAAAATTTATTTGTCACTCACTTTAGTATCGATGTTTTTAGTCATCCTCTAAAACTCAACGAAACATCTCATCGTGTATTGAAGAAATAGAGCAAATAGTACAAAATTGGCTCAACACGAGTCCACATCAATTACACAGTGAATCAGTGCTTTCACATCTCAGACGGCGCAGCAGGTTGTGGTTGTATTTTACATGTCTCACTTTATAATTAGCCAATTATAAGTTATTTGGCGACATTCAGTTGCTCATCGTTATTATCAATCTTGACCGCAAGGGAAGAAGCAAAAACGATTAACTACTGAATTGGTTAGAATTCAATTTAAATTTGAAAACATACCTTAAGGAGTGTTTTCATCGAGTTCAAACTTCTTTTTATATTGTATTTCATCTAATGGAAGGTATTTAATGAAAACATTTTTTTTTTAAATTCAGAATATTTTGTCTTTTTTTTCACGATGTCCTTATAAGGGTTATGAAGCAAAACTGGTACGACTTTTTTTTTACCCCTTATAGGGTTTACTGACAGTGAAGGGTTTAAGTTTTGACGAATTGTATAAAAAAAAAATATATATATTGCAAGTGATACGAAAGCAATGAGACTTGAATTTCTCATCGACGCACACAAACGTATTTAAAATCATGCGTGAACCAAGTTAACGAAGACATTGCATGAAGGTGTAACCGTAACGTGAGCGAATTAAATGAAGGATCAAGCGAGATAGACCGCGAACCGACTCTCGCATTGGTGCTCGAGTGGAGAGCGCTCACGGGGAGCGCGCCAATTCTAATTTTGCTCTGGCTCGGTTAATATCTCGTCGTTGCAAGAGGACGGCAATAAATCTCTGGATTCATTATCATAAATTGGCTCGACGTGGCAGAGAGCGTCGGCTCGTGATGTTGACGCGCTGTGTCTCGGTCGAGAACCGCGAGAGGCACACTGCCGGTGTGTAGTATATACAAACGCAGTCACGAAATAAGGATGGAGAGTCATCTTGAACGGGCCCGCGAGCCGAGAAGAACGACAGATCAAAGCGTACATGCGAGAGAAGAAGTTCGATTCGCTCGTTTACGTGAGTCCTGTTACGTCGTCTCGTCGTGTCCCTAGTCGCCTCGTAAAAGCATCGCGGGACACTCACTCCACTATATATATGTGTGTGTGTGTCTCTCTTTCCCTTACCGCGTGTTCTCGCCTTCGTTTGTTATATAGCAGCAATCGACGAGGAGTTTCTCTCTCCTTCTCTATCACAGCCGACTTCGATTCACCAAGCGTGGAATTCACACTGGCACTTTGGTGTCCACTCTCTGCTACAGCTTTGATATATGTGTCCGTCATGACGGTAGAACTGCAATGTGACCCTACTACAAACAGAAAATGTGCTTAATGCGAAATGCTGTTGTTCCGTTTATCTTTTTCTTCTTTTTTTAAATCGAGGATGGAGAACTGTTTACTGGTCGAAAATCGGTGTATTATTTAAGGATTACCTAAGATTTGATCGAAATACAGCTGGACGTCCTCTTTATCCAATTTAGAGTATGGAATTTGCTATGAATAAATAAAAATGACCTGGCTTCCAATGTGTTCGACACGACTGTCGTCAAAGACCAATTACTTTAAATAGATAAGAACCCACAAAAAGAAAAGCCATGTACTACCTTCTTTTTGTCTCAGTGGTGCATCTTCAAGATTTTCCAATTTACTCCCTGAAGCTTGTTCATGGTACAAAGTCATTCGTACATTTGGTCATTCCCTGAGGTCTCTAAGGACGTCGCTGGTGTTTCTATCTGCCTTCCATGCCACTTTCTTTCCGGCTCACTACATTCCCTTCCCTTCTATCTTTTATCATCACGAATATTTCGTCTGCCTCGACCGAGCAAAGGTATTCAATGAGTGTACACCAACAACCCGGGTATATTCGCTCTTGATGCCTTTCATGCTGGTGGTGAGGAGTTACGCTTTCATGAGTCGACCGACACCTTCATTCTACCCTCTGAGAATTCGGCTACCAGAGAACCCGGGCTCGAGTCTATGCGCCTGTTCATCCGATATGCACAAACAACTGTAGGACGAGACTCCGTTACGGTGCCCAGAAGAGTTGGCAAGTGTCGTAGAGGAGAGCTTCACGGACCGCACGGCTAGTTTCGTGATAGCCGAATACCACCTAGAAGCAGAAAGACGTGAATGGTCTTAGCTGGTGTTACTGCGCGGTGGGGCCCTGGGACCTCCGACATCCGGAAATGCAAACAGCCTTGTAGATCGAAATGCAGGAGTCTAGACTTTTGCCTTGGCTTATATGCCCCCGAATAAAAGTGAGAAACCAGGATAAAAGCAGAAGGAATGATTGAAAAAAAAAAGAAAAAAGAATAGTGCATCGTACTTTTGTGGTAGGAATAGTTTCAGGCTGAACACGTCCTGGTTTCCTGGGAAATCTCTGTACCTGGGTGCAAACCTTCACGACAAGTCTCTCAAAAGAACCGCTTTTCCCATTGGGCATGAAACTTCATCATGAAGTCTGATTGACTCGACAAACATCGTCGAGTTCAGAGCGCGGAACGTCGAATTAAAAATGTAGGGAACTGGGACGAGTAATCCAAAGAGGATTCATTCAATGCCGATTGGACCAATAGTTATATCTAATACAAAAAAAAAATAAAATTGTTTGAGTTCTAATAGCGAGATTTCAGATTGTATAATGAATATTTTTCTATATCGTAACCAAGCTGAAGTTTAGTATTTGTTACGTGATTTCTCGTTTTATGTCCGAACGTCCCATTTGTTACACCGGTTTCCCGGTCATCTTTATATCCGATTCTTTGCGCGAGCTGGTTGAATCAGATATCTTTCGACGAGTCCCGCTCGGTGGTTTGCGCGGCCGTCTTCTTCCATTTGCAGAAGCAAAAAGCTACATCTTGAAAGCGCATGCGATGCATCGGGCAAGTTATGAGCGTAGAGTGGGAACAGAGCGCGACAAGTCGCATTCTATGAATAATGGATCGAAGCGGCTCATTATACGGGTTAAGGGTCAAGGGCAGTTTTATACGTGGAAACACGGACCCAAGTGGCCGACGGGAGTCGACGCATTGCTCCGCGTCGTTTCTTTCGTTCGGGCGATTCACGCCAGCCGCAAAAGCTCTCCTCCTTCCATTCGTTCGTTCGTGTAAGAGAGAAGCTTCGTGTTCGAACGAACTGAAGAGCAAGACAATGAAAAGAAAAAGCTGCCATATTTTCTGTCTACGAAGATCCTAAATATGGGCCTGTTGATGGCGACCCTAATCTGAATTTAGATACGACAACCCCGCATCTTTCTTTCTTTGTAATCCATAATACGCTTGTTCGCACAGTCTGATCTTGTGGAATGCTTATACGCATGAATGAAAGATCACCGAAATGAATATAAATACTAGGGTGACAATATCCTAACCCTATTTTTATTTCTAGTGTCTTAATACAACCTAGAAATATTTTTCCATCAAAGTGCCCTTTTCTCATTACCTTAATGCAAAAACGCTGATAAAAGAAAGTGTCGAAACGTTATTTTTGCTGGTATGATAAAAAAAAAAGCGTGACATTCAGACGTTTGCGAAATGTTTTTATATATTTCAGGGTCGTTGAGGGGAGGATTGGAGAATAAAGGGTCGTAAAAGGGGCAACGAATGAGTGAGGATAGTGCGTTCACTGGCCAAAACCAGAAAGAGAGCCATAGATAGAGACATTGAGATAAAAAGAGATCGCGTTGAAGAGCCAGGGTGTGGGAAATCGGAGAGGGTTTGCGAGACAGAGAGAGCTCGTCGAAACATATCGATTCGACTGCCTGCCGAAAACGTTGAATTCATTGGGAATTGACGGGGGAGCCATAACTCCCATCTTGGTTTGACATTAATGCCTCCCCTACTTCGGGCCCTCGGCGCAGATAGGCAAGGGGGTTAAGCTCACTGCGACATATTTATGGAGAGGGCGAGATGGTATCGCTGAGCGAGCGAGCATCCCAGGCCTAGCGCCCTCCTCTGCACGTACACACACATCAACCTCACTCTGGCTTTCTCTTCCTCATACACAAACACTATTCCTACAATCTACTTCACAATTATCGGGCTCGACGTTAATATTTGACGCAGGGTCATCGTCGGGGTTCTACTATCCCCATCTCACGTGTCTAGTTCCCTTTATATAAACCAGAACGATTTTCGTGCAAGAAACGAACGAAACAGCCTATCAGATTCTCGAAAACTTAGAAACAGCCCACTTTCTTTAGGTGCCCCTAAACCATTTCACCTGTCATCGATTCTGGATCAAAAATCGACCGCGATCAAATTGAGATAGCTTGTCGAATTTCTAAATGCTTCCAGGATGTGACTATAAAAAACGTCAGATGAACTAAACCCCAATAGGCACTCATGCGTTTCCAGGACTACTACGTTTTGTTTGTCTACTATAAACTTGTCTTCATGGAGTAAGCCACAACTTTGGATTATTAAGGTGACGTTCCCAAGATCTCCCAAAGGTCTTCATGCCCATGGAAACTTCTACCAAGGTGTATACTTGGTGCGTAAATTAAAGGCGTCATAGATTTTCGCGGTAGCCCACAGGATCAAGCCTTAGATTTGCGTCCGGCAGATTACGCGGGGTGAAATGGGACAATGGGCGTTAGTCTGGCCGACGTCGTATAAATAAGGATCCCGAGGAAGCTCCTGGGGGCTAGACCAGCAGAGAGAGAGAGAGAGAGAGAGAGAGAGAGTGAGAGAGAGAGACCGGTAGCGGCATCAGCACCAGGCCCTCCATACGTACGAGCATACTACGTAGGTAGAAGAGCTAGTGGATGCTTGGTCGTAGCTACGGCGACGGTCGCACCGGCACCACCAGGAGCAGCAGTAGCAGCAGCAGCAGACCTAGCGCAGCATTGCTGCTGAGACCGGTCGGCCGTCCATCTTGGCCGTCGCCGTGGCGGTCCTTATCTGCGCTCACAGCTCCGCTCCTAGACGTCCGGTGATCTAGGGTACTTCTCTCACTGTAACACGCGAAATGCTGAGTGGAACGAAGACAACTACTCCTATCTCACTTTAGGTATCTCTGCTCACCGCTCCTTCCTACACGTCTTCCTTCTGTAACGCCCTCATCTCAAACATTATAGCCACTAGATTTCAAATATCTGCAACATTTTTTATAATATTTTCTCCGCATTGGTCATTTCTATAAAACTTTTTGCAAAATCTATTTTCACTAGTTAGTGATGTTGGAAAATTTAAAAAAAATGCGAGTTGTACTTTTAAAAAATCGTAACTTTGAATCTAATCAGCAGAAGTTAATTTACTTTGTTGATTCTGAAAGAATGGATATTGTAGCTTCAGAAAAAATTTTGGTGATATAATTTACTGTTGGGAAGGAAATTCCCCCCGGGGGGTGAAGTGGGTCGATATCGGAATTGTCGGTTTTCTATGAAATCGAAGCATGGGCTACGGTCACGTATTACATTCGTAAAAATTGAAATAACACCATGATTCTTTTTCTACATTCAACTGAATACGATAGGAAAGATGACTACTGATGCCAAAATTGCCTTTACTTGATTTTGCAGCATGTAATCCGTTTCAACTAACGGATTACATTAACGTTTTATCGCATCACACAAAACCTTCGATCCTAGAGTCCCCGACATTAATTCAAAAGGTTTGAATCGACAGGGTTGAAGCTTTCTCTGCTTTCTGGCAGATAGAAAGAGCGAATAGAGAGGTGGCGATTTTCGCGGTGACTTCTCGTAGGTGATACAAATAACGCAATCAGTATGCAAGGGGCTCATGCATATTTCAAATAGGGCTCCAGGCGCGCGCGTTCGTTTCGCGAGGGTAGTAGTAACCGCGGCGTCGTGGCTAAGAAGGGTTTATGACGGGAGTTGATCCGAGGATCCCCATCAAACCGCCGCGCCAGTATAAGTATTGAACCGTGGCAGTCGGGTCGCGGCTAGTACAACGAGAGCGCCACGAGTGGAGAATTGCGACGAAGGAAACGACCAGGGGATGCTGAGGCGTTTGAAAGTGAGTGAGAGAGAAAGAGAGAAAGTCCGATTCGTCGGGCGAAAACGAGAGAGCCAGATGCCTCTTAACTCCTGCAAACTCATTACAATAAATCAAGCTTTGTTCTGCGGGTGCGAACCCTTCCCACACTCCCTCCCTCCCTTTGCAATGCTATCCCTCCGGCAGTAGCCTCGTTTCTCCGCTTCTGTCTTTCCTTTCCTCTGGCTTACCTTCTTATCTACGTTGTAAAATAAACCCCTTTTCGAGGGAGGCCAAAGACAAACGAAAGTATCACTCGCAAAGCTATAATATCGATTTATGACTCGGATCAACAAAACCGACGAGAAATTTACTAAATAAACAAGCCTTTAGCTTTTCCTCAAGCGACTCTATCATAAATAAATTCTTATTCATAATTAAGGGCTTTTTTTATGATCATAGATTTAAGTGCAGGTTTCTTTATCTAAAATATTGAATTTTTTTTCAATGACGTCGAATTCGATGTAAAATCAGTTATAGGCTTCTCTTCATCAACAATCGCAACAAGCGTCAACTCCAATTTCATTCAAAAATTCGATGCGTGATTTTCCAAGCCGAAAATAATCGGCCCCTCGGCATTGAAAAATGTAGAACAAGAGCGAGCGTTTTCGATAACGTGATAAGGCGAGGTTAAAGCGATGTTTGGCGAGCAGGTTATAGGTTAAACGGTGAGCTAGAGGGGGTGCAACAGGTCGCGTCAACTTGGGTGAATTTTCAGTTCCAGGGCGCGCGTTGTCTGACCCACCACCACTACCACCCCTGGCTGGGATGGCTGGCTGGCTGGCTGGCTGCTCCACCGCCGCCGCCTGCCGCCACTGCTGCTGGCTGTCGCGGCGGCGGCGGAGGCAGGAGAGCAAAAGCGTGGCAGGAGAGCACGCGCCCCGTTCGCCCGCCACGCCATCATTAGTCAATGTCGACGCTTGTAGCAAGTAGAGCCCCGCAGAATGCAGCGACTCCCTGATAACCCCCGTTTGTACACCTTGTGCAAATCCCAACCGCAAAGCCAGAGACTCGCACTCGACGTCCTCTCGTCCTTCGAGTTATACAAGTCAACCCCCAAAAAACAGATTCATCGACATAATCTTCACTCTCATTCGAATTCAACAGTGCGTTACAAAACGATTAGTTTTGCTTTATTATTATCAGATATATCAATGACTTTAGAGACATTCTATAGGAGTTACGCAACGAAAAAAAAATCGCAAATAATTTCTAAAAATCGGATGATGTAATTCCAACAGAGACACTAAATTCGAATTTTTTTTTAAATACATTTTTGAATCATTTATTGTTTTTCACTAAAACATTTTTTTTTATAAATTAATTTTTTTTATCAATTTTACACTTTTTTCCATAAAAACGGATAAAAAAATGGATGAAAATTTTGTTAGCTCTTTAAAAATCATAAAGTCTTCCTTGAAAAATGTTTGTTGGTAATTACTGATTTTTAAAATAATTTTATGAGCTGCTAAGCCTCTCCGAACAAAATAAGTTAAAATAAAATGAGAATAAACGCGGAATTTCAGTACTTATTTGTAGGTACTGTGCCATTTACTGACCCAATGGAAAAACCTCTCCCCCCGAAACTCGCTTATTATTCATTTCGAATCAATTCATTGTCCAGCCTCACTCTCTCATTGCCGCATGTACCGAGTTTCACAGGAAAAGCAAATTGAATTCGGCGGCCACGTTAATGCGATTACGAAACGTCCCGGCAAAAATATCAATCGTATGTGTAATCCGGCTTAACGAGTGCACCTTGTTTGTTCGCTCTTTCACGGCATGCCTGTCGGAAAATTTCGTTCCAACGAGGATAAAAACAGGTGAATGTAATCAAATACATACAATGAAGCTATAGCTTACAAGGCTCTTGCAGTATGAGTCTCCGCATAAAAATAAAATGTAATTACGGCTTTAGCTCAATATTCCTTGCTGATCGCAGAATCCGCAAAATATTATTATTTTTTTTTTTAATCTATTTACAGCAAAGCGTCACTTCAAAACACGTGCTTCATCGATTCCAGGCAAAAAAAAATGAAGGCGTTCTATTTTATTTTATCCATATATATTTTTAAATATTATTTTTATAATTTTGAAAAAAGTATTAATAGTGTAAATTTTCAAATTATTTTTTTGTCTTTATGTGTTCACATAAAAAAAATCCAGACCAAAAAATAATAAATTATAGTAATAAAAAAAAATTAGAACTTCTATTATTTTTTTAATATATAAATGTGGAGATCTGTAAATTAAAAGATCGTTACGAAATATTAATTGCATGTGATTTTTTATCAGTAAAAAACGTAAGCCTTTTTTTTGCCTGAAATTGGTGGAGTTTTCCTTAACTTTCGAATAGTGCTTGCCTCGTTGATTGTCGTCGTAGGAAAGGTCTCTGAAATAGTATTTGCTCAACGTCAAAGAATGATATGTCAGTCGGCACGTGGTTAGCCTCGCCGTGAAACCGACACGCCCTCTACTTGCCTTACCTTATTGGTCGTCCCTCTTCGTCTCTGATTTATTTGGCCAATTATCCTGACAATGTTCTACACGTCGACGAAATCAACCGGAACTGGAAAAAAAAAAAAAATATCCATTCACTGTATAATTTTCCAGAAAAAAATGATGAAAATTGTATTAGGCAAATACCAATAATCAGAAATAATTAACAGAGAAGAATGAAATAAAAATAAAGATTTTGTCGAATTTATTTATTTGCCAAATTATCAAAGAATAAGGCAAAAAAAATTAATATTGACATTAATTTTTATTAAATAGTAAATATAAATAAAAATTAATTAATTAAATAACATTATTGATGAAATATTTGATGTCGAAAATTTAAAAAAAAAATTTGTCAATAATCACTTCACGTGTATAAAATACGGAAAGCTGTATTCATTGGTTTGAGAATGATGTTGAAAATGACTACTTTTTTGTTCATCATGGGTTACCACCATATAAAACGTAGTGTGTGCCCAGTCGTTCATGAATATTTATGTCGCTATATAATAACATTTTTGAGCCACTGTTTAGCTAATCCTTCGGACTCATTTATCGTGGGAGGCAAGGACAGCTATAATTCTTCAAAACGTTCCCGACGGTAGTATTATTATGCGAATAAATATCGTGGGATTAAGTCGCGATGGGGGCGGACGCCTATGAAACACAGAGACAGAGAACAAGAGAGAGGCTTGGATACGGAAGTGAACGAGAGAGGAAGCGAGAGTAGACACAGAGGAGATAGCCAGAAGAGGAGGAAGTAAGTGAAGCGAAACCAGGAAAACGAACGAACAGGTGCAATACGCGAATTCTAGAATTACGGTCCAGTTTTGTTGGCGTGAATGCGCAATATAAATCATCAAAGTCTTTTGTCTCATTTACAGTTATTTTTATTTCTTTAATTTTATTCGTTCACTATTTCTTCATAAATATCACACGTTTAGGCAAAAAAAAAAAAAGATTTCATTTGTAATTAAATTTATTTTGTATTTATTAATAAAAAACAATAAAGAAAAAAACCGTATTTGTATTCTTTTATATCCAGTAATTTTTTTTTTTTTTATATATATATTGTATTTGTAATGCATAAAAAAGAAACTTGTGTTTGATGTTTAAAAAAAAAGTGTGAGGCTGCCGGGTGTTCGATTGATTGGTTAATTTCAAAGAAAGAAAAAAGTAGTCTCTTGCGTTTGAGATGCTGCCGATGAGTATTGACGCTGCTGTAGACTCGGAGGGCTGAGCCCTTCTCTCTCCGAACAAAACACACCGGCAGCATCAACTAAAAGCATAGTGGCTCTGTTTGAGTAACACGCCACATAGTGTTCTGTTGTGTTCTCCTGTCGTTGCTACTGCTGCTGCTGCTGGTGGTGCTGTTACCTTTCGTTCGCCTAGACACTCTGACAGCTCTTTCATCTGCAGATGATTACGGACTCCTCTCGTTTCGAGCTGGACTAAACAGCCACGGAAAATCTACCTGAAAATTACTTGGCCTCCACTGGAAAATAATTAACGCGACAGCTCAGCCTCCTTTTTTTTTTTATGTTGTTTGTCCTTCCTCTGCCGACGTCGCGATATTTACTGACAGCACATATCTTCTGCTCTACAAGTTGAGTAACGTATATGGTCCATTTTAGTTCAAAACTATTTATTCGCCACTACCATAAATTTCGTATCTATTTTTTTTTTTGCTTTAATGTGGTGTTAAGAAATCAGAAAAATAATAGAGAAAATATTTTCTGAAAATAATCTCAATTATTTAATTCCCATGATTTTTATAGAATAAAAAATAAATAAGTAAACAAGTATATCAAACAAAAGATGTACAAGCAGGAAAACTTCAGTGCCAGATCAAAGAGTTACAAAGACGTTGTAAAAAAAAAAAGTCCGCTCAACGAAATGTGTGAAAGATTAAACGTCGCCTAAAAGTTTTCACTCACTAATTGAACCTTCCGGACATTCTGTAGAAATCCAATGTATAAAAGTATTGCGTAACAAACAACGACGGAATAAACTTTCATCGAATTTCTTTCAATTCATTCGCAAACGCCTTTTCATTTGGACGAGAAGAATAAAGATCAACAAGACGTCGAGAAAAACGGCCAACTCTCTTATCGATGCTTTAGCCTCCCTCTCGTTGTAACAATTGGAGACAATAAATAAATGCCAAACTTCTGCGTGACGATCGAGACGCAGATTTCATTTTACCCCGTCGATTTTTCGCGAACTTTTGCCTCCGCTCCGATAGGATCGGGGTAAAAAAAATAGCGAAGACGCAAAGAAACGATCCGGGAGAAAAGCATCAGCGAATATTTTTCTGTCGTCGACGACGACGACGACGACGACAATAGTTATTTTACGTCGACGAGGAAAATCGGACTCTATACGAGACCTTTCGTTTGACCGAAAAAATATATATATATAACTTGGTTTGCAGATAGAGGAAGACAAGCAAACGAGAAAGACTCGGAAAAGTCAAAGTCCAAACGTAACGACATGGCAAAGAAAAGAAAGAAAAAAAAAAGGCGTATCGGTACTACGGGGAAAAAGTCGGGATCCAGTCAGACCGAGAGAAAATTCGTAACTGAAAAAACGATAAAAACAAAAGAAAGAACGGAGGATGGTAGCTGCTGCATTGAAGATATCTACGTATATATATGTATGTATATATATATCGTCGAAAGGAAACGAACGGAGCTTTTCTCTCGCGTTTTTTTTATTCCTTTCAACGACGGAGCACCCTTACGTAGGGTACATGTACCGTTTATGGCCAACCCTTTAGCTTAAAAGCTTTCCGATTACGGAAATAATTATTAAAACCACTTCGATCTTGCATACTTTCTCTCGTAATTAGATATTATTTTATATTTTCATAATTAGAGTCCTAAGATTTCGTGAGGAAAGAATATTTCTGTTTGAAAATCACAGTTGCACTGTTATTTTGTTATTTTAACTTGATACTTGAGATCTTAAAAAAATTCTCTAAACTTCTTTTTTTAAGTAACCAAGTTATAATAATAAAATTAAATAATAAAATTATTTTAAAAAAAAAAACGACAAAAAAATTAAAACAGATCTGTCGGATATATATTTTCAATGATTATCTCTGGCAGAAGAAACAAAATGAGATTTACGTAGCGTATACATTCGTCGAGAGGAATGAGATATACTCGGAGGGTGTATATCGATCCTGATTATCGAGGCGCCGGACTAGCAGAGTCGCAAAGTAAGGAGAACCCGTATTTATGTGAGGGTTGGTGGAGGGGGGGGGGGAGGGATTAAGCGATACGAATTGCGACGTCGCCCGTTCTCCGTTCTTTTCTCTTTCAATCGGTTGCGACAACGAATCGGCATCGAGACAATAATTTTGCCACGTTTCTATACTCTCACCCTGTCTCAGATATTCTCTTGGTGTTGCCGGATTTCTCTCATTGACAAGCGACTAACGTTGTGCGCGTATATTCTCCCGTGCACTTCAAAGCCTGAAAATTAAGAACCGTGTTCAACTATATGTGCACGCGACGTGCAGTTTTGCCCTCATCCTTCGTGTGTGCGCGCCTCTTCGTCGATTTAATCCCCACAGCCAAGAGAGCTCACGAGAGAGCCGAAGTCTTATCGATCGATCTGCCTTCTCCTCTTGGAGATTTCCTCTTTTCAATTCATCGCCGGAGCTAAACTCGGTGTATAATACTTGCGCGAGGCAAAAATAACACTGGCAGCAGACAGTGCTGCGTTAATGTTCACTACACACGTATCGGGTCATGGAGTCATAAATTTAATAAATAGTTGTGCGTTACAGTACAACTATGTTGGTTTATTTTTTTTATTTTATTTTTATTTTTTGCAAATTAATGCTGCAAGGAATCTTGATCAATTGCGATTAATTGAGCTTGGTAATTTTCTTGGCAATAAAATTTGAATTCAATGAGAAAGACTAAGTGTTTCATTTCTTTTTTTTTTTATTTGTGAATAACACTTATTTTTATGTGAAAACATTTTTAGCAACATTTTTTAGAAGTAAATATACTATGTTAATAAAATAAAAGCAAACTTGTCTGGCAGCGTTGTAACGAACGAAAGTTCGACCAACACCGAAATCGAGCATTCGCGTGTTTCCGGCGATTGTAGCATATCAGCTCGATGTACGAGTGTCAAATACATTAATTCCATGCAAATACACAATATCGATGCGTTGAAATTTGTCCAGCAGCGCATTATCAGATGAATCTTTAGGTACGATTAGATAGTTTCTTTAAAAATATTTAGTTTGAGACCAAAACGAGTAGTGCAGCCTTATGCGTTTCCTTTATATGACCATTTGAATATTGATAAACTCGAAAAAAAAATTCAATTTATTTCTTCAAATCAGTTTTTGTTCACTACTATTTTTTCAGCATTTGTGGCCGCTTATATAAATGAGATTGACCCAAGTTTTTCCACATATTGTGCTCTATTGGGGCTAAATATTGAATTGGAAAACATTTTACGCGCGAATAAAGTGTTGATCCGGTAGAAAGTTAATAGTTGAATGAAATGGTGGTACAAACCAGTAGGTGATGTCAGTGGCGTGCACAGAGCGGCTCGTCAAGTTAACCCCGACATCTGGAACATAGTATGGTACAGTGCATCGTCCATACACGGGTGACACGTACGTCCTTCCGGCGACAGGAAGTTAAAGTCAAGTTAAGCTGCCGTCTGAGACATACAGTGAAGGTTGGAAAGGCGAAAGCAACGTTGAGACAGGGGAAGTTGAGCTCTCAGCTCAGAGAGAGAGAGAGAGGTGATACGTGCCAGGTCCATAATACGCCGACTCTCGACTAAGTAAATGTTATTTCCGCTCGTGCATAATTGTGACTCCGCGGGAGAAATGCGTTGACGTTAATGTTACGTTGGCTCGTACAAATGGCGACGAATACTACGATGGGAATGACGAACCATAAGGAGGCGTAACCCACAACAGTTATGACAGTCGGAGCACTCCTTGTTCTTGAATGACGCGTATGAGTAGTTCAGACGATATTCCAAGTAATTCATGTCAAATTACAGCTTCAATCACAAATTGAGTTGCGGAGATTTTAAATTTGATAGTTCATCGGATGTCCATTTTTCTACGATTCGTAAATATCTTCCAAAATTCACGCTTTAGTCAAGTTAAAATCCGCAAATAAAAAATGGTGGTTTCATTATGGCTATGGCATTAAAGAGCGAATCGTCGTTCAACTGAAACTGTCATCAAGAGTAAAAAATCTACAAACATGTACATTGTCGAAGAATAATGTCTGAAGTAACTTTTTTCTTTTTTTTTTTTTATTCGAGAGATATAAAGTGTAATAAATATAGAACACCGATGAATGGTATGCAGGTATCGCAACTCTTCGAGAACTACTTTTCTTCTCCTTCGTCGTCGCTGGGTACAGTAGATAGCCCAGCGCTCTTAATTTACGATCGTCTGGGACTTGAGTCTTCCGGAGAGGGACGAGAGGAGAGGGCGCCGTCTTCCAGCGGTCTTACATAAAAATCAGGAAACTCAACGCGAGGCCGCCACAAATCATCGTCTGTCATCCACGGAACGAATAGCTGCCCGGCGAATATCGCGCTGCGCGGCACCTCGACCGCCGCCATATCCACAAGGACTCTGAGGGCGCTTCGTGCTCTACGCGGGGTGTGCGGTCAGGTTTTAGATGGAACGAGGTACCACGCAGAAGTGGTACGACGAATCTACATCATCCTGTCGGGCCAATGGACCGAAAGATGCGCTCCTGCACTTCGTCGCCACACGGATACTTTTGCCCAACGATGCCACCATGTCAAAGACACGTATTTCCCTCTTTTCTTGCTCCGTTGCTTCTTCGATATTCCGCATTTTCCCTTATCGCTTTCCAACTCTGCTTTGACAATTCTTTTGTTTCTCACTTTATAATTCCTACTTTTTTTACATCGGAAAATCAATGTAAAATCAAATGAACGAAATTCGGATTAATAATTAATCGTTTTCAAAAGGTTTCAGTCAGGATTTTTGAATCCGATCGAATTCTTCTAGCGAAAAATAATAGAGTAGTCATATTCATACCCTTCAAAATCCTCTATTGTTTGATCGTTTTAGATATTACATCGGACTCTGATACCCTATATCCCCAGTACATACGAAAATCCAGTTCGTGAACGTAGTCCGACAAATTCCTGAAGCGAAGGGACGACAGAACGAGAGGGTTTGTCGAAAAAAAAAAAAAAAAAAAAAAAGCGTGGCGGTGCATTGTTCTCGTCGAAGCGACGTGTCTCGCACCGAGGCAGGAGAGCGATTTAAAGGGTGGAAGCCGAGGGGGGACGAGGGAGGGGGTGGGTCTCGCCCCGATAACGACCGGGATAAATCAGCTCATGTCCAAACGAGGTGCTGCTCCGAAATCAATAATAATGGGCAGGAGCCATTAGTAAAATTAATAAATTATGCCTCACATTATGTGCATTGTGAGTCGTAGCGCACGTGGATATACCTACTAGTACATACTAATACTACTACTACTGCTACTACTACTACCACTACTACTGGCTGGTATTGCATGCTATAGGTTCTCCGAGCCCTCGGGTAATACGCCGTTTATCATATTAGTGAATAATCCACATCTCTATAACCCAGAAGCCGTTGCCGCGGGTGTTTCTGCCGGTTTAACTGCCGTCTCTACTAGCGAGAATGTTAGGGTTCTATGGTTTTGTAAACGCTCAGCACAAAAATCATATTAACCTGTTGGTGATCTATCGCCATGGTGGCTATGGCTTATACATACCAAGACGATTATTCCTCACTCGTGAGCTTATTACACTTTTTTTCTTTATGGAGTCTCGGATATTTTTATTGGAGAAACATATATTTTTTTAATACTTGGCAAACAGGTTTTTTTGGAATATTCAAAATGCAGCTTAAATATAAAAATAAAAATATATTTTATAAATATATTTTTATCTAAATATTCGCCAATTTAAAAATTGGCAAATATTTAGAGTTTATTATTTAATTATTTAAGAAACATGACCCAACGATAGTTCAATTTATTAGACCTGATAAAAAATTATGTTTATATTTAAATTCTTAGAGCGCAGTTATTTCTCTTCAACTCTGCCTGAACTTTTTTTTCGCCATGACTCTTATTAGTAATTTCAGGACTTTTGGCACAGAGCAATATTCTCGCTGAGGGACATTATCGCAAACCTTCTTTCTAATCCACGTTTCCGTGTGAGAGGAAGAGAGGAGAGAGAGAGAGAGGTAACACGTCTCACAGGGGGCCAAGGAACAAGTGGTAGTTGTACATCGAAAAGTTGTGACCAAACTCCAATAACCTCTGCTCCTACAGGAGGCATTATACTATAGCTATATATCTATGTATATATGTATACGTAAGAAACACGCGGAGAAACAAAGGGCGCATCTCTTCGTTAATGTTACCGCAGTCAGGCCCCGGAGAGATTATAATAATCTGGGTTTACGTGGCATCTCCCCGACCGGTTAATTTGAGGAGAAAACTTCCGCCATTGCTGCCTCTTCTCTTGCCTCTGCGGCAAGGATTCGCCGTCTCGTCGCTTTACTCGCACTTTCTGCTTCGCTTACTCTGCTTCTTTCCTCTTCTCACCTCCTTATTCGCAATTTGCTTATCTCCTTTCCAAGCTAACGTTACCTTACAAATCTCATTAATCTCTGATAAACTAGAAAATGTTGAAAGACAAAATCATTTTTTTGCTTTCCTCGCACAGGGGAAGCCTTGATTTCATGAGAATTTGTTGATTTTCTGTTTTTCTTTTTTTGTATTTTTGGTTGATTGCGAATAAAGAAGGGAAAAAAGGGTTTGCTTGTGGAAAATCCGTCGATAACATCCAGAAGAAAATCTTGGTGCGCGCGAGTATATATCCATAGAGATAGAAAAGAGGTCGAGACCTCCTCGAGATGTTTCCCGTATTATCGGACGAATCAAATCCCAGGCGACGGCTCGGCCATTCCAAAAGAAAGGAGTTGGGGAATATCAGTGAGTCAGTAAGAGAATGAGGGAAGAAAGCATCATCGGGAGGGTTGGGGAGGATGAAGACAACGAGGCCGATATCCCTGTGTGCTTTTTCCTCTGACGCCACCTTGTCCGAACGACCACGACGACACGATATTAAAACATAAAAATAATATATCGTCGTGCAAGGATCACGTTATGGTTTAGGGAAAGGGGGAGAGGATATGGGAACTAAGGGAGGAAAGTAGCCAGTACTCCTCTGCCCAGTTCTTGACACTCCTCCTCCTCCTCGTTCGCCAATAACCCCATCCCACACGTCCGTTAAGTTCTCTCGTTTGCCCCTCCTGCTCCCCTCAATGTCTTGTCATTCTTGGTTTCTGCGACATGGCTTTCGTTCACTCATACGGCGATACGTGTAGCACGTACGTTACTAAATCATTCACCGCTGTAAAGGGATCTAAGCAGATACGTGTCGTATGCCCATATTGCTTTGCTTTTATGATCATGTTTTCCTTTCACATATAGAAAACTTTGTTTTTCCCAACATTCCTTAATATTTTCATGCCAATGAATCTGGAATGTAGAAAAAAAATTTTAGAATTATTAAACGAGCCTACAAAGTAAGATTTTTAACAGTTAGTTGGTTTTCCGTGATATATTTTTGTCAAAATAGTTCAAAACAAACAGAAAAGAATGTCTAAATAGTCTCCGCTGCCATATATTCCTCTTGATACGAATTAGAGGCAAAAATGGGTAAAGAAAGGCAGACATTTCTGTGTTTCGAGTATATAACAGCCAGGTCATGGGAGCTTTCTAATTATTCAAGAAGCACACTGTTGTTCCCTCTCAGGAGGAGAACCACTAGAAGCAGCAACGTCGGTATCGTTAGAACACTGGACCTCTAGCTAATAATGGCTGTCCGGCTTGCGGTTAACGTTGGTAGTACCCATGGCCAAGAGGTTCGAGTAATCCCTCTGTGAAAGCTCACCCTTCGCGGGCGAAGTCGAGGGTGACAGCCCAGCTACTTCACAGAGAGCTAACTCGCCCTTCGTTGGTCGCGACGTTAGCCGGGGTGGTGCTACTTCAAACGGAATCATCAAAGGTACATCGACCGAGAACAATAGCTAAATCCCCTTGTTATCCGAGTTTCACATTCCCTCGAAAGATAATCCAAGCAGTCGTATATAAACACCGTTTTCTCGTAAGTCATTATTACTGAAACTACAAACTCGACGAAAGAGGTTTTCATTGAATTCACAGGCAGGAATAATGAAAATTTACACCTCCGACATAATAAGACTGGTCAATTGGATGATGAACCAATTTCGTTTATAAGGAGTGGCAGGTTTTCGTAATTTTCAAACTATACCGCTTGTAAAAGGACGAAGAGCCCAGTATGGAGTCTGGACAGTCCAGTATAGAGCCCAAGATGCACAGTGGGACCGGATCAAAACACATTGTTCACCCTGGACGACCTTGATTTCATCTGAAACTGCCTGAACTTCATCCTGGACTCATCATTTTTATCCAGGATCATCATAAAGATAACCAGCAATTGGAAAGTCCTCGATTATGAACGGGACAATCGGTTCTCCGATGAACCGGTGCGACTAGAATGACCAATAAAGATCAAAAGACAAAGATGAATGAACACCATGAAGTAATGTAGATCGATGCAGACGTAGTCCAGGGGCAGCCCCCGTTCGAGTTGGCAGCAGGCGGTTGAAACACCAGTTCCAGAAGCCCACGGAAACAGCAGGAAGATTCGTGGGAGACTTCGTAGGAGGGGTAGAGAGCTTTCGGTTAGAGGTTCGGGTTAGGTATCTATCGACGAGCGCATAGCTTCCTATTAGCGGGGCACTTCATACGGAAGGGATCCTGGCTCGCCTCTCGTCTCTCCTCCCTTTTCGACTCCATCCGCTCTTCTCTTGCCGTCGACGATATCGTATAAATGTGTCGTTAATTACTTACCCAGCGGCCGCGACACCATCGCCGCTACCACCACTGCAGGTTACTCCAGGAGAGCCTTTGGTTCAACGTGGGGGGGTTGAACGTGCTGCTAGGGGGGAGGGTTGTTCTAGATGGGGCAAATGGTTGGGCGTGCAGAAACTCCGACACCTCTACCGACGCAGCAGCCGTTCGAACTGCCCTCTTCCTCTCCTCTCCATCCCTTAGTCGTATTCCACCTCACCGTACTACTAGTCCTCCCCCCTTGAACCCCTCACCGCCCAACCTGTTTCTCCTCGACGTTATGGGGCCGCGTGTTAAGGAAACTAATGTTTATTTGAAAAACTAATTGAACGGGACTCTCGTGTCTACAGCCGGCAATTAAACGAGATTACTGCAGTAGCGAGAGGCGATGGGTGCAGGCAGAAGCGCAGAGGCACACGAAGTACAGTGGAAGGGAAAGAGAGGGGGGATTAGATAGCACGTTGGTAAGATATGAAACGCGTAATGTTTAACTACTATGCCTCCTTCTACCTATACTCCTTGCTTCCATTTTCTGTTTTTGTAGTAGTTTTGAAGCGATGCCAATAATTAATAGTTAGCTTGATATCACCTTGTATTCATGAACCGTGATATAGTCTAAAGACCATTGGTCGGCTGTCTATGTGTTATTGTTGCGGGGTATTTAAAGCTCCAAGATCACGATACCCATGCTTACCACCCTCGTACCGAGAATTCCGATCGTTTCATCTTTCTCTCTCTTGGTGGTTATACTGTCTCGTAATCGTTTTCCCATAAATGTTTGCCCTGTTACCTTTTAGCACCAGTTTCGTGATGTTTTGCATCTTATTTTGTATCCACATCATATATTTCTGAGCACGCATATCAAATGTTGGTAGTGTCCATGTTCTTTCTTCCGGATCAACTGATTCTATAGGCCATTCTACGCCCATTTCTGGAAAAGCGAGGCCCAACAATTAGGTTTTTAACGACATTGATCGTGTGCGTCCTCCGAAGCTCCGGCATGTACCCGAGTTGAAGTCTGTTTCGAGGCACCAACATTCGGATGCGATCAAACCTTTGCCGTGTCTTTTGATAAGTGCAATATTTAATACATATTGGAAATTCCGTCATTCAATCCATCACGTACGTCATGACCTGTTGTAATCCTGTCCTGTTTTCCTTAGACGATCCTATCCAATACAAACGTTCATGTAATATACACCCCAAATACTCCAACCATTTATACAGTGGTATATATCCATATGTTGGTGTTGTACACGAAATATCATACATAGATGTCGACCTATACAGAAAGCTATGGCAGCTCAGGATGAAAGCTCCCAGACACAACCAGCAACACCGCATTGCCCTTGTCTCTGTGTTGTATATCACAGACACCCCGCCATGCCATAACCTGCATCAGCGTCGTATAATACACGGTTAAAACGAGTGTTAGGAAGAGGCCGATACACTACTTGCCACAGGGTTGCATCTTTCGCCCCAACCCCTTGACTTTCATCCCTATAGTATATCTGGCCTGCTGAACCTCTGCGTACTCTCAGCGCGCCCCTTTCTCTTCTACCTCGTCCTTTTCCGTCTCTCCGCCGTTTTGCCAGCTACCACAACCATCCTCACCCTCGAAACGTGTTATGCCGACAATATATTTAGGAAGCATGTAGGCTAACCCCGTTCGGCTGGTGCCACTGTGCTCTGTCCAAAGCTCGCATCCCTCGTCCCGTCTCGTGTTGTAGAAGTTGTCCTACGTCTCTACAACCCCTAAGAGCATCGCAGTGAGCGTCCTTCTATCCCAAACGCCCCCTCCATCGACCCCCTTCGTCCCAAAAGGCCAAGATAGCCAATGTGGGTGGCCTCGTATGCTCGTAACCACCGTTACGATGTGGCATCGACGGTACAGCGTCGGCTGCCGATACTCGCCTACCGTAGATTAATGCAACATCGTACCACGATACCGTCCGACGGGCCAGCCGAAACCAGCTAGGTTGCAGTTAAGCTCTTGCACCCTTTCCCAGCTTCCAACGTCGGCGGCAGCAGCAGCATCACCAGCAGGAATAGCGACGTTCGATACAAGAAGAGGTGGGCGCGAACCTTCATCCCCATTCCCCTTTCTTGACAACCTCGATTTTACCGAACCCTGGCTCCAGTATCACACCACCGGCTTCATTTCTATCTAGCATGCAGTTACCTTACTCCCTCCCTTGACCTCCCTTTTCAATGAGTTGAGGGAAGGCGGCGAGGGCGAACGCCTGAACCCCAAGCTGAGGAACGCTACCATGGCAAGTTCGTAACTTATAATTATTATCCGGCTACCAGAGTATACCGGCTATACATAGTCCGGTACATAGCCGCCGGTTATGCATGGCCACCTCATCATTCGCGCTGGAACCACGGATACGATATCCTCTCCTCCGGTCTGCCTCTCCTCTTCAGCATGCATCCTCACACAGCCCGTCCGGAACGGCGTAACGGATCCGCAATAGACACACAACGCGCCTGGTGTACCGCTACACTCTCATCTCTGCTGTATGCTACGTTTTCTTCAACGTGGCACTTCTCTACATTGAATCCACTACATAGAATCTTACTCCCACAAGGCTCAAGCATTGTCTGATTACAAAAGTCGCTGTTGAAATTGTTTTTAAATATTTCTTTCTATATTTTTGTAGATAGGAATATTTTCTAGGATAAAAATGTCAAAGTTAGAATGTATAAAATATCACAGTTTCTTTTTTTTTTTTGCAATCAACAATAAAGCTTTTATTTCTAGGCTGCATTCAACATTATTTGTATTTCAGTGTTGTGTTTTCCTGTCTCTATGCCCACTACTATTCGCATCAACGTAATTGCTCGCATATTATAATTTATATCGAGATGAGGGAGTGAGAGGCTGAATGAGGACTATTTGGATGTGAACAATCGGCGGCGTGCGCGCGCCGTGACAATGCGCGACCTTAAATCATAATTTGGTTAATGTGGAATGTAATGTCGATGCTGGCACGAGCGTATCTCGACCTGCGGACAGAAGCAAGCCCCGACCGACACCCGACTCTCATTCTACTTCTCTCACTTCCTCGCTCGGCCGTTCCACGGCATGTTCAGCCAGTACCACCCTGTTTACCAGTCTCCCCTTTCTCCCCGCGGTCACACGGAAATGCACAATGCTGCACTCTCTGTACTGCTAACTATTCTATCTCTCTCTCGCACAACACTCTCTAGCTGTGTGAGGGATTATAAATCGTGGCCCAATGAGTGGCTTCCATTCGTTATCGCTGCCGTTGGCACGCCGATTAGGCGAGCTGTTTGTTGGTTTTACCCATGAAATATCGTACCTTCCGCACGCGCTCGTTACAACACCAGCATCGATGACTGCATTCCCGATTAGGCAGCATTGCGACACTAGAAGAATGGCATCGTTTCGCGACCCGTCCATTCATTGCTTATTCGAAATTCAATGATAAATACATGCTTGTACGACAATGCGAGGCAGTTGAAAATTTGCCTTTTTTTATTCTACTGAAATCAAAGTTAATAATGGTTGCCCATTTCGTTAACGAAATAGTAGCAAAATAGAGTGGTGAAACGAAAATAATATAATACCTAAGCGGCAGCGTGACTGGAGTAATATTTTCTGCTTCTACGGGGTCCGCTCTTTCGTTATCGAGAAACAAATGGTCAGATTCGCCACCTACCGGCATTAATCGAAATTAATGAAGTAATTAACACCGGACATTGGTACGAAAGTCCTATTCACAAAAATATATCCAAATAATAATAAATTCCGAGAAAAACAAAACACAAATTTTTATTCAATACCCTTGTGGCAGAAAAGTGTATCGTATTCCGTTTTCCTATAATATTTCGGTCCCTCCCTTAGGATCCAGATGATAAAGCTGCGATGGTGTTGGTGGTGAGAAGATTTTTCGAATTTTCTCTCCCCGGAATACAAGCCAAAGGGAGGGGGAAGTTTTGCGCGACCGCAAATCTTCGGGTCTCGTTCGTAAAAGGAATCACAAGCAGAAGAGAGCGAGAGAGAGAGAGAGTTAGAGATGGAAAGGGATGAGGTTGGGGCGGTCGGCAATAAAAGTGATGTACGGGTCTGCAGCGAAGCGGTCATAGCCGAAGACGGCCGCGGAGTCACTCGTCAGGTTTACGTCCGGGGCGTTCATCATCGGGTGACAGACTTCATTGCCCAGGACTCTCTCGGGCTAGGAGCCATTGCCTCTCTCACTCCCTTCTGCGTATATATATATACGTATATACGTACGTACATTCGCTCCCTGATTCCTAGCTCGGCCGCAGCGTCCTCGAAGCGACCTCGACAATCTACCGCACAGTCGGAACGATTCGACCCCCATCCTGCGGCGCCACCGTCGGAGGGAATGCTTCTGCTGTTCCTGCTCTACTCTCGCTGGGTAGAGCTTCCGGTGATGTACGATCTCTAACTCTCCGGCGTCACCGCATTTTCGATGCTTCACCATCGCCACGACCAATTTTATCTCTCGGACATTCTCTCTACTACCCCCCCCCCCCCCAGCCTTCGCCCATTCACCGAAGAAAACGACCCGAACGCTTTCTCTCGTTCTATCACGTTGCTTTTCTCTCATTCCTGAATTAATGGATGTCTTTCAAAACATGGGCGTGTACATAAGAGGTGGAGGCTGGGAACATGATTTCTGGTGTCTGGTGTGACCGGGATTTCCTCTTTTCAATTCTGTTAATGGTCGAATTTTTGCATCCATTTAGGCTTCAGGCTGGTTAGATATAGGAACCTAAATTTTTCTCTTTATTAGACGAATATATTTTTTTTCAGTGATTGGAATCTTCTATACGTCACTTCTGAGACATTTGTGAAGATTTCAAAAGCATCCTTATAAAAACGTAATGTCGCTTTTGGAAATTGAGTGATTAGACTAAGAATATCCTGCAAAAACGGCCCCTCCGAGTCGACGAAAAAAAATGGAATAACCACAAAGTGTCCTCAAAAAACCTAATGCTATAAAGTTTCTCCAATTCACATAACATTATCACCCAACTTATTTGATAAAAACTATAAAAACCAATATCAAGACCCATCCTTATCGATTCTGTTCAACTGGGAAAGGCGCGTAAAAACTCATCGTCATAAGCCGATCCGAAAATGAAAATATCTTCGGTCTCTCGTTTCCTGTAGTCACCTATACCAACTTCCTATAGCGAATATCAGTGGGGAAGAATGGGGTGCAGTAGCAGCAGCAGCAGTAGCAGCAGCAGCAGTACACTAGGCAGAGGAACGGCGTAGCGCGGAGGCGGACGTACACGAAATCCGATCGTAATTTCAACCGCAGCCCCACCGTACCTGCTAATCCATTCATACGCTGCTTTCCCAGTACTCGAGGCTGCCTCTCTGCCCGGCGTGTGCGTGTCTTTCCCGGCTGTACGGCGGAAACATAGAGCACCACGGTTACAGGCAGCAGCATATATATATACTATATAGCAAAAGCAGAGAGTAGAACGGCAGATCGGTGTGCATGGATGTACACAGAGGTTGGATATATCGGCCGGTATTTTAGCCGCCATGCGGAGGTAATGGATTTAGAAACGCACGGCGGACACCCGCGCGGGCCGCCCCCGTGTTAATAACAATCCATACTTATTGCCCGCATATTTTACCGATCCCCGCGTACCCTCCGCTTGCTACCGACTATATTACAACATATGGAGAGCATAAACTTTTATGGCTACCCTTCTGCCGCGGAGAGAGCGAGCGAGAGCGCCCGCGCGCGCCTTCCAACTCCGTCGCTCCCCCGTTTTGCCTCATTCGAACCGCTGCTCTCTGCACCGTCTCGTCCTCGTTTTTTTTTCCTCTACTTTCACTAATTACGCTACGAGCTTGAGCTCGCGAGCGCAGAGAGCAGCGGTTCGCTTGAATAACCCACGGTTAGAACCTTGGGGCGGGGGGAGGAGGAATGGGAAGAGAGGGTTGGTTATACGAACGGAGTTGGAAAACGCGCCCAATGACTCCGCACGATCTCCTCCCCGCGCTTTGGCCTAATGGTCCGAACGTATCGCTCGTATTCTCTGTGTTTCTCTCTTATTCTTGGTCTCGAGAAACGTTTTTCCGTATAATAGAAAATATATTCCGACGGAATAGCCTACTTTCCGCTACTCGCAAAATTGCCCCGGGTTTCAGGTGTACGATTTGTTGTAAATAGTGGAAAATATATATATTTCGTTTTGTTAGTTTTTAGGCACATATAAAACACTAACAATGACCTTAGTATTGCCATTTGTGTCCATAGGAATCGTTTTGAATCAAATTGGAATTCCAGATCAAAAACTTGCAAATAAATAAAAGCTCAAGATCCTTAATGCTGATCATGCTTTTTTTTCATTCTGTCTCTTAAAATAGAAAGACGTATAAACGAGTCGAAGAGAGATCGACATTCGACTGATGGGCCCTGGTGTGGCTCTAACTAGACGTAATCAACTGAACAGGAGGGAGAACGAGAGGAGATTCGAAGTTGCGCCGGCTAGCGTTTTCAAGCAAACCTTCACCCGTATAGAGTGTGGAGGCGGAGAGGAATGAAGATTAACACTCGCGTCTCTCGGAGGCTAACCGGAACTAATGCTACCGCGGATCAATCTCCTCGTAGTAGAATCTAAAGTCGGGCTTTTGCTACACACTGATCCGATATCTTTCCGCCAGTACTCTATTCTGTCTCTAGTACTCCAGCGCTCGTACATTCTCAACTCAACAACCAATTCTCTTCACACTCCATCGAACTACATCCCTTTCACTGTACTCCCACTATTTTTTTCCTTAAAAATAATACATTTTTTTTTAAATACCAAATAAACCTACCCTTCAAAATTGTATAAAATATATTTGTAATTGAAATTGAAGTATTGAATAAAAATGTTTAAACAGAAATTAATAAAAGATCAGACCGTTTCCCCTACCATGAAAGCCTTCTAATAGAATTTCCCGCAGAACTTTCAATATTTAATTACCCAAATGCTACACTATTTCACCAACATCTCGTGATTCGTTACATGACAACTTGAAACGATCAGCAAAGCGTTCACAGCGTCCTATGTCACTCGGTTATAGCAAATACATATACAAGTTATATGCACACATATAGACCATAGAACCAGTTAGGATTCATCCGTCGATAGATCACAAAGTGACGTGGCGTATAACCAGGCTTGTATTGAGGGGTACCGCGCCACGCGCGTCGCCCTATGTAGGGCCGCACGTAGGGTTGCGTAGAGTTGACTATGCACATAGTAACTGGTATAGCAGTTTGAGTTGTCGTTGTTCTCTCACTTACACGAACTTAAGCATTGCAAACGCGAGTAACAGAGACGGATACAGAATGCGAAGGGCATAAGTGGGTGGTGGGTTGGTTTGGACACTATAGTGGGACGGAGGGGTGCTCTCGACATTGAGAGAGGTGGAGATTGGGGGAGGTTGAGGTGGGGACAGGGGTGGGGAGGGATGGCAGCAGCAGCAGCACACCTAACGGCCGAGCAGCATTGATACGGCCGGATCACAGCCACCGGACCAATGTATTTTACTGCCCGAGGCTTAGCGCTATCGAGGCACGCAGTCACCCGCCATCACTCCGTGCCCGGTATGTAGTGACGGTAATAGTCACTATATCATTGGCTCTTGGTAATACCCTAGCCTACACCCCGTGCCCACCCCCTCCTATGTAATGTTCGAAATCAAAATGAATGTATTTCGGATAGCGATAAATACGTGGCCGATCCCTGGCTGGTAACGCCGTTGCTGCTGCTGCTACAGCCGTTGGCTCGCGCCAATGCCGCATCGCATCGCCGCCGACGCTTTCGAAATGAACAGGTGATCGTAATGGCGCTGCTATATGGTCTCGACCCTTTATTATTATCACTGCCAGCAAACCGGCGCATCACGAAAATCGGCACAGAGAATCCACTGCCGATCATGCAGATCATATACATACGAAAGAAAATTTCCGTCTGGAACCACTTTTGGATTCGGAAATTTGCCAATTCAGTTTTGATTGCACTGGGACGGATCAATTATTGAGGTACTTTGGGATGTTCCAATACCGATATTTTTTAAATGAGTAATTTTTCGGAAGTTTCGTCCTAAAGTGGCTAAAGTGTTAGCATGGCTGAAGTCTCGGCGTGACGAATTTCCCAAGACCTGGGACATGAGCGCGACTACTCATGTCCCGAAGTGGCTAATGTTCCGGAGTGATTATTTCCTCCGATACAACTCGACAGGTTGGGCTGAAAATTTGAGAGAATGCGCGTAAGGATTGTAGAAAACAAAGCTCAAATAATTATTGTTTTTTTTCCCACCCCTGAAGGAAGTTCAAAATTTGCAAACTGAAGGTAAAATTTAGCAAAACAAGGGAAAGTCTGCAGAAGAAAATTCGTAAATTATGAGGAACCGAGGGGGTTGCTTCACGTACAGCTTCACTCGTTTCTTCTCTATATATCTATCTCATTCTCTCTCTCTCTCTCTCTCTCTCTCTCTTGCTCACTGACGAGATGTCGCCGTTTTTCTTTCTCCTTCGGTCTATCTCTCACCGTTGCCCACCAACCTCCCTGTCCTTTCTCTCTCCCTCTCTCGCTCTCTCCACTCGGCCTGGAGATGTCGCGCCCCTAATTTATGTGCGCGGGCTACTTCCCGTTTGCGGAGAAATGCACTTTCTCTCTCTCTCTCTCTCACTCGCGTCGCAGCAGACAGCCTGGACGGTAACGCAAGGGCGAAGGTACGCCCCTGGAAGATATCTATGTATCCGTCGCGGCGTCACGACGTCTCACTAAATCTGGTGCTACGTGTCTGAGCGTCGGGGCCACACCGCCGCCTCGCCCGCTCGTCCCACCGCCATGCCACACACACCGCCGGCTAAATCAACCTGAGTTAACTCCGTCTCATCCGACACGCCGTTTCCGGCTCCGCCGTTCCTACTCGGGACCGCTCTCACCGCTGACAAGACAGTGAGAGCGTGTCTCTAGTCGTTCTCGCTCACTTTCTCTCTCTCTCTCTCTCGCTTCTCTGTGCAACACCATTCGGGAAAACGCCAAGGAGCCACATCCAGAGGTGGAAAAATTCGCACATATTTTCTCCACAGGCGACAGTTGTAAATAATACTGTGCGAACAAACGTAATTTAGGATTATCAAAGTGAGACTATATGGAGAAGTTTTTACATCTCTTCAGCTGTTTACACCACAATTTTATACCATACTGTAAATTTAGTTCTGACAATTGTTTAGAATTTCTTTTCTACCCTCTAAACTTTTTACGTCTAAATATATATTTTTTTTTCTTTGATATAAATGATTTTTAAAATTTTTACAAAACGAAATACATGTTTTCGAAGTAAACGAAAATTAGGGGTGAATTTTCATTGGGATCCCAGTATTCGAGAATTTAAGAATCGAGCGACAGGCAGAAGTCGCGTGAAAAAAAGGTTAGTGCGTCAAAGTAAGCACAGTCGCGTTTTCGTGAATTCATCGCGGCTGTTCGGTAAAGAAAAATTAATCGTATTCTTCGCGCGGGAAAATCCCACTCCGTTTATCCGTGCAGCCGCGAAAATACCCCATCGTTTGTCAGCAGGAATAGTGAATTAATGATGATTGCTGCTCAGGCTCAAGCCTCGAGTGAGTCCTACTACGCTTGGCGCACCCTCTTCGTCACACGGTTATATATCCTTCTGGGCTTTTGCTATACCAAAGTCCAAAGTAGATATAGAGCATTGAGGAGGCTTGCGAGTGAGCGAGCTCGTTTACTTTAATGCAACCATTAACGAACGTTGGGCTGGTTTTCCTTCACTCTTACTTTCGGTCTTTCATTCATTCTCACTTTCGTTCTCCATCAATCAGTCCACAAACGGGGGGGGGGGGGGAAGAATTATTGGCAATGGCTACGATAGCTACTTTAAATAGTTATCGAATTGCAATAATATTTATACAAGCAGAAATAGATATTCAAGGAAGATGCCCATCAAAACTTTCACAAAAGCTTCTTCAAGGTGTCCAAAAGTTTAAACTGGCTCCTCTCTTTAAAAAAAAAAAAAAAAAAAAAATAGCCCCGTTATCGGACAAACTTTACTCAGAACCAAACGTAGAAGCGATAGTTTATCGGCTGCAATCTCAAGCACGTGATGTCAAACCTTCCATCCACAAGAAAACCTAGGCGAAGACGAAAATGTGGCTCTTCAGGCTTTCACTCCTATTCATATGTCTCCAACATTTTCCTCGCAATACTTAAAAAGCCTTCAACACAAAAAAAACTCCTTCATAACGAGAATAGTCGACCGTCGAGAATAAGGAATCCCCAATGGTGAGTTCGAATGGCAGTTGTCAAAATAGAAGATATTTTTCATAGACTTTCATTCTTAACTCGTTCCCTCATGCTTCATTCATACCGCTTCATGGATATCTCTCTCGATATTTGCAACAGATTCCTCCTCTTCTGACCAAAGTCTTTTCCGCTATATTCCATTGCAGTGGAGAAACTTCGGCAATTTCCTGAACGTCTTCGGTAAGTCCGAGAGGTGTCTTGGTGAAGATCTAAGAAGGTCTTGGCGCGGACTGGTGAAACGTCCTTTTGCCCCGCGGCCTCGGCAACTCGTTAAATATCCATGTTGCCAAAAGGGCTGGAAGGGAATAACAACGTATAGGTATGTGGTTGGTCGAAAGCTTCGTCGACAGCTTGCGGGGAAAGTCGCACGATTCCAAGGGTTGGAGTAAAATTTTCGTTGAAGATATACGCCGAGGTGTGCGCGCGTCTTTACCGATTATCTTTGTCGAGTCTATTCGCACGCGGGTTGGAAACTCGGGCCCACTGGACAAGAAGTCCTGTGGAGAAAGCGAACGAGGCGCCAACGACGCGCCGTCGACGGGCGCTATATACACTCTCGTGCGTCCCTTTGAACGGTGTGCTTCACGAATTCACCGCCTCAACGTATGCTTAACGCGCCACGTTAATACCTCGAACTACACTTATGACAGGGGGTCGCAGGCAGGTTGGCTACGAGGGTAAGCGAAATTATGCTTGTCAGGTCCATTAACCGGAGGCCGGTGGGTTCGTAAGCGTCTCTGTCAGGCTTCGCCTCCACACACACACACACACACACATATAGATATATATATATATGTATATGTATAATCGTGTGTACCTAGCTGTGCCAACGAAGGTACGTTGCTTTCGTAGGTCTCTCGTGTGCTTCGCTCCTGTGTGTCGTCGCTGATGCTGTACTGTGTGAGTCATAACCGAGCGGACGTCTTCTGTGACTACATTGGTGAAACGCCACGATGAATGCTTTCAGTTTTAAAGGCTTTGTGCCTCTTGAGGAAATGAATTAGTTATGGTGACGTGGGTAATGAGGAAATGTTAATTCGGGTTAGTTTCACTTTGCAGCGAAAGCCTATGTGTGGATCCTATAGAAGAGAATTATTTCTGTAAATAATTGTTTTTAAGAAAAACGATTTTTGTAAAAGATGATTTTGTTAGAAATTGTTTTGTAAATTATTAATTTTTAATAATAATATAAATCTTTTTTTGTCGTCAGTTCTTAACTAAAATATATAACAATAAAATATCATCTATTTACATAGATGTAAATGTGACAAATATAATTATTGTATATTAAATGTGGCAATTCTGAATATGATCGACAAGAGCAACGAAGCACCGGAAGGGAAAATAAAGCGAGTAAGGTATATTCGAGTTTGGCAAATGGATGGTGACAGAGTGACATAGCTAGATCGATTATATCGTGAAAGCGACTAATCACCGATTCAGTATCAACGTTAACTCTCGCACTCGGCAAGGTAATTATGCAGCTGGCTGTGGAAGCGTTTGAGCCTGTGAGCGCGTCGACGGGGACTGCATTTGTCAGAAGAGGGTGATGCGTCGTCGTGGAACCGTGCGCGGATTTGCCTCCGGGGTGTCATCGTTCAACCACGGAATCCCCGTGCTACCACACCACCTTGCGAGTGCCTCTTCAAATGCTCGAATTACATCACAAAGAGTGAGTATCAAAGCCAGCTGTATTTCACCCAAGTACATTCGAAAATTCAAGGAAATAAAATGAAAATCTTTTTTCTTTTTTCCTCTGATAAATCAAAACAATTGCAGACTAAAGAATTTCAAATACAGAAGAATAAAAAGATTCCAAGTCTGGCAAAATGAATATTAAACAAACAACGCGACAAGTAAATCAAAATTGACGATTTTTTTACCGTCTTATTTCAAGACCGGACGTCTTCCAACGTTGTTCATTTTTAGCTTCATTCACTCACCATTTGGTAACACGACTTCAATGACTTAGCTTGAACGAGCCTACAGCTGGGTCATAGAAATCGTTTTGGTACACGTAAACGCGTCTGTTCGCCCTCTCGCTACTTCGTTACTTCGCTATTTCGGTAAGATGAATGGCCTTGAGCCAACGCGGCCGGAACACGACGACTTGGGAGCAGTTTCAAGTGGAATCCGACGACGATCCCTATCCCATTGTTCGACGCACCAGGTTGATCAATGTTCGCCAACTATTCGCGTTAGTATAGCGGCTATAGTCGGTGCCGCGTCGAGCGACTCCAGAGAGAGGATCGGTCGGCGGGGGAGGGGTTTAGCAGAGTTAAGGTGAGAGGATGAAGGACGCACAGAGAGGACTCGGAAAGCTCCTCCAACCCAACTGCCTGAGGAAAGCTACGGTCGCTGCATCCGCAGCCTCGCGAATGCTGATGCTGGACGTCGTTTAACGCCGCAGAGCCAAGACCTCGCCGACTAACTGCGCGAGAACAATCGCTCCTCTAAGATTCTATAGACGGAATTACCGTTAATCCAAGTCGAATTACGAGTATGGTATAGAAGGTGGTATGGGAGCGAGGTCGTCGCGATGTTGGCTGTTGGCAACTCCTACTTCCTTTCCGGTTGCCATTATTATGCCACGAACCGCGACCATTATGTCCCCATGTCTTCTCCGCAACCGTTATGGCGACTCGATAAAGTGCCACAATTTGCCGACAATGCATGATCTATCGAAGGTACATCAGTCTCATTCAACTAAATCTACCAGAAATATTAGCGAGGGCTCAGTGAATCCAGTACATTCCAATTTCAGAAAATCTAATTTAGCAAAAAAAAAAAAAAAAAAAAAATCGTCGCCGGCAAATTGAATAACATTCAAAGTCCTAGCAAATCATAGAATTTGCTACTAATCCCAAACCAGCCTTAATATTGGAAAATGTGTGTTCACCAATCGGTATCAGCCGCGGTATTTTCTCCAGTCCAACCAACCAAAATCACGTTACTCTTTCTCTCTCTCTCTCTCCCTCTCTCTCCTACTCTCACCAAGCGGCACGTAATACAGCAGAGCTACCTACCTACAGAGTCGAGATACCCGCCTCCATACAGTAGTAACCGCTCGCGCAAGCAGTGACCTCCGCCTATAATCTCTCGCATATCCGTTGTTCTCCAGGGCAATAAACAGTTTCCGCTAATAGCACAGTGTCCTCCTCCCCCCTGTAACACCCCGTATAACGCATAAGAGGACTTGCTGCACCCATTCGTACGCGAGAACGAGCGAGTATAGAGACAGATATAGAGGAAACGAGAGAACAGAACCACCGTGCGAGCGGTAAAATACTAACAGCAGATGGTACAGAGGAGGGAAGGAGGGGTGGGGGGAAGGGGTGCCAGCGGGAAGGTTGGCAGGCATGTGGCCTGAGGGGTGGTGAACAGCAACGAACGCAAAGGGGGTTACCCAGAGGCTGCTGTTACTGGTTCTGCTGGGTGGGGAAACGAAGCAAGTTGTATCTCACAGATCTGTCGCGTGATTAAGCTTATTAAACGCTTAACTCACAGGGTGGCCTGGCTCTGCTCTCTGTTTTACCTTTGGGCGCTCTCTGAGTATCGCTATAACAGTGCCGCATAGTTTTCCAACGCTGGGCGTCGAGAGGTGGAAGGGTGGCTCTGGAACCATGACTACAGCATGTGTATTACGTCCCCCTTTATGAGTGCAAATTTCTGTAGATATGTATGTGTCTCTCTATATTATAAAAATATCTCGTCGCGGCCGCGCTGTACGATAATCGAGCGAACCCGGGGTCAATTGTCACATCAAAACCCGAATTTTTGTAAGTCTCCCAAGGGCTGCTCAAGCCCGGATTTTTTCCATATGACAACCTTGATTTTTCCAAGTCCCCCCATGAGACCTCCTTCCCAGGGCTTGATTTTTCCAAGTCCTCCCATAAGATCTTCTTCCCAGGGCTTGATTTTTCCAAGTCCCTCATGGGACCCCGCTGCAGCTCCCCTAGTATATGTATAAAACCATGTTTCAGCTCTTCCTGTCTCATTTGTGCCTCTTACTTTTCCACCCCTATCTCATTGCCTCTTTCTCCGTCTCTTTCTGTATTTCTCTCGACGTCTGCGAATAGAGAAGGGGGATCTGGAGGCACGTCTGCCAGAACTCCAACCGGCAGTGAACCAGGAACAGGAACAGCAGCACCAGCAGCGAGAGAACAGCGCCGCACACCAAATCATTGTTATTACGGAATATTGCGCGGGGTTGCATCAGCCTGTGCATACTCTGTGGCCAATAAAGTGTGGTTACGTCCCTAATATGCTGAATCTCAATTTTCAACGCTAGTCGAGGATGTTGAAAGTCAGGGCTGGAGGGTTTTAAGAGATGGGAGGGGGCGGGGAAGGGGGAGGAAGCAGGAGGGAGAAGAGGTTGCGTGCTTGGAATGGGAGCGCGAAGATGTTGGGAATGTTGGAAGTTTGTTTGCGAGACATCCGTGTCAAATATTTGAGGCTGGATGGCGATGATCGCTACGTGAGGATCGAAAAATTCATATTTTTGGATTTTTTTTATTTTTTGTAAATCTCAAGATTTACAAAAAAGAAAAAATATAAAAGGACAAAAAAATAGATTAAAAATTATATATTCCTTTCCATTAAAAAAAATGCCTAAGCAACATATTCCCTTAAGAATCGAAGCTTGATGCAAATCCACAGTAGTAAATTCATTTTTTTTTCTCGAATTCATCGCCGAAGGAAATATAATAAAAATGATAAATAATAAATTTAAAACAAAATAAAATAAACAAAAAAAAATCAAGCACCCAACGGGAAGGTGAATTTTCACGCAGGATATAACGCCGATTAGCGTTCCCGCAACCGCTCGATAAAATAATTTATCGAATATATTTCAATTTCTCGTGTATTATGTTTTTACCCCGCAATATACACACTGGTCACACAGTACACTACACACTCTCTGTCCGAGTGCGCGAGTCTCTCTCGCTACTGTTCCGAAAGAGTAATTCAGTGGAAAATATAAATATTCATTTGCGGAGTGGGGATTTAAAGCGAGCGAGTGAGACAGAACGGGTCAACAGGCACAACAACGAGAGGAGCCCAATGATTTATATTGGCAAAATAATAATTTAATTTCACCGCAGTTGGGCACGATACAAAATTGCACGACAAAAATAATAAATAAATTTCTGGTGCGCCGCCAGCTCATGTCGATTTGGTGGGGAAGAGGAGGAGGAGGAAGAGGAGGTGGTTTCGCTCCCTCCCTCCCTCTCCTTCATCCCCAAAGGCATCGACACAGTGGAAAGAGAATCAGCACCCCTCGTTTGACCCAACCCCTCAATTCGACCACTGATTTCCACGTTACTGGTGAACTTCCAAACTCCGCGATGAACGTTCGCCTTTTTTCCAAATACAGGTGCATCGCGCGCCGAATATATTCGCCACAAATCGTTAGCATTTTTTTTTTCCTTTTTTTTTGTTTTTTTTTTTTTGAGGAGATATTTATTACGAAATATTCGGTGTGGCAGTTTTACTGGCCAGTTTACTCGATATACAGGCTTCGATGTTTCATTGATGTTACCTTAATACATTTACACACAAATCAACACCAGTCATACAGACTCATATTTTATGACAGAATTTTTACACAAAGTATACGAAAAAAATTGAAATAATGTTTTTCTCTACTATTTTTATATTTTTATTTTAGAAATAATGTTTATATTTCCTTAAAAATTTCAGATAAATAAAAAAATATCAGCAAAATTGCGCTGAAAGATTAGTCAAAGTCGCATATGCACGAAATGGTTTTAAGTCCGAAGCTAACGATTGAACGTTTATAAATGCTGAGGATAGCGAGATGTAACCGAATGGGGGAGTTAGAAGAGTGGAAGTAGTAGAGAGAAGCAGCTCTACCCGTCGGCGTTAATGGTTCCTGTACAAACATTCATTACTTGCCCCTTAGTGTAGGGTTGGCAATATTGTTATCTTAGATTTATAGATGTAACGGATGGCGAACATAGCTGCGTGTGAGTAAGAGCATAGAGCAGTTTGGCGCTGGGCAAGCGTGTACAGAAGAAGAGGAGATGGAATGGGGGTACGATGGACCACTTGCTTCGTTGGACATTAAATGTTGTACCCATTGGATGCCACGAATCGTCGTAGGGAACCCAGACTCTCGTGCAATGTCTCATCAAAACCCGAAACGGAGACCTAGCCAAAAACTTTCAGGAATCCCATCAACCTTCTTCCCTCTCTGAAAGTAAAACGCCCATACAACATCCAAGGCATTCCATATAACAATTCACACAGGATGAAAATTGACCCTTTCTCATTTCCCTAATATTTTTTTGCTTCTCGCGTCTTCAAACACTTAACATGGCGTTAAAATGTCGAGAAATATAGATTAGAAACAGAAAAAAAAAAAACCTCACGACGAAAGGATATGATTTACTCAAGGATGACAAATGTGATTAATGAAATATTTTCAACTGTCGAGTTATATTACCGTCGTTAATAATTCAAAGAGGGTGAAGATTCCCGACAATTTACTTTACGCAACGCCAGGAAAAAAAAAAAAAAAAACGTGACCACGACGGGCTTGGAACTCGTCTCAGTTTGACAAATGAAAAGTCTGAAGCTGCGCGAGAAAAAAAAAAACAGATCCTCGTTCATACGGAGGCACTTTAAGGACGAGGACGAGTGGTACGTCATAGGTATTGCACTCATAAGGAGAATGAACCGTATGAGAGAACGTGCTGATGGTATATAAGGCATTTCATATCAAACCAACCGTTAAAAAAAAATTCTCAAATAATTTATAAATATAAAAAATACTAAATTCATCATTTTCAAAAAATTATGGAGAAAATTTCCATTAAATTTTTTTTAATTTAAAAATTATATTATGGAAACAGTTCATTATATATATTTTTTAAAAGTATTTTTAAAAGTGTACGGATTTAATTAAATAATCTAAAATAACATTTTACTGTAAAATAATTTTCAAAAACAAAAAAAATTGATACTACTTTTTTTTTTTTTTTTTAAGTGGATGAACTGATACGGAATGCCTTACATGGCGTTAAGTAGAATTGAAACTCGTAGTGCTAAACCAAGACTGTGGATAGAAAAGGAACTTTCTATCTCTCCATTCGTCTCTCTTTGCCTCACTCAACTCGTCCATGATTGATAGTGGTTTGATTCAGTCAGAGTAGACAGCGGCCGAGTCGCTCACATTTTCCGGTTGATGTGAGCATCGTTTATCATCACGAAGGTGATCTCCAAAAGCCCCTGCTGCTCCACACTTTACTGCTATACGAGTAGAATACTGTAATATATATATATACACTGTATTACTCGGACCACATTTTGTCTCGTGTTTCATTTTAGCGCATCAACAGTCCCTTGTTCTCTCTCTCAATTTCGTCGTATTATCTCTGTATAACAACAACTAAATTCTAACAATTTTTTTTTTGCCATAAAGTATACAATTCGTACCCCTTTCGAACTGAGATGGTGTTACGTCTGGCAATTTTTATTTACCCGGCATTTTTTCTTCGGGATTCGTTTTTTTAAACTCCAAAATTGTCATTTTGGTTCAAATTTCGCTTCAAGTCGTCATAGTCATGATCGTCGTCTTCGTCTTGATATCACCGATGCTCTCTCTCTCTCTCTCTCTCCTCCACTCTCAAATCCACATTACGTCCAAACGACGCTTTTATTAACCCTTTTTAATGCATATTAACTAGTCTCGAGCTCAGCAAAAATTAATGGAAGAATCGTATAGTGGGCTGGGTCAGGTTGTTCACTCGAGCTCAGAGGGCGCTTCGAGTGGAGCTGGAGAGGAAGCGCACGTTGCGCGTTGAGAAAGGGAACGCGCAGCATGTTGAAAGAGCGAAGAGAGAGAGAGAGAGAGAGAGAGAAAAAGAAGAGATAGAGAGAAGGGGTTGGTAGGAACATTCAGGAGTATCACCGTTAGCACTCCCTATTAGCAGGGTTCTTCATTGGTGCCAGGGAGCGCGCGCGAGCGAGCTTCGGCCCTCTCTCGCAAACGATATCGTATAAACGCGTCGTTAATTACTTACCCAGTACTCGTGGACACCTCCTTCTACCTTTTCTGCCACCCTCGATCCTTTCAATGCTCCTTCTCCTTCCCTCTCCCTTTCCCTCTTCTTCTCTCTCTCTCTCTCTGGCTTTTTTCACCAGTCGGATGTACGTATCTGCTTTCTCGCACTGCTCTCCCAACGTTACGATCCGATGTGTTAAGGAAACAAACGTTTATTCGAAAAAACTAATTGAACAGGAAGCCTTTGCTACTACTCGGCACAGAGCATGCATGCCAACCCATTCCCTGATGATACCCCGCCTTCCCAGTGTCCTATTCTACTGCTTTGCTGCCTCCCTATAGCTACAGTTAAAGGAGATTATTCCAGTAACTGGTCGGACACGAAGATGGCCAAATGCAACCATGCAGATATCACTATGTTAGCTGGACACAGCATTAAAAAAAAAAAAGAAAAAAAGAGAGAGAGAGAGAGAGATGGCAAGATAATTAATTTTCCAATGTGGAAATAATAAAATTGCAAACAAATTACATTTGCGTGCTAAATTCTGTCAGAATTGATGTTACTAAAAATAATTTATGCTTGTAGCGACCACTGTATATAATCTGTAGGAAGGCACCGGCAATGGAGTGGTCAATGAAATTATGCTCATTGATTTCAACGTTTCGAATCTTCGCCCGATATTTAGTGAAATTATTTTTGAATAAACTTTCATTACAATTCAATTACAGATATCTTTTCCACCTTCCATGATTCTTTTTAGTATGAAATTTATGTTTCTCTCACTGATAGTTGTTCTAAACATTTATATACACTGCTTTTTTCTTGTAATGTCCTTGATTTGAATTTGAGAGTTACATTCCTTCTTAGGCTCCCGAGGCTTATCCGAACGACCACTTTTTTTCGAAAAAATTGAGATATCGAATTTTTCTCTTCGCCATTCGTTCCAAGTGGCATATTTCATCACTGAATTTACCCTCTAAAATCCTTTTTGAGTAATTTTGTCGAAATTCCCATTTTTCGGCCAATGGCCGGTGCCAAACCTTCGAGAAAAAACTCCGCCAACGGCAACTTTTTTTCGCAAAAATTGAGATATCGAAATTTTTCCGTCACCATTCGTTTCAAGTCGCATATGGCATCACTGAATTTACCCTCTAAAATCCTTTTTGAGTAATTTTGTCGAAATCCCCATTTTTCGGCCAATGGCCGGTGCCAAACCTTCGAGAAAAAACTCCGCCAACGGCAACTTTTTTTCGCAAAAATTGAGATATCGAATTTTTTCCGTCACCATTCGTTTCAAGTCGCATATGGCATCACTGAATTTACCCTCTAAAATCCTTTTTGAGTAATTTTGTCGAAATCCCCATTTTTTGGCCTATGGCCGGTGCCAAACCTTCGAGAAAAAACTCCGCCAACGGCAACTTTTTTTCACAAAAATTGAGATATCGAAATTTTTCCGTCACCATTCGTTTCAAGTCGCATATGGCATCACTGAATTTACCCTCTAAAATCCTTTTTGAGTAATTTTGTCGAAATCCCCATTTTTCGGCCAATGGCCGGTGCCAAACCTTCGAGAAAAAACTCCGCCAACGGCAACTTTTTTTCACAAAAATTGAGATATCGAATTTTTTCCGTCACCATTCGTTTCAAGTCGCATATGGCATCACTGAATTTACCCTCTAAAATCCTTTTTGAGTAATTTTGTCGAAATCCCCATTTTTCGGCCAATGGCCGGTGCCAAACCTTCGAGAAAAAACTCCGCCAACGGCAACTTTTTTTCGCAAAAATTGAGATATCGAATTTTTTCCGTCACCATTCGTTTCAAGTCGCATATGGCATCACTGAATTTACCCTCTAAAATCCTTTTTGAGTAATTTTGTCGAAATCCCCATTTTTTGGCCAATGGCCGGTGCCAAACCTTCGAGAAAAAACTCCGCCAACGGCAACTTTTTTTCACAAAAATTGAGATATCGAATTTTTTCCGTCACCATTCGTTTCAAGTCGCATATGGCATCACTGAATTTACCCTCTAAAATCCTTTTTGAGTAATTTTGTCGAAATCCCCATTTTTCGGCCAATGGCCGGTGCCAAACCTTCGAGAAAAAACTCCGCCAACGGCAACTTTTTTTCGCAAAAATTGAGATATCGAATTTTTTCCGTCACCATTCGTTTCAAGTCGCATATGGCATCACTGAATTTACCCTCTAAAATCCTTTTTGAGTAATTTTGTCGAAATCCCCATTTTTCGGCCAATGGCCGGTGCCAAACCTTCGAGAAAAAACTCCGCCAACGGCAACTTTTTTTCGCAAAAATTGAGATATCGAATTTTTTCCGTCACCATTCGTTTCAAGTCGCATATGGCATCACTGAATTTACCCTCTAAAATCCTTTTTGAGTAATTTTGTCGAAATCCCCATTTTTCGGCCAATGGCCGGTGCCAAACCTTCGAGAAAAAACTCCGCCAACGGCAACTTTTTTTCGCAAAAATTGAGATATCGAATTTTTTCCGTCACCATTCGTTTCAAGTCGCATATGGCATCACTGAATTTACCCTCTAAAATCCTTTTTGAGTAATTTTGTCGAAATCCCCATTTTTTGGCCAATGGCCGGTGCCAAACCTTCGAGAAAAAACTCCGCCAACGGCAACTTTTTTTCACAAAAATTGAGATATCGAATTTTTTCCGTCACCATTCGTTTCAAGTCGCATATGGCATCACTGAATTTACCCTCTAAAATCCTTTTTGAGTAATTTTGTCGAAATCCCCATTTTTCGGCCAATGGCCGGTGCCAAACCTTCGAGAAAAAACTCCGCCAACGGCAACTTTTTTTCGCAAAAATTGAGATATCGAATTTTTTCCGTCACCATTCGTTTCAAGTCGCATATGGCATCACTGAATTTACCCTCTAAAATCCTTTTTGAGTAATTTTGTCGAAATCCCCATTTTTTGGCCTATGGCCGGTGCCAAACCTTCGAGAAAAAACTCCGCCAACGGCAACTTTTTTTCACAAAAATTGAGATATCGAATTTTTTCCGTCACCATTCGTTTCAAGTCGCATATGGCATCACTGAATTTACCCTCTAAAATCCTTTTTGAGTAATTTTGTCGAAATCCCCATTTTTCGGCCAATGGCCGGTGCCAAACCTTCGAGAAAAAACTCCGCCAACGGCAACTTTTTTTCGCAAAAATTGAGATATCGAATTTTTTCCGTCACCATTCGTTTCAAGTCGCATATGGCATCACTGAATTTACCCTCTAAAATCCTTTTTGAGTAATTTTGTCGAAATCCCCATTTTTTGGCCAATGGCCGGTGCCAAACCTTCGAGAAAAAACTCCGCCAACGGCAACTTTTTTTCACAAAAATTGAGATATCGAATTTTTTCCGTCACCATTCGTTTCAAGTCGCATATGGCATCACTGAATTTACCCTCTAAAATCCTTTTTGAGTAATTTTGTCGAAATCCCCATTTTTCGGCCAATGGCCGGTGCCAAACCTTCGAGAAAAAACTCCGCCAACGGCAACTTTTTTTCGCAAAAATTGAGATATCGAATTTTTTCCGTCACCATTCGTTTCAAGTCGCATATGGCATCACTGAATTTACCCTCTAAAATCCTTTTTGAGTAATTTTGTCGAAATCCCCATTTTTTGGCCTATGGCCGGTGCCAAACCTTCGAGAAAAAACTCCGCCAACGGCAACTTTTTTTCACAAAAATTGAGATATCGAATTTTTTCCGTCACCATTCGTTTCAAGTCGCATATGGCATCACTGAATTTACCCTCTAAAATCCTTTTTGAGTAATTTTGTCGAAATCCCCATTTTTCGGCCAATGGCCGGTGCCAAACCTTCGAGAAAAAACTCCGCCAACGGCAACTTTTTTTCGCAAAAATTGAGATATCGAATTTTTTCCGTCACCATTCGTTTCAAGTCGCATATGGCATCACTGAATTTACCCTCTAAAATCCTTTTTGAGTAATTTTGTCGAAATCCCCATTTTTCGGCCAATGGCCGGTGCCAAACCTTCGAGAAAAAACTCCGCCAACGGGAACTTTTTTTCGCAAAAATTGAGATATCGAATTCTACCCTTCGCCATTCGTTCCAAGTGGCATATTTCCACACTGAATCTACCCCCTAAACACCTTTTGGAGTTATTTTTTCGAAACCCCCATTTTTTGGCCGAAGGTCGGCATAAGCCCCGCTCCTTATCGCTCGGCTCGCTCGGATAAGGAGTACGAATATGATGGAAATTTAAAGCAAGAGGTCGTCAAGGATGAAAAAGAAGCAAGATGCCAGATCTGTATGTCGATTAGAGGAGGGGAAGGGAAAGGTGAAAGAGGGAAGAATATACCAGGGAAGAGGTGGTGATGGTTTCTGGCTCGGATAGTCGCAAATCACTTTAACTGCGCAAGGAGCAGTTTCGAGCCGCTAATGGCGTCAAGTGTCTCAGATACCGCGGGCTTCTTCGGGGTCGCGTCGTTTCGTGCCACAGCTACCAACACATCCTTTCTGGTACCATTCGTCCACACAGCCAACAGCACAACGCTATCTTCCAGGTCTTTGTTTAAATTTCTTCTTTTTTTTCCAGAATTTATTAGGTCTTCATGCTGATATCACCGCCAGATAAATATACAATTTTTTTTTCATTAATTTTTTCAAAATTGAGTCATTAAAATCATAGTCTAGAAAAAAAAATCTAACAATTATATTTTTTAAATCTATTTTAAAAAACTACAAAAAAAAAAAAGAGGTTTTTCAGATTTTTTTCCAAATTTTAAAAATCTGTTCGATAATGTCTTAAAAAATTGTACATAATTAACAATGTGTACATTTTTTTTTTTTTTTAATTTAGCGCTTTTCAGAGTTACGTCAATCATGCAAAAAATTGTGACCCCAATTGGAAGGTTCAAGGATCAGAGCCTAGCTCGAACCCAGGTGGAATGCCCCATATAGATATAACGTAGTAGATACACTCAGTAGATACAACGAACGATGATAATAGCGAGCGTGGCAAGGCAAGTTTGGAATGTAAACGCGTTCCTAACGCTGTACGAGAAGACAGAACATTCGTATGCACTATACATGTATACATGTATTTATATATATATATGTATAGCAGTGTGTACCAACTGGCGCTGTGCTGTTAGAAGGAGACGCGGAACGCGGGCAAAAGCGAGAAATAACGAGTGAGGGTCGTTATTTGTCACAGTAAGCGGCCTTTCTCGCAGTATTATTTCCCGCAAAGTGTTATTAACTGCTCTCATATTTCGACTTTTTTTTTTTTTTTTTTTTTTTTTTACTGGCTCTGCCTTCTTCTTGTTATTTCCTTTTGACCGATAGAATGTATGTATGCAATGCCATAGGACGCTTCCTCTCTCTTTCCTCCAACTTTACTTTCTACCCCCCTTTTTTTTTTTTTTTTTTAATCGTTAATGGCGTCCGTTCATTTCGTCGCTAAACACCGTGGTCGCGAGTAGTTATTTAACTGAAATTTAAGCGCGGAAAAGCATGCGCTCGGAAAACGGGCAAACGGACGTCACCCGAATACCAGAGCTTCTGGACTGTCGCAATTTATATATCTGTGTATATATGTATATATCCACCGGATAGGAGATTTCTACCCCCTTTTTTGGAGCGTTACACACTAAAGTTAATTCTCCGAATAGCCCCCAGAAAACGGATTGTCACGAGATACCGGAAAGGCTTCTAAATTCTACGCCCCTTTTGGGTTTTACGAGTTGCGGTTAACGACGAATTTACTGGTTTGTATAAATATATATATATATATATATATAGAAGCGCTAATCGATGAATTTAAATGCCTCGTACATTTAACATAATTTTTTTTGTCTAGATTATTTTTTTTCATTTTGTAAAAAAAAATATTCAAAAAAAAATTTTGTTGTATACACATATTTTTTAAAAAATTATTTGAATATTTTTTTTGTAGTAAGTTTAATGTTTTTCATTATGTTTTTTTTTATTGTCCGAAAAAAATTTTTTTAAATGTTTTGATTATATATTTTTTTGCAGTAAAACAATTTTTTGGTAAGACAATAAAAAAAAAAATTACGAAAATATTTTATTTTGCCCAAAATAAAAATTCCATAATTTCTAAATTCACCCAAGAATTGCAAAAACAATCTACATAAAAATGAGCATCATTCGCAGACTGTCAAATTTCTTATTTATATTATTCCGAACTATATTATTCATATTACAATTACGATATTATTATGATAATAAATGACAATATTACTGTACTTCAATATCCGTTTAAACAATTCATGTCTATCGAGAGTCCCTCAATAAGTGTATACGATGAAAGCCGATTTTTTCTTTGTCGTTGTTTCCATTATTTATAAATTTATTTCCCCTTTTTGAGCGAGTTTATCTCGATATTATTATTTATTTTTTTTTTATTCATTTACTTTTTTTTTTTTTTCATGTCCATTGCACAATTTAAAGGTTTATCGCAGCATTCATTAAATCCATTGGTATTACTGGTGATGGTCCCTAGGGGGTTGATTACCCCCTGCCCCCAGCCCCTACCCGCCCTCCCCCTCAATCTACTATTACCAACCCTACGACGTAGCTTTTGCCCGGTTATGTCGGTGGAGGTAGTGGCGGGTAGTGGTTTTCGAATCATCCCATCGTCTGGAACACACGTCGGTGCTCGAAACATTAACAGTTGACATACGTCACGAACTGGCAAGCATCAGAGCCGTCACCTGTCAGCTACCGGTCTGAACGAATTATTACGGGATCGCATCAGCTGCGACGTGCATCCCACGTACGAGGCATTCTCTGTCAATTAAGCCACATTTTTTTCTCTGATATCCTTTCTAATATATTTCATAAATTAGCCGAGTGATTTGAGTATCACTTAAGAATACTTTCAGTTCATCCTTTCAGATTCATAGATTTTTTTTTCAAATCATTTTCACGTACTAATAAAATTAATCATTTGTCCAATTTTTTTTTTTCGAATTAATTAGACACTGTACAATGATTTTTATAATTTTTTGCTCGAGAACCTAGATTAGCTTTTCAAATTTTTTTTTTTGTGAGATTAATAAAATCGATGTTAAAGTATTAAAATAATTTTAAAAAATTAATATTGAACAAATTTTTTGTCTCACTTATAATTTTCGAGATACGTCACTTAAAAAAGAAAAAAAAAATTGTAAAAGAGAAAACGAACAGAATTTTTTTGTCGAGGCATTAATGAAATTTTGCTAATTATGAGAAATAACTGAGGAACAAAATGGGCTTATTAACATGGAATGCATTATGTATATTGCACGTGCATGTCGACGAGAATAGCGAAAACCGGATTCGCGATGATACCTCCACAAATATTACTGTGCAATGGGGAAACCACATCAGCGTGTACATAGTGAGCTGACTGATAATTGTTATACACAGCTGTGGAGGCGCAGTATTCGATGAACGATGAGGGTAGGACTCTGTGGGAATGACTGTTGAGTTCTCTTCTGTGATAAAAAAATTAAAAAAAAAAAAATAAAAAAAGATCAAATGAGTCTGGAATCATGTCTCGTTAACGTGGCACAGCGAGCATACACACAGTCCGATGACGATTCGACATTGACTGCTGCGCTGCATTCATGCCTGCAGTTTTATTGACGCATTCACTGATGCATGTCTATCTCGATGATATTTCGATGAATAAATCAACATGGAGAAAGAAAAAGAAAAAAAAAAAAATGGGAGAAAATGGAAAATTACAGTGAAGTTAAATATGTGAATTATGTCACTTGCATTGAATGACACGTAAGCATTGACAATCGTCATTTAAAGGGAATTTCATGGGACGCCTTACCATTAAGGATGCATTTACACAAATATACTGATATGGTTGATCCCTTCGTTAAATCCCTCCAGCTCAGAATCAATGTTAATCATGAAACAATCTTAATACGTCCTCGAGTCGTGATTCGCGAGCAATGACTTTTCGTCCTCCTCCCCCGAATCACTTGATTCCGCGGAATGGCGAAGAGCGAAAGTCCAGTGAAGCAGAGCTTTATGAACTATGCTCTGTTGTCTCCTTGGTATTATTCCGTTTGCCGGGGGAAGGATGGCAAAGTCGAATAGGGGAGGAGGGGGAGGGGTTTTACTGGGCTGCTGATTCATCGAGTCCCCATTAATTACCGACCGCGCCTTTATTCCTACGCGAAGGGATGAACCTATTGCTCACAGAGCGGTTAGACGTCGCGCCGAACGCTCGCGATTCGGTGCCATTGTTCTTCGCGTCGTTCACACACACACACACACTAATACACGATCCTTCTGCACCTGCCCCGGTGCCCCGCACAACCTACCAAACCAACGCCTCACCTCCTCCTCCTCCTCCCCCCGACAGCCCCCACCCACCTCGATACCTTCTGTCTCGTCGATAATTTTCAGAGTGAAATAAAAATGAGGAAAAGTGGGTAGTACAGCTTTTGCCAGGATGAGGAAGTGTGCAGAAGGGGGCGAAGAAGGGTGAGAAAGAGCTCTGCGGTATAAGGGGAAAGGATGAGGAGGAGGGGGAAGAGGGGGGAGGATGAGGAGGGAGGGGGAGGAAGTGGAAGGAAGAGGGACATACGAAGAGCATACAACCGACCGTCGGGCACTACGTATTACCTACTATACATGCCCGAGAGCTTTCTACTAGGCGTCGGGGGCAATGGTGGGCGGCACCGACGACGTGAGAAATATTTTTCCCAGGCACGACAATCGCCGGCGTCCAACGGTTCTGCGGAGCCTGCACGACACAGCTTCCCGACGCCTTGCACACACTGTACTGCAGACATTTCTTTTGAAATAATGCTATGAAAGGGAAGAGGTACAGGTGCCCCGGGTTGAGGCTGTAAGGGGTGGGAAGGGCGCGAGGGAGGGTAGTTTGGAAAAAGTGCTGGTGATGTTAGAAGGGACACGCCATATCGGCGTTGTTGATGTGTTATTTATTACTGATATTTCATTTGTAGATGAAATCTGATGATCTTACAGTAGATGGCTTTTTTGTTTTGAACCTCTTGTGCATCGACTTCATTTGGTTTATGAGACGAGCATTAGACAATGATTCCAATCAAAATGATACAATGTGTCTTTTAGATGAACTCTCTTCTACATACATTCTCGATATCCAGTTCTTCGCGAGGAGAGAAAATCGACATTTCTTTTTTTTTTTGCCTCCCTCTCGCCTATTAAATTCCTTCATCTTGTACAGTGATGCCAACAAAGTACGGTCGCTCTCGGGAATATATCTTAAAGCGCGAAAGGGAACGGAGCGAACGCCAACACTTGATATACGATCCGGTAATGTCTATATTTTTATTATTTACGGACAGGGAGATAAGTGACTCTCGTACGGTTACCCCGCTTCCTCTCTCACACCAGCATTTCCTTTCTGCCTGTACCTTCCCCCGCTTGCTATGCGGTGTTTCGCGAGATGTATATGTACAGGGTGAACTCAGTGATAGAGTCTATTCGACGTACAACAAAACCCGAGCATTCATTTTAACCTCGACACACATCTTATTTTTTTTTTTTTTGCTGGTAAACTTTCAGCAACTGAAAGTTTACCAGGCACACAGCATTTTACATGTCGATACACTTTTCTAAAAGCCAAGTACGATGAATAATTGGAACGCGGTCGCTGGAATATGATCTGCAAATGGGACAAGATCAGTAATTGAAACTTTACTGATCTTGTCCCAAAAACTTAATGTTTTGCTTTTACACCTTTCAAAAATCTCTCTTCTTACTCCCTCGAGCTATCACTTTCATCCTCGTCCTGTTCCTCGCGACTCTTTTCCACGAAAGAAAACGCATTTCCCAAGATAATCGGGCGCGCGTTATCGCAACAGCTCCGTGTCCCTCGTGAAGATTTATACGGATAGTTTATTGTTATTCCACCCCACTTGGTTTTATGGCCCTTTTTTGAAGTAGAAAAGGATGCCAGAGGCGTTTAACGGTGAATACAAGAGAGAGAGAGAGAGAGATGACTAAAGGAAGACGACTGTGAGGAAACACAGAGAAAGAGGGACGAAAGAGGGAAGGCAAACCCTCGACGAGTCCAGCAGCCGTTTCTTTCACGAATCCTGCACTCTTCGAGGCTTAAACGCCGGGCAAGGAGAGACCCAATGTGAAGTTCACTCAAACCCCACAACTGCCCCGTGGCCCACTCTTCCTCGATACCGCCACTTGCTGGCGACCTAGCGGACATGGCGATAGGGTGAATGAACGACCTCGAATGAAAAAAAAAAAAAGAAAAAAGAAAAAAGAAAAATGAGCACGTGGAATACGTGGCCAAAGTGGCGAAGATAAGGAAAAGGGTGGCGCTGGCGTCGCTGGGGAAAGAATACTGAGGCCATGAATGGAACACCAGTCCTACAACAAAAAAAGCAGGTAGAAAGAATTTTACAACAACAAAAAAATAGGTAGACAGTATTTTTTTTCATTGTGGTTTTTTAACGCACGGAATGGACTTGCGAATATGTTTAAAAAAGTATTATTGCAAATATTAAAGATAAATAGTTTTTGAGATCACGGATTAAGTTTATTTTATTATTTGGCATTTTATCCATTTATTTATTGCCTGATTGATCGAATAACTAGAATACAATAAATAGAAATTAAATTGTCCGTACGAAGTGAGGTGTCGGTTCCACTCGACTCGTCGGAATTCCGGAGCCGTTTATTTAATTGTTCGTACGCTACTATTTCACGACACTTCGAAATGACAGAGAAAATACGTTGTAACGAAACAGAAAAAAAAAACAGAGGAATTTGTTTTTAACGAAATTGAACGTGTGAAACGAAAAGGACTCTTTTGGGTTTCTAAATGTAAAAATCATAATTTTAAAAGGCATCACCTATATATTCTTGATATATTTTAGTGTACCCTTAATACGTGTAAATATTACTATGTATAGGATTGCCTATTGGATATAACGTTTAATCGTTGGGATTTTGGCCATGTGCCTGTCGACGTATCGCTCATCTACGCTCGTACACCCAATCTGATCTGGTTGTATTTATGTTGGCAGTGAATCACGTCGGAGGTTTGATTTGTCGATGGCTTTTATGGACGGGAATTAACGCGGTACGCGTTCGACAGCGGCGGCGCGATGCATTTTGTTACTGCAAATGCCACCCCATACAGTTCTAGACTGTCACGTGTTATACTTCAGCGTATCTACCCCTCTATGCGCCATTCCCCGGCGCGCAACGTCACCCAGTGCTCCAACATTTCCGAACGAAAGTTCTCTCGATGATTTGTACTTCCACTTTGCCAATTTTTTAATGCAAAACCCGATGCGCCGGTTCGTTTCTCTTCGCTACCACGACCAACACTCGTTGCAACATTTATTTTATCACAATGGATCCGAATGCTCGTCCTTCATTTACGTATATTTATACGTGTCGGAAAATTTTATGCACGCCCAAATAACAATACACGGGAATGTTTGTAACACGACAAAAACAATTAAATCCTCAATGTAATAAATCGAATTTATTGTATTTACTTCTAGTGTATGTTTTACACCAATATTTCTATGTGTGTGTGTTTTTTTTTTAAATTTTAGATCTGTAATTTACACTGTAGGCAAATAAATTGTCAAATTTTGTTCAAGCAAAGATCGAGGTAATCTGGGAATTCTGGGTAATCTAGAAATTCAAGTGATCAATTTTCTGACAAAATGTCTCAATGAAAAAATTAATCAAAGCTTTTTCAGATTTTTTTTCTCTCAGCATAAAATATCGCAGAACTGTTAACATTAAAAAAGTGATTTCGTTCCGTGGGTGAAATGATTTGTTCAGATTTCCTAGTTCTGAAGTTGAGTTTGGACCTGACACCTTTATTCACCTCTCTCTCTCTCTCTCTCTTCCACAAGCTTGTTCTGATTTTATTCTCCGGGTACCGTTAATAGCACGGTCATCGGCTTGCCAAGAGGGGTGTCGGTGATTGTACAGTGGATATCGAGTTATCATGGAATTTACGGTAACCCGGCTGATAATAAGAGTACGTGTCGTCTTTCTACAAGGTTTACGTGCTGACCGCACCGCATGCTTCGCCACCAAATTCAACTGATCGAGCTTCTGGTTTTGCCGTTGGTAGGAAGTGTATATGAACCAAGGTCTGTGCCACCCAATCGGAGTGTGCTTCTGCAAGCGAAGGGATGAACTAACACCCGAGATGATTATTTCGTGCTTCTGTGCGTGGTCGGGATTGAATCCGTTGAAGGGTGCTCGAGGGTGCAGCCAGGCACTGATCGTGTCCCTCTGTAAGGATGAAACGGACGAGGCGCTTGGCTTTTCATCCAGGCAACGACGACCCTGCTATCGAAAAACCCCCTTCCAAACACCTTTTAGTCAAGTCTCGCCACGCTCCATACCCTTCGATCTTTCACCTGGCGCTGTGGCACTCTCTATCTCGCCGTCCACCTCACATCCCACTGAACACCAAGGAAAGTACTTCATCCAACCGCAAATAATCGGAAAATTTTCCTTGTCATCGCAGTCCTTCTTAAACAGGAACCTTCAATGGCACGTGGATGAAGAAGAAAAACCTAAGAAAATATTGATTAACGCTTTTGCAAACTTTTATTTGTAGAAACATTGAAATGGTCACAAAGACATTCACGAAATTTGATCCCAGGACTTTTGATCCCGGGAGCAGATGGCGAATGAGGGAAAAGGAACCCCCGAGTAAAATGGACAAGGTGGCGATTGGTACCCCAAACATTCAGGGACACGTTTTCCCCAGATATCAGAGAAACAATGACAGTGCTAATGTCAGGCAATCCTGAAGCTGTTTGCCGGTTCGACGACAGTGAGAGCAAGAGGGTCTAGGTGTGATGAGGACATCCGTGTGACACGAGGCTGGAACAGAGGGAAACGCATGACTAACCTAGTAGCGGAGAGCCTAGGCATTCGGTGATTTAGTAGTCAACGTGTTATGTTGGTAATAGATACAGAAGCCAAGCGAGTGAATGAGGGAAAAGGGATTGGAGTTAGGTGTGGGATACCGGAGTGAAGCAAATAGAGTGAGGCGACGAAGGGTAATAGAGGATAGAGCGCAGAAATGCGAAGGGAGAGAGAGAGAGAGAGTCGCCAGCCGTGAGAGCTGTGCAGCGGGTAGGTACACAGAGACTCGGTGGTGACGTTGACTAATGATGGTGGTGAGAGAACACACTCCAGTCTAACCCGACCTGTTGCACTCCCCAATAAACCCCGTCAAACGATGGGCGCGCGCGCGCGCGCGCTCGCTCGCGCGAGTACGAACTCTCTCAAGGCCAGAGACTAGATAGAATCGTGTAGAAGCTCGTCTCGCCTTTCGACGAACCGACTGACTGATTTACTTGGAACGTGCCAGCACGTGCCACTCTCTGCTGTGTGTTCTACGGATTCCATTAGCCTCCGTAGTGACAAGTATACAAAGGCGGAATAAGAAACACTTTAGTAGTCTTTATTCATTGGTAACCAACTGTTAAAATGCGGTTGGGTGGTTTAAGATGACCCAATGATTAATTTTTTTTTGAACTTGGACCGATGGAAACTCCCTCCGGGACATGGTTTTTATAAAGTTTCCTTTGTATACGGATCTCCCCATCCTAGATTCCTATGGCGTCTACCTATGAACGCGCTTTGTTTAAGCCCATTTTCTTTTGATGTCGTTGTATTGGTGGATACGCGACCCTGCTACGTTGGACTGGAAAAGCAGAAGCAGTGCGTGGACTTGGAAAAGGTGAGGCACTGAATACCGAAAGCTTCGTCTGTTCGTATAATCCCCGTAGGATCCCATTGTTGTTGCCCACGTGTGGATACAAGCTTTGCACTTTCAAGCTCACCCGAATCCAAACAGTTACAAGCAAAGGTTTCTCTGCTTTCCACTCTCCCTCTCTCTCTCTCCCTCTTTCTTCATCTTTTCGGTATACGTCTTTCTTTGTCCCTCGGCTTTCCGACTTTCTGACAGTAACACCATCTTTACCATTTCGCATGCACCAAACGGTAGAGGCAATACTGCATCCTCCGACTTCTTCCGCCTGATTCTCTTACTCACGACCTTTTGCCACTCTTGCACGTTGTTTCTGTGTTCCACGAGATTAAGCTCTTTCCAACAAATCCACCACCTCATTTAGTAACCCCGTTGGGATTAGCGTGAAAAGCCTTCTTCTTGTGTTCTACCGTTATACGTCCTGACCACGTACACGCAACTATGCTAATTCGTCGCTATATGGAAGAAGTAAAACACGTGTATTGTCGCGACTTGTGCACAGCGACAACTGTCCTACATGGTCGTGCAATTTATTATAACTGGAACCTGCAATTGTCGTGCTCATTGTTGCAGAATAAACGATAGAAATTGTACGAAACCTTTGGAAACAGAATTTCAACAAAAAAAGGTCGGTGAAAAAATGTTTGATAACAATTTCTAAAGCAACATTTTTGGCAGCGTTCATACAGTTTCACTTCAAGGCCACAAAAAGTGTGTACTCGTGCTTAATTGATTCCAACACTGGAGAATTAATACGAAAAATTGCTCTGAGAAAAATTGAATACGTAAAATGCTTGGGAATCGGTTATAGAGTTGATTAAAGCATTTCTCCTTGGTGACATGCACGACGATGGGATCTGACAAGTAAGGAAAATACCCAGTAGGTGCTGGTTGGTGGATACGATGTGCCAAGGGCGCGAGAGCCACCAGCCACGTCGAGAGAGCATCCGGGATCGTAATTATTTGGGAAAGATGGCACTTTGCTCGGAATTTTGTCGCCTTGGCTCCCTAATGGCCGGTGGTTGATAACGAGGTTTCCGTGCCGGACAGCGCTGCCCACTGAGAGATGTTGACAGCGGCTTTCAACCTTGCCGCATAGGGAAGCACCACCCTCGCCGCCCCCTCCTCCATCCCTATTTCTACCGCCGCAGCATCCTCCTGCTTCCTCTTCCTGGTCAAATCTCCATCGCTGGACACAGGAAATCGATCTATCTGGACATTTAATCCGAAAAGTTGTAAGTATGTAAGAAAAATTATACTAAAGGTACCTTTGACCCTTCTGATTGGGTTCGCAATTTTTCATATAATTGATGTAACTGTAAAAAGCAATAGTTTTAATAAAGTACAGATTTTTAATTTTTTTACAAAATAAAATTTTTAACTTCCCAAGTTATTGCAATATTTCAATTGTAATGAAGTATTGGAAATATTTCTGCAATATTTCTCGTCACTTTTAGTTGTCATGATAACTACGTTTTTGTTTTTTTTTTTAAATTCCGAGTGCAATAAAGCAGGAAGGACTCTGCAAAGGTTTACGCGCGAACGGCGAAGCTGAAAAAGGTAGCGTAGAAATTCCGGAAAAGTGGTTACGACGACTACAGAGGGAGGGAGTAGAAAAAGCAAGTAGCACGACTGCTCCAACAAAACGACTATGACCAGTGAGCACAACATAGCAAGTATAATATTTACTCATTGGTTGCGGTTCGTGACTCTCTCCAAGACCACCGTCACGATAATTTCTCATTGGGATGTTAACAGCCAACTGCGAGGAATACGACTACCAAAGCGGAAAGGGCGAAAGCGTATAGCAATAAGAGAAAGAAAAAAAGAAAGAGAGAAAATAGTAAAAGGAGAGAATGAGTCTTGGGCGTCGAGAGTAACGTTCTGGCTGGCACTGACACCCAACCGCCACGATGATACAAGACCCGCGAGTGTCTGCGAAGCCACGAGCTAGCCTTTTTACCCTCGCTGCCGCTGACACATTTCTTGATTTTCAGAACAATGGGGTCATAAAGCCCACGGGAAGAGCGAGAAAGGGAGAGAGAGAGAGAAAGAGAGAGACCGAGGCTTCGAACGAGAGAGCATCGTCGTCGTCGTCGTCGTCGTCGTCGTCGTCGTCGTCTGGGCTCGTAGCTAGGTGGATCTGAGTCTATACACGAAATGCATTTGCGTGTCGAGCTTCACAACCAAAACCACAAAACCGTATAGCTCGAACGTGCGTATTTCGCGGAATGAAAAATATCAACTAAAATTCAAAATGCTCATCGCGTGCGCAATCCACCGGTGAATGGGACTCCTTTTTATTTTTTTTTCTTCTATTTCACTCGGTGTGCAGAAGACGGACCTCGTTATTTTTTATTTTTTCCCTTCTGTGTATTTATGTTTTTTTTTTACACTTTTGTACAAGGGGTCATTTTTCGGTCAGTTGTTACTACCAAAATTATGGTACAATTACGCTGTCTTTGTAGTCGATAATGATCTTTTTTTTTGGGATCTTTTTGTCATTTTTTTTAGTAATGTGAAATGACAGTGATTTTTTAGTCACCGTAAAATGACGATAAAATTACGAGACTGCGAATATCAAGAACACTCAGAATACTCAGAATATCCAAAACCCTCAGAATATTTTTTTTTAAAACTCAGAATATCCAAAACCCTCAGAATATTTTTTTTAAAAACTCAGAATATCCAAAACCCTCAGAATATTTTGTTTAAAAACTCAGAATATCCAAAACCCTCAGAATATTTTTTTTAAAAACTCAGAATATCCAAAATCCTCAAAATATCCAAAACACTCAGAATATTCAAAATTCTCAGAATATCCAAAACCCTCAAAATATCCAAAATACTTAGAATATTCAAAATCGTCAGAATATCAAAAACACTCAGAATATCCAAAACCCTCAGAATATCCAAAATACTCAGAATATTCAAAATCCTCAGAATATCCAAACCTTCAAAATATCCAAAATACTCAGAATATCCAAAACCCTCAGAATATCCAAAAGACTCAAAATGTTCAAATCCTCAGAATATCCAAAACCCTCAAAATATCCAAAACACTCAGAATATCCGAAAAAAACTCAGAATATCCAGATTTCGCTTTGTGATAAAGCAAAAGGGAAATAAAAAGCTGTATACCTTATCTGAGCGTGCTAATAGACTCGAGATTCATAGCTGTACCTTAGCTATCCTGAAAATTCATGCGGATTCTCTTTCTCTTCTTTCTTACGTTACGACTTTCCTACACTCCGTAGTCGTGGAAGCCCTTATGATTATGCCAGTGAGGCTTTGGGCTTTTGCTTCTAGCTCTTTCCATATAAGTTCACTGTGCATATACGAAGGGAAGAGAGAGTGTAGTGAGCGAAAAGCGAGGCAGACACTAGACGACGTGGGCGAGGTACCGGGGGCGAAGCCAAAAGCAAGAGCAGAAGCAAAAGCAGTAGAAGCACCACTCGTTATTAGTGGAAATGGTCGGTGGAAGTGGCTAAGCAGGCGATTCGTATGCCACTCGGTCCTTCCATCTCGTGGAATCGCCGCGTTTCTGTCAGTCACAATGGCCAAGGGAGATTGCTCCTCGGAGAGAAAGCTCGGGCGCGCTGGGAAAGAGTGAGGAGAACAGGGCGAAACAGCCTCGGAGCTTTGGCGGACGATGCCCGCCTAATCAGAAATTAAATCTTAACCTTAATTCCTCTCTGTGAAACTCCACGCAGAAAACGAGCTTTGCTTATTTTATCTCTCTCTTTTTTCTTTTTTTTTTTGCTTTCGCTATGCGCCAAGAATTCTTGATCGATGGATGCTTCGAATTTATCGAAATTAAAAAATTATTCTTTGAGTGACTTTTGAACCTTTTTGGATTTTTTTTCGATTTTCTCGTAAAATTTCCAAATTTTAATGCATTTTATATATTTTTTTTACTCAAATACAAGAATAAAGGTGACTTAAAAACCTTAATTCTACATTTCAATCTCAGATCAAAATTGAGGAGGTGAAACTTCATTTCTTGTACCAACTCTTAAGGGCAATACACTTATTTCCTCAATATTCTCGAGTCTCAGGGGCAATGATGTTTCCGGCGGTACATCTTTCAATCCAAGGTGGGTCTTGTGGCGCTCCGTTTGATTTTATATCACAGGGGTGAAAACTTCTATTGCCCTTTGTGCAGCTCTCGAAAGGTTGGGTCGAATGTGCTTCAGCACATACGTTCGCGACTGTTTAATTTACAAATGTATTTCCATTCCAGTGGAGCTTTCAATTTAGTTAGATGCTCCGAAAGCGTAAGAACTGTTATTGTCTATCTCACCATATTGCAACCATATAAATTCTTCGAACTATCTGAAATAAAGTCAATTTAGTGGATCTTTTGAGCGTGCATTTTTTTAATCAGTTATTCAAAAAAATATGTAACAGTGACAAAAAATATTTTGTACAAATCGTCAAAATAACATTTCAATTTTTTTTTTAATTTTCTCGTTTTTTATTTACAACTTGAAAAAATATTTCTATAAAAGTTAAAAAAAAATGTTTGATGACAAAAACGTCCTACAGCATTTTTAGTTTTTTTTTTGTGGTGCAATTTTTTGTCGGATTTTCAAAAATTAGCGAAACATTGTAAAATATATTCTTTGTGCTGTAAAGAAAGGGAAAAAAGGTAGAAAAAAAAAAAATGTCAGACAAGTTAAGGCGTACGGTCAGTTACGAGATAAGTTTCGATGGGGAAGCTTTTACTAATTGTAAAAGCTAAGTCACCGGGGGCCCGCCATGAGCCCAGGAGTCTCTGGTTTCCCTCCGTTTGCGTGGTTGGCTCCACGGCGAAGGACGTTTTTACGTTAAAACTGTGAGAGACACGTTAAGGTGTGAGAGAAGTCGTGGCGGAGTTTTCGCGAGTCTGTCAATTATGAAGGGACCTTTAATAATGAAGGCAGAAGGAAGAAGTTCCCTCGGGCGGCATCAACATCTTTCATGCTTACACCCTGTGAACGGCCGACGAACCTCGGCTTCGTTATTTCTATAGTCCGCTACACTCCGAACGCTATAAGTAAAATGTCTACGTTATCTGGCTTTTCGACTAAAAATTCAAAAGAAAGCAGAGAATTTACGCCAAATTCTCATTTGTTTTTTAAGACGCCTGTTTACACTTTTTACTCAGTATATCCAAAATATCCAGATGAATCAGAATATCCAGATGACTCAGAATATCCGGATGACTCGGAATATCCAGATGACTCAGAATATCCTGATAACTCAGAATATCCAGGTGACTCAGAATATCTAGATGACTCAGAATATCCAGATGGCTCAGAATATCCAGATGACTCAGAATATCCGGATGACTCAGAATATCCGGATGACTCAGAATATCCGGATGACTCAGAATATCCGGATGACTCAGAATATCCGGATGACTCAGAATATCCAGATGACTCAGAATATCCAGATGACTCAGAATATCCAGATGATTCAGAATATCCGGATGACTCAGAATATCCAGATGACTCAGAATATCCGGATTACTCAGAATATTGAGTTTTATCCAGAAAATGTCTACTTTATATTCAATGAAATTTCAAATAGACAAGTATCATTAAAGTTAATGGGAATATCTGTAATGAAAAAAAAAAAAGTACCTGAATATCCCAAATCGTATAAATTCCCAAACCCCACAATGGGAGAACTTAAAAAAAGTATAATGAATAAGCGACGAAGTATAAAAAATGCCAAAAAAATCATATCAATGAATCGTGAAAAGGTGGCCGTTGATCAAGTCGCCCTAGCTGAAATGCCCATGAAGGAGAGGTAAAAGGTATAATATCGACTGTCCTGAACACACCAGAGTAGAAGCAACGATATCAGTATAACAACGGCAGCACCGCTGCCAGGGACGCCCCAGTAAATCTCGCAAGCTTGCGAAACGAAGAAGGGTCGTACCGGCAAGTAGTTCTGCGCAAGGCTCGACGTTTAATTATTAGCGATATCGTTCCAAGACGTACGATAATCAGATATCGGATCCGCGTGTAGCATGAATATCCCTCTATCGTTTCTGTCTCTCTCTCTCTCTCGCTCTCTATCTTGCCAAATAGAGAGCTTCCCTCTCCTTTTCCCCATCGCTCCTTCCATATTCCTCGCTCACAGTTCTCTCCAACAGCATCACAGCGGCAAATGCTCGAACCGAGTGCGCTACAGCTTTCAAATTTTCACCCCACCCAAGCAGCCCCCGCTTACTTCGCCTCTTCCTTCCTCGAAACTCAACCAAACCCAACCTCCCCCCCCCACCCGCGTATATATCAAGTCAATAATTAACACCAGTTACAACTTGTGGGAATAGTAACGGCGTTTATGCTCCGGGGACGTCGTATTTCAGAGAAATGTGCTCGTGCCGTCGCAAGCTCTAGCGTCTCTCTTGCGCAACGCTGCCAGAGGCGCCATCTAGCTGCATGGAAGCCAACCCCACTCTCTCTTTCTCTCGCTCGCTGAGGATTTGTCGACGGAGCTGGTTTGCCGGTTTTGGTTGAGCATGGCGCGAGCGGTGTCGAGAGGAACGAGACGGGAAAGACAGAGGGAACAATATATATTTGTATGATGAGTTCTGCGTAAAATCCATGATCATTTTTTTTACCCTCGTAAGGATTTTATTTTTATTTTTGGAGAGTGATTTCTGGATTTCTTACGATTTTCTTTTTCTTTTAAAAAATATTGGAGACATGTAATAATTCAAAAATCGATTCAATTTTTTTTTTAATGAAATTTGGTGTCTCACTCATCTGATCTTTAGAATTTCTTTTCGAACATTTTTTTTTAATTTAGTAACTGAAGTGACATGGAATGCCACATACATAGAAGAATAATATAGAGATGGAGTCAGGAATAAGCTCCACTGCTGTCTCACGCTACCATTATGTACATAGGACCTAAAACCGTTGTAGGCGAAGCGTTTGGCCTACCCTTAGAATCCCAAGGCGTTTTGCCACGCTGCCACCGGCGCGACGCATTTCTCGTGCACTCGTGCAGGTGGCAGAGTTTAGAGGCACCAGATGAACAGATAGCGAGAGAGTTCGCGCGCGGCGTATAACACCAACGCGGGAAATATAGATTTAGACTTGTACGTAAACGTTAGGATACATAGACTATATCCTCCACCACAATATCCCAACTAACCGTGCTACTCCTGTAACCTAGCACCAGTTCGACTACTCAACCTCCGCAGTATCCCGCTAATTCTCAAACGTTAGTTATATATTCACGTACCTATGGCATATCTGTTATATATATATATATATACGTATAGTTAAGGCGGAGCTTCCTCCGTGGAAGGGGTTATGGAATGGAAACCCAGTCAAACACACACAGTCGGATGCATGCGATGGGATAAGGGATCTCCGATCCCCCGCATCCGCGATCTCTCTCGCTTAAGTCTCAGGTTTACGGCGATTACGCGATCTTACCTCGCCCACGACTTTCAACCCTCTTCATCTGTTTTAGTCCGGATTTCTCTCCTACTGTCTTCTTCTCACTCCATCTCAGCCTTTCCGTTTCATTTACCCTCGTTGCCGACCGAATCACTGAAACAACAAGACACTCTTATTGGAGACATTGCATTTTGGCAACATGGTTTTTACGCCGATATGTCATATTGATAAAATGGTAATGGTAGTTTCACGTAATATGGTCATTTGGATTTTGAAATTACACAAAAAAAAATTGCAAATATTTTCAGTTCGTTTCTTTTGTACTTTTGGCTCAATGTTTTTTACACATTGCTTTTTTAAGGGATTCTTCCGTCTTCTTTACCTTCTCTCTCTCTCTCTCTCTTTCTCTCTTCAGTTTTCATTCGACCAATTCTCTCGATTTCGCATTACATCTCGGAGTAAGTATTCTGATAACGTACGAGCTGTACGCTTGATTCCACGGATGAGCCTCGAACTATAGAATATAGAATAGAAAGGGACGATTCTACCTTCGGTAGTTAGAACTATATTCTCTCTCTCTCATCCCTCTTACTTACTCATACTGTATGGCCCGACGATGCTACTACTCCATGGTTGTTCGTATGTTTGGCTTGAGTTTCAGGTTTGCACCGGTGGTGCTCGGGAAGACTGTCGAGTAGGAGGAAAGGAACGAGCCAGGCGACCGGTAAGGGTGATTTAGTACCGGCTTAGTATACGCCGTGTGGTGTGAGACGCTCGGAGACGCTTTCTACCGCTCTGCTTTGCTACTCCTAGATCGCCTATGAACGAGTTAATGGACCGAACAAACCAACGGAGCCGGGAGTCAAAGCGAAGCTCAATGCTAGAGAGAGCGGAATGAACAAGCAGCCATAACTGGATGCCTTACTGCCGCCATTCTCACCCCAAGAGTCTTTGATCAATATAGTTAATTCATTTATTTGTTTTTTTGCGAAATTTCGCACGAAGATAATAAAAAAAAAACAAAATTTAATCGAATACTTTCAGCAGTTTTTTGTAGCTGAATAAATTGACTCGGGGAAAATGCCAAAAATTTTGTAGGGAAAAATGAAGGAAATAAAAGAATGTAAATAAAAAAATAAATAAATAGCGTTATCTATGGAATATGCTTAAGCATTTTTTTTTTTTTTTTTCGTGTCCCTGATAATCAGTAAAAGCGACGAAGGTGGATAACGACCTTGCAGGTCGGAAGGATTACAGCTGTAAAGGGATTTTCCAGTTGCAACTACAACCATATCCCGTATATTTGAGGACGCAAGTAAGGTGGTGGGGTGGAGGAGGAGGAGGGGGGGTGTATGGGAGATGAAACAGTTTGTGTTAAATCAGAGCGTTGCTCGTTAGGGGGAAGATGTAGAGGCTAATTAAAATAAATCTTAGAAAGGAGTAATTATACGTGTATTAGCTTGGCCGGGGTAGCGCGCTCGGGAGGTGATGGACGACGCAGCGGCAGATGTACCCAAACGCCTCTTCATTACTAGATTTCCCTTATTACCGGACGGACACGTTGCCGCCATTGCTTTAACCGGCAGGCAACACACCCCGACTAACCCCCGAATATTCTCTCGACCTGGTAGCTCTGGCGGTGTGCTAACCTCTCGACTCTCGGTGAGTTATCCTGTCTCCCGTGTAATAAGCACACTGTATAGGCTCCATACATAATTATACTCGAAATATAAATTATAAATATACTACCAAATTTCGTGGTATCACAATTTTGCAACAAAATGATAGTTAAAAATTTTTTATTTAGCCAAGTCGTAAGAGACCAAAATATTTTAAAATATATTTTCAAAAATTAAAAAAAAAAATACATTTTTGTAATTTTTTAAAGATGTTAATCGCTAGACAAAAATTACATCATTGACATTTTTGTTGAAAAAACACTACACAATTTTTTTATTTTTTTGTAAAATGTTGTTTGAAAAAAAAAAAAAAAAAAAAAAAAATTTAATCACAAGTGTGTCTGATCAAAAATTAAATGGAACCAGTTTGAAAATTCAATAATTTAGATTGTCATTCCAACGGTTATCGTAAAATACATAAATACCCCAAGGGCCAATGTATACGAATGAAAAGTGTGTTAATCTACTCACGCCCAGAGAATTCTACGCTTTGATAGCGTATCCATCGAATTAACGATGGATATATGGTATTTCGGTGCACTCACTCGTGCGTATATTGTAGAATGCATTCGTGGGGCTTTATAGTTATGGCCGACTGGGCCTCTCGCGGCATCGCCAACACCATTACACTCATTTCCAAAATTTCATTTGGCTACTTAATGTACCGAATAATAATACACTCGGTATGCGGCATCGAGAGAGAGAGGCACACACTTTTCATTAACGCCCGTTTAATTCGATTGTTTACTGGATTCTGTGGGATTAATTAATGGATTTGGAATGAGAGGATTAAATATTCGTAATAGTTAGGAAAAGCTTCAAATATCCTTCAGCGAATGTCTAAGATCATTAAGACAAAGTGGGTTGTGATGTCTAAGGTCATTAAAACGCTCCCTCAATGACTAAGTCAAAATTAATCAATACACATTCTCATAGAGTTAATCTTGTGAAAATTCAAAGAATAATAAGAAGCCAATGACAGGTTCTACTTTCCCGCCATTTAAAAAAAGAGATTTTTTTGTTGTTGTTGCTAAATCCTACACTCCATGCACCCATCATCAACACTGGTCACCTCTCGGGCCATTCCATACATCCTACCTCGGCTGCCTATATAACACATCCATATCCATCCCCCAATCCCCCGGCCATAGTTAACCCAACAGAACAAGTAGAATGCATGTCGCTACTGGCACCCCCTATCCGTAATATACACAGTTAAATACAACACAACACACGTACATCTATACAGTGTATGGTTGAGGCGTTATCGATACATTGACGCGGTTTCCACGTGCCACGTGCGTCGAATGGCCGATGAAGCAGCAAAAGGATCGAGAGCGTCGGTTGGCGTTAGCGCGCAGCCGGGCATTAATGCCTTGCCGCCGCCGTTGTTGGACAGACGAGAAAGACAGAGAATCGCAGGATACACTAACAGGCTGGTGGAGGATTGAGGGAGCGCGCAGAGGAGCATGTGATGTAGAGGAGCGACGAAGAGGAGTGGAGTCGACCCAAGCCCCCGCGTTAGAAAGACCCGGAGAGGGTCTGTCGGTTGGGTGAGGCGAGAGAGAGGTTGGTGGCAGAGGACGCTAGGACGAAAGGCCAGGAGGAAGGGGTTGAGAGGGGCGTTATTGTTATCTTAGATTTATAGTCATAACGGATGGTACTACCTCGGTAGCCAGCGACCCCGAGCGGTCTTATAATCACCCTCCGCGCCACCCTGCGCGCTCTACCGGGCGTCCACTTCCCAACCCGTATACCTCACTGAAACCCCCGTGTGGCGCGCCTCCACCTCCTCCGACATCGCATCCGTCCCCCCGCCCGCTGCACCCCCCCCCGTACCAGCTCCAACGCGCCCGCAGTTTAAGTGATTTGCGACGCGGTGGAGCCGCCATGCAGATCCTTTTGCCTGTAGCCTTCTCTACCTCTGCCGACCCTCAAAACCCCTTCTCGCTTCCTATCCCACTTGTCCCTCTATCTTTTCTCTCTTGCCCTCTAGCGCTTTCCAGATCCCTCATCCTGGTGGTGGACCCCACTATCCCAAACCCCCGACCTGGTACCCCCTTCTCTTCACTTGCCTCCCCCTCCTCCTCCTCCTCCTCCTCCTACCCTTTCGCCTCGTTTTGCACGGACTCACCGGTCTCTACTGCCTCTGGTCTCCAACGTCCTCTCGGCCGTCCTCCAACCCTGGGCTGGCCGATGCGACCACCATCCACCGTTAGTAAGCTAACGGGCACGCCTAACCCACAGTGTCTCTCGATGCCCCCGCGAGGGATTAACGAAGGCCGTAAGAGCTGTGCTGTTGCTGCTGGATGGCAGTAGCTGTATGTGCGAAGCAGTATCCACCACGGCTTCTACCCCAGGGCCCAAATTATTATGCATTGTGCAATAACGCAAAAGTAGTAGGATAGCCGATTCCAGGTCCTTTTCCTATGTGGACTTCTTCTATATGGGGTTTTAGCGTTGCTACCAGAGAAGGGGGTCTTTTTTCTTTCTTTTCCTTTGGTCGTTTTATTGAACGTGTGCCCTGCTCTACACTCTTTGGATGATTTGTAGGCTCGATGGGTACAACGTTAGAGCGTGCTTGCAAGTGCAGGGATAAATAAGAGCTGGGGATTTAGCACGGTTTTGAGAAGCCAGGACTAAGGAATATAAGGGGGGAGGCTATGGAGGCGCATGGTTTCGACGTATTTGGATTTGTGGTGCATGCGGAAAAAAAGAGTTTTTCTTCTTTTGTTGGAAGGTACGCGCGAAGTCGGGGATTAGATCCTCGATTTTTAGTCGATGAATCGATTTATATTGTGTCCGCGAAATCTATGGCAGACATGCTAGAGTGATGCTAATCTAGTGTTGGCTACTTCTGAACAGCTGATCTCAATATCAAAATTATCAACACATTTAACTTGAAAATCGGACAATAAAATGTCATTAAAATATAGAAAATTCATCGATGCCATAATTCTGTATTGATAAAATAATTTTCCCACTTTCGTTTCTACAAAACCGTTTAAGAGTAAGTTTAGCCAAAGTCGATAAAAAAAAAAAAAAAAAAAGATTGTCGTTCGTGCTTATGGATAGGCGATGGATAAATGCTGATATTTCGAAAATACCGGAAAGGGGAAGGTCGGAAAACAGCAGAGAGCAGATCTTGGGGAGAGAGGGGGGGGGGGTAAAATGCTGTTGTGACGAGCACGTAGGTCTGCGGATGGAGCCAATCAAGGAACCTCATCGTCAGCAGGTTTACTCTGCGCTGTCGGTTGTTACCCTGACTTTTCTTCGTCCCTTTTACCAACGCTTCGTGACTCTTCGACGCAGTGAAATACTTAGTGCGTCTGTGCAAGTCAAGTACTTTTCATACGACATCCTATTCTGCAAAAAAAAAATATAAGATGCAAAAAAAACGTCACGTATACTGAAAAATTATAATTTTTCGTCTTCGATTGGAATTCACTTCGATTTTTTTTTTGGTTTTCTAAATTTGACTTGCTTTAATATTAATTTTCTTTCGAAAATACGTACAATCTTCGAAATCTTGGCCTTAAAAAGAAAGAATTAAATTAAAAAATGTATTTTAAAATTTTTATCTTTTTTTTTATTGAAAAATTCTTTAAAAAAATGTTAAATAAATTTTTTTATTAATCTCTTAAGGACCACCCTATTGCTGCATTAATTCATATCTCAAAGAAATGCAAATTTAAGAAAAGCCCTTAATAGTTATCAGGCCTACCACCATTGCCCCAACTCTAGAAAAAAGCTGTTGAACGAAAAGCAGACAAACGAAGATAAAAGAAGAGAGAGAGAGAGAGAGGGAGGGACAGAAGATCGCAATCGAAACAATAATACTATTGCGCACAGGAGACTCGTCTCCATTGGGCTAGAGGTCGGACCGTACTTGTAATAGTATAGAGAATACCAGGATGAAAACGTAAGCAGCAAACACACTACGGCAAGAACGAAGAAAGATAGAACAAGTCGTTGGGCGGTGGGGTTTTTGTTGGACCACTATGTACACGGTGTTTGAAGCGACGTAAACCCCTGAGTCGCAGGACGACCACTCTACGGGGTTAGAGGGACGATAAGGGAAGCGAGAGAGAAAGAGAGAGAGAGAGAGTAGCAGTAGAGCGCCGCGCAGCAGTGGAACTTGATGGAATTCCATAGATCCACGTCGCTGCCGCGTCGAGACAGAGTCGGCTAAGCAGCCATTTAAATGCAACCGATGTGTCTCGGGGAGCTATTACATCTGATGGACGGTTATTGACGCGCTCTGGCTTATACCGAGAAGCGTTGGCAACCCCCCCCCCCCCCCCCCCCTCCGCCCCCCGCGTACGCCCCCGCCTAACGTCCCTGCCGTAGAGCTCGACCTCCTCCTCCCCCCTCCCGCCGTATAACTAGAGCGGGAGCCAGAGTGAGAGAACCCCTCTGCACCCCCGTAGAACAGCTCCGAAAGCACCGCAACCACCCCCTCCGCACCCCGACGCTCACAAGTTGAAGCAGTACGTAGCAGGAGTTGTGGTAGTAGTGGAGAAGCAGTAGCAGCACATCGCGATGAGAGCGACCCCATGGGAACTCAACAGAGCTCAGCTTGCGAATGAGGAAGCGAGAAACTCGATCGTCACACTGTGTAAAGTGTTCCTGGCACTGAGGATATAAGTTGCGCAGTCTATGAACAAAATCAGAGATGTCTTTTGCTGGAATCGTTGTATTTTGTATTTGTTATAGGGATATTTGCATGGTGAATAGGCAATTTTGTGTAATGGACTTTGCATTTCAGACCGCCATATTGGAGTTGCCATTTTGTATTTATTCAGTTTTGAGTTCAGATTCGTAATCAGCGACGCAAAAAACTCCTGAGCACAGAATTTCATCCAAATCAAGTAAATTTTTGCATTTTGGTCCGCCATATTGGTGTCGCCATTTTTTATTTTTTCAGTTTTGAGTTCAGATTCGTAATCAGCGACGCAAAAAACCCCTGAGCACAGAATTTCATCCAAATCAAGTAACTTTTTGCATTTTGGTCCGCCATATTGCCGTCAAATCGTGACGTCATCGAGCAAAACAAAAACAATAACCTAAGCAACAGCTTAACATATTTATTTTCCTAAAAAAAAATCACAAACACTGTTATTTTCATCGTAAAACCAACGTTGTTTTTACCGCCTGGACTATCAGCGCCCCCTCACGGATACTTAATGTACTCAACGAAAAAAACTAATTGGAATGTATAATTTTTCATGAATGGCCAAATAACACGAAAGCTAAAACACTATTATTCACTAAATTTCCAAGACAGAGAACAAGTGATACAACACGTTTTTGGGTAGACGAAGGAAATATTCTCCATTCCAGAGTCGTAGGGCATTACACAGCATCAGTGTATGGGGAAAAGAGTCGCGTCGCCACCGTACACGCGACACATCATGAATTGCCACTGAGACCGTTGCGACAAAGCTATGTCGCTCGACGACTACGATGCTCCACAGAGTTACGCTTTCACCCCGAAACCGGCCGGCGAATACGAACGATCGAATTACCGAATTTACCTTCGAGCCACCCCCTTAACTTCACTTTTTTATAGTTTCGCTGTTCTAAAAGTCGCCAGTTTCTCTACGACTTTTCATCCTTTTCCACATTCTCTGAATTCCTTCCTCTGACGTCGATTTTCCTTCTCTTCTCGACAGCTCAAAAATACACCTATAAAATATAATTAATATAAATATTTTTAAAAAACTACTTTTTTTTTATTTTCACATTTTTTTAAAAATCTCCGATTTTCGAAGCGGGTGGATTAAAAAAATCTTCAAGCAGTATCACTATATGGCCAATTATGGAACAGATCCGAGAGGGTAAAAAAAAAACGTGGTCGAGTTGATGTGGAGAACGCCTCATATATTAAGAAAAGTGCGATCGGGTTACGTGCGAGTGTCGAGGACAAAGAAAACGGAGATCTCGACTCGAGGAAACTGTATCACTCTCTGAATTCTATGTTTGCGTTAGAATTCTTTTTCTTTTTTTCTCGTGATTCTCAAAGTGCAAATTAGTCTTTGAGACAGTTGAGAGACTCGTCTTTCTAACGCAAAATTAGGAATTCCACATTAATTGTTCAACATTTTCGTGTTTAATATTCTAGAGGTTAATTTTCAATTTTATTATTTCGTCAAATTTCGAGATAAATATATTCTTTTTTAAAATTTATGGTAAAAAGAATATGGACCACGTCTCGAAATTTAGGACACTTTATGATCTCCAGTAAATCAAAGATGCGAGATAAGCAAGGAAACAGGTAGAAAGAATCAGACAGAAGCAAAAAAAAAAAAAAAGGTCGGAATAGTAGAGAGAAAACGTCGTGCAATCTCCGTATTACGTATGGCCCTGTTTACGTCTCAGGGCGAAAAAGCTTCGAGTACGCGGATCGTCATTTCTCGTAGCTAGGAGCGATAAGATAAATTTGAAAAAGCCAATCCTTGCTGATTGCCGCTTTCCACAGACTCTCGTCTCGTTCATTATTGCATCCACGGAGAGCTCTATGAAATCGATCGTAAATTCGCCTCGTTTTCGTGACGGGAAAGAGCAATTCCTTACATACTGCATATTCTTGGGAAAAAAATAAAATAAAATGAAAGAAGATTTAAAAAAAAAGTGAATTTCAATTTTTATTTCAATTTTAATTTTAATTTCAATTTTAATTTCAATTTTAATTTCAATTTTAATTTCAATTTTAATTTCAATTTTAATTTTTAATTTTTGCTCTGCAGTCCAGAAAAAAAAATTGAAGATTGAGAGAGTCAAAGATGCAGTATGACGAAAGAGAGCCAGTGAAGAGAGTTGAAAAAAAAAAAACCCAGAAAGAGAGAATGACGATAGGCGAAAGGTTACACAGGAAAGCGCGATATTATCGTGGTAAAAATATTACTCAGAAAATTGCCGGCATGACTCCGTCCAGACTCGTTAATTACCGTAAATTACCCATAATTATAAGGACTATAAAAGTTTGTACTATAGTCATGGGGAGGCGGAGAGAAATGCTGCGAGGAGCGAAGAGAAATCTGGTGTGATGCAAAGCCCCACTGGGCCTCCCCAACGGTTAGAGTAGACCTTGTCTACTCTATGCTCGCGGAATTCCGCGACCCGTATCTTCTATCTATTCTCAGTTTACTATTCCCGCTGATATAGCCTCCCACTGATCTACGGAAAGCCTCTGGAAACTTTTATTTAATGGTCCAGAGTTTGGTGAATCAGTGGTTATTACCGGTATATAAAATTCGGCGCAACGCTGAATTAGTGTATTTGCCATTCGCTCTACTCTAATCGACCTTATCCACAAGTTCGATTTATAATTTATCCAGTAATTAAGCAAAACCATCTCTATCCTCAATTTAAGAGCCAAAAATGGAGATTTTATTTTTTTATCGATAAATAAATTGTTGGAAATTAAAAACAAAAAGCTTCGAAATTTATTTTTATTTTTCTTCGTGTACAATATTACAAAGATTTATACAAAAAATAATAATTTGTATTTTATTTACGACGTTCAGGACATCAATCGGTTTGTCAGTCTCTGTAAAAAAAAAAATAATAGTTTATTATTAATGCATTTTATTTCTACAATTAGAAGTGATGAAAAAAAAAAAAATTCGTCACATTTACACTTTTTTTGTTGTCACCAAAAAAAAATGATTTTTCAGATAAAACAAAAATATTATTAGAATCTTTTTTTCTGTTTCTTTTGTAAAAATGAAAATGACAATTTTTCGTAAATATGACAAATATCAAACGAAAATTATACATACATATTTTTTTTTTTAGAATTATAAAATCAACAATTACCAATACGAAGATTATTCACCTGTTTCTTACGAGTTCTTCTCAACTTATAATTATGAGGCTTATTATTATTATCATATAACTATGATAATAATAAGCCGATTAAACGCACTTATGCAATCGAGAAAATGCATTGATGCTGTGATTAGGTAAATTGAGTGGAAACATCTGAGATTCTACATTCATGCGCCTCTAATCATTAATTTCTGTCATTGTATTCATAATTGTTCATGAGAATGCATTATTCATTTAGACATTTATCAGCTGTAATCAATCTTTTTTTGCTTCCTCATACAGGAAGCTTCGTTTGCATTAAATTGTTTTTTTTTTTTCGAGATTTTCATGTCTGTATAAAATAAATTTTTGTCTTCATTAATTTAACAAAAATTTTTTTTGAAAATTTATATGGGGTATTCCACGTGGATTTGACCCTTGACCCTTCCGATTGGATCCGCAATTTTTTATACGATTGTCACAACTCTAAAAAAGCACAAAAAAAACTACCCATTTTTAATGATCTACGATTTTTTAAAACGAACTATCGAACGAAATATATAGAAAAACCATTTTCTCGAAAATACATTTTTTTGGTAACTCGATGACAAAAAAAAATGCACAATTAGAAAAAAAAAAAAAGTTGAATTAAGATACTTACATGGTCACTCGACATCGTCCATTAAGATCCCTTTTCGTTCCGTCAGCGCAAGGGGCAGTTATAATACTGGGCTTTGTGATCTCGGTCTCAGTAGTGGATAGTGGCTTACTCGTTGTGCCTTCCGGCTTTTTTAGATGAACCACACTACCACAATGTACAGGTGTATTCATAGCGGTAAATATTATAACAGTCACGAAGACGATTAAAAACTTGTATTTTCTGGCATACATTTTGGTGTTTCTTGTGTAATATATGAAAATTCGTTAACGAAAAATTGTTCAATAAGGATGTTTCGATCGGTCACAGAGAACAGCTCTGAACTTATACTTATGTGACTGCAGGATTCGTCTGCTTCATCACTTATTTTATACGTTCGCTCGGAGCTGATTTTAATGTATAAAACACCGGTTTTACCAGTTTCTTTTTTACGACCTCTTCTCTGTTTATAAGCATAAAGCTGTAATCCTTAGAATTCTCCATTCTTGCACAAAGTCCTGTCTCTATGAGGAAAAGCGTCTCGATCAATTTTGACTTCCTCATAGAGGAAGGACTTTGTGCAAGGTGAAAAATAATGAGTAAATTATATACAAGTTTCTAGCGAACATATTTTTTTTTTCTGGTTGAAAATCTTGAACCTCATTTATGCACCAATTAAGATTTATTTCACATTGAGCGTATAGTACAATTCAGCTTGGCCACAAGCGATAAGATTTCAATACAAAAATAAATCATTTGGCTCTCGTTCACTTTGCGATTGTCGCGATGATACCGACGAAACTCGACAGGGCTTCAATAGTATCACATACTGTAAAAAAAAAAACACTTTTATTATTACAGAGACTACCGAAATGTCTAAAATCTCGGAGTATATTGAATATATTTGAATTTTTGAAAAACTTCGACAGCCTCTACAGTAAACACTAAAAATTTTACAGAGAATTTCAAATCTAATGCCTAAACTATCTAATTTTTATTTAAACCGCGAAATAGTGAAAACATTGATTTGATTCTTACAAAGCATGACGACATCTTCCTGTAGCATCCATCTTCATTCCTTCACCGCAAGGCGCACTTATAATGCTGAGACTCGGAACAAACGCAGGTGCATTTTTAGACGGTCGTTGAGTAGTCGTTCTTCGAGGATACACTGCACATGCATCATTGCCACTGGACGTAATGACAAGAGCTACGATTACGATTAAAGAGGCGCATCGACTGCCGGATGTCTTCATTTTACTCGTATAATATTAATATTGCGTCACTGGGTTTTCTTTTTTTTTGGATGAGGACCGTTCGTGTTTCGAAATTCTTGAGCGATCGACACGACAAGCACTAAACTTGCTTTCGAACTGCAGCATTCAGTCTTCTTCTTCTTCATTTATTTTATAGCCACGATCGGTGTCCACCGGTCCACCGCCAATGCTACGATTTGCGTGTCCTACCACTTTTTCGCCGGCTCATCTCTATTTAAAAATTACGATGCGGCTCTATCCACCTCAAATTAATATGCAAATATCTTTCTATTTTATAAAAATATCTCGCCGCCGCTCTGTAGGACAATCGGCATGACATGTATATCATCATGTACATCCTTTATAAAAAAAAGTAAAAGCTGCGACAGGTGGTTTAATTTAGTCTTTTTTTATTCAAATCCTTTGACTAAAGTTAAACGGGCAGAGGAAGAACTACGCGTGCACTCGGGCTCACGACAAGTATGCAGCGTCAGTGCATAAAAATCCATGGGGCTTAAAGGCAAATGCACGCAGAGAGGAGCTCTCGAAGCCGTTGCTTGTCTGCTCGACGATCGACCACCACCCATCAGTCAATCCGCATGCACTCGTTCGTCCTTGATAAACGGATGTGCAAGCTTTATGGGCCACCTGTTGCTTGCTGCTGCTGCTGCTGCTGGTGCTGCTGCTGCTGCTGCACAAATACTGAGGCGCGTACCTATGTACTCACCGCCTCTGCTTCTGCTTATTTCCCACCAACTTTTGTACACTCGTTTTCAGAATTACCACAAGTTGACTTGACAAAAGTGCTCGGTAATTAATAACCAGATTTCTTTCGTCGACAAAACTGTAGCTCACGATGAAATTGAAAGGGAAGCGGTGTACGTTTGAAAATGAAGATCATTTTCATGTCGAGTCATCGGTTGCTCAAACTTTCTTCCATAATTTTTCAACACGTTGATCAGTCTCTTTTTTTGGTTTGTGACGATTTTCAACACAGGACTCTTATTTCTGCTGTTTTTATTTGTGTCCAAAGGCTTTTATTCCGCCAACCGGTTTGAGGATGTTGGATTAGCTTCGAAGGCGTCTTCGTCACGCCGCCGAGCTGCATGAACATACAAGGTGTAAGATTTGGTGGTAAATCCATGTGCTCGAATACTGCAGCAACCTCGTATCTCGGTCGGAGGATTCCCGGTGAATATCCCTTATTCTCGGGTGTGCGTTGTTGCGGCATTGGGACGAAACTCAGCCTGAAACTCAGCTCGTTTTGGGGACAACGTTAGAAGCTCGCACATAGCGCGCGAATCGCTTCGCGCACGCGGAACAGGACTTCACCGCCACAAATCACCGACAATCTTGATTTACTTCTGTTTGCCCATTGGTTTAGTATCACTTCTGCACTAGCAAAGTGTAATATACCTGGAAGCGTAGCGAGAACTGGTTTCCAATGAGCGAATAGGCGAGGCTATATATATATATATATATATATAATGGTTCAAGTCACATTCGGAGCCGCCTAAGCAACTGGCCATACACAGTCAGTTAACATTAGTAGAAAGCGAGAGCGCCGAGCGTTGGCTTCCCTCGCAGAGATTAGGTACTTCCAGGCCCCAGTGCAGAATACCGGTGATCCTATCGTGCGGTGGAATCAACTCTAGATATACACTAGGTTTCTCTACCGTGGATTACGAGCGGGGCTACAGCGGCAAACAAAGGATCTGGCGACAAAACAAGAAATCATGAAAATTTAACGCTCCCGAAAATCAATTCCATTCGTATTCACTCGTTTTGTCTCACACAATATATCAAATAGATCGAAGTAACGCAAATAAAAATCGTTTAAGTGCTGTAATTTTACATTACGATACGAGTGCAATAAAACTTTTTCCTGGCGAGAATTTGTAGCGAAAGAAACTCGAGCGATTCGCTTCGCTGAGCTTCGCTGATTTAAAAAAAAAAAAAAAGAATAGATGAAAAATAAAAGATGGACAATATTGTTTTTCATTATTTTGTAGATAAGTTCTTTTATATCAAGAAACGTAAAATAAGACAAATATCATTCCATCAACAAGGTCGTCATTAGCCGAAGCTCATTTCGACTCATGAACGACCAACGCTCCATAAATTTCCATAAAATGATGAAGACTGCATTGACAATTGCCAAATTAACGGCAGGTACATCAGCGGACAGAAAAGAAAATGCACTCATCACAAAGCGTGTGCAACATACTAAATTCAGCAAGTGGAGAAGCAAAAAAAAAAAAAAAAAAACGAAAGAATATATTGAGGGAGGCGAGGGAGGGGAGGGAGATAGAGTAATTGCCGATGGGAAATATCGCGCGGTTGAGGGATGAGCATGGAATTCGATACGAGGGAGGGATACACCCCGATAAAAATAAAACACTCACTTCCCCAAGCGAACTCTCTCACTGCGACAGGATAGGTGGATGATATGCGGCATAATTTTTTGCCCTCGATTTTTTTCACACGACGACGAGAGAACTGGCGTCGTCGTGGTAGATGAACGTACGTCGATGTACTATATCCATCACATCACATGTAAATATATATATATATATATATATGTATACATATATTTATGTATGAAATACATACGTGAAGTGCACTGGCGACTGGCACACTGCTACACCGTTATCGGGTGGATGGACGAGCGGTTTTAACACGGCTCCTGCATTTCTGTAATGATTTACAAGCATTATTGGGTATTAATTTCAATCTACGTTTTGCGAGAGGGATAAAGTGGCGGGCGTGTTCACTCTCTCACTTTTTGTCGTTTCACTCTGGTCCATGCAACAGCGATGGAAACAAAAGAGATAGATACGAGGCATTCTCTGTCAATTGCAACAGGACTTTCGATATTTTCTCTAATTTTTCTCATAATCACACAGATTTTTGTGAAATTTCCAAAGGCGTTCTGCGATTTTTTTTTTTTAATTCATTTATTCAAGAAATTATATTCTTTTTTTTAAGATTTCATTTATTTTGGCTCGATTGATTTTTTTCTTGTCCCATAACAATGCTAAGCACTTATCAATACATTAGAAGAATAAAAATTTGTTTAACGAATTTAATTGAATTTTTTTGATATGTCTCATATTTTCAGAAGTGGGCGAAATAAAATATTTTGTAAAAATCAGAATGCACCCTGAAAATCGTACAAAAATCTGGATAAGTATAAAAAAAAAAAGATCTGAGAAGGCAAATTGAAAATGTGACTGTATCGACGGAGAATGCGTTATATATAAATTGGAAATTGAGGTACGGAAAGAGGGGAAAGAGAGGAATATGACGCGTGAGAGTGTCGGGAAAAGGGACACAAGGAAGGGGAAGGGTTGAATGAGAGGGGACAGGAGAGGGACGGACAGCTCGACGCCGCACGTCGCAGGCTACAAATCAACTGTTCTGAACAAATTATGAATGATATATTCGTTCCACTCGCTTGATATATGTATATATCTCATCCATGAGTATACGCCATGCGTGCAACGACCCTGCTGTGCCGTCGGCTGCTGCTGCACCTAACTGCAGTTGCAAATTTGGAAAATGCGCGGGGGGAGAGCTTGAGAGGGGGGCGTTACAGAGAGGAGGAAGGGGGGGGGGGGTAACCCGTCAGTAACTGCAGTGGCCGTTCGATTTTTATTCGAAAATACTTTTTCACAAGCTGGATGACGAATGAACGTTCGATGAGGAAACGAGAGGGAGAAAAAAGAAAAAAAAAAAAAATTCGTAGAGAAAAGTGCGTTCGTCAACACCGGAGCTTTGAAGATCTATGGATCAATGTGAAAAAAAAAAAAAAAAAAATTGTAGTATACATGAAATTGATGCACGTTTATCTTCGAAACTTTGCAGTCGTCTGTCGTCAATAGAGAAATATCGTGAGATTTATATTTGCGCAATATTTTGAATGGGATTTATTGGAATTATAATCAAAAATATGTTTATTGGAGTTTGAGCTGAGATTGATAAAAAGGAATTTGAAATTTTGAAAAAATTCATTCGCATTACTGTAATTGTAATTGATATTAAGAATGTTGATAAAGCGACGATTTTAGGGTTTTTTGGTAGGATTGAAAAAAAAAAGGAAATTAAAAAATTTGATTTTCTTGCTATGATTTTTAATATTTTTTTAAATTTTAATAAAGTCCGAATTTGTTTCTTATTCGAAAATATTTAATCGTGACTTTAAATACAATATTAAAAAAAAAAAATTTAATTTCAGTAAAAATTCAATTTCCTTAAAAAAAAAAAAGTTGTAACAGTAGCAATTGTCAAATTTAGCTCTTGATGGAGAATTGTTCTGGCTGCGGTCAGCAGGCTCGACATAAAAATATCCTCTTCCTGTCGGGAAATCGTCCACATCGACATGGTGCGCACCCTGCGATAACGCTCTAATGTCCCGAATCGCTCGGTTGTTTTTAAAACCGACCTCTCTCTCTCTCTCTCTCTCTCTGCCCGCCACTCTTCGTACTTCGATTTTCGTACGTAACATCCGCAATAACTTGCCGCTATAAAAGCCGTCGACAAATCAAATTTTGACGTGATTCACTGGCGAGAATAAATTTTCGAGATCCTGACAACTGGAGAGACGGCGCAGTGACATGGACATGTGTTCGCTCCCTCGCTCAACTTCCCCCCAAACCCACCCCACCAAAACGACCCCCAACGCGCTCCCTTTTTCCCTCACGCTTCTCCCTCACTGTTTTTTTTTTTATACGTTTTTCTCTGCTTCGCTCATGGTTCTACACTTCAGCCATCAATTTCGTTCATCAGTCTCGTTTCCTCTCATCGCGGTCATATATCGCTTATTTAACCCTTTTGCTGGTACCGGAAATGATCCGTCCCTGGCTTTTCAAACCAATCCACAATATTTCGCTAAAATGTTTTTTTTTAGTTAATTTGACAGAATTATTTTTTTCTTTATTTTTTTAACTAAAAGATTTGATGAATTTGGCGAATTATTCAGTTTGTATAATTTTTTTTAGTATAAAAAAAATTGATGTGAAACAAAAAAATCAACATTGTTGAAGATACCGAGAACATTGATTATTAATATATATGGCTTCGTTTTTTTTTTTTTTTTTTTTTTTTTTTTATCAAAGACCCACAAAGACTTCTGACCTAACCTCTGAGCTTAATAGAGCCACCGGCTATATTTCCAATTCTGGCGAAAGCTCTAAGAAAGAGCCGACGACAGAGAAGTTTTTCAACGTCTCAAGGCGTTCGTGCTTCTATGAAAAGGACTCATTGCGCATCTTTTCGTCTCTGGCCGGTTCGGGCCCAATGAGAGAAATGCTCGCCGAGCCTTTTTTTCTTTTTGACACGAAAAAACCGACACCTATCTGTATGCATACACTGGACATTCTCTTTCAAAACAGACATTTTTTTACCTTCAAATATAACAACTTAAAAATATTCTCTGTGATTTTATTTCCAATTTTCTAGATCCAACATTTCCAAAAACGCTGCATTTTTTTTTACATTTATTTATAATTTTCTATCAATTTTTTAATTCAAATTTCGTAAATCATTTTATTGATTTGATAACATTATTTAAAAAAAAAAGGGGTATAAGAAAGACAGAAAAAAGGAGGGGCCAATTTGACAAAGAATGGCCCATACATCGACCCCCTGAGGCAGAATCCTTCAGGATTCCTCAAAGGCGCCACAAAAGCTAGCCAAAGATGATTGCAAACATGGTAGAGAAAATATTCTTTAAAAAAAATTATATGGAAGCTCCGCTGTTTTTGAAATGAAAGTCCCTATATACGTAATCTTGAGGTTAACTCAATTTTGTCAAGAAAAAATAAAATACGTGGGTGTAAGATAGAGACAGCAGAGATAGTGCCAGAGCTGAAGGGTTATGGGTGGCTGTCGAGAGATAGGACAGCAAAGCACTCGCGGGGGAGGGAAGGGGGGGGGGGGGTGAGGGGCTAGCAAAATGGGGAGGGAAAGCAATCAGAACTTGGGCCATTGCTAGATATTACGAAGACGTGAAAGATGTCTCAATCATATTAATTGCCGAGATAACAGTTGCTTCGACGGCAATACCAACCCTTCTCCCCCCCCCTCAAAAATATATATTTCAGTCTCAACGTCGTAAGAATCCACCGAGAATCATATTCAGCCTTATTTTTAACTACCTCCTAAATAAAAGATTGTAGAAATTTTGCTTTTTATCATCCGGAGAAAAGCAGTATCACTTTTTACTAACAGAATCCTCTTTTGTACTGCCTTATATATATATCCAGGGCTCCGCTAATTCGCTTGCGAGAAACTATTCGCCCAATCGCCATCTAGCGGTGGCGCGCGGAACTCGCTAGTTGCTTTATGTAAATAAAAAGTCTCCCATAAGTTTCTAAAGAATTATAACTATTTTAATAATTATTTTCGCTTGTATAATATTCAGATTGTAAAATTAATGTTATAAATTTCGTACCATTATTATTATATATTATATGGAGTTTTGTAAATTTTTATTTGTGTATTAAAATGTAAAAATTTCCTGGCATAAAAAAAAGTACGAAGTTCCAATGATTTTTTTTTTTAATCTATTTTTCAGACTGTAGATTTTAACAAAATTTACGGACGTAAAACCGGAAGTAAGTTATATATTTTGTTAGGAAATTTCGTATAACGTATGCGATTTCGCACCGTGGGTATCGGAGAGATCCGACCTTTTTGCACTTACAGAGACGGCGAGCATGGTGCTATTCGTGTAAATGAGTCTACGTGCTCGGCCACAGAGCGACTCAGCGTATATAAAATAAGCTGACCGACTCTCGGGGACGCCATACCGTCGACGGATAAGTTTACCTCCCCGCAACTGCGAGTTCAGCTTTTAGCGAACTCGCGGTTTCTGTGTAATCTTGGGTCAACAGAAAGCGATACTTTTGATAATAAAGATCCGGTGCTTTAACAGTGTCGTTCTTTCAAAAATAATTATTATCGTCATTGTTATCAAGGATACAAAGTGTCTTAAAAGAAATATCATTTTTTTTTCTGCACAGCAATTCTCTTTTAAATTTATTTAATGCGAAAAATGTTAAAAATATAAATTCTTTCTTACTCCAGGAGAGCTCAGCCATATGAAAGTACAACGCGCCACCGCTAGGTGGCCAACGAGCTATCGGATTCTCGCAAGAGAAACGTCGGAGCCCGACGTATATAAGACAGTATAGAAATACACAGTGTCCGGTCTCTAAATATTTTGAGTCTTTGCATTCTTCGATCTATTAAAAATTTCTAATGATTTTCAGTCATTTTAAAATAATAAATAGAGGTGTTATAAATGAAAATTCTATTATTCTACGAGATATATGCGATGACGATGGAGGGCAATGAGGATAATCGTCGGCTATCAAGTTTCACGGCAGTCAGTGGCCGAGAATACGATACCAAACGCACCTGCATATGCACATATCCGCAATTTCATATCTCACATCATATCTACATCCACACTATGATCACTATGGATTCGCCGAGTACATAAAGGGCGGGTACTGCGGTCTATCCCTAGCACACTATTCCGTCCAATACACTCACGCAAGGTACAGCTAACATTGTCCGTTTGTATGAATGCGTCCCACTGCGATGTGTCATTACTCGTCATTATCCACCTATCCAATCGCTCAGCAATATCTATCTGACCGTGTGTGCCACGAATGTGTGCTGGCTATTCTACCCTCTCGCTTGGTACAATCATCGTTGTTACACCATCAGAGCGCAGCTTAGCCGCAATCATCAAGAGGTTTCCAGTATAGTTAACTAGTTCAACTACTCCATGCTACGACTCGTGAATCGACAAATTTGTTTCACTGCAAACCAAATATTCTCAGTATTGCTAAAACTGAATACTAGGTTAAACTTTAAATTTATTTTTTAAGCTTAATTACAAAAAATAGTCACATGAACTGTGAGTGACTTCCGTCTTCTGGTAGAAAGATTTAAACAAATTATTCGTAAGCAAATCATCGTGATAAGGTGGCTATTGTCACGTATGGTGAAGGTGGCGCGAATGGGTTAACTCAAGGAGATAAGAGGGAGGCTTGACTCGGGGTTTTCACATCGTGCAGTGAGGGACCACGCGAGACCGGATGTTATTGGCAGGAGAGTGGAACCATTAGTCGCTATGATGGATGCCTGACAGTGGAACGCGCACTGGAGTCCTGTGCTAGCGAGGCAACCAAGCAGCGGGCTCGGGCAGTTACAGTAAGTAATGGCTTCACTCTGTGCCCCTGAGAAAGCCTTCGGAATAACCCCCCGCCCCTCCACATACACCCTCGACGCCCACTCTTCATCGCAAACTACAGCGACCCAAGCCCGCCATTCGAGTCGCTACTCCTTTGGTCTCTTTCTCCACTCAACCAACCACCCCCTCCCACCCCCTTCGCCAGGGTACCCTTCTCGTAATAACAACAAATCTTGCCTATATTAATTCTCTGACGGGCATAACTCTCCGGTATAGTATAGACGACGGCGGGCAACGCGAGGAAAAATTGCACGATGAAAATGTCGCCAAAGCGAAATACGGGGTTTCGAATTATGCACGCACTTACGAAACGACAAGTGTGCCCCAAAAGCCCGGAGGGGGGCAAGCGAATAAGTTTTACTCTTCCTACTGATCTCTAAAGAATATTTTGAGGATATTTTTATGGCTCTTGTCATAAAAAATCGGAAATTTTAACATTTACCTATCAAAAGCATCTTGATAATCCGTACTCGTATTTAAAAACGAAAATAATAATTTTGCTTCATGAGTCGGAAAAAAAAAAAAAACAGTGAATAGTTGATTATTCATTGCCTTAATAATCACCGTCATGTGGATTGTTATCGCTGCTGTGGATACCAATACGATTATTGTCACATAACTCTTCACCTAGTGGCGAGGAAGCGTAGCCGAAATACTATGGTATCGGTATCCTGTATAGATTCGACAATGAGCGCACTGTCGCACCGAACACCTGCCCCACCTGCTATAGCTTAGCATACATCTACTGGCATGGTGCTAGGGAATATAACGTACGCATATCGCACGCGAGCAGTTTAGGCGCACGAACCGTCGGCCCGGCGCTTCGTGAATGTTCGCCAATTATTGTTAGGATAATCTGTCGCGAGCCTGCTGGGACTGTTAAAATTAGAGGGGTACACATGCACACTATGAGCGAATGAGGGCGAGTGAGATGCAACGACAGAACGGGTAGGCGTGGCTGGCGAGCATCATTGCAAAGTGTAACCAATAGTGCACTATACAATTTCAGCTATATGCAACGCCTATAGCTATATATAGGGCATTCCAAGTCAACTCACTTGGACATCAGCCTGAACCCGACGAATTTTTTTTTGCCATATTTTGGTAAAAAAAAAAAAGATTTTTTTCACATTTTAAAGTCATTTTTTTTTAATTAAAAAATTTAAACCTGGTCGAAATTGATTTTTACTAAAAAGTTATGGAAAAAAAAATTATTTTATAAGGTATAACAAGTGATAAAAATGTGGAAAAAAATCTATTCTTTTTGGATCAAAATGTCCCCAAAAAAAATTCGTAGACTGAATCCCAAGGGGTTCAGACCGATGACCAAGTGAGTTGACTTGGAATGCCCCATATATGTATATACCTCCGACTTCTCTGGTTTCACCCTCCAGCCCCTCTAAATCATTGATTGTTGCATTATCTGTTATTGGTAATGCAATTAACCGTTTACTGTAAAACAGCACCGCCGAAACGTTGCCCAGTGCCTCGGCTGACTCTCGGTTCAAAATCTACCTTCCCCCCTGTGCCCCCCCCCGACCCTGTTACTTCCGCCACTATGCCCAACTGCACCCTAATTCGCGGCTACAGTTGCCCACTGCATACATTGACTCGATACGCGTGTTATGTACTATTGGCAAGTGTGCCACCTTCCCTAGCTTTGCCTGAGGAAAGAGAGGTTCCTTTTCATTTGTATTTTTCTAAAAAAAAATGCCATTGTCAAAGTGAAAAACGATTTTATTACCAACGAAAATAATGACATTTGCTCATGCATTACTACTCATTAAATACTAGCGAAATCAATTTTATTAGAGACTAAATTCCGACTTAGCAAAATTATTCTCTTCCACGCAATTGCATTAAAGCGTTGCAACCCTTACTGGTAACCCTTTTAAGGACTGACAAAACACATTCACTATATTAATTCTATCGGTTTCTATCGAACACCAATTTCATAGACCATTCGTTATATCGGCAAGCCCAATCCCAATTGGTTGGTCGGGCCGATTCTACGCGCTTAGCCTTTATAGAATACAGAGCAAAGTGCACATATAGAGTCTCGCCAATTTCGAAATCCCGGAAACCCGAAATCCACGCGGGGAAGATTAAGCCTGGACCACCGAGAGAGAGAGAAAGAGAGAGAGGCTAGAGATAGCTTGAAAATGCCATCCTTGTCTCTTCAATGTAGCCGCTCTCAGGCCACCAAATGTTCGCTTCCATCTGCATACGATGAGAGGGTGAGGTTGAAGGTGCGTTTCATATATACGTTGTCGCTTCCTCCGTTTCGCATTTACCACCAATTTTCTATCTATCTATCTCTCTCTCTCCTTCACCCCCCGGTCGACCATGTTATTCCGCGTATATGATCAGGTGCAATTACAATCAGGTTAATAATTGTTACTGCTCCCGCGCGCCGTGCCCAAAAGTGTCAAGGGATGGGGGCTGCATGCTGTACAGTATTCACGTATAGAAATGCTGCTGTATTCTACTCCACACAGAGTAAGAGAGCCATACTGCAGACTGTGAAACTGGGACTGCAGTATGACACGCTTCGTTAGGCCCTCTGCTTTGCGCATTATCATTGTGCTCTGCGGATTATCGAGTAGCGTGTTTCTGTATATTCGGCTGTTCAATACGATCGAACGTTTTAAGCTTCGGATTTGTAAAGATCCGAAATTATTAATTCGAGGATTCTAATCGCGTATGATTTAATTTTGTCTTCGGGTCTGAACCTTGATCCTTCCTACAGGCTCTGTAATTTTTTATATGACTGACATAACTCTAAAAAACACTAATTTTTGAAAAATCTTTAAGCTTGGCCAGTTCACATGCGAGAAAGACATCGAGAAGTAGCCACCTTGCGGCTGATTGCCGAACCTCGGTCTCGCAATTATTCATTTAATTGTAGTTCATTGAAACTATTTTCTTTAACTTAGTTAATATTTCGACCAACTTCTAGAAAGTTGTAGCGTCAACGACAACTAACAGTAGTTGTTTCCGAAAAAAAAAGATGGACTGAACATAGCAAACAAAACGACTAAAAAATAAGGTAAATTTTCACGACCTAGACGATATCTAATGGGAAGCTTGCAATTAGAAACAGGTTGCAATTAGAAACGTAATAACGCCTTACGGCTAATAAGACGTTTAGTAATGATACGTTAACGACATTGGAACAATTATCTCGTTGCTTGCTAGAGAGCAATATTAGAATGGCGCACGCGGAAAATACCAGAGAAAGCCCCCTTTCTCACACACCTTCTCACCACCGCGCCTTATTCAAACAGAGTTTAACTAAACTTACGATCGCAGTATACGCGAGAGGGAGTAGAAATTGTAAGCAGATTTCTCGAGTCAGAGAGTCGCTTGGTTATTTCTGTGTTGGAATTTCGATTAGGGAACAGCTAGTTTGTGCGCCTTTTGTGCTTACAATGTCCCATGAAAAGAGGCTTGCTATCGACCAATAACCTTCTTTTAATCCCCTTCTGGCCACCTTACATGCTTCCGCCATAACGAGATATCCTCTCAAGCATATCCAATTCATAATTGCTATTTGCAATTCTTGCGATATTAACCTAATTAGCGGATACCTTGAATCCTTTTTTTTTTTTTTAAATAAATTTACATGCACAATTACATTTGTCAGAATTTTCATGGTGACAACTTGCCTTCCAACTTCCTTTGCCCGGGGAGGAGACTTGATTTTTAGCTTTGAAGAAGACAGCATGAATATGGAGTAGTGGCAAAGGTTATACGTTAGTATGATATTCTAATACCTGTTTTCCCCCACAGCCGTCGTTATAACCAATGGTGGAGCCTCCTAGGATTCTTGTCGAGGCTTTCGGCATAAGTCCTCTCGTTATGATTCAACGTTTTAAGCCGTTCTTGGCCTGCGACGACGCGTCGTCTCGTTTACCAGCTAATTCCCCCGCGGCAGTTCTACGCGCGCTAACACTGCATCTCTCGTCTATTCCAGAAGGCAAAAGGAGCTACGAGGTAACGCCGGTAGCACCAGTATATGAGAGATACCGACGTCAAGAAGCTAACTCAAGTACGCTATCCTTCTCACACCGCCACATTCAAGATACCACACGCGGGGTCCTATACAGAAGCTCACAAATTGTAAACGTAACCGCGTCGAGAAACTAGCAACTCCTTCGGAAAACAGACATAAATCCTTATGATGCATACTTGTGATTCGTCGCACATGCGGTTTGTTTGTGACTGTAATATTTCGTGAACTATGTATCAACCGAGTATATTTTGTGGGTCATTTTTTTAGTAAATAAGAAATATATGACCGCTCTGGATCTAAACTACGATCGCAATTCCAATGTTTCCATTCCAAACCAGTCGAATCATCACAGTTTGTGGGATGCCTATCGAAGACTCTCACTAAGGCGTACATTTTTTTGTAAGAAGTGGGCGACCAATGTGATCTTAACAATCGGGAATCGCAAAAATGCGTAGCTTGAATGGTCACTAAGATATAGATTGAGAATCTAGTGTTTCAGTTCGACTGTCCGTATGTCGGATATCCCTAGTCTTGTTCCTGCTTCTGCTGCTGCTGCTGGGTATCCATTAGGGACAGAAGTATTCGCACGCGAGATATATCGACGTCGCCCAAGAGAATTTATAGTGACAGGACGGAGCGCTTGAAGGGATTGTAAATCCCCGTTTGAGGATCGCTGATACCAAGTTTTATGTGGGACATTAGTTGGGTGGGGCGTGGCTGAATGGCGCGCGGAGTCGAGAATAGCAGAGCGGGGCTGCTAGAGTTGCCCGGGTGCTATAAATTAGCCCGAAATGAAAGACAAATCGCCTCGGAGCTGTCCGCCCGTTTGCCCGACGTGATAGAAGTGCGGACCAAGCGAGAGGTGAAGCCAAAGCGCCCGTGTGCCTCTCCGCGAGTGCTCTCTGCTCGATGCCTTTCTTCTCTCCACTCTTCTCGCTTCACTCCTTTCCTTCAACTCTCTTCTATGCTACAGTCCTCTGGTGCTCTTCTAGTCCTGGAACTCCTGCCTGCGACCGGTCCCAAGGGTGAGAAAGAGGAGACTGCGAGGCTCGTCAGCCTTTCCTCCATTTCTCTTACTTGTCTTTTCTCCTTCAACCTTTCATTCTCCTCTTTTTTTTTTCTTCGCAAACTACTAACACCCGACGTCGGTAGACAATGATGGTCCTTGCTGCGACAGGACTACTCGTTCTCAACATCAACAGTCCGTACTTTATCGACTTTAACGTCCATCCACACTAGTCGACATCAACAGACGTGATCATAATACATGATACTGTTCCTTGTTTAACGAACTCCTGCCTCAGTTCGCCTTGTTTTTATTGTTATAACTGTTCCAGTGATGGGTGTCTGTGCTTTTTTTTTTTAATTTACATTTGCTTCATCTTGTTTTGTATTTTCCTCGAATCGTTCCTCTCGGTTAGCAAGACAGCGTGTTCGAGTAATTGTGAAGGAATAAAAGCATAGTGTCGAAATAGAGAGAAACTACAGAAATACGAGCTCGAAAGTGGAGGAAAGAGATGAACAAGACACAATCTAGAAACAGCAGGATACAAAAGTTCGATGTAGCGTCCTCTCACGTCGTTCTCGTCGACCACGTCGTCGTTGCCGGAGAAGGTGGGCTCCCTGAAGAAGACAAACTTTCCACAGCGCACACAGATGAACCTATAAATTTAGACACACAGGCACATCGACGAAGTACATCGAACTATCCAACAGTGAACGAGCACCAACTAGGATGGTCCCAGGTGGTTCGACAAGCGTCCATCAAGATGGTCCGTGGTCAGACGCGCGTAAGCATGATGCAGAATCTCGCACTTCTCACAGTGAGGAACGACTCTTCTACGAGAAAGAGAAAGTAACAGCAGAGGAACAGGAAGAGGAAATTTACCGAGAAAGCTAAACAAGTGAAGTGAGTTGTAGAAACTAGTTAAATGGACGGATTGAATGATGAATCTTTGTGATTTGCTATTTTTAAACAGTTTCACACAAAACTGACTGTTTCGTCTTTTTTTTTAGGGTTTTTAGAAAAGTTAAGAAAATTCTTTTTTGGAAATAAAAATTTAAACAAGCACGTAAAATTCTCTTTCTCTATAAGGAAGCAAGGAAAACCTTCTACAATTTTACATAGAATACCCAATATATATGTATATGTACATTAGTACGCTTTCTGCAGAATTCAATTTCGATTCGATTAAACTCGTTTTACTTGTTGGATGATTGGCTTGAAAGCAGTCCTGGAGATGATGCGTAACACAGAGCAAAGCAAAGGGCTGAGTATGTATCAGCAAAGAGAAGGCGGAGTAGTAGAGAGCGACATTACTCGCCCGCGGATGATTTGCCTTGTTAACGACCTCGAAGAGGAAGAGCAACAGAGCAGGAGGCCCAATCCGTGCTACGACAAAGAGCCTCATCCACCACTAAGAACCCAAACCAGGCTAAGAACTGCAAACGCAAGCCCTCCGGCGTCAGCGCTCAGAAGTAGCTGACGTCTCGTCGACAAAGGTTAGAAACGTCAATTAATTAGCGAGCAACGTACTTTCAGAGTACCTTCGGCAGAGAATCGAGTCAAGTTCGTAAACTGCTTTATCCTATATCTCTCACTACGCCCCCTTGATTTCCCGCTCGCGTTCAGCTCATCTCTCGACTGATCTCTAAGCACAAGTCTTTCCAATCTCTTCTGCCTCTCTCCTCCCGCCACCATCGCAATTTTCAGCCCCGAGAACGCTGAAGGACGTCACTACCACAATATTAAATATATGCGAGAGACAGACAAAGCAAATGAACACTCATACTGATTTTCCAATCTCGGGTTTGAAATAGTTAACTCGAGTCGATTCGCGTACATGATTGGTTCGCATTTGGAAAATTTCCCTAGTCCAATCATTTATAAAGGAACCGAACCAAAATTATGATTCCACCACATTTGGACGTTTTCTTCTGGCGAAAATGTTAGAAAAAAAAAATTACTGTAAATTGACGGGCTTAATTTTTGTCATGTGTTAAAATGAAAAATAATTCTGTACTGTTCTTCTATATACGATGTACCAATGTACGTTAGAATAGCAGGGTCTTTATCGATCGTCATACAATCAGCAAAGTTTCCTTCGATAGCACGCAATAAAGCTTTATGTATACGACTTTCGTCGACCATAGAGCTGCTACGTGATCCTTTCGTCAAAGGATTTTTCCTCAGTTCTGTTTTCCTCCGGCAGCTCTCCACTCTCATCGGCTTTCCTTGATGCGCCGACGACGCCATCTATTTTCCACACCCAGAGCTATATGGGAACTCTTTTTTTTACCCTCAACTTCTCATAACAGCCGATTTGATGTTATGGACAGAAAATTGATGAAATTGGCAAGATCTTGCCAATGTCGTTTCATTTCATTTTTCTCATACGTGTATAAATTCGACAAGCAATCACACCTCTTTAATTCAGTAGGGAAAAAGCCCGCGAACTAAAAATTGGCAAGAAAATTATTTTCATTTAACGTAAGAGAGAGAATCTAATAAAATTGATGACAATCAGTTGATAATGTGTGAAAAAAAAAAACTTGAAAAAAATCCTACATAAAAACGAAAAATTATCGAGTATTTCAGCATTTCAGGTTCTGATCTTCACCGTGTGATGGATCACTCACTGAAATATTAAATGTACCAATAAAACTATTTACATCCGTCCAAACAAAAAAAAAATGCATACATTCTTTTTTCCCGTCTCTTTCTCGCCCTGTCGTGTTTCACGTTACTCTTTTTATCTGTTCGATGTGAAACGGCGTAACGTGCGCTAATTTTGCAAAAAGCTCACGATCGACGGTGGCGCAGTGAGGCTCGACAAAGGCTAGGGAGGGTTGTGTCCAGTAGATGGCGTATATGCACAGTCGCATAACTCATATATACACACGTGTATACCGAGAGTATACAGGAGGACAGTCACTGTTGGCGAGTGTCTGTGGCGAAATGAACGTTTTAATTCCCCTCCATAAAAGCCAACGACAAATCAAACAACTTTGACATGATTAACTGGCGAGCATAAATATCGGTATCAATGCACGTGCACGCAATGACGCGCGTTACCCACAGAACTCTCGTGTCTGCCAGAGCAAAATCTCCTCCCTCTCACGTCCCCGTTTTTCCCTCTTTTGCTTTTCCGTTTATTCTTCTGTCTGCACGCGTTTGGCGCCTGTCTTTCTCGTCCTCTCTCTCTGCTTTCGATCATATTTTCTGATGATGCTTCTGTCCAAACGGTACGCCAAATAGCACAACATCAATGGAAATTGAAACAAGCTGAAATCATTTTCTGAAAATGTTATATTACGTGCAGAAAAAAAAAAAGAGATTTGTTGCATTGCAGAATAATCTGAGATATGATTACTGAATTAGTAGGAAAATTACTTACCTTTGAATGGTTTGACATTGGCCCAACATTTTTGTGCTAAACTCGCAAGCTTTTCGGGTCAATACGCCAGGGGGCGGGAGGGGGGGGGGGGCAAATATCTGGATACATAAATTAACCACAAAGAGCATTATCAACCTATATAGTCATAATTTATGGGTACTAATTAAAGGGATTAAGGAGAGGAGGATCTCGGGGGCTGATTTGCGCGCTCTCTGCCGTTCCACGGTGGCGCACTGAGCCGCCGCGCACCACTCGCTCACTCGCTCCCCGCTGGAGACGCTGGAGCGAGCAAAGTTTAAACGACAAGTGCTCATTAAGATATGAAGCCAGGCTAACGACATCGTCGTCGTCGTCGTCCAACTCTCTCGCCCTGCCGTCTAGATTCGTACAAATCGCAAAAGGCCGAGATCCATCGGCGTGCAACGATTTTTTCATCACAAAGTACTCCTGTATTTTTTAAAAATACTTTCCACAAAAAAAAAAGATCGGATAATTCATTATCTTAAATAATTTTCGAAAATAAATAATTTCAAAAAATAATTCGAGATGATAAATATAGAATTTTTTTGATTACAGCTAATTTTTAAGAATTATTGAAAGTATTTTCACTTTTTTGAATTTAAATATACTGTTCATGCGACGGAATTAAATTTTCAGCCAAAAATTGTAAAAATGAAATATCTTCAAGACAATAATTACGCCAGAGCTAGAATTTTATACGAAAATTTACTAATCTACGTTTGAAGTTTCCTCAAACTCGTTACCATAATAATGTATAATAATAAACAACAAACACCATAGAATAAGTTGAAAGCTGTAGAGCAAGGATGATCAGTTATGCCTTAAGGGATTTAAGTAACACATAGGCGACGCGGAGTATCTTCTTCCGGTGTAATAACACAGCCAGACATTTGAATATTTCATGTACCAATATTAGCCGCCGCGTTACGTTCTACCTATTACGATGATATTTTGTTGTAAAGCGTCATTAACAGGTACTCAAGAGTCGTAAGCTTCGTCCGAATGGCGTGGGACGCATCTGCATTCGCACCTGCGTGCGTCATTAAAACACGCACCGTTGAATATTATAACGCTAACTTTTACGAGGTCGTAATGCCCTCAACGGCTCGTATATATAGCGTGAACCTCTGCCAGTATTATAAAGCCCGAACTCTCCACAGACTATTAGTCTTCTTCCTGCTTCCTGATCTTTCTATTCTTTAAGGGGGCCGGCGCCTTTGAAATAGCCACTGAATTCACGATCTTGGAAATACAAATTTTCACCCTCCCAAATTTATCATCTATGATTTTTTAATTTTTGGACATTTTGTAAATTTGTTCTATTCGTTAGAGGGGGGGGGACTCATGAGGGACTAAAAAAAAAAAATGGACAAATCAAGCCCTTGACAATCAGGATCTTGGAGGGGGTTCTCATCGGGGACTTAGAAAAATCAGGGCCATGGAAGGGGGTCACATGGGGGACTTTGAAAATTCAGGGTCTTGTAGGGGATTCTTATGGGAAACTTAGAAAATTCAGGGCCTTGGTGTGAGAATTCAGTACTTGGATGGGTGACCGAATAATTATTATTTAATAATAATAATTATTATTATTATTTAATAATAAAATTATTATTATTATTATTGTTTTCAAAGTTTGATTAAAAAGTATTAGAAGATCGAATCAGGTTCTTGTCTCATACATCGTTTCGTTTTATATGCCTGTTAAATAGCGTTTTTAAAGGAAGGGTTGGGATATTTCGAGTGGAGTAAAAGTGCAGCATTGGGACTTTGGGGCGCTGTGTGGTGTTTATATCGTTCGATAAGCCAAGAGAGCGTTGTATGCCCTGTATACGTCCGTCGCTATGGGGTCTACAATGATAGTACATATACATATATTCTCTGGGATTCTCCCGAGGGGGGAGTGCTCGCACAAAGGCCTAATTACCCATAAATTCTCTGATTTACGGTCGGTCTAGAAATGTAAATATGAAATATGAAAATGAGGACGATAGTAATAAAAGTGATGCACGGGGCTCCGTAGGGTCGTTCATGAAGGCGTCCATCATTGCCGAGTGACGGGGGTAGCGCGCGCGCGCTCCTTTGTCTGAAATCCTCTCACACTCGACGTACTCGTTGGGTAGCTCTCTTCACGACCATTTCGCTCGTTCTCTTTATTCAGCTCTGTTGCCACGTGAAGAAATGTTGAATTCTTGGAAGAAAAGATAAAATGTTTTCAACGCATCTTCTATCGAGGCAAAACAAATTAAGAATCGAATTTTTCGTACCAAGTCTGAAATCAAGTTTGAAATCAAGTCTGAAATCAAGTCTGAAATTAAGTCTGAAATCAAGTTTGAAATCAAGTCTGAAATCAAGTCTGAAATCAAGTCTGAAATCAAGTTTGAAATCAAGTCTGAAATCAAGTCTGAAATCAAGTCTGAAATCAAGTCTGAAATCAAGTCTGAAATCAAGTCTGAAATTAAGTCTGAAGTCAAGTCTGAAATTAAGTCTGAAGTCAAGTCTGAAATTAAGTCTGAAGTCAAGTCTGAAATTAAGTCTGAAATCAAGTCTGAAATCAAGTCTGAAATTAAGTCTGAAATCAAGTCTGAAATTGAGTCTGAACTCAAGTCTGAAAATAAGTCTGAAAATAAGTCTGAAATTAAGTCTGAAAATAAGTCTGAAAATAAGTCTGAAAATAAGTCTGAAAATAAGTCTGAAAATAAGTCTGAAAATAAGTCTGAAAATAAGTCTGAAAATAAGTCTGAAATTAAGTCTGAAATTAAGTCTGAACTCAAGTCTGAAATCAAGACTGAAATAAAATCTGAAATAAAGTCTGAAAATAAGCCTGAAATAACTTCTAAAATTAAGACTGTATTCAATCCCATTCTCAAGACTCAAAACACATTAATTAACAAAATTAGCGCTGACCAAACGAGGCTCTGCAATTTAAAAAAAATCAGAAAAATGCAGTAAATTCATTGAACGACTCCCGGGGATTGATGCCAATTCGTGTGATCGTTTCTTACATGACCGCCAAGCACGGCGAGCATCAAGATGCAACGATGCGGCTGTATTAAACTAACTCACTCGGTGTAAATCGTCACGGAAATCTGGCACTTATGGCAAAACTCGTGGAATCAAGACGCGATATCGTGATATTCCGAAGCCGGTTTTCGAGCCACTTTTATCTCGGCATATAATTAGAGAACGTGAAATGAGCAAGATGAAAAAATAATTTTTTCTTTTTTTTAACGTTGAAACGGAGGTAGAAAAGTTGAAGACATGCCGCAAGATCTTTCGCAGCCTTATTTATTGTTCTCTTGTGTTTGTTTTATATATGTTACCACTTAACATTCGTGAAGGCTTTGAATGTTCGTGCGAACTCTCGATTTTAACGAAGTGCATCGCATCGTCACTGGACAGAATTGCCTTATTTTTGTATCATAAAGTTAGCGTCTAATTGATTTCGTATCTGTTATTATACTCTTGAAGAGCGTTAAGCTAAATCTTCTCGCTCTCGATGGAGGAAAAAAAAAAAAAAGAACGTTTACCGATCACATTTTAACGAAGAAATTCTTCGTTCGGCAATTTCAAATGTGCTGCTCGACGGAATTCAGAAATATTTGAAAATTGCGGATTGAGGAAGCGAAGAAAATACGATGAGACACTTTTAGAGTTTTACGTACTTTTTCTTTAAATCTACCTCAATTTTTTTTCCATAAATTCGCAAAAATGGCTTTTTTAACGAACATTTAGTAAAAAAAAAAAAAATTTCAAAAAAAATCGACGATCGTCATTAAAGAATCGTAATATTTATTGATTTGAATGATTCAGTTCGTTTTTTTTTATTTCAAACAGAAAATAAAAATTCTTGCATATCTTTTTTTTCCCCAATATTTCTGAATAATTTTCTTAAGGCTCTAAAAATATATATGGGCAATTCCATCTCAATTCAGCCAACCAAAAAAAAAAAAAGGAAATTCTCAAAAAATGTCTCAAAAAATTAAAATTCTTGCATATATTTCTTTTCAATATTTGTGAACATTTTTTTCTTAAGGCCAAAAAATATATATAGGCTATTCCATGTCAATTTAAACAAAAAAAAAAAAAAAAAAATTCTCAAAAAATGTCTCAAAAAATAAAAATTCTTCTTGCATATATTTCTTTTTAATATTTGTGAACATTTTTTTCTTAAGGCCAAAAAATATATATAGGCTATTCCATGTCAATTTAAACAAAAAAAAAATTTCTCAAAAAATGTCTCAAAAAATAAAAATTCTTCTTGCATATATTTTTCTTCAATATTCGTGAATAATTTTTTCTTAAGGCCAAAAAAATATATATGGGCAATTCTCAATTTAGCCAAAAAAAAAAAAAAAAATTCAAAAATGTCTTAAAAAAAAAAATTCAAAAAATGTCTTCAAAAAAAAAAAAATTCTTCCACATCTTTTTTTTCAATATTTCTGAATAATTGTGTCTTAAGACCAAAAAAACATATACAGACAATTGCATCTCAATTCAGCGACCCAAAAAAAAAAAAAAAAAAAATTCCCCAAAAATGTCTCAAAAAACAAAAATTCTTCTTCCACATCTTTTTTTTTTCAATATTTCTGAATATTCTCAGATATTATCCTCATCATAGAGGCAATCTATAAAGAAACGAATAAAATTTCGCTTCAAATTGTCAATTACGTATTTTACCTTAATGCACTTTTCTCCGGGTCGCCATTTTCCTGCGAAAGCTACATCTTGTCGAGCGAATTCTCATCTCGTGCTTCGTTATACTCGCGATTTTAGAAATAAACAAAAAATAAAACGCTATTGTTATGTTTGGCTGAAGGATTATCTTAAAAATTCACGCAGGACGCAGGAATTTATAAGTTATTTCTTCTTTCTCTTCTTTTTGTTTCAGTTTTGAAGCGAACCTGTGCGAGCCTTTCCCCGTGCAAACCGCGGTGATCACTGAAAAAATGCGCGTCGGTGAAAATTTGCACGTTACAACGTGTTCTAAATTTCTAACGGTTTTTTCGTCTCCTTCTTGTTGTTTTTCTTCTGTTTGGAGGTTTCCTATTGGTCGCGATGTGCGCATGATCGGCGCAGTATTTCGTATCCCACGAAAATACGCATCTGCATTACCGAGAACAGCGCCAGCGCCATCTTTGTTCAGCTTGACGCACTGCGAGATTCGACGCGTTCTGTCGGCAATTTGTCGATGCAGCGGAATTGTTTCTTTCTTGAAAATTATTAATGCATTGATTATCATTTTTCTGTATTTCTGATTATAATTTTTATTGGTGATAATGAGTTTGGTACTGTTTATAAATTTGTGTGACTCGGCCGAAGGAATCTAACTTTGCGACGGAGGATTCCAAGAAAACGGTTGACTCGAGTTAAGGTAAGTTTTTTTTTGTTTATTCAACAACGCACGATTTATTTATCGAAAATTATTAATGTTTCTTATCATTTTTCCGTCCAATTTTTATTAATACCAATGAATTTGGTATTATTCATAAATTTGTATTGTTTGACGAAAAAAATTAATTTCGCGACAGAAGATTCCAGGAAAAAAGATGGCGTCATATTACAGTATTTTTTTTTTTTTTTCTTTCGACAATTATTGAACAACACACGATTTCTTTCTCGAAAATCATTCATTTTTCCGTCTATTTTTTTTATTAATACCAATGAGTTTGGTATTATTTATAAATTTGCATGATTTGAAGAAAAAAAAAATTAATTTTACGACAGAAAATTCCAGGAAAAAGGATGGCGTCATCTTACGGTATTTTTTTTTTCTTTCGACAATTATCGAAGAACACACAATTTCTTCTTCGAAAATTATTCATTTTTCTTATCATTTTTCGGATTTGTATAATTTGTCCAAAAAAAAATTAATTTCACGACAGAAAATTCCAAGAAAAAAGATGGCGTCAAATTACGGTAAGATTTACGTTTTTAAAATATTTTTTTTTAATTAATTTTACCATATATGGGAAATACAGTAAATTTACGGTCAAATAACCGGTCAGATTCACCGCTCGAGCGCTCGCATCTTTGCTGCTCATTGCAGTGAATCAATGCCGGCGACCGAGTTGTTGTTGTTGTTTCGACGCATTTTGTGGGTTATGTAATTTTGTGTATTTTGCGATTTCGATCCCTAAAAAAAAAAAAACTATGTCATCGATATTAAACGAACGCAGGAAGCAGTTGGAAGATCTCGACGATTTTCTCAATAATTCAAAGGCGAAACTTTCCTCAATTGTTTCGGCTTTAGGATGGTCGGTGGAAAGCATTTCCAAAAATGTATGCAATTTTATAAGTTTCTAAAACTCGTACTTTTTTTAACAATATTAATTATTCTATCGACTCAATTTCTACAAATAGGTTGAAAAAATGGTTGTTTGCCCTTTTAACGATTCGCATCGCATTCCGGAGCGATCGATGGTCAAACATCTCGAGGATTGTCAGTGGAAGGCGGAAGGTTACAGAGAAAATGATTTACCACTTTCTGTACCGACTCTGCCTCCAGAATCATCGCACGCTGTTAAATTTGGTTAGCACGATACGTTTATACTTTATAGAGAATAAAAAAATTGGGGTAATTTGCAGAGAATAGAATCCAATTTTTCTTACATTTTTTTTGTTCAATATCTAACTGAAAAAACACCTGTGATTTTTATTAGATTTCTCAATCGCTCAATCGCAGCAATATTTATATAATGTCTTATTTTTGTAGAAATTAGAAAAAAAAAAGAAAATATTTTTATAGTTTGAAAAAATACATTTTTTTTTTTTTTTCAATTTATAAAAATTGAATTAAAAAAATAAATTGTCGAAATTGTAAAATTTCCGAAATTTCCAGCAATATTAAAATAAATATTTATTATTTTAAATTATTTTGGAAATTAAAAAAAGAAAAAAAAATTTGATTCTTTTAGTTTCATTTGCTCTAAAAAAAGCAACTCGATAAAAAAAGGTACAAAGTAACATATTAATTAAAAATATTTTTAGCATAAAAAAATGCTGAAATTTATTTATTTACACTTTTTTACTGTTAATATTCTAAGCTTGTTAATTATTGCAGATGAGCAGCTTCAGGACAATGTTATCCAAACTGCAAAACAACAAAAACCAACTATGCTCACAGGTCAGTCGACAGGAAAAATTTTGAAAATTTTCCTCTTGCATTCTGTGTGTATTAAAAAATTCATGATTTTTTCCAGAATTTTATCACTGTTATACCGTCAATGGAATCGATATATCCTTTTTCATATCCTTTGCTAATCACAAAATGAACATGACAAAAAAAATTATTATCCTGTATTATATATATATATATATATATATATATTTTTTTTTTTTTTTCAAGAATCTTACAGTTTGAAACAGAAATATTTCAAATAGCCTTTTGAATATTCGTAGTTTCAGGTTTTTTTTTTCTTTCGGTAAAAAAGAAAAAAAATCATAGAAATTTTACAGATGATTTTAACATTTTGTTAAAGATCGACTGGCGGCATTAAGACGCTCGATTTTACGACAAAAATTGCCAATTTTAACATTTTTCTAAATTTCGCGATTTTTTTTTTTTTTTCTTTTTTTTTTTTGAGATTTGTGTAATTATCTGTGAATTTTTGACTGAAAAGAAAATTATATCTTGACACTGGGGACAGGTGCGGGTGGACGGTTAATACCTCGTACGTCTGATAGGCTCATCGCTGATTTTACGAAGGACGAGAGGCTCGCCATGTACGAATATGTCGTCGCAAATACCGTTCAGCCGGATATCGGCGAAGATATTACGGATATGAACAAACCGTAAGATTACACGTTTCTCAATAATTTTATTATTTATTTATTTAGTTTAAGGAAATCGAGTCAAATTGAAATTGCATTCATTTACAAAATATTTGTCTGGTTTGGCTGCTATTACTAAAAAAAAAAAAATGTTTGGGAGGTTTTTCTTTTATTTTTTTTTTTTTAATACAGAAAAAATTCCGAAAATTCAGATTTTTATATTGAGATTAAATTCAACTTCTAGAGGGTTCAATTATGCTATTTTAAGTACATAGGAATTTGTTATAAATCCATTCAATTTTTTTTTCTAATAAAGGTTAAATAAAATGGAATTAAAAAATTAAACTTAAACTAAGAAAAAACTTAAAAATTAAAAAAATTGATAAATTTAAAAAACCTTCATCTTGAAAAATGAATGTGTTTTTTTTTTTTTTTTTTTTTTTTTTTTTAAGAAAACCTTTATGTTTATATTTATTAAATCATAATTTAGTATTAACAAAAAAAATTTTCACGAATTTCAGTAAAGCTCCTGACGGTAAAACGTCTTCGTACTTGGAGCTTTTGGCTCAGGAGCGCAATTTAAAAAGGCGCAGAGCAAAATATCGCGGTGTTCATACAAACAAAAAGTCCCAAGTCGAGATTCTCCGAGAGGTAATAAATCAGCAGATGGAAATGCTCGCGGAATACATTGCGGAAAAGAGTGAAGACACTGAGGATTTTTCTCGCAATCGAGAAACGGACAAACACGAAGAAAAGCGTAATTTCGATTGTACGAAAAACGAGCGTTTCGCGTTAGACAAAAATTTGCCAAAATCCGCGGATAATAATGGCGGTCAATTTCACGCGCGTTCGTCAAAAAGACCCGAGGATTTGGGATTTCACAGAGGAACTTCGAACGATCGTGGATTCGATAGAGGAAACGGTTTTCGTGATTCCTGCGAAAAAAATGAATTCACAAAAGACAAGAGCAAATATTCAAACGAGAAAAATCAAAGAGAACGAAGCCGGAGGATTTCCAGCGAAAAAATGTCTCACTCATCGAGGCACAAGAGTCGCAAACACAGATCGAGAGATCGTAACGAAGAGAGGCGCAAAAGACACAAAACGCGCGATCGCGAAAAATCGCGTTCGTCCAGAGACTCGAAATACGACGAAAGACGATCGGAATCCTCGAGATTTTCGAGACACGACGATGGAAGATCGAAAAAACGAAAAAGAAGCCGCGATCGCTAGTAGAAATGATTAATTAAAATCGTGCTTTAATTATCATTTACGGTTATATTATTTTCGTACATTTTGCAATAAAGTGGATTTCGAATTGAAAATTTATTGACTCATTTTTTTGCTTCATTTTCTTTGAAACTCTTTTTTTTTATCAAATTTTTTCGTAATTTTTGTTCGATCTTGACGAGCGAGATTTTTTGAAGCTGCGAAAAAAATGGAATTTTTTTTAAACGAGTTTCGTGAATAAATCGTTTTTCGTAATTTGTAATCGATATTTTATTCGCTTTCCAATTTCATACATAATAATAATAATAATAATAATTTATCACAAAAGAATTTGGATGGTATTCTTGATAATAATAATAATCGTAAGAAGGTTCCCAAGTCGTTGGGATTTTTGTTTGATACATCTCTTTTGGGTAAAAAGGCTGATAATCTCGTAAAGTGTTCACTGATAATCCCAAATAATCGCTACTGCTTTTCGCTTTTTTTGCATTTAAATTCAACGATTCGACGTCGTTGACACGTTCTTGTTTCATTTTTTCATAGACATATTCGGTGTCCACGTTGTTGCATTTGTATGTAATTAATAGCTTTTGCACGTCGTTGAATGACAAATGATTTCTTTGTCCGATTTCGACACCGTATTTCTGAAAAGAAAAAAAAAAAAGCTCAGAGTAATTTTTTTAAATATTTTATTTCTTTTCATCGTAGAAAAAAAAAATGTTTAAAAACTTACTCGCGGCACTATAGTTGGTATTGATTTATTTTTCGAGAAAGCAGTCATCGAATAATGCATAATGCTTTCGTAATCGTAAGGCAATCCATAATTCGTAACCGCGCTCTCGTCCATTATTCGAAAATTAAAAGCATCTCCTGAAAAAACGTAAAAATTCAATGTTTCTGTTAAAATTAAGCAGAGAAATTTTTCTAGCAGAGAAAATTAGCAGAGAGTACATTAAATTGAAAACGACAGAAAAATTAAAAATTCAATTTGCCTTCTTTAATATTGTCCCAAAGTATTTGAATATGCTCGTCGCGATCGGGTCTCATGTGCTCGTGAAAAAATCCAAGAGTGTGAAGAATTTCATGCAGAGCATGTCCTCTTGTACGAAAGCATCTTCTGACATCGAGATTCAGATTGCTCGGACCAAAGGTAGAACGACCAAGATCTGAGAAACATCCCTCTTGATTGCCAGTTATGTTAACCCAAGTGTGCAATGGAAATTTGCCTTTTGAATTCGGATAAATTCGAACAAATTTCAAACATGTCAGTTCCATTATATTTTTCATAGCGTCTTCGAGAATCGCCAATTTTTCTGGCTGATTAACTGCAATGAAAATACAAAGCTTTTTTTTTTTTTTTTGTATTTGCAGCATTTTTTTGTTACTATGAATAATAATTTGTAGTCCCAATGACGATGAATAATTTATCTCAAAGTCCGAGTACTTTATCGAATGACGATGAATTGCTGAAGAGTGCGACAAAAGGAAAATCAGTTTTTGTTTTTTTTTTCTTTTTTTTTTTTAAATCACCTATTGATTCATCAACGAAATATTGAACTATTCCATCGGGCCAAAGAAGCTCTTGATCTGTCGTTGTAGTTTTTCTCGATAATGGATGATCGCGAATGTCTCCTTCTCGAGCGTTGCCTTCTTCAGGATTGTCGTACTGCGACCATGCATCGACTATTCAAACAATTGTATGAATAAAAAGAAGTGTTTCGCATTAAATTTGTCCTTAAAATCTAAATTAAATACTTTCAACTAAAAAATTGTCTCCGCAAAAGTCTCGATTTTTGGTATTAAGAAAAAAAAAGTTACTTTCAAGTTTTACAAATTTTATTTATTTTATTTTTGAACTTAAAATTTGTATTCATAATTTTTCTTTTTTTAAATATTACTAAAAATTTTTAAATTGAATTAATTGAAATTCAAAGATGACTAAAATTAAATTATAAAAATAGGAATTATGCAAAAAATATAAAAATCAAGCTTACGTCTATAGCTTATCGGTGTCGATGGATTAATTTGCGGAGCTTCGGAATTTGTTTGTAAAAAATGACGACCAGTCGACACCTTCCAAGGATAAAATACAAACGGATGAGTGTCGGATGGTAAATTCAAACCGAGCAGAATGAGAGTGGAACGTAAAAGCATTAAGAGCCAGCAGGTGGCCTTATCGATACCCATTTTGGTCAGACGCGCTCGAATAAAACACCTCTAACGCTTAACAAACTCTGTCGTTCCTCGACTGAACGCCGTTAACGATTGTCGCCTGTGCTATCGATTGCGCGAACTTTCTTAAGCTGTAACGAAACGAGCATTAACGACACTTCGTATCTTGTATTCGATAGAACTACATGATATACCATTTCGTCAATTTCCAACTGAATTTCGGTCCATGCATTTTTTTATATCATAGTTTCGGCTCGAAAAAAAAATTCAGATTGAAGTAAATGTTCTTATTGACGACAAAGGCACAACGTTGCTTAGCGACTCCAATAAACATTAACAAAATATCAGTCTTGTGACAGAATTCGAGAAGAACAGACGTAGAAAGATTTGTAAACTTTCAATGAAGTTTGATATTTCTTTGATAAACGCCGTGTTGAGTATTTTGTCATTAAGATCACCACAAGATTTTCTTTAGATTTTTTTTGTCTACAACTTAGTTATGATTTTTCAAATTTTAAAGAATTCTGAAAAAAAATTCTCAAAAACGGATTTTTGAGAATTCTAATTTTTTTTAATTTTCATATTTGGCACAGAATATTTGAGATTTTTTTCGGAGGCGTTTTTATAAAAAAAAATGCTTCTGAAAATATTTGAAGAATTTTTTCAGAATTTTCAGAAGCGTTTTTGAAAAAAAAAAAAAATGCTTCTGAAATTTTTTCAAAAATTCTAAAAAATTCTGGGTTATACAAAAACATATCCTAAAATTCGTGACTTTTCAGTGACTCCTTAGAGAGAAATAAATGATAAGAAAATAGAAAATAAAAGAAAAATGTATTCGGAAAAATTGGGAATTATATTTCATATTAAAAAATAACTATTTAGCTTGATTGCTAAATTGATTACTATTTTAAATGATTAATCATCATAATATCGAGAAGCATTTGCGATAGGCTTCTAGCTTTTGTATCTCGCTTTGCCGCCAATCCATTACGTTTTTTACGAGCTACAGCAACACAACATTCCATTCGGAAATGACCTATTGTCACTGACATTTTTTTATTACTATTACACGAATTAAAAAAAAAAATATACTGATTATTACTCAGCACGATGCAATAGATTTAGTTGAAAATTTAAAAATTTGCGAACTTTATGAAAAATACTTAAAAAAAAATGAAAAAGAAAAAAAAAATTATTTAAAAAATCAATTGCATAGTAAATTCGATAGAAATCCTAATTTTTTGATTTTATTTATTTTTATTTTTATCCAACAGACAAATGTTCGTTTTCGAGAAATTTTCAACATTTCCAAAATTCATGACTTCAATAATTTCGAAAAAAAAAAAAAAAACATTTTTTTTTTTCAGTTGTGTGTATTTGGAAAAGTTAAAAAATTAATTTCATATATAAACAATAACTTTTCTGTATAATTTGTAGAGCAATTAAAAAAAAAATTGTTTATTAATCATTTTTTGGCATTATTATTATTCAGTATTAATTTTTGCGTTCCCTGACGGCGCTTTGATGAACTAACTGCAACTGCGTTGAAAATTCCCCAAAGATGGCGCCACTGTGCATGAGTAAAAATGCACTATTTTACCAACTATCGGTATCTGTATTACCGACAAATATTTGAATACTCGGTATTCCTGATAAACTAAAAATTCTGAATTGCACGAAATCTTCGACAAATTATATATTGAGCCAGAATTTTTTTTATCGATTTTATTACAGGATTAAAAAAAAAAAAAAAATGTCAAATTGTCGATAAATCAATTTTCTATGAATATTGTACATTTTTTTTATTTCACAATTTAATATTTTACAGCCGGAATCGAAAAAACAGAAAATAAACTAAGTGACCCATGAAATAGTATATTTTTTTTAGGGGTCGAAAGATCATTACAATCACACGTTCCGCTGCCCTAAGTCACCCCTATAAAAGTTGGTGAGCTGTGCGCCACGTGCGCGCATGACAACACATATATATACATATATATCCTCACTTTTATGAATCACCGTGTGTTTCAGCTATTCTGTAAAAATGATCTCACCGAAATAAATCAGAAATCTTTTTTTTTTTTTTTTTTTTTTTTTTTTTTTTCAATTTTAGTCAAAATCCATAAAATTCAGTTTCTGCTGATTCTTTATTTTCGAAATGTGTAAAAAATTTGTTTCTCAATTTTTTGGCACTCAAATGACCAGACCATTAAAATTTCTCTCTTTCTCTCTCTCTCTATATCAAAAGCAAATTTTACGAAGAGGCTCATAAGAGCATTTCAACCCTAATCGACAAAAGTGTCTTCGAAGGGAGTCGTAAATTATTAAGACCAAAAGTTGATTCTATGTTGACCGGCACAGCCATGCGTCCATGCGGTATATTCGCCGTGTTTCCCCCTCCCTTTCAGCGTTGGCCATCCGACAGAGCGAGAGAGAGAAAGCTAGACTGCGGGTTCGCCATCAAGCGGCAACTCAACAGCGCTGTATTCGAGCGTTGACGAGCGAACGGACGGTCGCTCCTCGCGCGTGTTTCTCTCTATCTCGATTTTTCGAGCTTATATTCACCGAATATACTCGCTTAATCTACTCAATTAAAATACAAAATTCACTCGCGTGTTCGACACTAAAAAAAAAAAAAAAAAAAAATCATCATCAAGTGAGTGAGTGTTGCAGTGTTTGAACCCTTGACCTTTGGTCGTAAAAAGGTGCGTTAAAAATCGTGAGATCGCAATCCTAATTTGCCAAACAGCAAAAAAAAAAAAAAAATAGAGCCTTTTAAGTGATTTCGTGAGTGACGAGAATCACAAAAATTCTCATCATTGTGCATCGGTTGTGTGCAGTGCTCACGTGCCACTATGATTTGGATCTATAAATATTAAAAAAAAAAAAAAAAGAAAGACAAAATGCTCCATAAAAAAAAGGATTACATTAAAATAACAAAGCCTCTTAAAAAAAAAAAAAAAAAAAAAAGCGTGGACGAACGAAGCGGCGAAATAAGTCAGACAAGAATCGCTTCGATTAATGCGTCTGTTTTGTCTGTCATAGTAACGAGATTAAAAGCCAAATAAAGCATAGAGAGTGTATTCGCTCATCGCGCGTGGTTTTCAGCGTCGCGATTTTTTTTTTTTTTTTCACCGTCAATCCTGTCGGGGTGGAATCGATGCTGTTTTTGTTTCCTCGAGTCTCTACCGAAGAGGGGAAAAAACACACACACACACACACACACCGGCTTCTGATTCTGTAGACACGGGCGTAACCCCCATGTGTCTATGGGGTCGTAGTGGTGCAAAAAAAAAAAAAAAAATAATTATATCAGTCTTTTCTGCAAGATGAAAAATAATTTCAAAAATATATTGCGCGGATATAATATTTTTTTCTTGTGGCAAGATATATTCGGATTGTTTAAAAGTTGATATATGATATATATTCGTCGTGACTTTTTAGGTTATATCAGACGAATATATCGAGTATATTAATTTCGTGAGAGTAAAATATATTCATGCAATTTTTAAAAATTGATATATTACGCGATATATCCGACATCACTTTTTAGGTTATATCAGATGAATATATGTATGATATATAGCGATATATCTTTCATATATCGGAAATATTTTTTGGGATCTTTGAAATAATATATCATACATTTTATTTGTGATATATTATTCCGATATATTTGATATATTTGTGATATATCGGCCGAATATATGAAAATGATATAGAGCCGGAAATCGTATATTTATCAAATTTGATATAACGATATATTTGATATATCTGATATATTTTGGGTGATATATCAATGATATATGAATAGTAAAGTGTTGACCGGAAAATATATTTGATATATCTTTAAATATTGATATATTATATATCATATATGCTTTTGATATATTTAAAAAAATATTAATATATGACGATATATTTAATATATCAGACATATTTTGTTGGATATATCAAAGATAATATGAAGGATAAAATGCTAATATATTTATTATACCTCTTGAAATATTGATATATTACGATATATATGTATATTCGTAATATATTTTATTTTTATGAGGCAGGAAAAAATGTTGCCAAATCGTTCTCGAGATTTTCGTTCTCATGCTTTTAATATGCTAAAAACCAATGAGTTTGAAGCTTTTTGCTGCAAGAACAAACCAAGCAATGCAGAAACTCTTGTTTGGGTCTTTTAAAAAAGAGCTACTTTTTAATATCCTTCGTTCAACGTTTTCGTCTTCTCGTGTGCTTTGCTCCCCCCTATCTCGCTCTCTCTCTCTCTCTCGCTCTTACTAAACTCTCACTCTGCCATCTGTCACTCCCACGAGACCCAGGACCACGCATTCTTCGTACCAGGGATGGGCAATATTCGAATTTATAAGTATTAAGAATACCTTTCAGTCTGAAAAATTGCGAATTTATTCTTAGGATGAATAATAAGATTTTTTAAGAATAATCTCAAATTACTAAATTATCGCAATTTTTCTGAAATCTTTGGAAGGTTGTTTAGATTTTTTTGCGGATTTTCTAAAGTATCCCATAGTTTCCGAAATTTTCTGTATATTCTAAAATTTCCCATAATTTTTTAAATTTTTTTACATAATTTCTGAAAATTCCCATAATTTCTGAAAATTCCCATAATTTCTGAAATTTCCCATAATTTCTGAAATTTCCCATAATTTCTGAAATTTCCCATAATTTCTGAAATTTCCCATAATTTCTGAAATTCCCATGATTTCTACAATTCCTCTTTTTTTTTTTTAATTCTATTTTCCCATAATTTTCTAAAATTTCCAAACTCTCAAAATTTCCCATGATTTTTAATACATCCAATAAATTTCAATGTCTCACGTTAATTCCCATGAAATTTTTTCACAATACTCACATAAAAAGTAACAAAAAAAAATTCCACATTTAAAATTAATGTATCCAAAAATAAATCTAAGAAATCAAAATTTTCATTAAAAAATATATATGGCACATCTATTATCCGTACATTTTGCAAATTTATCGTTAATCATTTCCGAGATGGGAATTTTTTTTTTTTTTCTAGGTTTGTAGATTATTGCGAGCAATGCTGTGGTTAACTTCCGGTGTCTCACTTAAAGCGATATAGCAGAGATCTATGCAGAGCATATATATTTTTTTTTTCCTACGTAAGCCCACGAATTTTCCTCCAGAATATAGTTCGATATATTTCTTGAACGAGTTTCTATATCGGGAACCGAAGGGTTTTCTCTCTCTTTTCCGTCTCTCCTTTTGTTCTATTTCGCCTCCAGCTCTCGTTCTTTGTATGCATTTCGTTGAAAAGATCGTAGACAAGCTGGTGGCCTATGCTGAAGAACGTGATTTGAGCGTCTAGGCAGGTAGACGCCCGCACTTGGCTTCAGAAATCCCGTTTTTCTATATAGGGGTACAAAAAGAGTGAAAGAGAGAGAGAGAAAGAGAGAAGGAACGAAAGATTGAAAGTGTAAGGGATACGATTTTGCGACAGGCAGGCTCTCTGGCGGTCGGTCGCAGTGACGTAGCTCTCGCCACCTGGCGTTTATTTTTTCGCCATTCGCACTTGCACTCTTGAAGAGCGTCACATCAAAAATGTACAAAAAGCATTTTTTTGGGTTCTTCAGGAAAAAAGAATTTTTTCAGATTTTAATATCAGGATATTTAATATCCTAAAATATCAACACCAACAAAAAATAATTTGGCAAAATGTCGTTTAAAAAATGATCGGTCTATGCGTTGGCAAGCTTAAAATATTCCCAACATAAAAAGCTGAAAATTGATTAAAAATAATGAGAAAAAAAAAAATAGAGAGGAAATGAAATGGATGTTAAAATAATTTTTTGGAGCCCTCGTTGCCGTTGGGACGGCCCTGAAAAGCGTATATACGCCGAGGCACACGACTACCACGACTATACGGGAGGCAGATGCACGGTTCGCTCTACGTTCGTCGGTTCGCGATCAATAAACCCTGCAACGCTCTGGCGAGGGAAGGAAGGACGGCATAGTTGGAGACTGGAGAGCCTGAGCGAAGCGGAGAGCAAAGAGAGAGAGAGAGAGAGAGAGAAAGAGAGAGATGAAGAGAGTCAGGGAGAGAAGCTCGTCGTGTCGACGATTCTGTGCTCTTCTTCCGTCTCATTCTCTTTTTCGACCCTCTTTGCTCTGCTACCGTAGCTTCTCACTCGTCGCCACTAGGCGCTTCTCTTACTTGCTGCTATCTTCTTCACTCAGCTTCTCTCATCGTGCCGAACTTCCTCCCAAAGTCGTTACTTCTTTTTATTCCATCACTCTTCGTTTTTTTTTTTTTTACTCCCACTATTTTCAACACTCTGTAGTGTGGATTTACTTATTACTTTGGTACATTTTTCCTTTGCACGTTGAGTAGTAATGAAAAAAAACTTAGGACATTTTTATTGGTACTTGAGTTAAGATTAAGGTTTGAACTTGAAGTTTGACTTAATTTTCAGCTAAAGTTGTACCAAAGTTTGTACTTAGGTTCAAGTTAAGCCTGAACGAAAGTTTGAACTTAGGTTGAAATTGAGGTTGCGTTTAAATTTGAACTTACGACTTTTAAGAGGCGACTTTTTTTTGTCTAAAGGAAGTTTACTATAATTCACTTATAGTTTCTTTTTGAAGGAAGCCTATATGTGACTCATAGTTCTCAGTCTGTTGGGGCTGTTGAGCCAACGCCGACGGTCTTTCCGAGGTTGATCGGTTCAGCACGTGTACCTCTCGGTTATCCCCACTCTTCGACTGTTATAACCTCAACCGCTCGGCGTTCAGCCGGCAGGCGGAGCGAAATCCATGGGTCCTATATACCCATGAATTTTCAGGAAGCCCGAGGACGTCCACGCTCATCCCTCTTTCCTTTCTCTCTCGTTCGCAAACTGCCGCAATACACCAGCTGTTCCACTGGGATTATTCTTTCCTTTCACACGGAAATGACCCACGTCTCAGAATTCCGATTTTCTTGGATTCTGAAATAGGACACGAACCCCAAGATGCTTTATTACAGAATGGCCAGATAACGTTACTTTTGTCGGAACGACAAAGAATTTACTCTTCGGAGTTTCTAAGGAGGCTTTAAAAAAAACTGATCGGTCTATGCGTGAAAAATATTGCATTTTTAAAGACGTTAAAAATACTGATCGGTCTATGCGTGAAAAAAATTGCATTTTTAACAGCGTTAAAAAAACTGATCGGTCTATGCGTGAAAGAAATTGCGATTTCAACGAAGGTAAAAAAAACTGATCGGTCTATGCGTGAAAGAAATTGCGTTTTTGACGACGTTAAAAACGCTGATCGGTCTATGCGTGAAAAATATTGCACTATTGACGACGTTAAAAAAATTGATCGGTCTATGCGTGAAAAAAATTGCATTATTAACAGCGTTAAAAAAACTGATCGGTCTATGCGTGAAAAAAATTGCATTATTAACGACGTTAGAAAAATTGATCGGTCTATGCGTGAAAAAAAAAATTGATTTTCAACGACTTTGTTCAATGAAAGACAAATAAAATACGCGAGTTTAATACGACCTTAGAGCATTAAATGTACACAGAAAGTTCTAGTTCAATATCAAACGTTAAATCAACGGAAGCAATCAGAATTTCGCTGATATTATTTCGACAGCTTAACCCAAATCGCAGCTAGATTTCGATTGGAAAATAGTAGTGAGATGATTGCTTGATTGGAGCTCCCTCGTTTATTTCTATATATGTATATGTGCATCGCGTTACTGGCCTATCTATCATTACATTGCGGATGCAATCAAGTAATCAGTTTCGTTCGTCTCGCCTCGGCTTTGATACATTACAAAATATTCTCAAACAACAAATATCGCTCGATCCAAGTCATAGTGGCACTGCGAAAAAAAATTAAATCAATTTTTAAAAAACACACACAAATCTGTTAATTGCTTAATCACAGAGTGCACAAGATTTATAATTCATGATAAAACGTGATAGTGTCTGTGCATCTGTGTGATTTTCAAAGCAAAAAGAAAAATAGTGTTTTAAATATTAAAAAAAAAGTATTTAATCAACGAAATAGTGGGTGCCAATTGGTTGTTAAAGAAAAGTGTGTTTTACGAAAATCCTGCAGGTGTCTGCTGTTCATCGGGTCTATTAAGGACCAACGCCTATCAAGGATGTTGCGAGAACCTCCTGGAGGTTGCCAGCGGGTCTCCGCCCGACTAGCAATGCTGTTAATAGCATCATTGGCTATTATTAACGGTAGGTTTATGTTCAATATTACAAGCTTAAATCTCCATACATCGAAATGAGTGTTCACGTATTTGTCCGTCTGTCTGTGGTTCCGGAAGCCCCCATAAATTCAGTTCTAGCTTCATCAACTTACGAATTGGTGAAGCAATTAGAGCGGACAAAAATGTAGTATTCCAAATAGTTGGAGATTATCCTATATAGAAAAGTCGATAACGTCGGAATCTTCATCCAAACGTTGACTCGGACCCGAGTTACGATTTGCCAAATTTCCATCATAATACAAAGGTCGCTAATGGACGCAACGAAAACACCTCCCATAAGTTAAGTTGCAGCGGTGCTAAATGAACATGGTTTTCCAAATTCTTTTCCTTTGTCTGCCATGAAGGATTAATCGGAGGTTAGAAATTCACAACTTTTTTTTAGTCACGTGCGCACGCCTTGCGGGCTTCGAGTCAATGACACAAAAATTCCGATTGAGCCCGGAGATGGCCCAAACGGGCGCCACGACTTTATTATTCCACGCGGAAAGTCTGGGTTCCGAATTTCATCACGGTTCATACTAGTTAGTGTACGCTTTGTCCTCTCTTTATATATATTCATATATATATATATATATATATATATATGAATATGGGTGAACGGCTTGAAGTGATCCACCGAATTTAAAAAAGTCGCTCCAGGAATACACACATGCGTGTCGGTCACGAGCGAATAGTGTGGGACCCCTCGTGTTTTAACGCAGGAAGCATATTAAGTGCGTTTTGTGATGCTTGAGGCACTCGTCGTAGGGGGCGCCTTTGAGAGTGGCCCCCCCCCCCCTCAGCAGCTTACCTCACTATTATTGCGGTTGCACTCTTCTGTTCCTCCTGACAAAGCACTAGTAAAATGCTTTGAGCTTGAGAATAACGCCGCAACCACTCCGCGATATGTCACCCCGCCTATTTTATTATATTTTTCGAACCTGTTGATTTCTATTGTTTCAATCAAATTCCAAAACAAGTTTTACGCACTTGTTTTGGAGAATTCTCGTAACTGAGGCTTTACAAATCATTTCAGCCATTTTTTGAGACCAAGATTTTTAGCACAAAACGCAAGAATTTTGGGATTAAATTACGACCTTTTTGTTTGGTCGAAAAAATTGAGGTATGGAATTTAAAGACACTTTGAAATGGCCGGATAAAATCCAAGCAATTTACGCTAAATCTTCGGTAGCGCGAAATTGTCACGCGCACAGTTCTCTGCGGACCGCTGACCTATATATATATATATATATATCCGTAGAGCTGATCGGAGCTCTTCCGCTAATTGAGTGACCCGCGTTTTTTTTTTTTCTCTCTTTTTTTTCACGTTTCTGGCTCCAATTAATTAATCTAATTTTGCATGTTGGCCGCAGTGGCGTTCGCCGAGGACGAATCCATGGGACCGGTATTTGTCAAGGAACCACCGAATCGAGTTGACTTTTCTAATGGAACCGGAGCTGAAGTTGAGTGTCAGGCACGAGGACATCCACAACCGGACATCATTTGGGTTCGCGCTGACGGAACTGCTGTCGGAGATGTGCCTGGATTGAGACAAGTGAGTTTACAAAAAAAAAAAAAAAACAAAAAAAAGTAAATTTCCATTAAACTCGTTTAATCAATCTCTACGAACATTAAAATCAATATTTTTAAAACTAGTCACGTAATCACTAATACGAAATTTTAATCAGCGACGAAAAAAAGGAAATCAAATTGGATTGAAAAAAAAAAAATGTTTTTGCTGTTTTGTTAAATAAAATAAATAAAATAAATAAAATAAATAAAATAAATAAAATAAATAAAATAAATAAAATAAATAAAATAAATAAAATAAATAAAATAAATAAAATAAATAAAATAAATAAAATAAATAAAATAAATAAAATAAATAAAATAAATAAAATAAATAAAATAAATAAAATAAATAAAATAAATAAAATAAATAAAATAAATAAAATAAATAAAATAAATAAAATAAATAAAATAAATAAAATAAATAAAATAAATAAAATAAATAAAATAAATAAAATAAATAAAATAAATAAAATGAATAAAAATAAATAAAATAAATAAAATAAATAAAATAAATAAAATAAATAAAATAAATAAAATAAATAAAATAAATAAAATAAATAAAATAAATAAAATAAATAAAATAAATAAAATAAATAAAATAAATAAAATAAATAAAATAAATAAAATAAATAAAATAAATAAAAATATTTTTTAAAAATTGTACTTAAATTTGTAAATAAAATAAAAAATACATGAAAATGTGGCATTTTTTCGAAAAATAAGAGGAAGCCAAAAAAAAAAAGCGAATATCCTGAATGAGGTCTCCACTAATTTACTGGATTTGAAACAACGTGCGACAATACGTATATTTTGCTTTGGTTTGCAAAGAATTATTGAAATCCAGGTCACACAATTGTGCGCTCGTTCCCTTAACGAATGAAATCTCAGTGAAATAGTCGGGGGTCGTCAACCCGGAAGAAACTCAGAAGCACCAACAGCAGCAGTAGCAGCTAGCAAGCCGTGCTCTTTGAGATCAAGTGGTATCCAAGTCTGGGCGCCCACTTCACACTCTCTCACATGCGCACGCGGAACGCAGTTACTTGCAGCGTCAAATGCAGCAGCAGCAGCAGCAGCAGCAAACCTCTTCCCTTGCTTACATTAACACACTCGTTAGCGTTGCAGCACTCTCTCTCTCTCACGCTGCTCTTTCACAAAGATAAAGCAACATTGATTTCTCGCTCCAGGTGTTGCCGAATGGAAATTTGGTGTTTCCTCCCTTCCGCGCTGAGGATTATCGTCAGGAAGTTCATGCCCAAGTTTACAGCTGTCTCGCCACTTCACAAGCCGGTTCGGTTCACAGCCGTGACGTCAACGTTAGAGCCGGTAAGTGCAACAAAAAAAAAAAAAAAAAACAGCCTCTTTTTTTTAAATCATTTTTAATCACATTTATTGACTCTTTACAGATTTGTTGTCTTATAAACTTTTTTTTTTTAAAAAGCGAACAATTTATGATATTGAAAAACAATTTTTTCTAAATTGTTCTTCCTGACATTTTTAATAATAATCATGTTTAATGGGATTAAAACTGTTTTTTTAGGTTTGAAATTGTTAGGAAAAAAAATCGAAAATTGCAGCACACATTTTTTAGCTATTTTCTATTATTACAGTTTTTTTTAAAATAATAATAAAAAAAATGTCAATTTTTCGATTTTTATTCTCGAAACTAAATAATAAAAATAGTGTTTTTTTTTTTTTTGTTACGATTGTTTATTCAACTATAAACGTAATGGAAAAGGTAAAAAAAAAACAGATTGTTAAAATTGTTTGCAGAACGATTTATAAAAATAATTAGGCCTTTATTACTGTTATTATTAATTCTATAAACCTTAAAAGAGGATGCTATGTTGCACCCTCGCGACATCGACGAGACAGGAATATAGTGAGCACGCGTGCACCGGAAGTGCGAGCGTCTCGCCGTTGGGGGGGAGGGGCGGGGGGGGGGCTCGTGCTGCGTTCACAAAGAGGATACGTCACTTTAACTTCTAGCAGGACGTGTTATAATAAATAAAGAAAAAAATATTGTCTACACATTCTCAGACTAAAAAATCTAAAAAAAAAAAAATAGTTAATTAATATTTAATTTGGTAATGAGGCATTATTATTATCAAACTGAATACGATAATTATCATAATTAAAGAATTATTTTTTTATCAATAAATTTTCATACTTTTTTCTTGATTAAATTTCAAAAAACCCTTTTTTTGATTAATTTTATTTTTTAAATAATTTAAAAAAAATGTAAAAATATTTTTCATTGCATAATCCTTGAAACTTTATTATTAATATTTAATTTGTTAATAAGGCATTATTATTATCAAATTGAATACGAAGATTATCATGACATTTTTTTTTTATGAATAAATTTTCATACTTTTTTTTCTTGATTAAATTCCAAAAAACCCTTTTCTTGATTAATTTAATTTTCTAAATAATTCAAAAAAAAAAAAAAAAAATGTAAAAATATTTTTCACTGCATAAGCTTCCTTGAAGCTTTATGACTAATTAGTAGAAAAAAAAATGAGGCCAAAGTATTAACATTTTTTATTTCCGTAGCTCACATTTGCGGTTGTTTAATTAAAAAATTTTCTCTTTTTTTTTTTTTTTTTCCTGAAACGAGGACAGAAGTTAACTATTTTCCTCTGAGTGGCTTTAATGGAACTGTAAAATGCACTTCCCCTTGATGCACTTGCGGTTTTAGTTCGTTAGTCCACGGCTGCGGAGTTTCATATTCCGCCATGAAAACTTGTTGAATGTGTCCAAACATACTTTAATAACACTTAGCCGGCGAACTTTATATGCCAGAAAAAAAAAAAAAAAAAAAAAAAAAAAAAAAAAAAAAAAAAACTAGAATATACACTTTGTTGGATACACAGTTGTGGCGCAATATTACGATACCGACGTTAACAAGGAGTACGCTATTCGCGGTAACAGCGCTATATTGAAGTGCGTCGTGCCATCTTTCGTCGCTGACTTCGTCAAGGTTCTCTCGTGGCACACCGATCAGGGCGAGGAATTTATTCCCGGAGATGATTATGGTATTTTTTTTTTTTAATTTGTGGCAAGAAAATCCAAACGCAATATAAGAGCCTAAAAAAAAAAATAGAAATCCAATTCCTAAATCGTGTTGTTAAATCCTGAAAGAGCAGCAGAAAAGGTAGAAAAACGCAAACGAAACAATTTTTTTTATTTATTTTTTTTAAATGTGGACGGAGGGACGAGACGAAAATGGATTTTTATTAATTTTCTATCAAACATCGATTTTTTAGTGTCGCCAATTTTTTATTTTATTTTATTACAAAAAAAAAAAAAAAAGAAATTCAGCTGAGAAAAAAATTATTTGCTAGTTTTGTTTTAAATTTAATTCTTTAGGAAATTTTTTTTTTTTATATCTAAAAAAAACATTTTTTTTTACCGATAAAAAGACAAAATGTTGATTCTTAATTCTTATTGAATAAAAAAAAAAATGGCGGCACGCTAATTAAAAAAATTATTACATTTTGAACTATGAAAAATGAGCAAAAGTGTTTTGCTTGGCATCCACGATTATTTTCAAGTGTATTTCTGGTTATAGGAATTAATAATTGTCGGTGCTTCACGATAGAAATTAGTTCGTTTTACTAAACAATTCGTTGAAGTAAATTCTAGCATTTAATTGGCAATGTACATTTAATTCAAAAGTTGCATGCTTACAACACTAAATTTATGTGAGTCAACTTGATGTCACTGCGCTCGGGTCAACGAACTCAATTTATACGTTAAATGATACTTAGCCAAGTTTTCATTCAGCTGCTTCAATAAAAAAAATGATTAATTATCATACAATGATCAAAGTCGCGATAATAAAGGATCCTATTAATTAGCATATTAAATAAGCTCTCGTCCAGGTGTTGAAACGTCGATTAAAATCGGCAATCAATGACAACAAAATCGTGGCAATGAACTCTGAAAAGAATTCAATATTTTCTACATTAAAACCCCAATTAATATTCCTTAAAATACCATTTTTTTTTTTTTTTCAAAATCTGGTCAATTTTTTTTTTTTTAAATCGAAAATTTTGTGAATTCTGAGACATAAATTCATAAAATTTACAAAAAAAATATCGGAATATTATAAAATATTTTTCGCAATCATTTTTTTTTTGCGAAAATCGTATTTGAGAAAAAAATAATTGTCTAATTTTTTTGACATAAAAAAAAAGTAGAGAATGATCTACAATTTTGATTACAGTTGATAAAACGTTTTTATTATTCCTAAAAAAAAAAAATGCATTCAATCGGAGTTCTGCTGTATTTTTTGTGTGTCCAGAATCGAGAATTGGATCGAATCGTATCTGAATTTCAAATGAGGCATTATTTCATGAGATAAAAATGACTGGTAAAACGATGACGATTATTCGAGTTATATATATAATAATCGGATCTATAGTTGCCGCATAAAATGCGTCATTCTCATTCATAGTAAGAGAATAATCTGAGCGTTCATCGAGTGAGATAGAATAATGTTGTCAAAGGAGCCGTGAAAGTGGCCGCTCAAGTTTCAAGGCTTCGCTCGTCGGCGTCACCCTCGCGATTGCTTCATACCGAAACACACGAAGAGAGTTTGTGCTCGCTATATTTAACAGATGCAGAAACGGAGACGTTGTCTTTTTCTTTTTTTTTTTTTTTGAGTTTCTTCCTTCTGATCTGCATATCGTTTTTCTCGCAGGAAAGGCTCATCAGGAGACGTCGTAAATTCCTCTCGTAAATTAAATCCGTCCTCGTAGATTAAACTCGCTTGAATATACTTTGCGCTAATTCGACGATATTTTTAGATACTTCCGAGCCTTCCTTTTTTGCTTAAGCACAAATTTTGCTTTACTTAAAATTTAGGTTAATTTTAAACTGCAATTTTTGCTTAACCTTTGAACTGAGTTTTGTACTTAAATCGAAGCCCAATTTTTTCCCTCGCTCTGAATTTAACTCAGATTCAAGTTTATGCTTAAGTCATGACTTCAATTTTTGAAATGCTATTGAGTATCACTATTTTATTTTTTTTCCTCTCGTTCTCTCTGTCCCACGTTCACTCACTCACGCTGTAGTAACACACGCGCATCAACCGACTCATTAATGTCGCTCTCAGCTCGTTATCTCTTCACCGGGTTTCGTATGTGCTACAGTACAGGCTCTATATTGTATCGAGTACCCGACAATCAAAGTATAAGTCGACACTCTAGCGTCCAAAATAATTGGCGTATGTTGTGCGTAGGGTTGGTATTGTCGAGGAAGGACAATTTGAGCTTCGCAGTTATTTGCTGGGTCGGGATTCAGTTGTCCTCCATACAAACTTAAATATATGGGGCATTCCAAGTCAACTGGGTCAACTGATTTAAAAAAATTGGCTTAAAGTAGCATTTACTTACATATATGGGGCATTCCAAGTCAACTGGGTCAACTGATTTTAGAAAATCGACTTAAAGTAGCATTTGCTTAAATATATGGGGCATTCCAAGTCAACTGGGTCAACTGATTTTAGAAAATCGACTTAAAGTAGCTTTAACTTAAATATATGGGGCATTCCAAGTCAACTGTGTCAACTGATTTTAGAAAATCGACTTAAAGTATCATTTGCTTAAATATATGGGGCATTCCAAGTCAACTGATTTCAGAAAATCGACTCAAAGTATCATTAACTTAAATATACAGGACATTCCAAGTCAACTCGGCCATCGACCTATTTCGAGAAAATCTTTGAAGCTAAAAAAAAAAAAATAGCAAAGTTCAATAATAATTTCAAAAAGTGTGATATCACCAAATTTCGAACACACTCATATTTCTCATTTTAGACACATTCACCTAAAATGAAAATAACGCGTCTATCGATGCTGACAATCACATGACAAAAATTCCTACATCTCGATGCCGCTGACGCGTTTCATCCGATAAATATAAAATCGCCCTCGCAGCAAGTTCCCCAACTCGATTTATCCCTTCTATAGCCGTTCACGGGGATCTGGGCATTCCACCCAGGTGTATTTCAGAGCGTTTCGAACAACGTTTCACTCGCTCGAAAAGCGTTTGCGAGCGCGCGGGGGAGGCTTTAGGACGTAAGCCAAGAAGCGGGCAGGGTCGATATAAGCACGCAGACGTACTTATATACAATTTGCTCGATGGATAGTGGGTAGACACAGACAGCATTTACCACTAAGTCAATCATAATACTCTTGCAACCATGTAGATCGAGCAAAGTTGCTGTATCTTTTAATTCATTGTCGACGAATAACTTCGACTTCGAACGTGGCTGCTGATAAGGAACGAAAAAAAAAAAAAAAAACATATATATATATATATATACACGATAATGCACTCGTGGTTTTCCATATTAACGCAATCGTAGTGGAATAGGTCAATGATTTCATTCAAGGTTTCATATTATTTAAACGGAAAATAATAATAATACATTTTTTAAAATTTTTTTTGAAAAAAATTTTTTTTGTCAATTTAGCAAATTTTTTTTTTAATAAAAAATGTATTAAAAAAAAATTTATTTATGAGAAACGATTTGAAATTTTTTGTTTTGTTTATCATCAAATCGTTATGGAATTATTTTAAATTGCAATAGAAACTCGATTGTCGGCTGCGATCGACGATATTTGCAAAAATATATATATATATATATATATGTGTATATAGAGCCTGCCAGAATCAGAGAGCCGTTTGAAAACAATTTCAGTGGTCCATCAGTACTATCAATCGGAAGTGAACAACGAGTACGTGATACGCGGCAACTCGGCCATTCTAAAGTGCAGCATACCGAGCTTCGTAGCCGAATTCGTTCAGGTCATAGGTTGGCAGGATAATCAGGGCAATTCTTTCAATCCTGACGAGAGAAATGGTATTAATAATAAATATATGTTTATGGATTTATTAATCCAAATTTAATTTAAAAAAAAAATCGTCAAAAAAAAGTTTAAAAAAAATTTTTTTTTTTAAGAAATTTTCAAGTTGACTTAATTTGAAAAATGCAAAAAAAATTAATTTTTACTTGTGATTAGTTGCGATGGACATTTTTTTTCTCCTAAAAAAATGGACAGAAATTTGAAAAAGCAGCGAGCAGCAAAGTCATCGTCTTCGAAATCTAAAGCGCGAAAAAAAAAATGTAAAATCGATCCACTAGCTGTGCCGGATTATCTCATCAAGCTTCGGAGTTTATACATGTATAGATATTGTGTAATATATACTCATGTGCACTTAAAAAATAACGGTGGAGTATTATATATATATATATATATATATATATATACATACGCGACACCTGCAGCGTTTGCAGCGTGCATGTAATATCTGCCGCTCCGTTGGGCCGCACTTGGCGCTATATGCGGGACAGGCCAACAAGCTATATGGGGCAATCCATACCATTTCGACCTAGGTAAAAAGAAAAAACCCCAACTCTCCGATTTTGGCCATGATTTTTTATATCATCGTTCCGGCTCGAAAAAGCACTCAGATTTTTTTTTAGATTTTTTTAACCCTAAATTTAGCTTGGTTACGATTTTTCAGAAAAAAAAAACTAACATGTTTGTCAGAATTGAAAAATCTGAAGAAATTGTCAAAAATTCTGTGTCAACATTTTTTTTTAAGCTTATTTTAATTTTTTTTTAATTTTGAGAATTTTAAAACCAACATTTTTTTATATTTGACACAATTTTTGTGAATTTTTTCAAATTTTTCTGCTTTGGCTAATAATACGATTTTTCAAAAAATTTGAAAAATTCTGTGTCGAAAATTAATTTTTTTTTTTTAATTTTGAGAATTTTTCCAGAATTTTCAGTGTCAATATTTTTTTTTCCTAAATTTCATTCAGCTATGATTTTTCAAAACCAGTAAAAAACCAAAACCAGGTTTTGAAAAATCATAGCTGAATCAAATTTAGGAAAAAAAAAAATATTGCCGCTGAAAATTCTGGAAAAATTCTCAAAATTAAACAAAAAAAATTAATTTTTTGACACAGAATTTTTTCAGATTTTTCAATTCTTAGTTAATTTTTTTTGTTTAATTTTGAGAATTTTTCCAGAATTTTCAGCGGCAATATTTTTTTTATCCTAAACTTGCCGGTGAAAATTTTGGAAAAATTCACAAAATTAAAAAAAAATGTAATTTTTGACACAGGATTTTTTCAAATTTTTTTTTCAGATTTTTCAATCCTTAGTTAATTTTGAAAAATCGTAAATAACTCAAATTTAGAAGAAGAAAAAAAAATGGATTGTTTATTTAGAGTTGGAAGAACAATATAAAAGATGATGTAGTAAATCCGAGAGGTCGAGGATCTGAGCCAGGTCAAAATGGTGTGGATTGCCCGATGTACAAACGCGTTCTATACAGAATTCTATACAGTGGGCACTGACGTCCGTCTTTCGTGCAAGTATATCTATATAGAGCTTAGCCAGAGTGTCCTGAGTTCACTCTTACTTTTACCTCCCCGACGATCAGTCGCTCTCGAGAGTTTCCACCGAGTTCTCTCGATGCGTCCTTTTTACTGCACCTACATACGTATTATATATATATATTTTCATATATATATATATATATATATCTATATATGCAATGTGCACCACGCCCTGGCTTCTGACGTTAATGACCTGTATGAAAAGTTTTTGTTTTTTAGAGCAGGAAAAAGAAAAGCTTCGCAGCCCCTTGATAATTTTTTTATTAATGCAATTTTGTATTACACTACAATTACAATTTTGTATTAGAGTTGCTTACAACTAGCTGCTTTTCATGAAAAAAAAAAATGTGTACAATATATATATATATATTTTTTTTGAACAAATTTTTTATGAATTCTATAAATCTGAAATTTGTTTTACGGACGAGTCTTATCGTAATTTTTATAATCGTGTATTTAAACTTAATTTGAATTTTAAGTTCTTGTTTAATTTACGAAATTTTGTTCTTGGTTGATTTCAAAGTAAAGTTCTTGTTTAAGTTTCAAGTCAAGTTCTTGTTTAACTTCAATCATAAGTTCTTGTTTGAGATGAAAATTAAATTCTTGTGTGAGATGAAAATTAAGTTCTTGCGTGAGATCAAAATTAAGTTCTTGTTTGAGTTAAAAATTAAATTCTTGTTTAAGTTCAAATTTAAGTTCTTGTTTAAGTTCAAATTTAAGTTCTTGTTTAAGTTCGATCTTAAAATCTTGTTCGAGTTCAAACTTAACATCAAATTTACGTTTTTGTTTCAGTTCAAAGTTGCGTTCTTGTTTAAGAAACTTAAATTCTTGTTTCAGTCGAATCTGAAGTTCTTGTTTGCGACCAAACTTAAGTTGAAACTGAAAATCTTGTTCAAGTTCAAATTGAAGTTCTTGTTTGAGTTCAAAGTTGCGTTCTTGTTTAAGAAACTTAAATTCTTGTTTCACTCGAATCTGAAGTTCTTGTTTGCGACCAAACCTAAGTTGAAACTGAAAATTTTGTTCAAGTTCAAATTCAAGTTCTTGTTTCAGTTCAAAGTTGCGTTCTTGTTTAAGAAACATAAATTCTTGTTTCACTCGAATCTGAATTTCTTGTTTGCGACCAAACAAAAATTGAAACTTAAATTCTTGTTTCACTCAAATCTGAATTTCTTGTTTGCGACCAAACTTAAATTGAAACTTAAATTCTTGTTTCAGTCGAATCTGAAGTTCTTGTTTGCGACCAAATTTAAATTGAAACTTAAATTCTTGTTTCACTCAAATCTGAAGTTCTTGTTTCAGATCAAATTGTTGTTTCCTCGAATTCAGACTTTTATTATCCGATCACTTTATCTTTTTTCTCCACTATAATCTATACTTGAATTTTGATACACTCGCTTCCATACACGATATTCGTGGATTATATTCATGGAACATCAGACCATTATATTTTTATCTCGAATTCCCCCATCGCGGATAAGACCCTTTTGCATTGAATATATTTGTTCTTCCACAGTCGTGGTGCAGTATTACGAGGCTGAGGTCGTGTCTGAATACGTTATACGCGGAAACGCAGCTATACTTAAGTGCACCATACCGAGCTTCGTAGCGGAATTCGTGTCTGTAGATTCTTGGGAGGGAAGCGATGGCTCCAGCTACAAACCCTCTACCGACTACGGTACACCTTATATATCGCCCTGTATACATATATATATATATATACAAAAGTGTACATGCATATCGTCGAGACAAACTGCATTTCCGCATTGTATTGCAGAGTCTAAGACACACATCGGCTGTGCATTTTGCGGTGCGGAGCAAAATCATTCTGATCGAGAGATTGTTTCGACTCTCATTGTTTTGCTCTCTCTCTCTCTCTCTCTCTACACGCTGATAAGAAAAGGAGAGCTGGGGAAACGCGACAGCGGCAGCGAAATTCTAACAATATGGCGGCGGATGACTCAATTTAATCAAATTAATTAATTTCACGAAATAAAATATATTTTAGGAATTTTTTTTTCGAAATATTATGATTTTTCAGCGTATTAAAAAAATTACCAAAATTGTGTGTGTGTGTTTTTTTTTTCAGAACTTTTATAAAATTAGAAAAAAAAAATTAATTTTTGTTTCTGGTAAAATTAATTATTTTAGGATTAACGAAAAGTGCCGCTAGGTTTTCAGATTTTTTTGAAAATTTCTTTTTTATCAATTTAAAATGAAAAAAAGAGATATTATTTTTTGAAACATTGCACGCAGTTGTCGCGCAGACTTATCAACCGGAGATAATGACGGAATATGTCATTAGAGGAAACAGCGCAATATTGAAGTGCAGCATACCGAGTTACATCGCCGAATTCGTAACTGTAGAAGCTTGGATAAGGGAGGACGGTGAAGTTTATCTTCCCGATCATCAGCAGCCTGGAATTGGCGCAGAGCGGGGTACAAAAAAAATACGAGATGCAAAATACACTCTGAGCGTGTGTAAAAAGCACAAGAAAAAAAATATCGATTTTTTTTCACAAAAAAAAAATATCGATTTTTTTTTCACAAAAAAAAATATCGATTTTTTTTTCACAAAAAAAAATATCGATTTTTTTTCACAAAAAAAAAATATCGATTTTTTTTCACAAAAAAAAATATCGATTTTTTTTCACAAAAAAAAATATCGATTTTTTTTTCACAAGAAAAATATCAATTTTTTTCACAAGAAAAATATCGATTTTTTTTCACAAAAAAAAATATCGATTTTTTTTCACAAAAAAAAATATCGATTTTTTTTTCACAAGAAAAATATCAATTTTTTTCACAAGAAAAATATCGATTTTTTTTTCACAAAAAAAGAATATCGATTTTTTTTCACAAGAAAAATATCGATTTTTTTTCACAAAAAAAAAATATCGATTTTTTCTTTTTCACAAGAAAGATCAGAATTTTTTTTTTTTCTTGTGCTTGACACTAATTAACATGAATTTTTAGAGTGAATGTTGTGAAAAGATTTTTTTGGGGATTTTATAACGTATTTTTGTAATTGTTTTTTTTTATATAAGCAAATAATGATTAATAATTAATTTGACTGTCACTAATTTCACTCTTGTAAAAAAAAAAAAAAAAGCACCAATGATGTGACTAACTAAAAAAAAAAAAAATTTGCATGCTTGCGGAATGGCGCGAGCAGTCGTTTCGCAGTTTTACGTCACCGAAGCGGAGAACGAGTATGTCATTCGTGCCAACAGCGCGATCATGAAATGCAAAATACCGAGCTTTGTGTCAGAGTTCATCTACGTGGACCGATGGGTGGCCGATGATGGAACGATTTATAGTCCGGAAAACAGGGACTACGGTAAAATTTCGCCGGAAACGAGAAATTAAAAAAAAAAAGAAAAAAAAATTAAATGATTGCGCATGCGCGGCGTTTTATTCGATTAGGTGGAAAAGGATTCGAGTTCGATGCGAAAGAGTGAAACGATCGACTAAAAAAATTTCATCGTAAAATCGTTAAAATTTTTTATTTATCAATAAATCTCCAATTAAAAATTCGACCTCATATTTATTTATTTTTTTTTCATAAAAATATTTTTCTCTTCTACGAAAACAAGCAAAAATTGGGACAATAAAAAAAAAAAGACAAATCTTTAAAATGAAAAAAAATTCAATTTACATTTTAAACATCAATAAATTTATAATAAAAATTTATCTTCATCGACTTTTTTTTTTAAGTAGAAATATTTTTTGCCTCTTACAAAAAAAAAAAAAAAAAATTTGAACACAAAAAGAAAACTATTTTAGACACTTTGTCAATGAATACTTAACAATTTTTTGAAACATTCTTTCATTGATAATCTTTTTTTTTTTTGCATAAATCTAAAAAAAAAAATTTTTTCTTACCCTCTTTTTTTTATTTACAAAAAAAAAACTACTCTTATCAATCTCTATAATTAAATCCATGAGACTGAATTTCAAATGCGAATTACATATATTAATATACGATATATCAGACGTATGATTTATCAGCTCTCAGTAATTCTATATCGTTCCGCTCTTCGCAGACGACGTCCGGCTGCACACATTTCTCGATTCTCCCGATAAAATAGGAACTCCCTTCGACTCCTTTCAAGGCTGACAAAAGCTACTTAGAATTTACGAAAAAAAAAATTAATTAAAAAAAAAATAGGGACAATATGGGCATCGTCGTCAACGTCTTACGTTCAATTTTTTATTTTGTACAAAAAAAAAAATATATATGTTTTTTTCGCTGTCTCGTTTACGCCTCGAAATATGATTTTTCCAGTTGTCCAACAATTTTACGAATCGCGAGTTATCGACGAATTCGTATTGCGCGGCAACACGGCGACACTAAAGTGTCTCCTGCCGAGTTTTGTCGCAGATTTCGTAGAGGTTATCGAATGGGTGTCCACCGAAGATGGAACAAGTTACACCGCAAATAGTCACGAAGAAAAGGGTACTTTAAACGAAAATCAAAATTTCGTTGAAATTTTTTTTTATTATTCTAGTACAATTTTCTTTTTTTTACACAGAGATTAATTTGCGATTAGCGATTTTAAGAAATTGTATCATTTTAGTAAAAAAAAAAAAAAAAAAAAAAAAAAAAAAAAATGTTATTTTGGTAACTGAACTTCGATTTTATTTTTATGACAATTTTTGTCTAGAAATAAATTTTAAAAAATTCACATATTAAAAAATAAATATATATATATTTTTTTTAATTTGATCAAATTAAAAAAATTTTTTCAAAATAATTTCTCCTGACAATTGATAATCGCAATTAATCCTTTTTTTTTCTCTCCGTACAAAATGCTTGAAATCGTAAAAAAACATATAAGCGCGTTTAAGCGGTGGTCAACGATCTAAAATTGTTTTAGGACATATTCCAACAGTCCGTAGAAACACGGTGATGTGAACGAACCCCGAGAAATTTTCCGACCGAGAGCCTCACGTGAAAATTTCGAATGCGGTGTATATTCCCTGTACATATATACACAAGACTGCAGCTCTCTGGACCAGATGCCGTTTGTGCTATTTCACGCGTCTACGAGCTTAGAAAAGCAAATAGAAAAAAAAAAAAAAAAAAAAAAAAAAAACGTGTAGGCAAACGAGAAATAGCGTAGCCAGCAGCCGCCTACTTACATTCGTTTCTTCTTTTTTTCTTTTTTTTTCTTCCAGCTCGTTGACAATATTAACGACGAGAAAAAAAAAAAATAATCGGTATTTCACCTCACACAAATTTTATCAGAAAATAAATAAAAACAATTTTTTTTTCAAGATTTTTTACTCACGAATTTTCACCGAAAATTGATATTAAAAAAAAAAAAAAAAAAAAAAAAAAAAAAAATGTTAATTTTTTTTTTTTTGTGCCTCGTTAAATTCTTTCCAGTCGTGTCGCAGTACTTCGAGGTCCAGGTTTACGATGTATTTGCGATTCGGGGCAACGCCGCGATATTCAAGTGTCAGGTACCGTCGTTCGTGGCCGACCACGTGGACGTGGCAGGTTGGATCGATTCCGAGGGCGGAAATTACCGGGCCGACGGCGAGGACGCGTCCTATGGTACATAAAGACGATGCGTATAGGCACTTGTTGTGCATCCGGTGTGCCATTCGTAGCTTCACGAGAGAGTTTGCACGGTACGCTCGTGGAATATAATGTTGTTCCTCGCAGCTGGACGATTTAGACACGACACGACTCGTTCATTAACCGTCCCTCATCTATCTCCATATATTTTATCAATCCCTAAGTATAATTACGCGCTAAGTCAAATCGGTGATAAATTTTAAGAGGCGACTCTACACATTTTCCCGGTTCAATTGACAATATTTAAGAGCCATTTGTGCATCAGCATAGATTTTTTTAAATATATAAATAGACAGCTGTTCTACAGGATGCTCGACTCTACACAAGTAACTCTACACAATGCTCGACTCTACACAAGTAACTCTACACAATGCTCGACTCTACACAAGTAATTCTACCCAACGTTCGACTCTACACAAGTAATTCTACCCAATGTTCGACTCTACACAAGTAACTCTACCCAATGTTCGACTCTACACAGGTAACTCTACCCAATGTTCGACTCTACACAAGTAACTCTACCCAATATTCGACTCTACACAAGTAACTCTACCTAATTTTCGACTCTACCCAACCAACTCTACCCGAAGCTCGACTCTACCCAACCAACTCTACCAGAAGTTCGACTCTACCCAACGAACTCTACCAGAAGCTCGACTCTACCCAACGAACTCTACCCGAAGCTCGACTCTACCCACCGAACTCTACCCGAAGCTCGACTCTACCCAACCAAATCTACATAATACTTGACTCTACGTAACCAACTCTACACAATACTTGACTCTACGTAACCAACTCTACACAACAGCAATTTTACACATGACTCAACTCTACACTTGCGCAAATTAAACACAGTTTGTCTCATAGACAAAACTCTACACAAGGCACAATATTCTGCCGGGAAAATTGTGTTTAAAAAAAACAAAAAAATCATAGAGAATGGAAATTCAAGCGTTTGCCGCGTAATGCGGAGCTCTGAGTAAGAAAGGAAATCCCCGTGGTCTGGTTGCAGTTGTCGGGCAGCGGTACGCAGTGAACGTGATGGACGAGCATGTCTTAAGGGGGAACGCTGCCATAATCAAGTGTCACATACCGAGCTTCGTCGCCGAATTCGTCGAGGTTGACTCTTGGCTCGAGGACGAGACGACCGTCATTTATCCTAAGCCTGATTACGGTACCGTTTTCTCACATAGCTCCGTTTAAATTTTTTTTTTTTTTTTTTTTTTTTTTTTTTTTTTTTTTTTTTGGGCACTTTAAAAATGATACAAAAAAGTGACTATTTTTTTGATTAGTGCAGAACGATTAGTATTGTCGTTCGTCTTCGTCGTCACTGTCGGGCTCAATTAATTAATTGATTAATTAGAACGAAACGCCGGCATTCACGAGTTAAATTTTTTTTTTTTTTTTTTTTTTTTTTTCTTCGAACAATTAATTTTATTCTTCTGGGTATTCGTTGTTTTGCCATTTGAGAAATTTTTCTGTTTTTTTCGATAAGAAACGGGAAATTAATGTAAAAGGGAGAAAATATTCAGCCTAGAGAATTAGTGCAAAAAATTTATAGCAAATTTTAATAAAAATTATTTTATGCCTGGTTGAGTCTGAAATGAGTCACTGAAAAAAAAAAAAAAAATTATATGGTAACATTACAGCTTAAATTTTGATTTAAAAAAAAAAAGCATAATTGACGCAATATTGTTGAAACAATAATTATTTTATTGAAAATTATTGAAAATTATTGAAAATTATTGAAAATTATTGAAAATTATTGAAAATTATTGAAAATTATTGAAAATTATTGAAAATTATTGAAAATTATTGAAAATTATTGAAAATTATTGAAAATTATTGAAAATTATTGAAAATTATTGAAAATTATTTAAAATTATTTAAAATTATTTAAAATTATTTAAAATTATTTTCAATTATCCCAAAAAATTACACCACAAAGAATTTTAAAAAATCTAATTTTCCTGGCTTTGAAAAAAATCTTCCCTGCATCACTGACACTTTACTACACAGAGAAAGTGTGAGTGATGCGATTCTGTGGTTCGACAAAACAGGAGTACATAGAGAAAAGTTAGGCTGGGAGAGTTGGTTGAATATCGATTTAATCGACATGGTGTCTCGTCCTATATACATATATATATGGAACCGAGAGTTCAACGTGGACAAGGGCGAGGGTGAAAGTGGAAAAGGGGAGGAAAAATTTTAAGGTCCCAAAGAGAGAGGGAGAGAGAGATAGGGAATAATTTACTACACGTGAAAAATTGCTTTTATTCATTAAGCCACCTACGTTGAACCCTATATAGAAGCTCGACGTTCGAACACTGTCAAGGTTACTACTTCGTGTATATCCGTTCGACGAGAAAGAGCTTTCACTGTCTAGACTGAGTTTGTATACATATTATTATCGTGCGAGAGAATTGACAGTTTCACTTTTACTCTTCAATCCGAGAGCGACAGTTTTAAAGCTCTACTGTAGCTTTACATTTATTATTATTATTATTATTATTATTATTATTATTATTTCGAGAGGGTCATCCATCCGTCCGTCCGTCCGTCACGCGATTTTTTCAAACCTTTCGGGCCTTAATTATTAATTATGATAATAATCAATATTTCGGAATTCGTAAGACGTTGACTGCCGCTGCTCGCGCTGTCCCCAGATCTTTTCCTTATTTTTGTGTGTGTGTGTGTTTTTTTTTTTTTTTCCTCCACAAATCCAATTTACATTCTCCTTACCGAATTATATGCATATCTGTGTGGTGGTGTTTTTTTGTGTGGTTTTGGAAAATTTGTACTAATCGCAGCTTGGAGAAAAATGTTACGAGTGTATTAAACACAAATATTAATTTATAGGGAAAAAAATATTTTTTTTCTTTTTTTTTTCAAATTTAAAAAAATATCTTTTTTTTTTTTCAAATTTAAAAATTTTAAATTTTAAATTTAAAAATAATTTTTTTTAAATAAAAATATGGACGTGTAAATTATGGAATTAATTGACGAATGAAAAATCTGGACTTTTCTTTATTACCGTTTTTTTTTTGTTTTTTAAACAAGTATATCTTTTTTTATTTATCAAAAATTATTTTTTCTTATTTATTATTATTATTATTATTATTATTATTATTTTTTATCAAAAATATGCACAGATAATAAATTATTAACGAAATTACTTAACGAAATTAATTAACGAAAAAAAAAATTCTTTCTTACTATTTTTTTTTTATACTTTCTTTTGAAACAATTTTTTTCCAAAATAATTTTTTTTATTGCTCCAATTTTTACATATACAAAAATCCGGATTTTTCTTAATTACCTTTTTTTTTTAAGTTTTTGAAAAAAGTATATATTTTTTTATTTATCAAAATTTATTTATTCTCATTTATTATTATTATTATTATTTTTTTTTTTTTATCAAAAGTACGCACAGATAATAAATTACGGAATTAATTAACGAAAAAAAAAAAAATTCTTTGTTACAATTTTTTTTCTTAAACTTCCATTTTAAAATAATTTTTTCATTACTCCAATTTTTACGTATATTTGTAAAAAAAGAAATGTGCATTTTTCTCCATAAATGGGTGGCTGAGCATGTGTTTGACTAATAACAAATATCTATTGTCGAGCGATAAAGAGGCTTCAGCAAGTTCTCCGATGTCGCAAAGCAATGCACGAACAGAGAGCAGAGCAATACCCCTGCCAGCAAATAGTGTGCAACGCATCCTTGCAATCACTCACCACTCTCCGGGAGTCTCGAATTTCTGCAAACATGAGTGAGCGCAGCCGAGAGTCGCGTTACAACTTTGACATTGCTATTATAACAGCTTCGCTAAATATCACTCAGCGTCTCCGATTGCGTCGAATCTCTCGAATGTGAAAAAAAAAAAAAAAAAAAAAGGTCACTCGATGAATTTTGGCGACAGCTGAAAATCGTTAAAACAGGGATGAGTTTCACAACTGGTCTGATTAAGAACGAAATATCTGCTGATTAATTAAAGGAATTTTTTAAATTATTTAATCACATTTTTAGCAATTCGTGAATTTTTTCAGAATAACCAAAAAAAAAAAATTATAATTTACGAAATTGTTAAAAAAAAAAAAAATTTGGAGAAAATGAAGGGTTTATCAATTTTTTGGAAAAAAAATATTCCTTGATATTGATCAAATATAAAAAATTGTAGGAATCTCATTTTTTTTTATTTTTATTATTATTTTTTTATTTAAAGGAAAATAATATACAAAAAAATTCCTGCAATTTTTTATATTTAATTCAACATTTTTTACTCGTAATAAAAAAAAATTCTCTGCGATTTAGTGTTTGCGACAATTCATTCATTTTTTTTTCTCGAGTATAAAAAAAATTTCAGACTTGAATATAAAAAATTGTCGCAATTTTTATACGCTTTTTTTTCAGAATAACCAAAAAAAAATATTATAATTTACGAAATTGCAAAAAAAAAAATTGGGAGAAAATATAGACTTTACCAATTTTTGGAAAAAAAAAATATTCCTTGATATTGATTAAATATAAAAAATTGTAGGAATCTCATTTTTTTATATTATTATTATTATTATTATTATTTAAAGGAAAAGAATATAAAAAAAAATTCCTACAATTTTTTATATTTAATTCAACATTTTTTACTCATAATAAAAAAAAAATTCTGTGCTTGGGACAATTTATTCATTTTTTTTCTCGAGTATAAAAAAAAATTCCAGAATATAAAAAATTGTCGCAAATTTTTATACGCTTTTTTTCTTCAGAATTTAAAAAAATTCTTGAGTCTACAATTTTCGTTTTCATAAAAAAAAAAAAAAAATAAAAAAAAAATCTAGGCCTGAAATGTCTTTTGGCGTCTGATTTTGACACGAAGAAGAAATTACGAGTCGTTGCATCTGTTATGCATCGAGTTTCCGGCAGAATCGTCTCGTTCCAGAAACCCATTTATATAAATAATTCACATTTATAGAGGAGCTCGGTAAAGTATTTAGCCGCATTTCCGACATATTTTTCATTCTCCAACTTTCCATATATACATGCCAGCAAATATTTCGTTCCCTCCTTATCGGCACCATCGTAACGCCGAGGGGGTTGCTCTGCTGCATGCCGATAATGGTGATAATTGATTCGAGGGAGAGAGCTTTCGACGAATGAATGGGAATCGTCGAATAGTCGAAGCACAATATTGAGTCCGACTATCTCGACATGATTCTATTAACAGTAATTGTGTCGCACGGTTGCATGTTTGCTTCTATTATTAATTTTAAAAAAAAAAAAAGACAATACTTTTCGTACACGTTTTAAAAAAAAATTAAATTGAAAAAAATTGTATAATTCCACAAAAATGTAATTTAAATCATCACAACGTTTTTTTTTTAATTAACAAGTAAGAAATATTTATTTTTTTTTAAATCTGAAGTGATATAATAATAATAATAATTTGTAATTAATCATTTAAAAAAAATTGAATATAAAAAAATTGTTTAATTCCACAAAAATGTAATTTAAATCATCACAACTTTTTTTTTTAATTAACAAGTTAGAAATATTTATATTTTTAAAAAAATCTGTAGAGAAATAATAGAAATAATAATAATAATAATGATAATTTTAATTTTAGAAAAAAAAAAAAATCAAATTTCTATTTTTTTTGAAGCTTAAAAAAAAAGATTAATATTTCTGTTTGGAAAATTTTTTATATCGCAATCGAAATATTAAAAAAAAAAATGTAAAACGTGTAGGAAATGTATGCATGAAAAATTGAGATGAAGAAAAAAGAGGTAATTGTAATTAATGAAAGGTTTTGTGGCGTGGAATCGACAGATGGAAAATATTTGGTTCTGCCATCCGGCGAGCTTCACATCAGGGACGTTGGACCCGAAGACGGATACAAGACTTATCAATGCCGCACCAAACACCGTCTTACCGGAGAGACTAGACTCTCAGCTACGAAGGGACGACTTGTCATCACCGGTAAGTCAGAGTCACGTCGATCTCTGTCACTCGACAATTTTTTTTTTTTTTTTTTTTCTCAAACGTTACTACACAACGTGAATCACGATTCTGGTTACAGAGACACGTCATTTTTTAAATTCACTTGGAGATAAATTAATCTTCAGTCATCCAAAACATCTGAATCTTTTTTTTTCTAATCACATTTTTTAAATTTTTATTTCCAGATTAAATTTAATTTTTGAAAAATGTAAATTTTTGTTTTAGAAAAAAAAAAAAATAATAGAAAATAATTTAACGCTTGAAATGAAAAAAAAATCTGGCGACAAAATTTGAGGGATTATTTAATGAAAAAAAAGAATGTTTTTTTTTATTACGTTGAGTAACGAAAAATAAAATTATCTTTTATTTTTAATATAAACAATTTGATTTGGAGGGATAATTTTTTTTTTCTTTTTTTAATCGGAGAAAATATAGATAATTTTATATTTAAAAAATAGTGTGATATTTATGAGAGATATAAAAATAAAAATGATAAACAATTTAAAAAATTGTTCAAAATTGTGAATATTGGGCGTTTCCCAATTAGGAGCTTTGTGCGGTAACCAGAATTGTCGTTCCGAATCCGAGCGTAGACACCGCCGCCCAGAATCCACGCCAACGACATCGAAGTGCCTATATATAGTGCTCATTAATCGATTCCACGTCGACGCTTTCAATGGATGCTCGTTAAGGAGCTCAAATTTGCTGTAAATTATCCGTATATCGACTAACGCATTTTTCTTTCATCAGAATCAGTCACAAAAAATGGTAACATGCTTAAAAATTCCAAAAAAGAATTTGAGTAAATTATTTTTTTAATTAAAAAAATTTGAGTAATTTTTTTTTTAATTAAAAAAAATTTGAGTAATTTTTTTTTAAATTAAAAAAATTTGAGTAATTTTTTTTTAAATTAAAAAAATTTGAGTAATTTTTTTTTAAATTAAAAAAATTTGAGTAGTTTTTTTTTTTTATTAAAAAAATTTGAGTAATTTTTTTTCTTAATTAAAAAAATTTGAGTAATTTTTTTTCTTAATTAAAAAAATTTGAGTAATTTTTTTTTAATTTTAAAAATTTGAGTAATTTTTTTTTAATTAAAAAAATTTGACTAATTTTTTTTTTAATTAAAAAAATTTGAGTAATTTTTTTTTTAATTAAAAAAATTTGAGTAATTTTTTTTTTAATTAAAAAAATTTGAGTAATTTTTTTTTTTAATTAAAAAAATTTGAGTAATTTTTTTTTTTAATTAATAAAATTTGAGTAATTCTTTTTTTTAATTAAAAATATTTGAGTAATTTTTTTTTAATTAAAAAAATTTGAGTAAAATAATTTTTTTTTTTGGAGAATTAAAAAATGTTATTAACGCTTTTCTCAGCTTCTGATTAAACGAATAGAGAAAACGGCGTTGTTAATACAAATAATTTTCGAAGCGTTGCTGTTGGGTTGCGGTTTCTAGGTTCGCCACGTGGCGACGAAGCGATATCGATTCTCCAATTCTATGGCAACGTGTCGTATCGTGTTACGCTAAAATACACGAAATACAGCGTAAATTTGACAAAAATAAATTCGCGATGTCGAATTTTTTGGCAGAAGAAGACAGACTAATTTTTTTTACGAAGAATCGACGTCGTTTTTTCGCCAACGAATATCTTTCTATCTAGAATGTACAAAAATCGTGTCTGTAACTAGTCAACAAGCTTCGTCCATTCGTCTAAATGCATATCGAGATAATTGCAAGCACCGTGAATAAAAAAAAAAAATAAAAAAATAAAAAAAAAAATATGCTGTATCGAATTTTATTTTATTTTTTTCGAATGAGTAAACCGCCGAAAATAATTTGCATCTCCTATCCAATCAATATTTGAATTGGACGAAACTGTCGCAATGCACTTCTCCGACAAATTGCAATTTTCACATTCGGTTTTTTTCGCGTGTAAAACACTTGGAAGTTATAATTAAAATATTAGCCGGATATCATTTTTATATCATTCAAGAATTAATACCTTTTTTTTTTTTTTAATCTGAAACGTTTACTCGATTTTTATTTCGAATATTTGCTAAAAATGACTGAAAATAAAATCTGAAGGTAATTCTTTTTCTGCAAGAATAAATGAAAAATTAATACAATTTTTATTTTATTCATTTTATTGTTTACTATTTTTGGTGCAATTAAAAAAAAAAAAAATTTTTTCTAAATTTAATAAAATAAAAGCCAAAAAAAAAATGCACAAAAATTTGACTTTAATTTTTTTTTTGTATACGCACAGTCAGAAGGGTTCCTCGAGTCTTGAGTCAACGTTAAAAAAAAGGGAGTCAGTATACATGTACATATAGAGGAGGTTTTGTGTTTGATAGGCGAGTGCTTTTGTGCAAGACGCGCGCTAGACGGCTCAAGTGGCAAGAGCTGATTCCATGGAAGAAAAAAAGAAAAAAAAAAGGAAAAAAAAAGCTGCAAAAAGCCCTTTGGACCAAGCTTGTTGACTATCACCTGAATGCTGGGACAGGGTACCCCTGCGGGCACGCGCCACCGCGGCCGCCTCGAACATTGATTTCGCTATCCGACCGTCGCGTATGTCACTCTCTCTATCTCTCTCTCTCTCTGGCTTCCTCTCACTCTCTGTATAAATATATATGTATATGGGGCATTCCATCTGGTTTCGATCTGAATCTGACCTTTGACCCTCCCGATCGTCCAGAATTTTTTTTGTATGATTTGTTAAAAAAAAAAAAAAATTTACGCATTTTTAATTTATCTTAATTTTCGAATTTTTTCATATTTTTTTTTAATTAAAAAAAAATGCTGAAAAAAATTATTTTTCAAAAAAAAGATTTTTCAGATTTTGAAAATGTTCGAAAATTCGTGATAAAAAATTCAAGATAATTAAAAATGTATACATTTTTTTTTTTTTTTTTTTAAAGTAGTCCTTTTTTGAGTTTTGTCAATCATATAAAAAAATTCTGGACCCAATTGGAAGGGTTAAGGGTCAGATTCAGCTTGAAACGACATGGAATGCCCTATATGTATACATATATGTATTTCGCTCTTGTTCGTCGGTGTCTCATGCTGAAGACACTCAACCCCTTCTTTCTCTCGCGAAAGAGAGAAAAGAAAATCCCTCGACTTTGCTCTCCCACTCCGGTATATATATATATATATATCGATTCTCTGCGCTTGCAACGCCTCCTCGTGGCCTAGTGCATCCTGCACAGGTAAGTTCTGCGAGCGATATATTCATGCGACTCACAATTTTCCAGATTCTCACGGGAAAAATTCTAAATAATATGATTTACGATTTATTTGTTCGGAGAGACCACCGCGAGTGTCGTGTATTTTGTTTAGATCGAATTTATTATTATTATCGCTGACGAAAGTGGAGGATAGACGAAGACAGATATACGAAATTTATGAGATTTTATTAATTTATGGGGGGGTTATTTTATAAACAATATTTGTATAAACAATATGTTGGTTTTTCGATCCTATGAAATTTGAAGAATTTTAATGTTTTTTTTTTTGGAAAATAATATATTTTTTTTTTAATTGAAAAAAAAAAAATCTTACAATTTTTTATATTTGGATCTAAATTTTTTTTTTTATAAGACAAGAATTTATATTTAATTTATAAAAAAAAAAAAGCTTAAAAATTGTCGATTTTATAAATTGATATTTATGCATTTTTTTGGGTGGGAAATTTGTGGAAATGGTGGAAAGAAATTTTTTAAATATTAAAAACCTTTTTTTAAACGTAAATAAAATGTATTAAAAGTTAATTATTAGATTGAGTATATAATTTATCATAAAAATGGGGCGAGACAACTTAAAATAACCACCACAGGGGTTCCCCGTTCCTCCACAAACGAGAAAAAAAAAAAAAAAAAAAAAAAAAAATTAGTCTTTGGATTTGAGAAAGAAGAAAGTCCCCGAATTATTGCAATTTAGAGCCGGTCGGAAGCGCGAGGCCAAAGTTCCCAACGATCGACGACTCAAGAAGCTTCCGCACTACAATGGACGGTTCTGTCACATTATTATGCCCCGCACAGGGATTCCCCGTTCCCGTTCACAAGTAAGTCGAACACTGGACCCTCTCTTCCTGATGGAAGAAAAAAAAAAAAATGTAACATCTTGCAAAACAAAAAAATGTTTCCACATGCGAAAGGCTAAAATCCATTCGAAAAATTCCCGAGTTTCAAATCTTTTTTTTTTAAAACATTTTTCCAATTTTTTCCAATTTTTTTTTCAATTTTTTTCAACTTTTTTCAATTTTTTTCAATTTTTTTCCAATTTTTTTCCAATTTTTTTCCAATTTTTTCCAATTTTTTTCCAATTTTTTCCAATTTTTTGAAAAATAATCCAGAGAAGTTATATTTTTTTTTGTGAATACAAAAAATAAAATTCTGTTCTCCGAAAGAAAAACATTTTGTAATTCTGAAATTTAGTAACAACGCCTAAAGACATTTAGTAAATTTTTGTTAATTAACATTTACGAGAGAAGCCTTTTCCTTTTTTTGCTTAAAAATTATAGAACCCGTTGCAAGTACGAGACCGAAATTTACGATGGCGGAGAATTCTCGCACTTACACGGTCAATAACGCCGCGCCGTTGACGCTCTTCTGTCCTGCACAGGCGTTTCCCGTTCCAGCTTTCAGGTACAAGCGCAAAAGACAAAAAAAAACAAAAAAAAATCATAAGCTCATTTTTTGACCCTTTTAAAAATGCACTGTTTGCAATAATTTTAAGTAAAAAATTCTTGCGCTGCGCTTTTAGCCACAGCTTCATTGAGATTTCTGTTAGATACGTCCACTCGTGTCTGTAGCCAATCGCTTTCTTATTAGTACCATTTTTTTATTTTTTTTTATATTTCGTGTATTAGAACCAGTCGGCAGTGCCAGACCTAAATTTCCGATGACGGACACTTCGCGAACTTACACGGTTCGTCGAGATCAGACGCAGACACTCTTCTGCCCGGCGCAGGCTTTTCCCGTGCCAGCCTTCAGGTACAGCTAATAAAAAAAAAAAAACGCAAAAAAAATTGATAGATTTTAGATTGTCATTTTTTTTTTTTTTAGACGACTGAGAAACCCAGTTAAATTCCTTAGAAATTAGAATTGTGGGCGAATTATTCTAAAGGTTCGAATTTATATCTCCAAATTCGATCTTTTGATCATTTTATTAAACTGGAATTTATGTTTGGAATTAGAATTGAACTTCAAGCCAATAAATTCGTGCCAATGGGCATTTAATTGAATTTTTTATATCCGGCTTTAACACGCAGAGCCGGTTGGAAGTGTCAAACCAAAATTTCCGATGACGGATATCTTAAGAGCGTTTAAGATCGATTGGGGTAAACCGCAGACAATGTTCTGTCCAGCCCAGGCATTCCCTACACCAGCTTTCAGGTACCATAAAATCGATTAGCATAAAAGTCGCCTCCGGCATTTTCTTTTCTCCCATTCGAAGCGTGGCTCTTTTTTTTTTATTTAAAAAAAAAAAAAACAAAAAAAAAACATTCCCAGAACCCGTGAACAGCGCTAAGCCCAAAATTCCGATGACGGACACTTTGAGGGCTTATATGGTGCAAGATGGCGGAGCTCAAACGCTTTTCTGTCCGGCGCAAGCGTTTCCTGTGCCAGCTTTCAGGTACTTTTCCTTTTTTTTCTTCATACATTGGATTGTCATCTTAAAAAAAGAAAATCTGAATTAATGTTCTGCGTTTTTACAACGACAAAAAATCGTTTTTTTGTTTTTTTTTGTTTTTTGTATCCGTTCTAATTGATCAACAGAACCGGTTGCAAGCGCTAAGCCAAAGTTCACGATGACGGAAACTTTGCGCGCCTACACCGTTAATTTCGACAAGCCATTGACACTCTTCTGTCCGGCCCAGGCTTTTCCCGTTCCAGCTTTCAGGTACCATCAATCAAAATTAGTATTGGCCTTTTATCCGTTCCAATTCCTTCGTCAGGTTGTAATGATCTGCTGATGACAGCGATATTCCCAGCGAGATGGGGAAAATTGAATTTTTTTTTTCAATTATTCATCGTCAATAGGTTGTTCAATGAGGCTTGAAACCCTTTTCGAAAGTTGATTAAAACTGGTTATTGATCTGTACTTTATACTGAGAGCGAAATCGTGATATTGGCAGTTATAAATAGTAGGAGATATTGGACTATGTTGTGACGCGGGGTATCTTATGACACATCGGAAGACCGTGGGTTCTCAAATTTTACATCAAAGTCATTCATTTTAAATTCAATTCGTTCCAACTGAATTAAATATCACCCAAACGTATTGAATTTAAGTCAACTGATACGAATTTGAACCTATTCAATTGGACTTCATCGACTTTAGTTGAATACGAATCAATTAAATTGTTTTCGAACCAACTGAATTGAAATTGAACCAACAGAATTGAATTTCAACCAATTGAATTAAATTTGTTCAACTTGGATTGAATACGAACCAACTGAATTGACACTGAAGCAACAGAATTGAATTGAATTTAGGCCAATTAAATTTCAATTGAACCGATTGAATTGATTTTCAACCAATTAAATTCCAGTTCAGCCAATTAAATTTAATTTGAACCAGCTGAATTCAAATTGAATCGACTGAATTCAAGTTGAATCGACCGAACTCAAATTGAACCAACTGAATTCAAATTGAACCAACTGAATTCAAGTTGAACCAATTGAATTCAAGTTGAACCAATTGAATTCAAATTGAACCAACTGAATTCAAGTCGCACTAGTTGAATTGAAATTGAACCAACTGAATTCACATTAAACCAACTGAATTCAAGTTGAACCAATGGAATTCAAATTGAACCAACTGAATTCACATTAAACCAACTGAATTCAAGTTGAACCAACTGAATTCAAATTTAACCAACTGAATTCACATTAAACCAACTGAATTCACATTAAACCAACTGAATTCAAGTTGAACCAACTAAATTCAATTTGAACCAACTGATTTCAATAAAAATCGACAAAAAGCTGGTATTCTGTGCGGCAGAGGCGTTTCCCGTTCCAGCTTACAGGTAAACGAGTCCCACACAGCTCTTCGTATAAATAAAAAAGCCCACTCAACTCAATAAAGAATTCGTAATTTATCCTGTTTCTTCTGAAAGAGAGAAGATAAAAAAAAAATCCTAAATAACATATATTTATCGCGTCTGCGAGAATCTATAACTATAACGGCATGTATGCACGTGGCAGAACCCGTGGGCAGTGCAAGACCAAAGTTTCCAACGTTGGACACGATGAGCGCCTTCATGGTTCGCCGGAACGAGAGCCAGACTCTCTTCTGCCCCGCGCAGGCATTTCCCGTTCCAGCATTCAGGTACATAATATTGAAAACCTTTCTATACCCTTCTACGCCCTTCTCGACTCCTTCTCACCCACACATCGCTCGTCTTCTCCAATCTCCCCCCAAGTACGTTCGATTCCACCTGGTCTTTTATATTTATCTCGTGAAAAACGTGCTCTCGGCCTCTCTGCGGTTGACGTCCCGTCACGCGATGGGACTTTCCTATATACCAGTCGTGTGCTTTATTGTGCACTCATACATTCGTCGTATTCCGTAGAGTTGTCCGGTCGAGTGTAACACTTGTACGCGATCTGTCTGTGCATCTTATTCTTCGACACGAGAATGTCGTGTCCGACTTCCCGTTCTTTCAATATCCATCGCGATTTCTTCATCTTTCTTTTTTTTTCTTGTCCATTTCCGAATTTTTTTACCTTTTTTTCTTTTCGTTTTTTCTTTTTTTTTCAATGTGTCGCCTGGAAATGAAATTTATCGCATGTGGAAAAATCGGTTTTAGGCTTTTTTTTTTCACATTTAAGATACAATTTTTCGGTTGCGTATATTTTTAATTTTTTTATTTCACGACTAAAAATCGATTTAAATCGATAATGACTGATGTGAAGAAAAAAATTCTTCTACCGAAAATCCTGTAGAATTTTTGATTAGGCGAGTAAAAAAAATTCGTCGATAATTAGCGCAATCATCTATATATATATATATTTTTTTTTTTTTTTGCGTTGGAATTTTTTTTTTTTTTTTTTACACGCACGTAGAACCGGTTGGAAGCGCTAGACCGAAATTTTCGTCGCTCGCCGATTTGCAGGCGTTCAAAGTGAAGCTCGGCGGCGCGATGACCCTATTATGTCCAGCTCAAGGGTTCCCAGTCCCATCGTACAGGTAATAAATTTAAAAAAAAAAAAAAAGAAAAAAAAAAAAAAGGGAGCATCGCCATTTTAGCCATAAATTTCCCTGCGTAAAACTTTTCACGCTGGTGATGTGAAAAAGTGCATTTAATTTTTCTATCTTTGCATCTTCCTTCCGGCGATTTTTCATAAAAATCCATTTTTTTTTTTTTTTCGTAACACAAAGAAAAAAAAAAAGGACCTAATTCTCCATCTTAAAATTTTAGACCAAAATGTCTCGAAATTCTCGTTCTTTAATTGTCAATACTGTTCCTCTATTCTTTTCTCGTCCTTCACCTTATTTCAATTTTTTTTTTTTTTTTTTTTTTTCTTCCAATGTCATTACGCGCAAACAGAGCCAGTTGGAGGCGCCCGACCGAAATTTCCGTCACTCGCCGATTCGCAAGCGTTCAAGGTGAAGCTCGGTGGCGCGATGACTCTCTTATGTCCAGCCCAAGGGTTCCCAGTTCCGTCCTACAGGTAAACATTTAAAAAGAAACCTAGAAAAAAAAAAAAAAAAATTGAGAAAAAAAAGGTGTATGCACTTCCCTTCGTGCGAGTTTTCTCGATCTTGGGTGTGAACGTAGTTCGATATGTCGTTATAATCTCGTGTGCGTTATTTTGTCTGTATGAAATCGCGGGTAGAACCGGCCTCAAGTACGAGACCGCAGATATCCGGTCCCAGCGATCTGCAACGTTTCTCAGCAGCCTCGGGGATAGGCGTCACGCTTCTCTGCCCTGCGCAAGGTTTTCCAGTGCCACTTTATAGGTAGGCAATTCTAGCCAATCTTGATCATAGTTAATACACTCGGTTTTGTACGTTCCTTCGTATTTTTTTTTTTTTTTTTTTTTTTGTCTTTGCCAATATGTTGTGGGTATTGCGGTCTTGTAGTGAACAAGTAGGTTTCTGGAAGTGCGAAAACCCATTAACGATGTTAGACTGTAGAGCGTGAAGGTAGCACCGGAATATTGTGTAATTTTCAGACTGTTTAACACGTCAACAAACACGAAACAAAAAAAAAATTAATAAGTTTCCAAAAATTAAAATGTTTGGATTTTTATGGTAGAATCATTAGTGCGCAAATCCGTTGGTGCCCTTTTCCAGCAAAGCGTGTAAACGTGTAAAAAAAAGAGGTAGTTTTGATTGTCAAGAAAGTCGACAAAATAAATTTCGATACGTAATTAAACATAAAATAAACTTGAGAGTCGAAATATTTTTTCCATGGTTGACCGAGTATCGATTATTTTTTAGAGCCTGCGTCCAGCTCGAAACCTCAATTTCCATCTGTGAATGACGTTGGTCTTCGCGTTACCAAAGATTCGAACTTTACGTTGCTGTGTTCAGCTCAAGCGTATCCCGTCGCCACTTTTAGGTAGGTTGATTGATAAATTATTGCGAGCGTTGATTTAATTGGGCATAAACACTGACAATCCCTTTTACTCGGTTGAATTTGAATTTGTACCAATTGAATTCAATTCGTACCAGCTGAGTTCAATTTGTACCAATTCAATTCAATTTCTACCAACTGAATTCAATTTCTACCGACTGAATTTAATTTCTACCGACTGAATTTAATTTCTACCAATTTAATTCAATTTGTACCAATTTAATTCAATTTCTACCAATTTAATTAAATTTCTACCAACTGAATTCAATTTCTACCAATTTAATTCAGTTTGTACCAATTGAATCCAATTTCTACCAATTTAATTCAATTTCTACCAACTGAATTCAATTTCTACCAATTTAATTCAATTTCTACCAACTGAATTCATTTTCCACCAATTTAATTCAATTTCTACCAATTTAATTCAGTTTGTACCAATTGAATTCAATTTCTACCAACTGAATTCAATTTCTACCAACTGAATTCAATTTCTACCAACTGAATTCAATTTCTACCAATTTAATTCAATTTGAGCCAACGGAATTTAAACCAACTCAACTGAGTACAATTAAAACCAGCTGAATACTTTTCTTAATTTTCGCGGTGGGAGCTAAACAATCTTAAACACCAATAAAAAAAAAAAAGTGTTAACAGTTTTACGACAAAAAATGCGCGTGCGAATTGGGCGCCCTGTCCTGGCAAAAGAAAAAGCCCGATGATGACTGTTTACAATTTTCCTCACCTTCGCTCTTGATGTCTTCAGTATAAAAAAAAAAAATTGTAGAACCCGTGGGCTCTGCCAGGCCAAAGTTTTCAACGATCGACAAGAGTCGGACATTCGAAATAATCGAAGGTCGCGGTGTGCCACTGATCTGTCCAGCTCAGGCATATCCTGTCCCAATTTTCAAGTAAGATTCTTCATCACCAAACACGTTTAGTAAGCATACGAAAAAAAGAAAAAAAAAAAGAAAAATCGGCTGTGGAAATTCGTTTTAAATTTAGAACCAGTATCGAGCTCGAAGCCAAAAATGACCGCAATGGACGTTAAATCCACCAATCCTAATGTACCTCTGAAAGATCCAACGACACTTTTGTGCCCGGTTCAAGGTTACCCGGTTCCGTCGTTCAGGTAAACGGGTTTGACAATTTTAAAACCCACAGGGGTGCCCCCAGTTTGCTTCTGGCATTCCGTTTGATATTAGACAAAAAAAAAATGCATGACTCGAATCTGCGGAAAAAGAAATACTTCAGTTCATCCAAGTTTCTTTTTTCTTTTTTTTTTTTTGGGTACCCAGAACCCATGGCCAGTGTGAAACCAAAATTCTCCGGAGTATCCGTGAGAACGTTGGAGGTTACTGTTCGCTCCAACGAGGACGACTGCACTCTTTCGTGTCCTGCTCAAGGGTACCCGGTCCCTGCTTTTAGGTAGGCTTTAGATTTAAAAAAAAAAACAAACAAAGAAGAAACAAAAATTTTAAATCGTTTTTCCGATTTATTTTGCCTGTAGAACCGGTCACCAGTGCAAAACCAAAATTTACAAATGCCGACATTAAGGTTCTAATGCCGATGTCACAAGGGTCTGAAATTTCTCTCACCTGTCCTGCTCAAGGATTTCCTGTGCCTATATCACGGTCAGTCAAAATTCTTCTTAAAGCCTCCGGATAACATAACTTTCTGTCTCCATTTTTAAATACTACGATACCTTCGATTTTTAACATACTTTAAACTGCAATTTCTCTCGCAAATAAAAAAAGGAGTAAAAATCGCGGTGGCTTCGTTGCGATATTTAGGGTTCCTGTCCCATCATAAAATTAGATAATTTCCATGTAAACGTAATACAAATTTCGTTCAATTGACATATCTTAGAACCCGTGTCAAGTGCCAAGCCAAAGTTTACAAACGACGACATCAAAGTTGTAAGACCAACGACGAGGTCAACCGCGGTGGCACTTACCTGTCCCGGTCAAGGATTCCCTGTCCCGGTAACACGGTCAGTAGTGTCCCCTTTAAAAAATATAAATTATCCTCAAGCTCTTCAATCTCCAAACCACATGATTGTCAATATTCTCCTTTGTGTGTGTTTGCGTGTGTGCTGGACAAATTTAGAGCCAAGTACAAGCTCAAAGCCAAAGCTTTCGGTCAATCGGAAGATCGAGTTGGTTGAAGTAAGATCGGACGGTTCATCGACGTTGCTGTGCCCGGTTCAGGCATACCCGATCGCATTAACTAGGTGAGACCCGGTTATCTTAAAACTTTACGAGTGTAAAATCAATTCAAACGGAATGGATTTTTCGTCTAGAAAAAAAAGTATAATATTTTATAATTTCACAGGACGAATATCTGTCAGATAGTGCTGAATTAAATTCCAATCAATTGAATTGATTTTCAACCAACTGAATTGAATTTTCAACCAACTGAATTGATTTCCAACCAACTGAATTGAATTTCGACCAACTGAATTGAATTTCAACCAACTGAATTGAATCGCAACCAAGTGATTGCATTTTGAATCAGCTGAATTGAATTTCAACCAACTGAATTGAATTTTCAACCAACTGAATTGAATTTTCAACCAACTGAATTGAATTTTCAACCAACTGAATTCCGTTTGAATCAGCTGGATTGAATTTCAACCAACTGAATTCAGTTTGAATAATCTGAATTGAATTTCAATTAGTTTCAATCCTCTACCAATTCGACTCCTAAAAATTGATTTCAATTCCAGTCAACTAAATTGAACTCCAATCAACCAACTTCAGTTTTAACCAATTGAATTCAATTGGTATAAAATAATTTGTGTTTCAACCAACTGGAGATTAACTCACTATGAACAAAATTCGATTTATTCCATCAATGTGAAATGTTCTCTCGTTGCTGGTGCAGAATTTTTGCTACTTTGCGAAATTTATTAGCCATTTTCGAGACGTCGGTAAATCGAAACATTGAGAAATCAGTCTGTTACAGAGTTCGTGTTTAGGTGGTAGCTTAAAACTTGAGAATATAGGTTAACGACACTGGAATATAGTGTGAGACGCGCTTGTCGGATACTCGAGAGTGTCGTTGACTCGGTGTTACGTGCTCTCGAGGCGCGGATCCCCTGTCCCTGGCTATTCTTTCATCAGGTTATGCAACACATTTTCCGTCTATTGAATCCATCTCTAGTTGTTCGAAAATCGTCGTCAAAGCCAATCGATCGACGATTATCATTTAGAGCCCAGCACAAGCACTAAACCGAAATTACCGGCGAATCGGAAAGTCGAGTGGCTCGAGGCGAAGTCCGCAGGATTGGCGAGCTTGACGTGTCCTGTTCAGGGCTTTCCAGTTCCACTCTCGAGGTAGGCCATAATATACGTCAAAGGCTTTTCAACAAAAATGTTTTGGAATCTTCTTTTTTTTTTTTTGAAAATAAATATCGAATGTTCCGAGCCTGAAATATGTCAGTAATTTTTTTATATCGAGGGCGTTCAGGTGACCTCTTCAGTTAGGCTTTACTATCTGGCTTCAGCTGTACAAGTTGATAGCGAATGTTCTGTGAAATTGGAGTTTCAATTCAATCAATGACAGCGATGGGTTGGGCGCGCAGCCTTTCAATTGATATTCATAGAAGCCATTGAGACGCGGACGAAACAGCGCTGTACAATGTTTCATATTGAAAGACAATTGGACAGCAATGGTACACATGGTTTAATGCCATTTAGTACTCTGCTGCTGTATTTCGTAGTCGAAATTGCTGAAATAGATGGATAAATGGTAAAGCCCTGTCCCGGACAAGAGAATTATGTAAATTATTAAATAGCGAAAATATTGTATCTCTCTCTGAAGTAAACGACCATTGAGAACGTAAAAACAGAGCCCATTCACGTTTAGAACCCGTTGGACTCAAACCACCGTCGTTTTCTAACGACGACCAGTCGAGGACTTTTTCGAGACGCAAAGACACGAACGTGGCACTCGTGTGCAGCGCCCAGGGTAGCCCTGCTCCAGTTACAAGGTAAAAGACACCGATTAGTACAAATGGTTTACGTTTTTTTTTCCTTTTTTTTTTTTTTGCGGTAACAATTTAATTTTGAGGACATTCTTCATCGACATCAGAAAAAAAAAAAATGTTCGTTTCAATTTTCTGTAAGGTAAAAAAAAATCCCCGGAGCCAAATATAAAAAAATTGTAAAATGTATTTTTAAAAAATCAAGTAGAATGGGATTTTTTTTCTTGAGAGGATATTTTGAATAGATTAGCCTCGTGTGTCCTCCAGAACCTGTTGGACTCAAAGCGCCAAAGTTCTCCAGTGAGAATTTGCTGACCTCGTGGATGAAACGAAAAGGGTCGGATTTTGCACTCGAGTGCAACGCTCAGGGAAGCCCGGCTCCGATAGCAAGGTAATTTTTTTTTTTTGTCGTAAATGGGACATTTTTAGAACTCAAACACTCCTGATTTTAAACAGGCAGTTGGGAAACCCTGACCCAGTATTTAAAGTTACGTGTTTTCTCAATTTTCTTCAATTATTAAATAGCCGAGAACATTCTGAATGTCTTAGTCTCATGTGTCCTTCAGAACCCGTCGGGCTCAAAGCTCCAAAATTCTCCAGTGAGAATTCATTGAGCGCATGGACGAGACGCAAAGGTGCAGAAATTGCACTTGAGTGCAATGCTCAGGGAAGTCCAGCTCCGATAGCAAGGTAATTGTCGTTAGGGACGAGAATTTTTTTTGAAAAATTCAAACACCAATTTGTGAAACCCTGACCCAGTATTTTGAGCTAGACGCATTTTTTGGCCTATGGCCGGTGCCAAACCTTCGAGAAAAAACTCCGCCAACGGCAACTTTTTTTCGCGAAAATTGAGATATCGAATTTTTTCCGTCACCATTCGTTTCAAGTCGCATATGGCATCACTGAATTTACCCTCTAAAATCCTTTTTGAGCAATTTTGTCGAAATCCCCATTTTTTGGCCTATGGCCGGTGCCAAACCTTCGAGAAAAAACTCCGCCAACGGCAACTTTTTTTCGCGAAAATTGAGATATCGAATTTTTTCCGTCACCATTCGTTTCAAGTCGCATATGGCATCACTGAATTTACCCTCTAAAATCCTTTTTGAGCAATTTTGTCGAAATCCCCATTTTTTGGCCTATGGCCGGTGCCAAACCTTCGAGAAAAAACTCCGCCAACGGCAACTTTTTTTCGCGAAAATTGAGACATCGAATTTTTTCCGTCACCATTCGTTTCAAGTCGCATATGGCATCACTGAATTTACCCTCTAAAATCCTTTTTGAGCAATTTTGTCGAAATCCCCATTTTTTGGCCTATGGCCGGTGCCAAACCTTCGAGAAAAAACTCAGCCAACGGCAACTTTTTTTCGCAAAAATTGAGATATCGAATTTTTTCCTTCACCATTCGTTTCAAGTCGCATATGGCATCACTGAATTTACCCTCTAAAATCCTTTTTGAGCAATTTTGTCGAAATCCCCATTTTTTGGCCTATGGCCGGTGCCAAACCTTCGAGAAAAAACTCCGCCAACGGCAACTTTTTTTCGCGAAAATTGAGATATCGAATTTTTTCCGTCACCATTCGTTTCAAGTCGCATATGGCATCACTGAATTTACCCTCTAAAATCCTTTTTGAGCAATTTTGTCGAAATCCCCATTTTTTGGCCTATGACCGGTGCCAAACCTTCGAGAAAAAACTCCGCCAACGGCAACTTTTTTTCGCGAAAATTGAGATATCGAATTTTTTCCGCCACCATTCGTTTCAAGTCGCATATGGCATCACTGAATTTACCCTCTAAAATCCTTTTTGAGCAATTTTGTCGAAATCCCCATTTTTTGGCCTATGGCCGGTGCCAAACCTTCGAGAAAAAACTCCGCCAACGGCAACTTTTTTTCGCGAAAATTGAGATATCGAATTTTTTCCATCACCATTCGTTTCAAGTCGCATATGGCATCACTGAATTTACCCTCTAAAATCCTTTTTGAGCAATTTTGTCGAAATCCCCATTTTTTGGCCTATGGCCGGTGCCAAACCTTCGAGAAAAAACTCCGCCAACGGCAACTTTTTTTCGCGAAAATTGAGATATCGGATTTTTTCCGTCACCATTCGTTTCAAGTCGCATATGGCATCACTGAATTTACCCTCTAAAATCCTTTTTGAGCAATTTTGTCGAAATCCCCATTTTTTGGCCTATGGCCGGTGCCAAACCTTCGAGAAAAAACTCCGCCAACGGCAACTTTTTTTCGCGAAAATTGAGATATCGAATTTTTTCCGTCACCATTCGTTTCAAGTCGCATATGGCATCACTGAATTTACCCTCTAAAATCCTTTTTGAGCAATTTTGTCGAAATCCCCATTTTTTGGCCTATGGCCGGTGCCAAACCTTCGAGAAAAAACTCCGCCAACGGCAACTTTTTTTCGCGAAAATTGAGATATCGAATTTTTTCCGTCACCATTCGTTTCAAGTCGCATATGGCATCACTGAATTTACCCTCTAAAATCCTTTTTGAGCAATTTTGTCGAAATCCCCATTTTTTGGCCTATGGCCGGTGCCAAACCTTCGAGAAAAAACTCCGCCAACGGCAACTTTTTTTCGCGAAAATTGAGATATCGAATTTTTTCCGTCACCATTCGTTTCAAGTCGCATATGGCATCACTGAATTTACCCTCTAAAATCCTTTTTGAGCAATTTTGTCGAAATCCCCATTTTTTGGCCTATGGCCGGTGCCAAACCTTCGAGAAAAAACTCCGCCAACGGCAACTTTTTTTCGCGAAAATTGAGATATCGAATTTTTTCCGTCACCATTCGTTTCAAGTCGCATATGGCATCACTGAATTTACCCTCTAAAATCCTTTTTGAGCAATTTTGTCGAAATCCCCATTTTTTGGCCTATGGCCGGTGCCAAACCTTCGAGAAAAAACTCCGCCAACGGCAACTTTTTTTCGCGAAAATTGAGATATCGAATTTTTTCCTTCACCATTCGTTTCAAGTCGCATATGGCATCACTGAATTTACCCTCTAAAATCCTTTTTGAGCAATTTTGTCGAAATCCCCATTTTTTGGCCTATGGCCGGTGCCAAACCTTCGAGAAAAAACTCCGCCAACGGCAACTTTTTTTCGCGAAAATTGAGATATCGAATTTTTTCCGTCACCATTCGTTTCAAGTCGCATATGGCATCACTGAATTTACCCTCTAAAATCCTTTTTGAGCAATTTTGTCGAAATCCCCATTTTTTGGCCTATGGCCGGTGCCAAACCTTCGAGAAAAAACTCCGCCAACGGCAACTTTTTTTCGCGAAAATTGAGATATCGAATTTTTTCCTTCACCATTCGTTTCAAGTCGCATATGGCATCACTGAATTTACCCTCTAAAATCCTTTTTGAGCAATTTTGTCGAAATCCCCATTTTTTGGCCTATGGCCGGTGCCAAACCTTCGAGAAAAAACTCCGCCAACGGCAACTTTTTTTCGCGAAAATTGAGATATCGAATTTTTTCCGTCACCATTCGTTTCAAGTCGCATATGGCATCACTGAATTTACCCTCTAAAATCCTTTTTGAGCAATTTTGTCGAAATCCCCATTTTTTGGCCTATGGCCGGTGCCAAACCTTCGAGAAAAAACTCCGCCAACGGCAACTTTTTTTCGCGAAAATTGAGACATCGAATTTTTTCCGTCACCATTCGTTTCAAGTCGCATATGGCATCACTGAATTTACCCTCTAAAATCCTTTTTGAGCAATTTTGTCGAAATCCCCATTTTTTGGCCTATGGCCGGTGCCAAACCTTCGAGAAAAAACTCCGCCAACGGCAACTTTTTTTCGCGAAAATTGAGATATCGAATTTTTTCCGTCACCATTCGTTTCAAGTCGCATATGGCATCACTGAATTTACCCTCTAAAATCCTTTTTGAGCAATTTTGTCGAAATCCCCATTTTGCTTCCTCATAGAGGAAGCTTTGTTTTCATGAAAAAATTTTTTTTCGAGATTTTCATGCCAGTATGCTTAGAATCACCTAAAATGTCGAGAAAAGTGGTTTAGAAAAAATGTCCGTATGTATGTGTGTGTGTGTGTGCTGGGCCTCGAAAATTCAATCGCCTCACTCAGAAACCGTTCGAGCGATCTGGCTCAAATTTGGCACGCAAGTAGAGTAGTTGCCCCTCTTCCAATGGCGAGATTTTTGATAACATATATACAGTCATTAAGATTTTATGTAGTTTTTAATTTGTTGAAAAAAGGGCGTGGTCGCTCTAACTTTCGTAAAAGTTCGACGATTTGGCTAAATAGTTCTTCATAATGGAAGATACGTTCAATGTTGTATGGTATTGAATTTCTACGAAATCGGTAAAGCGGTTCGGATTTTATTGAATTTTTAATTTTACGAAAAAAATACATTTTGCTCTAAATCAAGTCTAATCTCTATAAATGAACCGAAATGCTCTACAGTCAAAAAATAACATACAGCCCTGTTACGTACGAAATTTGGTTATGATCGGTAAAGTCCTTCGGATTTTACACCATTTTGAATTTTTTGAAACATATGATAATTCCGAATATAATCATATATAGTTTTCTTAATTACAAAATTAATAAAGTTGCAAAGTATTATTTAATGTAGAGCCAATGGGATTGAAGGCGCCAAAATTTGCGAATGACTTGTCTTCAAGCGCGTATTCTAGACGCGATCACGCAAACTTGGCTCTCATTTGCAACGCGCAGGGAAATCCATCGCCCTTCTCCAGGTAAAATATACCAAGCTTGATTCTTACTCCACCGAATCTCCTGATTATTTCGCGTCGTTCAGTGATGCAGAATTATTTTCGAAACCCTGTCCCAAGCAATTTCGGACTTATTTTCTTTAGGTGACAAAAAATGTATTAGCTTGGGGGGTTTTTTTTTTTTTTTTTTTGGCAGAACCGGTTGGACTAAAGGCACCAAAATTTGCTAGTGATCGTTTGTCGGAAGCTTATATGAGACGAAAAGATTCACATATTTCATTGCAATGCAGCGCTCAGGGAAGTCCAGCACCAATTGCAAGGTAAATTCTAGTCGCCCTAAAGAGTTGGAATAATGATCAAATGATCAGGTTAGACAGGACACATTTTAGTCTCGATTTCTCCAAGAATTACTTTTATTCGTCATGCTCAGGAATGCAGAATTTTGCAAAACCCTGTCCCAAGCAATTTCAGGCTTAACTTTCATGGATAAAAAATTGAATATTCGAATTTTAGAACTTCAGAATTTTCGAATTTTTTCCTGAAAAGTATTAGTTCGTTTTTTTTTTTTTTTGCGAAGAACCGGTTGGACTAAAGGCACCAAAGTTTGCCAGTGACAGTTCATCCAGCACTTACACAAGGCGAAAAGGCGCGAATCTGTCTTTGCAGTGTAACGCTCAGGGAAGTCCAGCACCAATTGCAAGGTAAACAGCTGGATTCTTTGATTTTCGGGACTCTGAAAGACTAAGTAATTATCTCATTCTGATGAGGTCATCAATTGTGGCAATTCGTGAAAAGGGAGAAAACCCTGTCCCAGAAAATGTTTCTCCATTTGCTTTAGACAATGGCAGCTCATTCGTGCGGTTTATTTATTTTTTGTCAAACGTAGAGCCTGTTGGTCTGAAGGCACCAAAGTTCTCGAGCGACAGTTCTTACAGTGGTTACACTAGGCGAAACGGTGCAGCATTGGCACTTCAATGCAATGCCCAAGGAAGTCCAATTCCGTTGGCAAGGTATTTCATTTTCATTATAAATCCCGGATTACAATGTAAAACAGTGACAGAGGTAGGATTTTTTTTTATTCATTTGAATTTAAAGGAAAATTCCTCGTCCCAAATGACGCCAAAATTAACGCCTAAAAAAGGGATTCCCTGTCCCAGATGGTCCCAGAATATTCAGTCTTGAAGACACAAAAGGGATTCCCTGTCCCAGGTGGTCCCGGAATATTCACTCTTGAAGACACAAAAGGGATTCCCTGTCCCAGGTGGTCCCAGAATATTCACTCCTGAAGACACAAAAGGGTATCCCTGTCCCAGATAGTCCCCAAATTTTCCAGTTCTCTTCGAGTTCATCCACATTTACAATTGATTACAAACCAACAGAACCGGTGGGATTCAAGGCACCAAAATTGTCGAGCGATCTGTCCTTGAGTGCATACTCCAGACGCAGCGTAGCCGATCTTGCTCTGGAGTGCAACGCCCAAGGGAGTCCCCCTCCGGTTGCGAGGTAATATCCATAGTTCGTTGCACAATCTCGTTCACAACGAATATCAACAAAGTGTCGTCGGCCCTATTCAGAGTGCTCGGCCACTTAGCAAAGTAGGTGGCCTGGAAATAACAGGGTCACCGAAAACTCTTCACCTAAACGAGTGGAAGAGATGCAATCTACAGTATGCCACTCTGTGCATGGACCACCAAGTGATATTGAACGCTTTTACCTATAAAAAAAAAAAAACGCCCTCAAGGGTACCCTGGGCTCTTTATTTTCTTGTTTGTCAACAAAAATTGACGCTGATGCATGCTAAATTCATTAACCCTGATGTAATGTGTAGAACCGGTTGGACTGAAAGCACCGAAATTCTCGAGTGACGTGTCCTTCAGCGGTTACGCTAGACGCAAGGATTCCAATATCGCTATGGAGTGCAATGCTCAGGGTAGTCCCGCCCCGCTAGCGAGGTAACTATCCTCATTTCGTTTCAACATATACAGCGAATACGGAGCAGATATTAACGATGCGGTGGCCGAGGGGGTCACGCCAGCAATGTTATTATTAAGTTGGCTATAACGGCCCGGTGTAGAGGGAAGTGGGTCAGGCAATATGCCGTCAATGGTATGCAATTGGGGAGGCGCCCACAGGGGATATCCTGTCCCAACTAAATTGATTCGAGGCTGGACCATATATTGGTAGACATGTCTCTGTGTTCATCATATATAGACTGAAAACTAGCCAAGCTTTTCTTTTTCTTTTTTTTTGTTTTATCAATGTAAATCGTAGAACCTGTTGGACTTAAGGCGCCGATGTTCTCCACTGATGACTCGTTGAGCGCATTCGTTAGACGGAAAGATCACGATCTTGCACTTTCCTGCAATGCTCAGGGAAGTCCTGCGCCGGTTGCGAGGTATAAATATACAGAAAATTAATATTTCGACTGCTGTCACGTTGATCTGTTGAACGCTTGTTTCAAGGCCTTCGGTTTTTGCGTCCTGAGTGTCCTCCAATTTCGATTCCCGTCCCATCCAGCGCCAATTGGAAATCTCCGTCAGAGTCGCGAATCCAAAGCTCGCGGATATTCGTGAGAAAAAAAATGAGCCGGGTTGTTTATTATCAAAAGAGGGAATTGTGGCTCTTGAATGCAGGGAACCTTGTCCAGATTAGATTTTTTTGTTTTTAAATCAGAAGCTCCCAGTCATAAGTCTCTTCTCTTCTTAATAATTCATTGCAGGAAGCTTCGCTCTCACGAGTATTTATTTATTCTTGACTCAGAACCCCTCGGCAGTAAAGCCCCTGCTTTTCTGGGCGACGTTAAGTCCTTCTTCTTGCTTCGCCGTGTCCGTTCCGACGTCAACTTGCCGTGCAATGCCCAGGGTTATCCAGTTCCGGTGATCAGGTATCCGTCACATTATATTTTTTTTTTTTTTAATATGAGAGCCAACCGATGGTCGATTATCGCGAATTAGAGCGATTTGAATTTTGGACGAACGTGTGTGCTTTATGAACAGAACCGATCGGCACGAAAGCTCCGAAATTTTCGACTGATCTGAAGAAAGCCTGGTACGACAGAATCGCTGGTCAGGATCTTACACTCGCTTGTCCTGCGCAAGGATTCCCTGTTCCATCATTTAGGTACTTCATTTTTTTTTTCGTTCTTAACGCTTCCTTAGGCAAACTGAGACAAAAAAATTTATATAAACCAAATTTAACTCAGACAAATCCAAGTGAATTTATAACGAAAAACATGGAATAAAAATGTTGGTTCGTTTTTGTCTCAGTTAAAATCTCCTAAATTGGGTTTTGAATACAAAGAGGCAAAAATCCATTTGATTTCTTTTAAAAAAAAAAATGTTTTGTATGGAAAAAAGTGAGTCAATACGACGACTGATACCATCTTTAGTCTCTTTTGTCGCATTTATACGGCTGCCTCAGTTGTTCAAAGCCTCCCCTCCGTAATGCCATTAACCACATCACCTCGCTTTAGCCAATATATCCCGCTCTCGCTTCTTCTTCTTCTTCTTCTTTTTTTTTTTAAATGTATAGAATATGCGTATTGAAAAGACACCTCGCCACATTTGACACATCCCATTTCCCGATTTAGAACCGGTTGGGAGCAAAGCACCGGCGTTGACGGGAATTCTCAAGGGTGGTTGGATGAGACAGAGTGCTGAATCGAGCATCGTATTGGCGTGTCCTGCGCAGGGATATCCTGTCCCTTCTTTCCGGTAATACATTACTTTTCTCCCTCAATTTTACTAGACACTTGACAGCTTTTTTTAAAAACATTTTTTATCCAAAAAATTATACAAATTTACGAGCAAACTCACAAATTTAACTCTCCCTCAGATTTTTATGAAACTCACCTATATCGCGTATATAGTTCATTTTTTTCATGTCCAGAATTTTCATGAACTCTTTTTTTTTTATTCCCCGATATTTCCAGAATTTTCCTGGCTACATTTTCATTGGCTATACGTCATTTTTAAAGAATCCAACTCTACACAATGCTCGACTCTACAAAAAAAAAAAACTGCAATCTTCCTAATAAGAAACAATCAGCCACTTTGTACATTTTTCTATCTGGGGAATTTATCTACTGAGCTTGAAAAAATATTTATTTCGTACTGACATAATTTTAGGCACTGCGTAGGGTTGCCCAGTCCCTTTGTCTCATTTTTTTTTCTTTTTTTTTTTACAAAATTTTTTCTATAGTGAATTTATCGTTCACTTGAAATATTTTGCATGACGTTGAAATAGAACCAGTTGGAAGCAAAGCTCCATCGTTTACCGGAGTAATGAAGGGTTGGATGCTCGTGGAACCAGCGAATTCCAGTATCGTGATGGCGTGTCCCGCTCAGGGTTACCCTGTCCCTTCTTTTCGGTAAAAAAAAAAAAAAATTCGCCTCGCTCTAATTGACTGCCCATTTATTTTTAAGCAATTGGGACTTTTTTTTTTTTTTTTTTTTTTTTTTTTAATTTTGCATGATATGAAATTTTGTGTATAGAACCTGTTGGAAGCAAAGCTCCGGCATTTACGGGAATTGTGAAGGGCTGGTGGATTGAGGAGGTTGAAAATTCGAGTATCGAGATGGCGTGCCCGGCACAGGGATACCCAGTTCCTTCGTTTAGGTAAATTTAAAGTGTCGCGAAAGGAAAAAAAAAATAATCGTAAAAAAATGGCTTCGTGTATTTTGGATAGAACCGGTCGGGAGCAAAGCGCCAGGATTCACGGGTGAGATGAAGGGTTGGTGGATGCAGAAGAGCGTCAGGTCGAGCATTGTCATGTTGTGTCCCGCTCAGGGTTATCCAGTCCCGTCGTTTAGGTAACTTTTTTTTTACTTTTTTTTTTTTAACCTTTTGACAAAAAAAAATTATTTTTAATTGAGTATCATTTTTTTTATTATTTTACACAAATGGAAATAATTCGAATTCTCGCTGCGAATAATGGAATTTTCTTTGGAATAATTTTTTAAACCTTTTTTCATTTTTTTAAAGATTTTTGTGACCAAACATTTTTGTGTTTCTGGAAAAAAAAAAAGGAAAAAAAAAGTTTGGTCACAAAAATTGTGGAAAAAAAAAATTCTAAGATATCTTCAGGCTCTAATCGAATAATTGCATGACGAATTAACGATATAATCGCAGAACCGGTAGGAAGCAAAGCGCCAGCGATAATCGGGGAATTGCGTGGTGGTTGGAAGGCGAAACCGGCGAACACGAGTGTGGCAATGTTTTGCCTTGCTCAGGGATACCCAGTTCCCAATTTTAGGTAAAATTTATTCGCCAATCCTGAGCCTGCTTAGTTATCGATTTTTTTATTTTTTCCCCCGCTCTTTTCATACGTAATCAAAACAACGACAACAAAAACAGAGCCTGTTGGAAGCAAAGCTCCGGCAATTGTCGGAGAAGAGGGAAGTTCTATGAAAAGACGAGCCGGTATCGACATCGTTATACCATGTCAGGGCCAGGGTTACCCTGTTCCAATGTTCAGGTAAAAAATATTAACCCCTAAATAAGACCCGCCCTAATAAGTTATTCGAGTGTAGACACACGTTTTTGAAGGTGATGTTCGGATATTCATAATATTCATAAAATTAATAGAATTTATCAAACAAAATTCATAGAATTCATAAAATTCACAAAATTCATAGAAATCATAAAATTTATAAAATTCATAAATTTCATAAAATTAATAGAATTTACAAAATAAAATTCACAAAATTCATAGATTTCATAAAATTCATAGAATTCATAAAATTCATAGAATTCACAAAATTCATAGATTTCCCAAAATTCATAGAATTCATAAAATTCATAGAATTCACAAAATTCATAGAATTCACAAAATTCATGAAATTCATAAAATTCATGAAATTCATGAAATTCATAAAATTCATAAAATCCATAAAATTCATAGAATTCATAAAATTCATAGAATTCATAAAATTCATAAAATTCATAGAATTCATAAAATTCATAAAATTCATAGAATTCATAAAATTCATAGAATTCATAGAATTCATAAAATTCATAGAATTCATAAAATTCATAGAATTCATAAAATTCATAGAATTCATAAAATTCATAAAATTCACAAAATTTATAAAATTCATGAAATTCATAAAATTCACAAAATTTATAAAATTCATAAAATTCATAAAATTCATAAAATTCACAAAAATTCACAAAAATTCACAAAAAGTCACAAAAAGTCACAAAAATTCACAAAAATTCACAAAAATTCACAAAAATTCACAAAAATCCATGAAATTCATAAAATTCACAAAATTCATAAAATCCACAAAATTCATAAAATTCACAAAATTCACAAAATTCACAAAATTCAAAAGATTCAAAAAATTCAAAAAATTCAATTCCCAAAAATCACCTTCAAAAAAATGGTTCTATACATTAGAATACCGCCTTATATTACAAAAAAAAAAAAAAAAAAAAACAACAAATCTTGTTATCCAAAAAAACAGAACCTGCGGGTCGTATGTCGCCGAAATTTCCAAAATCCGCCAAGTCGGATTCCTTTCAAGTTGCAAACGGTGTAGAATTGAGTCTTCTGTGCGACGCTCAGGCTTTCCCATCACCAGCGTTCAGGTTCGCTTTTATCAAATCGCATGATTATAATTACGTTTGCCACTAAGTGTCTAGTTGGTTTAATGAGAATTCGGGGTTCGTTATATATTATCTGGTCAACAGAGCCGGTAGGGAGTAAATCACCGTCGGTGTTAGGCGAGAGAGGGAGCTGGATGGAGAGAGATGTCCGTAGCAGCATCGTGCTTCTGTGCCAGTCGCAGGCTCACCCTGTTCCTGCTTTCAGGTAAAATTATCCTGTGGCAGTTAGACTCTCGCGATGACATTTATTAATTTACCGTGTCCTTCTCCTGCATTCAATTTGTTATCCAATCATCTTCAATCTGTCTTCAATTTTCGTTTGTAAATTCAAACATATAAATGTCAATTTTAAGTGCAAATTTTGCTTAAAAATTAAGTACAAATTTGAACAAGAACTGATGTTTCATCTTGAGTAAAAAAAAAAAAAAAATTACGTAGACAAGTGTCGAAATTTCAACTCGAGCTGAAACTTAAATTCAATTCAAACTTGAAATCCGACTTAAAAGCTGCAATAAATATACTGCTGATTATTCTCTGAATGATTTTATTTTTTTTTTTAATTTTAAACAGTTCAAAAATTGGTAATAAAAAAAGAAAGAAAAAAAAAGAGACAAATCAAAAAGCAACTCTTCGCCGTTTTATTCCTCTGATGCTATTATTTCTCACTGGCTTCTGTATTTCTTCATTCTTTCGCTTCGAATAATATTCTCAACCGCTGGAAAACGCGGCCCTCCCTTGAACGCTTTTACGAACCACCTGTTGTCGAACGGCCAAATCTCGTTAGAGCCAGCGGGACGAGTCTCGCCGAAGTTTCCGCGATCAGCCAAGTCCGAATCCTTTGAAGCTGCTCGAGGTGCTCAGCTGAGAATGCTCTGCGATGCCCAAGCTTATCCAGCTCCCGCCTTTAGGTCAGTCTCACTTTGATATTATAATTGAAAATTGCTTCTCACTTTCGGCTACCAATTCACGACACTCGCGCGCTTCTCTTCCTCCCTCCCCTCCTTGTTTTCGACCAATCAAGCGGAATAATCAGTTTAAGGAGGTTTCAATCTTCACTCTAGTAAAATCAATGCTAATTAAAAAAAAAAAAAGAAAAATTTGATGGCTAAAAATTCGGATACCCTGTTCCAATGTTCAGATTCGAATCGCAAAATTTTTCACTTAAAAAATAATGTTCAAAAATTTTTTTTTTTTTTTTTAATTTCTGAAAAAAAAATTAGAGCCTGCTGGACGTGTGGCGCCAAAATTTCCAAAATCCGCAAAGATAAATTCGTTCGATGTAGAAAACGGTGCGGAATTGAGTTTGCTATGCGATGCCCAAGCTTTTCCTGCTCCAGGGTTCAGGTTCGTCAGCAATTAGCACAATAAAGTGATATGATTGTATTTTTTTTTTTTTTTTTTTTTTTTTTTTATATGCACGCGTTTATTATGTAGAACCAGTGAACGGTGCCAAGCCCAGAGTTGCGTCGACTGCCAAGTACGACGTTCTCGGATTTTCCGAAGGTTTCCCATTGACGATGCTCTGTCAGGCACAGGGACATCCTGTCCCAACATTCAGGTTGGCCTTTTTCATCGCCTTTTTCCAAACGCTTCTCTCGGTTGTTAGATTTCTTTTTTTTTTTAGACTGTTCCAATGTTCAGGTTAAAAATATAAGTTCCTAAATAAGACGGTTATTCGAGTGTAGACACATGTTTTTGAAGGTGATGTTCGGAAATTCATAAGATTCATAGAATTCATAAGATTCATAGAATTCACAAAATTCATAAAATTCGTAAAATTCATAAAATTCATAAAATTCATAAAATTCATAAAATTCATAAAATTCATAAAATTCATAAAATTCATAAGATTCATAAAATTCATAAGATTCATAAAATTCATAAAATTCATAAAATTCATAAAATTCATAAAATTCATAAAATTCATAAAATTCATAAAATTCATAAGATTCATAGAATTCATAAAATTCATAAAATTCATAAGATTCATAGAATTCATAAAATTCATAAAATTCATAAGATTCATAGAATTCATAAAATTCATAAAATTCATAAAATTCATAAAATTCATAAAATTCATAAAATTCACAAAATTCACAAAATTTATAAAATTCACAAAATTCACAAAATTCATAAAATTCACAAAATTCATAAAATTCACAAAATTCATAAAATTCATAAAATTCATAAAATTCACAAAATTCACAAAATTCACAAAATTCACAAAATTCATAAAATTCATAAAATTCATAAAATTCATAAAATTCATAAAATTCACAAAATTCATAGAATTCACAAAATTCATAAAATTCATAAAATTCATAAAATTCATAAAATTCATAAAATTCATAAAATTCATAAAATTCATAAAATTCATAAAATTCATAAAATTCATAAAATTCATAAAATTCATAAAATTCATAAAATTCATAAAATTCATAAAATTCATAAAATTCATAAAATTCATAAAATTCATAAAATTCATAAAATTCATAAAATTCATAAAATTCATAAAATTCATAAAATTCATAAAATTCATAAAATTCACAAAATTCATAGAATTCATAAAATTTCTAAAATTCACGTCCCAACATTCAGGTTGACTTTTTTTGATCGCCTTTTCCCAAACGCTTCCCTCGGTTATTAGATTTTTTTAAAAAACGAAATCTCGGTGTATTCGTAGAACCAGTGAATGGTGCAGCGCCGAGAGTTCCACCCACGGCTAAGATAACGGTATTATCGATAGCCGCGAAAACTTCAATGGCGATGCTTTGTCAAGCTCAAGCCAATCCACTTCCTATATTCAGGTACGTCACGTATTAATTTTCAAGAATATCAATATTCTCGAAAAAAAAAGTCACGGCATTTGTCAGATTTTTTATTTCGTCATATTTAATTTTCTCATTTCTGAAAAATGTTTTTTTGTGAAAATTCATATTTTCCACAATTTTTTTTTTGCCATGCACAAAATGAGAAATAATTAATACTCTGAAAAAAAAAAAAAAATTTGAAATATATTGTGATAAATCATCTGAGAAAATGATTGTTCAGAAAATATGTAAAATTACAATTTCTGACGTAATTCTTGTTTTATAATTTCCGATATTTTTTTTTTAACATAAGTCAACCTCTATTGGAATATTTCACAAAATCTGAGGGTATGGAAATGAGTTGCCAAAATTCCCAGCAATCAGGTTCACAGACACAATAAATTTTCGCCAAAAGTCCTTTTTTTTTTTATCTTTAATTCTACCGGAGCTATTTGCCATCTTTGCTTTTTTTTCCACAATTTAATGTAGAACCTGTGGGCAGTAGTCCTCCCCGATTGCCACCGAGATCTCAATTCGACAAGATAACGAAAGGTCAAGGAAATGCTATAACATTGCTTTGCGAGGCACAGTCAAGTCCTGCACCAATCTATAGGTGAGAGCAAAGTTGCACAACGTTCGACAATGCTTGAATCTACATAACAGCGATTCTACTCTTGGCACAACTCTACACAGGAACAAATTCAACACAGCAAAATTCTCCGCACACAAAACTCTACACAGACAAAAACTCTACCGAGGCAAAAATCCACCCAGAAAAAAACTCTTCACTGCCTGTGTAGAGTTTTTTTTCTGGGTAGAGTTTTAGCAGAAATCATGTGTGGGGTACCCTTTCTCCAGGTTGTTGAATTTTATTCACATTGTACTTTTTTTTTTAAATATTCACTTGTTTAATAATTCGATGTTACACAGCGTCAACTTGGATTTATTGATTTTGAGATCGATGAAATTTTTTTAAGTATACGTCAGTCATTAACGAAAATATTATGAGAGGTAATTTTAAATATCAACATTTCAATTTTTTTTTTTTAATTTTTTGCTTAAAAATTAGAATGACCATTTTTTTAAAATTTAGATAACTAAAAAAAGAAAAATCAACAATTTTTTTTTTCCTAGTTTGAGATTCAAAAAAAATCATAGAAATTTAACTTTCACTTTCATTGACTAAAAAAAAAAAAAACAATCCTCTAATTTCAGATTTAAAAAATCGTTTTTCATTATTTAACGTTTTTAGCGAAAAAAAAAATTACTCTTAAAATTGATTAAAAAAAAACTCGTTTCAAAAAAGAAAAATAAGTTGCCTAAAAAAAAAAAAGAAAAACATGGGTAAAATTGCAGAGCCTAGCGGAAGTGTACCACCAAATGTTCGCGACAAAGAATCCAACGGCATGAAGAGGAATCTCGCTATAAAAAATACAGTAGGGCTAACATGTCCAGTTCAAGGCTTTCCGTCGCCTTTCTTCAGGTACTAAATCACATTTTATGCAAAATTCTACCGTTCGACTTGATATTGCATAAAAATTGCCCAAAAAATGCACAATAAGCCCTGTCCCAAGTATTCTGTCCCAGAGTATTTAATTTATTATTCGTCATCAATTTTTTCTTCTCATAAAATTTCGATCTGACGTCTAATACCGCAGGTGAATTTTTCGATAGAATCTTCCAATCGAATTTTTCCTTTTTCTGTATATCGAATAAATTATCGAATGGTGATCCTCGGGGATTGATAAAAAAAATTTGCAGAACCGAATAGCAACGTCGCGCCACGTGTGGCGGGTGAACGTTACGAAGGCGGAAAACTCGTAGGGGTTGCTCGTGATGGAGTGGTTGCACTGGATTGCTCGATTCAGGGCTCGCCTGTTCCAGTCACGAGGTACATTAAGACACGATGATTTTTTTTTTTTTTTTTTTTTTTTTTCCATTATTTTATTGAAATTTTTGTAGATTTAGTTATTTTACACGAAGCGATGAATCTGAGGAATCTTGCAAATGAGGCGAAGCACATAAAAAAAAGGCTACATTTTTTTCATGTCGCCAAAAATTGTTTATAATTTTTTTTTTACCTTTTTATAACTGATCGAAAAATTCACCAATAATTTTCGATTTTTTAAATGCATATTTCAGCTGCCAATAAATCCTGGAAATTACCTTTTTTTTAATTTTCCGATCGTTTAATTTAATTTTTTTTTTTAGATTTAAAATAAATGTCGGAAAATTATAAATAAAAAATTAGCAATTTTTTTTTTTAATACGAAATCTAATTATTTAGTAGAATGTGTAAATAAATAAAATTAAAAAAGCCTAAATTTTTTTTTTTCAGCACGAAAATAAAATTTCGTATAAAAGAAATGAATGATAATTTGTAGAATTTATTGGCGATTAAAAAATGCAATTTTTAGATTTTTAAAAAATTTGTCTATAGAAAAACTTTATAAATAATTTTTGCTGACATGAGAAAAAAAAATGGAGGAACGATTTTTGACGTGTTTTGCGTAATTCCCTGGTTTCGAGTTGAAAAAGTACGAATCGTCGGTTTTTCAGAGGGGACTGGTGAAATAGCTCCACGATCGACAGGAAAAAAATTTGGTTATGAAGTACTTTTGGTAATCCAGGGACGTAACGTGGCGCTTAGTCATTCCCTTCAGGCACATCCCATTCCGATTACCAGGTACAAAATAACAAAAAAAAATATTCCTTCCTTGTACTTCATATTTCGTAGAAAATTTATTTTCGAATAAATTTTGTTATTTATTTAATTTTGAAGTTGAACAAACAAAAAATGTCCCTAAACAGCTGCAAACGATTTCGTGGAAGTAATTTCAACTGTTAAATTTGTTAAAAATATTCAGAGAAACATTCTTGAGAAAACAGTAAAAAAAAAAAAAATTGTGATAAATTTATTTTTTATCGAAAAACGAGTAATTTTTGTAAAAAAAAAAAAAAAAATAAATAAATACAAAAAAAAAAAATTATAATTAGAATTTATGAATTTTTGGAACCGCTAAAAAATTATCACTTTTTTAAATAGTCCTGTAAATTTATTAATAGCATTTTTTTCAATGCTCAATTAAATAAATTATTACTCTAATTTATCTTAAATCACGTAAATAAAAAAAAAAAATTCTCAGTCTCAAAAATGACTCCTCAAATATTTTTAATCCAATTTAAAAGTTTTAAGAAAATTCGCAAATTAGAATTTCGCGTTTTTGGGATAATTTCGAAAAGGGTTTTTAGGCATTCTGAATTTATCTTACCAAGAAAAAAATAAAATAAAAAAATTGAAAAAAATTGCAAACAGTCCCAAGTTCGAAAATTCGTTGCTATTCCCTTTTCAGAGGGAACTGGCGAAATAGCTCCCCGCTCTACAGGCAAAAAATACGAGGGTTGGGAAGTACTTTTCGTACCCCAGGGACGTAACGTCGCTCTCAGTCACTCCCTTCAGGCACATCCCCTTCCGGTTACCAGGTACCCAAATCATCATGCAATTTCCTCCTCATTTTTTTTTATTTTTATTTATTTATTTATTTTTTTTTATTACTCTTCACCAATTTTCGAATTATAATTTCAGTCCCTTAGGCTCGTTTCTCGTTGTTCATTCTTTGCTTTCGGCAATTATCGCTTTAAATATATCAATATTGTCGCATGCTAATTTAATTGTAAGAGCACATGTAGTGGACATCTTTTTTTCTTGATCTGCTGTGGAGCTAAAAAAAAAAGGTAAGCTATAGTTTATTTATTTATTTTGAGGAATTCAGTAGACTGTAAATTCCGAGGAAAAAGAATTACTTCAAATTAGACAAGGTAAGTTTATAGAAATTAATTATTTTGCATTTTTTTTATTATTATTATTATTAAAAGAAAGCTCCACTTTTTTTTCCCCCCATTTTTTGAAGAAAAAAAAATTGTATTTCAAAAAATTCTTCTGAAATGTATTAAATTTTTAACTGAGGATTTAAAATTATGGATAAATTAATTTAAAATTATTGGAGCATAAAAAAAAAAAAATTTGAAAAATAATAATAATTCGTTCCACAATTTTTTTAAATATTGTGATTTTTCATAAAAATTCAATTAAATTTAAAAAAAATAAAAAACGTTTTTTTTTTTTTTCTGAAATCAGTGTAGCCTTCTTTTAATTAGTGTTAAGCTGCAAAAAAAAAATCATCTGGAGACTTGGATGCATCGTAATATATGATCCTCATTAGAGACTCTCGCTGTGATCTTGACGGGTAAACGAACGTGGGTCGTTTTATTTTCAGAACCGTCAGGTCGTACAGCACCGAAGATTACCGGAGACGGTCTTAATAAGTACTGGGGCTTGCAGGGTGATTCTCTGGCGCTCGCATGCGCGGCACAAGGATTTCCTGCCCCGATATCTAGGTACACGCATGACTCGTGATCCCAAAGCACCTCAATTGCTCTTTTTTACACGCCAGCAATCGAATCAGCCATTTTTTTTTTTTTTTAATTTCATTCGCTAATTTTTTACAAAACAATTTTATGAGACATGGCAATTTTTATAATCAATACGTTTTTTTTTTTTTTTTTTAAATATTGACAAGAAATTTAAGGCATTTTTCTACTTTAGCTAGAAAAATTCGAATTTTTCAAAAATAAAATAGACACTTTTTTTTTTTTTTACTTTTATTTCTTTTTTCTGGGAGCACAAAAATATTTTTTTTGTCAACATTATCATTATTTTTATTTTGGGAAAAAAGGCTTCAGGATAATATTTTTAAAAAATCAGTTAAACTAAAAAAAAAATTCAGCAGTAGAAAAATATTTTTTTCAACATTATTATTATTTTGGGAAAAAAGGCTTCAAGATTAAAGTCTCCGAAAAAAAAAAAAAAAAAAAAAAAAAAATCTTTGAATATTTTTAAAAAATCAGTTCAGCTTTCATACAAATATTTGTTTGTTTTTCTGTTGAACTACAAAAAAATTCAACAGCAGAAAAATATTTTTTTAAAGACCCTCTTTTCGAAAACCTATTTTTTTTTTTTTTTTTTTTCAAAGACAGAATAAAAATCTCCATCAGTCACTCAAAAAAAAAAAAAAAAAAAATCCATAGAAATAAAACAATTGTTTAAATTTACTTCCGATTAAAAAAATTTTTTTTTTTTTATAAATCAAGAATGGCAATTTTTCAAGGAGAAAACTTGACTGAGTTTGATTCTTGAGAAACTGTTTAGGGTTCCACGTGTCGTGTATCTTATATCGGGCGCACTAGATTTGTCAAACCTACAAAAAAAAAAACAAAAATCGAAATCCCAATTTCAAAATTCAGTCTTCAGTCAGAATTATACAAAAAAAAATTTTTTTTTTTATTGTTTCAGATGGTACAAATTTATCGATGGCACATCAAGAAGGCAGCCAGTTCAGTTGAACGATCGTGTACGTCAAGTCAGTGGAACTCTTATTATTCGCGAGGCCCGAGTCGAGGATTCTGGAAAATATCTTTGCATCGTTAATAATTCGGTCGGTGGCGAAAGCGTCGAAACTGTGTTGACTGTAACTGCCCCATTGGCCGCGGAAATTGAGCCGAGAACTCAGACCGTAGATTTTGGAAGACCAGCAACTTTTACGTGCAACGTTCGTGGAAATCCGATTAAAACAATCTCGTGGCTTAAGGACGGAAAACCTTTGGGATTGGAGGATCCGGTGCTCAGAATCGAAAGCGTCAAGAAAGAGGACAAGGGAATGTATCAATGCTTCGTTAGAAATGATCAGGAAAGCGCTCAGGCTACCGCGGAATTGAAACTTGGAGGACGATGTAAGTTTTGGCCTTAAATAAAAAAAAAAAAAATTAACGTGCTAAAAAAAAAATTTTTTTATCCAGTATTTTTTTTTATTTATAATTCAGAAAAATTTAAACACTAAAAGCAATTTTTTTGGATACGTTTACGATTTTTTTTTTTCACCGAAAATCTCGTAGATTTTTATTATTATTATTATTATTTATATTTTGGAAAGGAGAAATTAAAAGTGGATTTATGGAAAAAAATATATATCGTTGAAAATCAAATTTCGTCAAATTAATTTAAAAAAATATATAAATATTTTATATTTCCAAGTAGAATTTTTTTTTTTTTACATGCAACTCCAAAATGTTGGCTAAAGAAAAATGATAAAAATTGTTTTTTTTTAAATTAATGATTTAAAAATGTCGAATTTAACGAGTGCGAAAAATAAATGGATAGTATATATGCGATGCAAGCTACAGGTAGTTGTCGCTCAGTTTTAAGTGACCTGTTTTTTTTTTTTTTTTTTTCATATAATAATCATATTTGAGCTTTAACGGACATTAATCGATATCGACAGTCGAGCCACCTCAGATAAAGAAGGCTTTCGCCGAGGAGACTCTTCAGCCGGGACCCAGTGTCTTCTTAAACTGCATCGCTAGTGGAAATCCAACCCCCGAAATTACCTGGGAACTCGACGGTAAAAGGCTCTCGAACACGGAAAGACTTCAGGTTGGGCAGTACGTTAAAGTCAACGGCGATGTCGTCTCTCATCTCAACATCTCGAGCATTCATACCAACGACGGTGGATTGTACAAATGCATTGCTGCGTCAAAGGTTTTAAAGTTCAAAACTCTTCTCTAAAAATTCACGCAAATTTTAATTTTTTCAAATTGATGCAAATTTTAATTTTTTTATATTCATGCAAATTTTAATTTTTTAAAAATTCATGCAAATTTTAATTTTTTTTAAATTCATGCAAATTTTAATTTTTTTAAATTCATGCAAATTTTAATTTTTTAAAACTCGCAAATTTTAGTTTTTTAAAATTGACGTAAGTTTTAATTTTTTTAAATTCATGCAAATTTTAATTTTTTTAAATTCACGTAAATTTTAATGTTTTTAAATTCATGCAAATTTTAATTTTTTAAAATTCATGCAAATTTTAATTTTTTAAAATTCATGCAAATTTTAATTTTTTTAAATTAACGTAAATTTTAATTTTTTTAAATTCATGCAAATTTTAATTTTTTTAAATTCATGCAAATTTTAATTTTTTTAAATTCACGCAAATTTTAATTTTTTTAAATTCACGCAAATTTTAATTTTTTAAAATTCACGCAAATTTTAATTTTTTAAAATTCACGCAAATTTTAATTTTTTTTAATTCATGCAAATTTTAATTTTTTTTAATTCATGCAAATTTTAATTTTTTTTAATTCTCGCAAATTTTAATTTTTTTAAATTCACGTAAATTTTAATTTTTTAAAACTCGCAAATTTTAATTTTTTTAAATTCATGCAAATTTTAATTTTTTTAAATTCATGCAAATTTTAATTTTTTTTAAATTCATGCAAATTTTAATTTTTTTAAATTCACGTAAATTTTAATTTTTTTAAATTCATGCAAATTTTAATTTTTTTAAATTCACGCAAATTTGAATTCTTTAAAATTTACGTAAATTTTAATTTTTTTAAATTGACGCAAATTTGTATTTAAAAAAAATGGACGCAAAATTGTATATTTTTTTATTTCAGGAAAATTTTTATTTTCTAAAATTCACGCAAATTTTTCTTTAAAAAAAAATAATATTCTTCAGCTGGTATATTTAAATATGCAGAAATTAAGTTAAAGTTACAATTTAAAAAAAACTTATTCAGTATAAACAGAATTCTTCAAAATATTAAAAAAATTATTTACGTAAAAAAAAAATGAAGAAAAAATTCATTTTTATCCAAGAATTTTTTCTTTAAATAAAACAATTTAAAAACATTTAAAAATCCCTGAAATTTTCTATTATTTGCTATCATTTCGCAAGTTTCAAAAATTTATAAGCCCGAGAAAAAAAAGTAATTTTTTTTTTTTTTTAATTAAAATGTGTTTGTATTTTGTCAGGTTGGTTCAGCGGAACAAGCGGCGCGTCTGAACGTTTACGGTCTGCCATTCATCCGACACATGGACAAGAAAGCTATCGTAGCCGGTGAAACTCTTCGTGTAACCTGTCCAGTGGCTGGATATCCGATCGAGAGCATCGTCTGGGAGCGTGATACCCGTGTTTTGCCGATCAACAGGAAGCAGAAAGTCTTCCCGAACGGAACCCTCATCATCGAAAATGTCGAACGTCACAGCGATCAAGCGACCTATACTTGTGTTGCACGCAATGCTCAGGGATACAGCGCAAGAGGAACTCTCGAGGTTCAAGTAATGGGTAAGTTTCGTCGTTTCAATTCAAACTTATATTTTATTCGTCAAAGTGGCAAAAACAAAAAAAAAAAACCACTTAAAAAAAAAACAAAAAAATAAACACTGAGCGAGCGCTGTTAAAGTCAATAAAAATGAGAAAATCGATTGAAAAAATTAATTCAATTGTAAATTAATAATTCCGGAAAGAAAAAAATTATTTTCAAATTTTTATATTTTTTTATTCCAGTCATTCGATAAATATGAAATAAATATATTACTTCGAAATTGGAATAAAATAATTTTCCGTCGGTATTAAGATCAGTTTTGTCGATTGATTTTTAATATAATTTAATTTTATATAATAATTGTCAGAATCGAAGCTGTAGATAATTTTTCTTTTTTTTTTTTTTTTTTTTTTTAATCGTTGAAGAATGCATAAAATGAAACCGGTTCACCTTTCATTGTTCGAGAGCCACGTTTGCAATCCTTCGAAGCAACGTGTGCGTGTGTGTGTGTGTGAAGGCGCCGGAACGACAATTTAAAGAGGCCTTTGTGTCGAGTATGCAGTAACAGTTTGCTCTCTCAGTGTTTCCTGACCGGTGACGAGCGAAGAAATTTAAATTGTCGCTTACACCCTGAATATTGCAAACTCCAAAAGACTTTCATATAATTTGCTTTGCAATTTCCGGTACGAATGCCGGGCATTTATGAGAGGGTCTTTAAAAAAAAAAAAGCCACGCCTTTGAAAAAAACTTCAATTTTTTATTTTTTATTTTTTAAATTTTTTTTGAATTTTTTTTTAGAAAAAATATCCGGTTTGAATATTTGGAAAAAAAAAATTGCTCGTCTCAACAAAAATAATTTTAATTAACATATAAAATTAAATTGCTTTTTTTTTTGTCATAATTTCATGAAATGAAAGTATTCAAAATAATTAAAAAAAATTAAATTCGTTCCTCATCGAGTTCAGGACAAAAATATTAGGATCAAAATGTGTTTTTTTTTACAGGTTTTTCAGGTTTCAGGATTTTTGAAAATGTGTAAAAAAAAATTTGTTTAGATTTAAGAATAATTTTTTTTTTTCAGCTATCGTAATGATGAATTTTTATGTTGTTTCGTTGTTCAATCGATGTTCCTTCGTTCGAACGTTAGAACGAGTTTTACGAATCGTTGAGAGAGAATCTTGAAACTTGCAAAACGCGCCTCTGTAGAGGCAGGTGCGTTTGTGAATCTCGGCACACCTGCTCCGTTCGTTTCTCCATTCGGAAACCTTTTCATTTTATTCTCGTCCCCGAAAACGCCCGAGTTGCGGGCCTGTTCTTCGCAGTACTTATAAGCGATCTTTTCGAAGTCTCGATGACTCGAAAATATTTTTATACACAGTCAACGCTCTCTTTACCCTGGTTTATTTTTTTTTTTTTTTTTTTTTTTTCATAAACTCCGTGACCGAAAAGCAATTTATTCCTTTGATGCTTGAAAGCACATTTCACAATTGTTGTGCAAATACTAACAATTTTTTTTAAGAGCCCTGGTAAAAAGCGACAGGACGAAGCCAAAACAAATAATTTTGACAGCATTTTATATATCGTGTGTCTAGATTTTGGGATTAGTTGCATTTTTTTTCTTTTTGCATTTTTTTTACGAGACATTGAACATATTTTTGGTGAATTAATGCTTGAAAATCAATTTTTTCTATGTTGACAAAAAATATTTGTGTATTTTTCAAAAGAAAAAAACGAAGCTTTGATCATTAATTTTGTAAATTAAAAAAAATTATTAGTTATTTCAAAAAATAAGAAATATCTCGACGTTACAGTTTTAATAAAATTCGAAAAACCGTTTTTTCTTTTAAATCTTTTTCAAAATAATAAAATAAAATTTTGTGCGAATTAGTAAAAAAAAAAAAATCAGCACTATTTTTCAGTAGGAATTAAAAAAAAAAATCTCGACGTTACAATTTTTTCCAAATAAAATTCTAAAAACATATATATTTTTGTTTCAAATTAATAAAAAAAAAAAAGGTCTGCTCTATTTTTTGCTATAATTTTTTTTTAAATAAATTTAAATTTTCTGCTACATAATTAAATATGCAAATTCTTCAAAAAACTTTTTTTCTGAAATTAATAATAAAAAAAAATTTCGACGTTACAATTTTTTCCAAATAAAATTCTAAAAACATATATATTTTTGTTTCAAATTGATAAAAAAAAAAAAAAAGGTCTGCTCTATTTTTTGCTATAATTTTTTTAATAATAAAAATAATAATAAAAAATAATAAAAAAAATATCTGCACTATTTTTCAGTAGGAATAAAAAAAAAAAATCTCGACGTAACAATTTTTTCAAGTAGTTCCCAAAAAAAAAAAAAAAAAATTCTCAAATTAAAAAAAAAATGTCTACTATTTTTTAGCAAAATTAAAAAAAAATAGAATTTCGCGTTAATTAATAAAATATGCACTGAATATCAATAATAGACACACGGTATATATTAAAAAAAAAAAAAAAAAAAACGACTTAATGAAATAAATGCGTGGACTAAAAACTTCAGTACCACCAAGCGTACAAGAGTTCGCGTTCACGAAGCTGCCAATGAACGCCGGGGAGTTTGCGAATCTTCAGTGCATCGTACCGACCGGTGACTTACCCCTGACGATACGCTGGAGCTATCCGGGTTACGAGATGGGCGGTTCATCGGGTGTGATCGCTAAGAAGGTTGCCGATCGCGTTAGCATGCTAATGATATCGGTCATCACCGCGAGACACGCGGGGGATTACGTTTGCACGGCCGAGAACGCGGCGGGAACGTCCTCCTACTCGACCTTCCTCACAGTCAACGGTTCGCGTATTCCTCTATCTCAAAAAAAATTTAAAAAAAAAAAAAAAAAAAAAAAAAAAACACCTTGCCCGGAACTGAAGTGACCGCTTTGATACCATTTAAATTTTTTTTTAATTTTTATACCACATTTTTACTCCAATTCACAATTATAGTAATTATTTATTTTAAGCTTGCTCGAACCTTGCACGCACGAAATCCCATTTTCGAGTCATTTAGCAGCCAAAAAAAAAAAAAAAAAAAATACCGACAATACACAGTAAAAAAAATTTAATTGAAAATTCGAAATTTTCTGTTAAAAATATATTTTAATATTCAAACAAATGTATACATTTTTTTTCTGTCAGTTTATAATTTTACAGAAAAAAAAAATATATGTGTGTTAAAACTTTTGGATTTTAATTTGCATAAATTTTTGCTTGGGAATCTGGCTGTTTTACACATAATTTTTTTTTTTACTGTGTATTACTCATCACTCATCAGATAGTCTAGAATTTTTTTTTCTTTTCTTATTTTTTTTTTTTTTTTTAGAATAGGAGAGCCTCCAGTTCTGAATTCATATCTTTCCTTACACTCTGCAGAATAATATTTGTGATTCACGAGAGAAATTTTAGGAAATTACAATACTTGCTCCAAAGCTCGTGAGATGGATTTTGCGATTTTACGTCGCTCCTCGGCCTTATTTTTTTCTTTATGGCATCGAAAAAGTATCAGACATTGACTTTCTTTTTTTTTTTTTTTTTAATATTGAAAGCTTGAAGATTGAGCTTGAGAAAACGTGAAAAATATTTCTCTTCATTCAATCTCCCTTCGCTTTAATAAATAAGACAAAAAAAAATAAAAATATGATTTATATCTTGTTTAACAAATTCGATAGAAAAATCGTTTTTTTTTTCAAATGCCAAATAAATTCTACGATTTTTTAAAAAAATTTTCAAGACTATGCAAAACTATTTCAATTATTTTTAAATATATATTTTAATCTATAAAAAAAATTTAAAAAAAAAAACAGAATATCAATTAAAAAAATTAAAAAAATTATTAAAATTAAAATATAAAATATAAATTAAAAATTATTATCATTATTATTATTCAAAATCAATGTCCTTGGTATTTTTTTTTTTTTTTTCAATTTTTCTCATCTCAAAGTACTTAAATTCCAAATGAGAAAAAAATTTGTTTTCATCCTTAAAAATCATCATTTTTGGCTGGCAAAAAAAAAACAATTTTCTTGAAAGAAATTTTAAAAAAAGTGAAATAACATAAAAAATGGTATTGGCAATATTTTTGCAACTTTAATCGTGGACGATGTGTTTATGAAAAAAAATTGGCTCCTACTCGTAGTCGCGCCGCAGGTCCTTCAGTTCTCATTTGGCGACGATCCCCTCAACTCCGGTGAAATGTTATCCGTATCCTGCACAATCATCAAAGGCGATCTACCGGTTAATCTGACATGGACATTCAATGACGTGCCGCTTCTTGACTACGCTCATGACGACGTTAGTATCGTGAATAATAATAAGAGGGTGAGCTTCTTGAGCATCGACAGCGTTTCAGCGAGACACGCAGGCAGATACAAATGCACAGCAGCAAACGGAGCAGGATCAAACAGTCACACTGCAGTTCTCGTTGTCAATGGTAGCTCACAAAAATTGTCTCCAAATCTCTTTTTTTTTTTCATTTTTTCCATTTTTTCGTAAAACGCTGTATCTATCGAATTTTTATTTTTTATTTTTTTTCATTTCCGACTCAATTCGTCTTGCTATCTCTTCAGTGAGAAAAAAAAGTGGCTTAAATCTACTGAATTAGATTGATTAAAAAAAAAATGTATTTATTTTTCATTACTTTTGAATAGTTTTTTTTTTTTTTTTAATTTAATGAATAATTTATTCGTTTTTTTATTATTTTATATATTTAATTTAATTTATTTTTGAAGGACGTCAAAAATTGCCAAAAGTACAAAAAAAAAAATTGCCAACATTTTTAAATTTGTATTTTTTTTTTTTTTTAAACAAATCTAATACAATTTTTAACTGAAAAGTTACAAATCAGAAAATTTGGCAAATTTATTATTCTTTCTGTAAAAATTACAAAAATTATAAAATAAAAATTTGTTACAATTTTTTTTCTACTTTGAACTTTTTTTTTTTGTGAAATTAACAGAAAAAAAAATGGTGGAAAATTCTTTCTGTTAAAAGTGCTAAATTTATTTTTTACCAAACGTAACAATTTTTTTATTATTTCTGATCAAATTTTTTTTTTTATTGCTCCAATTCAGTAGATTCAGGCATTTTATTTTTCTCAATGATTTCGACATCGTTAATCGTTTTTATTTTCATTCTCGCAACCCTAAAAATTTAGTCCTAAGTTGAGTAATTTAAATTTCGTCTCCATAATTTTTTTTTTAAACGACAAATTGTTACAAAATGATCTGAGGGCGGCGAAAATGATGAAAAAAAAATGATACGATGTTTAGTAAAAATTTCTGAGTGCACGCTGGTCGAGCAGGAACTACGAGACTGTCTGCATCCCGTATCTCAAACTAATTCGACGTTCGTATCAAATTAGAAAAAAAAAAAAAAAAATTACACCCGTATGTGCAACTCTGCTGCTGTCGACGAATCGTTTTTTTTTGTGTTTTGTGTGTGTCAATTCGACAAGACATACGGATTGCTCGTGAGAAGGCAAAAAAATCCATCGTATCCTAAACCTGCTTATCAAAATTAGCCTCCTGTAGTAAAACTCTGCATTTTTAATCCTTAATAAATCCAAAAAAAAAAAAAAAAAGAAAAATTTTGCAACAAAAAAAGAATGTTAAATTTTATAGTGAATAAAAAATGTCTTTACTGATTTTTTTTTAATCCGACACAAAATTTCGTTCCTGTACAAAATAAAAAAAAAATTTTCTGCTGCTTCTAAAAAAATGGGTTTAGATTTTTAATTCAAGTGTTCAATGAAAAAAAAAAAAAAATTTAAATACTTTAAAAAATCGAGCCTAAGAAATATTAACAATAATTCAAAAAATTGTGAAGCCAAATATAACTGCAAAATTTTTCTCCCCGCGTCCAATTTCCTTAATTTCCAAATTTCAACACAAAACTTCAAACCCGATTATAATTTTTTCCCCGATTCGCGTGCGTATTTTTAAAAAATCGTGTTTTCTCATCGCTGAAGTCGAAGGTTTATAAAAAAAAATTGCAGTAGCACCACAGATAGCCCCATTTACATTTGGCGAGGAGGCCGCCAACGCCGGTGACATGGCGACCGTTCAGTGTGCCGTAATAAAGGGCGATCTTCCGGTTGAGATCGTTTGGCTGCTGAACGGTCGTGCGATCGTTGTAAGCAGCGATCCTGGCGATCCTTATCATCAGGACATCGTAACGCGAAGAAGTGGCAAAAGAGCGAGCACCTTGACCATCGATTCCGTAGCGGCGCGTCACGCGGGAGTTTATTCTTGCAGCGCTAGCAACTCGGCCGGTACGGCAGAGCACTCTGCCGATTTATCAGTGAATGGTACGCGCGATTATTTCAGCCGGTCAACGGAAAAATCGTAGATTTTCTTCATTTCTCATCCCGACGGTTTTCGTTTTATCAATCGGTAAAAACAGGCACAATTTGGCTGGCAACGAATTTGCATGCCGATTTTTAGCTTTTTTTTTTTGTTTTTCCTCCACGAAAATCGCGCCTCTATTCCAGCACTCTTTTCGGTGAAGCGTCACTTCCAATGCATTTATTGCACATAATAAGGTACCATCGCACTGAATCAAAATTGCACTCACGCGACTTTGCACATCGGTATTGCACTATTTTTCCTCAATGTATATGCTAGTTTTGTAATCGTTGAGCTCCCGGGTGTCGCGCTTGTTGCATGAAAACAGCCACAGAGAATTTTTCAAAGACGTTCCTTCGATTTTTCGGCAAGCGGCGAATTAATTTTAGGCTAATTAACGCATTTTTATGATCGGTAACGAAAAATCGGATGAGACATTTTGTGTTATTTGTTCGTAGCGTTTTGATTGTGTACAAAAAAATTGCAGGAATACCGATTTTTTTTTGGTGCATAATACGAAAAATCGGTATTGAGAAAAATCAAATTCCTACGATTTCGATTTTTTTTTTACATTATTGAAACAATATTACGAATAATCAGCCGCATAAGATATTTTCATACGATTTTTTTTACCGATACAAATAAACAGGACACGCTTCTCTCGGCTGAAATCGTGAAAATCGGTAAAAATAGGTTTCCCTCTTAAAATCTATTTAATTTCGTACGCGTTGGTTTTAGGAATCCCGAAGTGTGAATAATTATAATATATTTAAAAAAATGGAATTTTTACATTTTTCATTAGCAACCGATTTATGGAGAAAAAAATCTTTTTCTCTCAGACAACAGCAAAGTTTTTTGTTCGTTTGTCGATATTTCGTTAGAGTTTCTTCGGTTGTATTTATCATTGTCGATTCTACAGTTCCCCCGCGGATTGCTCCCTTCAAAATGGCCGAGAAATCGGTAAATTGGGGAGAATCGGTATCGGAAGTATGCTCGGTGGTTAGCGGTGATGCACCGTTGGATATATCGTGGGCATTGAATGGCATTGCAATCGACGGAAGTGATCCACCAATATCGATCACGACCACCAAACGAAACAGTTTGATCTCCATCGATTCGGCGAGTCCGAGCCACGCTGGGGAATACACGTGCGTTGCATCCAATGCTGCTGGAGCTACAAGTTATTCGGCGGAACTTACCGTCAACGGTACCCGGGAAATAAATCATTTTCGCGTTGCACTCGATAGCTTTTTTTTTTTTTTTGATTCGTAGCTCCCCTTTTTTTATCACTTTGAACACTATCCAAAAATGATAAAAATAAGCCTACTGAACCTATAAAAAACCTACTTTATCGAAATCTTGATTCCTGGCCTGTTTTTTTTTTTTTACAAAATTATTTATGAATTGATTAGGTATTTAGTTTTTTCACTAGCGGATAATGAAGGTCATCGACCGTTTACAAAGCAGAATTGATTCGTTCGGTCTGTTACACGATCTTCATAACGATTTTTCTACTTTTGACATGATGAGTGAATGAGTTTTGAGGAATTTTGGCCGTGCATCAGCGTTATCCTCCCTGTCTTTTAATACACAAGAAATATTTTTAAAAAGTAAATATCCCCATCAGTGACTGAATCCAAAAAATCGTCTTTGACGTAAAAAAAAATTGATTATTTTATTAGAGACTAAAAAAATTGTAAAAAATTGTCTCCAACTCCGAATATAAAAATCTGTAGGACTTTAATTTTTTTTTTAATTCGAAAATATTTTAAAAAATGAGAAATGCTTTCTATAATTTTTTTTACCGATCGGAAGAATAAATATGATTAAAAAAAAAATTAAATCGGTAAAGTTTTATTTGTTATAAATCGAGGGTTAAAGCAGTCACTGACAGGATTATTTACCTCCAGTGACATTCGGCAAATATTACAGTCGCGCCTCAGATAGCCCCGTTCACGATCGCCGAGGGTCCGGTGAGTTCCGGCGAGTCAATCAGCGTCACTTGTTCGGTCCTTAAGGGCGACTTGCCGATCGATATATCGTGGGCTTTAAACGGTGAACCCGTGAGACGCGATCGTGGCGACATCAATATAGTAGCGACAACGAGAAAAAATAGTATCCTGAGCATTGAATCAGTCGCAGCGAGTCATGCTGGAGAATTAAGTTGCTCAGCCTCAAACGTCGCTGGGGCAACGAGCCAATCGGCAACACTTGCGGTTAATGGTAATTCCTTTTTTTTTTTTCGTGCCATTTTCGTGAAAATAATTTTCAATTCTTTTGACCTTTTGCGTTTTTATATCCACTTTTCCTGTCCTATAACCGAAATTCCAGCGAGCAAGGACGACTCCGAGATCGGTATTGGCAATTATAACCGATTGGGTATAATAGTAATTATTCGGATTATTGAAAATATCGGTATTATCATAAAAATCGGTGTTTTAAAAATTATCGGTATTATTATAAAAATCGGTATTTTGGAAATGATCGGTATTATTCTAAAAATCGGTATTTTTGGAAATGATCGGTATTATAAAAATCGGTATTTTAAAATTATAGGTATTATTATAAAAATCGGTATTTAAAAAAAAATATCGGTATTATAAAAATCGGTAGTATTAAAAATATTGGAAAAATCGATATCGCATTATCAGTATTTCGGCATTCATTGCTTGACTTACAGCTTAAGAACATTTTCTGATCGACTTCTTTAGTATTGTAACCGATTTTTTGTTATAAATATCGAGGTCTTGGGCTTTTGCAGTCGCTCCGCAAATCGCTCCTTTCACAATCGCCGATGATCCGGTGAGTTCCGGCGAGTCGATAACCGTAAGTTGTTCGGTATTGAAAGGTGACTTACCGATCGAAATCACATGGGCTTTAAACGGCGAACCGATTCGTCGTTCACGTAGCGACATTAATATCGTCGCTACTAGCCGAAAAAATAGTATCCTCACCATCGAATCGGTAGCTGCTATTCACGCTGGAGAATACACTTGCTCGGCCTCCAATCTTGCTGGAGCGACGAGTCACACCGCAGTTTTAGCGGTTAACGGTAATTTAGAGCTTAACGAAAAATTCCTCTTATTTTTCCTGAGACGTTTTTACGATATTTTCTTTATTTTTTAAAATCCTGACGCAGTTTTTCCTTTCCTGTCAATTAAAAAAAAAAATGGATCGTCTCCTGAAATCGGTATATCGCGTAAGGACGAAAAAATGTCTTTCTTAACGATTTGTAATTTGTGATGAATTGTTTTTTTTTTTTTTTTTTTTTTTTTTTTCTTCAGTTCTCCAATTTTTAAATATTGAAAATTTCTTACATTAGTTGCTCCTCAAATCGCTCCTTTCGAGTTGGGTGACGAGCCGGCTAATTGGGGTGACGCTGTAACAGCAACGTGCACTGTTTTTAAGGGTGACTTACCGATCAACATTGAATGGTCGTTAAATGGTCAACCGATTTCACAAGATAGTCCAGATATTACGATCGCGACAGGCAAAAGAGTCAGTCTTTTGACTATTGACACTGTGACGGCTCATCATGCTGGAGAATACACATGTGGGGCAAGCAACTCTGCTGGAGGAACGAGCTTTACAGCCTCTTTGATAGTCAATGGTATTTACATTCGAAAAAAACATTAGAGAAAAAAAAAAAAAAAAAAAAAAATGTCAGGTAATCTACGAAACGAAATGTTCCCTCCAATCCTCCTTAAGGGAACCTTCTCTCATTTCAGAATCAGATTTTAAGTCTGAGCGACATTTTGTTTTTCTCAAAAAATATTTATCGAAAAATTCGATTTTTTTTTTCGTGATATTTCAGTCATCAATAAAATCGAAAAAAAAATTGTTCTTATCGTTAGCACGAAGTATCGAAAAAAAAAAAAAAACAATTATTTACAGTTAATTCGACAAATGAAGACAGAACATTTCTCCGCGATCGGTAACGACGCACGCATCAAATTTAATTTAATTACGAGTTTCCTTTCTCTGCCCGTTAAATCGAAATAGTCGCGCCGCAAATCGTGCCATTTGTTATGGGCGATGAACCGGCTAATTGGGGCGACGCGGTCACGGCGACTTGCACAGTTTTCAAGGGTGACTTCCCAATCGACATTGAATGGTCTTTGAACGGTGAACCGATATCCCACCGATATCCAGACATAACGATAAGCAGCTCGAGTAAGAGGGTAAGCGTGTTGACTATCGACGCCGTAGCTGCGCGTCACGCTGGAGAATATACATGCACAGCGAGCAATGCCGCCGGAGGAACGAGTTATTCAGCATCGTTAGCGGTAAACGGTACCAATGGCAAACCACCCATATATAATAACAATAATCAACCTAAGCGAAGATACACTTTTTCTTTTTCGTGCGTCAGGTCATCTACGAAATCACTCTTTTCCACTCCAATAAATCCTCAGCTATTGATTTAATAAATCACCATTTTTGTTGACCATTGAATTTTTCTAATAGAAAAATAGATCAAAGATGAAAAAAGGCAGCCATTTGATTTCGATAAATTGACATATTTTTTCTATTCTTTTTTTTTTTTTTATTGACGTAGTCGCACCGCAAATCGTTCCATTCGTAATCGGTGAAGAGCCGGCCAATTCAGGCGACGGTGTAGCCGTGACATGTGCAGTGTCGAAAGGCGATTTTCCCATTGCGATCGAATGGTCGCTCAACGGTGAACCGATATCCCGCGATTATCCGGACATAACGATAAGTAGTTCGAGCAAGAGAGTGAGCGTTCTGACGATCGACGCAGTATCGGCTCGTCATGCTGGAGAATACACCTGTACTGCCAGTAACGCAGCTGGTGGAACAAGCTATTCAGCGCCATTGACAGTCAACGGTTCGAGATTGTGACACAATTGTCACATTAATATATATATATATATATATATTTTTTTTTTTTTCTATGTAATATTATTTTTCGTGCGTCAGGTTTGTCTACGAAACGCATTTTCCTGATCCATCCAATATATTTGCCAAAAATCCGACCTTCATAATTTCACAGCAATTATCATGACACGACGGAGAATATCTTTTTTTTAACGATGTAAAAATTGAAAAAAAAAAATAAAAAATAAAATTCCGCAGTCGCACCCCAAATTGCGCCGTTCGTAATGGGCGACGAGCCCGCTAATTGGGGAGACACTGTAACGGCAACGTGCACTGTAATCAAAGGAGATCGTCCGATTTCAATCGAGTGGTCTCTTAATGGTGATCGTATCTCCTTAAACGATCCGGATATAACAATTGGTACCGGTAAAAGTGTCAGCTTATTGACAATCGACGGTGTGACGGCGACACACGCCGGGGAATACACGTGCAGTGCCAGCAACGCTGCTGGTGGAACTAGCTATTCAGCATCTTTAATAGTCAATGGTATTTCAGCTGAAAAAGTTTAATTTTGAGCTTTTGCACGGAAAGTAAAAAAAAAAATAATAATAATAATAATTTTTGGCCCTGATAATTATTAAGTGACAACTATTAATTTTTAGTAACTTAAAATCATTCGTAATGGTTAAAATCACGGACTTGGTTTAAATCCTGAAGTGACTGAAACCACAGAGCGTCTAAAATCACGGAGTGTCTAAAACCACGGAGCGTCTAAAATCACGGAGTGTCTAAAAGCACAGAGTGTCTAAAATCACCGATTGTCTAAGATCACGGAGCGTCTAAGGACACGGAGTGTCTAAACTCACGGAGTGTCTAAAATCACAGAGTGTCTAAACTCACGGAGTGTCTAAACTCACGGAGTGTCTAAACTCACGAAGTGTCTAAACTCACTAAAGTCACGGAATGATGAAAATCAAGGATAGGCTAAAGTCACGGAATGATGAAAATTAAGGATAGGCTAAAGTCACGTCATGGTTTAAATCCCCAAGTTGCTAAACTCCCGGAGTGAAGTAGGATTTTTTAAATTTTGTCACTTAATAACTATGAGGTCAACAAAAAACTCTCCAAAAATGGCGATTTTTTTTTTTTCTTTTTTTTTCGTAGATGAATTACGATTACTTCAGGTTATCAACGAAACGATTACCCACCTTTCCCCAATGGACCTAAAAAAAAGAATGACAGTGAAAGAAATAAAATGATTGGATTTGCGCATATTTCGAGTGCGGTTAATTAAAGCGTTTTGGAAATTTGACAGTCGCACCTCAGATATCGCCGTTCGTGATGGGCGACGAACCGGCGAATTGGGGCGACACCGTCAGTGCAACCTGCACGGTTATCAAGGGAGATTATCCCATTGATATACAATGGGCTATCAACGGTGAAGCAATATTACATAATTATCCGGACATCACTGTAGTCGCGACTAGCAAACGTGTGAGCGTCCTCACGATCGATTCCGCTGCTGCCAGCCACGCTGGAGAGTACACTTGTACCGCGAGCAATTCGGCCGGCGGAACAAGTTACACCGCATCGCTCGTGGTTAACGGTACAAATGTCATACAAAATTTGGCTTCGTTGAAGCACGCAAAATCATTTCTACTCGTATATCTAAGTGACATTGGATAGAACGAAATATTTGAAATATCAGGGATGAAAAAAAATGGCCTTAAACCATTTATAAGTGACTGACATATTTTTTTTTTCGGCACGTTCACTTTGCACGCTTTTTAAAATTTTTCCACCGATTTTCAGGCGAAGAAGCATTTTTTTTTATCGGCAAAAAAAAATGATTAAAAAAATCCAATTTTTTAGATTGGAACTGTGAAAAATTAAGGAGTTAGAAAAAATTTCGTAATTTTAATTATTTATATCTATTTTTGTTGAGTTGATGATTTTTTGATTTTTTTTTCTAAATTTCCTTGTCCTAATCCATCGAGTATCGACTCCCGAAAAATCGTTCGAAAAAATCGCTGCAGCTTCGATCGAGATTGCAAAATGTTTGTGTATAAAAAGGGCGTCTTTTTTTTTTTTTTTGTGTGTTAAAACCTTCGCAGTCGCTCCTGGTATAGCACCCTTCACGTTTGGCGAGGAGCCAGCCAATTGGGGCGAAACAGTGTCGGCCGGTTGCACGGTAATCAAAGGCGACTATCCCATTGAAATTGAGTGGTCCCTTAATGGCGAACCGATCTCTCACGATTATCCCGATATAAGCATAGGAAGTACGAGTAAGAGAAATAGCGTGCTGACTATCGAGGCTGTTGCGGCACGTCACGCTGGCGAATATACATGTGCGGCGAGTAATTCCGCAGGGGGAGCAAGCTTTTCCGCATCGCTCGCAGTTAATGGTGAATCAATTGTCAATACACGAGAATGCATTCTTTTTCTTTTTTTTTTTTTCTTTGTTTAATACAAAAATACATCCTCAGTCGATAAAACAGATTTGAAATTTTGATTCTGAATTTTGTTTTCTCGATTTCCCGACCGTCACAAACATTTTTTTCTGCATTCAATATTGAGTTAAAACCCAAAAACACCGTGGTGAAAGTGAATCGACCAACGAAATCTGATGTCTTTATAAATGTTCATTTCTAGCCCATAAAAGTATGTAAAACGATTTGTTTGATCTGAAATGTTGCTATTTAAGTTGCCCCGGAAATAGCGCCTTTCGTGTTTGGCGAGAAACCAGCGAATTGGGGCGAAACGGTGACAGCTCCGTGCACGGTACTGAAGGGTGACTATCCCATCGACATCCAGTGGGCATTGAACGGAGAGCCTATATCGCGGAATTATCCAGATATAACGATTGTCAGTACGAGCAAACGTGTCAGTTTGTTGACGATCGATGGTGTGTCGGCGAGTCACGCTGGCGAGTACACTTGTACGGCTAGCAATGCTGCTGGTGGCACCAGTTATTCTTCGACCCTTGCTGTCAATGGTACACGCGAAAATTCAAATTTTCCTTTGTTCTGTTGTATGATCACTAGAAATTGTAGATTTTTACGAATTATTCGAATTGCATGTTGACAAAAAAAATTGCCCTTAATGATCCTGTTCAAACTGTCCTTGATCGTCTTGCTCAAGGTCTTCTGTACATCCTGTTCAAGCAGCCCCTCGAATGCCCTATTTTTTTCAGACACCTGTTATTGTTTTCCATTTTTTCCAAATTTATTCTTCCAACAATCTACCCAGACAAGCTTTTAGCTTTTGTAGGAATTACCAAAGAAAAAATTTCGTCGACGACTTGTCGTGGAAGGCTAGAAAATATTGAGAACAGACCGAGGATTCGGATTCATCAATGAAGATCAATGAATTCCGGAGGATTACATCGAAAATTAACGTTTCATTGTGTAAACACGAAACATCTGTTTTCGGTTTTATAGTCGCGCCGCAGATAGCAGGTTTTTCGTTCAACGACGGTCCGTCTAATTCGGGTGATCCGGTATCAACAATGTGCACAGTCCTTAAAGGCGATTATCCGATGAAGATTGTTTGGAAACACAACGACAGTCCGATAGGTTATGAAAATCGTGATGTATCAATATCAAAAATAAGTAGACACATGAGCGTGATCAGCATAGATTCAGTTGCGGCGAGACACGCGGGAAAATATACTTGTGTGGCGACCAACGAAGCAGGAGAAATGAGCCAATCGGCTATGTTGGTGGTAAACGGTACGTGTCCTCACGAGGAACGTTCCCACAATAGACAATTCTTCCTCGTGTGGCTTTATGCTTATGTAAACAAAGAGAGTCCGCTTCGATATTGATTTATCTGAATTTCTTCCAAAATTATATATTATCTTGAATTGACCTATTGTTTCATTTTTTGTGTTTGTCAAATGGCCACAAGCATGGCTACATTTTTTTTTTTCCCGTATCTTTCCATTACCTTTGATCCTTGCATGGTTGTTCCATCCGAAATCCCAGAAACAAAATTTCCGCACAGACTAGCGATGAACCTTTTATCATCTTTTAGCGGGGTATCCGGATTTTTCTGGGACAATTCATCCCGACAATTCGCGTCGGGATAAATTGGTCCGGGACGAACTGGTCCGGAAACCCTTTTTAAAAAATCGCGGTGACCATTAGCAATTTGCCAATTGCCATTTTTTTTAAATCTGTAATGGAGTCAACCACTAAATGTTATGCTTAATTCAAACAGTTGAATTTTCTTCAATTCTTACACATGAGAATTGAACAAAATTGAACGTTTTGTCGTGAATAAAATGATTGCCACGACTTCGCAATCGTTAGTTGCTCCCCAGATAGCGCCATTCGACATGGGCGAGGAACCGGCAAATTGGGGTGACACGGTGACGGCAACGTGTACCGTCATCAAAGGTGACAATCCAATGGAAATTGAATGGGCACTGAATGGCGTGCCGATTAATCGTGACTATCCGGATATTATTGTCGGTACAAGCAAACGCGTCAGTCTGCTGACTATCGAAGCTGTAACGGCGCGTCACGCGGGCGAGTACACCTGTACGGCAAGCAATTCCGCTGGCGGAACGAGCTACTCCGCACCATTAGCAGTAAATGGTACACGTTTCTTCCCTTGATCATTCCTTTTTGTCCTAGCCACTTTTCTTTGATTCTACGAGACATTCCTCGAAATCCTGAGACTCACCGAATTATCCATTTAGCGATCACTAGGAAGTGCTTATTTTGCGTCACTTGGGTTTCTCAAAACCAACCCAAAACCTAACTTCCTTTCCCAATTGGCTTCTGAATTGAATTTTTTATCAATCTAGCGTTAAGAACGTCAGAATTCCATGGCTGGGAAGGAAGGTTGAGTTGGTCTTCGCCGCACTTTAGTCATTAATATACAAATTGTCAAATAGACGGAATTTTAAGCTGCTGATGAAAACTTTTCAAACGAAATATGGATTCACTTGTTCTCTTGTAGTACCACCGCAGATAGCGCCCTTCACAATCAGTGAAGGTCCAGCAAACTCGGACGACATGGTATCCGCAACTTGTTCCATAATCAAAGGCGATTCTCCGGTGAAGATAGTGTGGCGATTTAATGGACAGCCTGTAAATGTTAACAATCCCGATATCATGGTGTCAAAACTCAATAAACACATGAGCTTCATCAGCATTGAATCGGTTGCTGCGAGACACGCGGGCGAGTACACTTGCATCGCGTCTAATCACGCGGGAAACGTCAGTCATTCGACGACACTGACAGTGAACGGTGATTACTTTACACTAAAAGCAACGCGTTGTATGAGACAATTTTTCTTCTTCTTTCTGTCGTTTGTTCTTTGATTCCTGAGACACTCCTTCAAATCCTAACGCATACCACCGAATAATCTTTTTTAATGAACCCAAAACCTAAATTTCCTTCAAATGAATTCAACGTGAGTCCAAGACTAATTCCGTAGGCTGGAAAGGAAGGTCGTAGCTGGAATTAAGGTGACAGTGTCACCATTTCATATTAGACATACGATTTGGCTAACATTTTATCATCCATGAAGAAAATTATTCCATCACTTTGCAATCGTTTAGTTGCTCCCCAGATAGCGCCCTTCGACATGGGCGAGGAACCTGCTAATTGGGGTGACACGGTGACGGCAACCTGTACTGTAATCAAAGGTGACAATCCGATGGAAATCGAGTGGTCACTTAATGGCGTACCGATTAATCGTGACTATCCAGACATAACGATTCTCGGGACAAGCAAACGTGTCAGTTTGCTTACTATTGAAGCGGTGACAGCGCGACACGCTGGTGAATACACCTGCGCAGCTAGCAATTCTGCTGGCGGAACGAGTTATTCAGCACCATTGGCAGTCAATGGTACACATTTTCTACCCTCGTTCCTTTTTGTACAAAACACTTTTCACTGATTATTTTGTTCGAGACGTTCCATCCAATTCTGACACGTATCCTGACATTTTTTTCTATCAATCCTTTAGCGGTCACCAAGAAAGGGATCATTTTTAACTAGGAAGGCGTCATTTCCAAACAAACCCAAAAATCCTAAATTCCCACCATTGGCTTTTGAATTGAATTCCACGTGGATCAGGATGTCAACATTTTCGTAGCTGAAAAAGAAGGTTCAAAGGGTTTCCAGAGCGTAATTAGTTAAACAAAAATAATTGAATTGCGCAAAACTTTGTTCTCAAACTGTGGATTTTCTTCTCTTGTAGTTCCACCACAAATAGGACCGTTTGCTATCAGCGACGGTCCCGCGAATTCGGGTGACATGGTATCGGCAACTTGTTCCATTGTCAAGGGTGATTCGCCGGTGAAGATAGTATGGAGATTTAACGGTCATCCTGTTAACTTTAACAATCCCGATATCGTCGTGTCTAAAATCAATAAACACATGAGTATCATCAGCATTGAAACTGTTGCTGCGAGACACGCGGGCGAATACACTTGCATTGCGACTAATCGCGCAGGCAACGTCAGTCACTCGACAATTCTCACCGTTAATGGTTATTATTATGATTATTACCAAATGACGACTACTTCTTTTTTTGCTTCTGTCTGTCGCTAGTTCTTTATGTGTTTTCATATGATTTTTTTTTGTTGTCTTTAAACGTACACAGAGATAAGTTTCTAGCAAAAACCTACCTATACGATCATAGTTGGCGACAGGCGGCGCCACTTGTAGTGGAAAAGTATTGTTGACTGGTGGCGCCATTTGTAGTGGAAGAGTATTGTTGACCGGTGGCGCCACCTATCAACTTTCCATATTTACGGGAATTATTTCCATTCGCATAGTAAAAAAAATTTGAATACAAAAAAAAAAATGAAAACCACTTAAAATTTTTTTTTTCCACTCTACTAGAAACATTATCTCGACGTACATTTTCCGTATCTGCACGCCGAAAAATTCACACTGCACCGATTTCCTCGCACCAACCTCATATTTATTACTATTTTGCTGCGGACAAAAAAAATGCACTTCAGTATCCTTCATTTTCCTAATCCTGTAAAAAAAATCCATCGAATTGAGACGACGTAAACGACAGCCGCCGGGAAATTAAAAAAAAAAAAAATTGAACTACTTTTTATAGGACGCGAGTCAACAGGACTGAAGATTTTTTTGGTTTTAGGATCGTTGCAAAAAATTATACATTCGCAAATTTTTCTTGTAAAATTGTCTTAGCAACGTACGTTACGCCACGTTCTCAGTTATCCCGCAGATACTACCGTTCGATTTCGGCGACGAACCATCCTATTCCGGTGACGCAGTATCGGTAACATGTTCGATCTCTAAGGGTGATTTCCCGTTGGACATTGCATGGGCATTCAACGGCGAGCCTTTGATAACCCACCGTTCGGACATCACGATAAGCAGTGGCAAACGTCATAGCATACTAGCTATTGATTCAGTATCTGCGAGACACACTGGCGAATATACTTGTACTGCGTCAAACAGGGCGGGAGGCACGAGTCACACCGCTGTGCTTGCCGTTAACGGTATTACCAAACAGATACCATCGACGTGTAGTTTTTTTCTACCTTAGATTTTTTTTTTTTATTCAAGGAGGTTTTTATGGCAGGATCAGTGAAATGATAACTGATAGACTTAAAAAAAAGACATATTTTATGCGCGATTGCAGCGACAAAAAATCGTTTACAAAAATCCTTTGTTTTTTGCCATTTTAGCCTCCTTAAATTACAAATCAAGCGCAAACGAAAAGTCCTACCGATACAATTATCCTGATAGTTACTCCGAAGTCCCTTTTCCAATTTCATATAAGTTTGTTCAGACAGGTTTCGATAAAATCGCGATCGTCGATTATTCGTCGAAAAATCGTTAATTTATCGGAGATCAATCGAGTCGGTATATTTTCTAGTCGCACCTCAAATAGCGCCATTTTCGATCGGCGAGGAGCCGGCCAATTGGGGCGAGCAGGTATCCGCAATGTGCAGTGTTTTGAAGGGCGATTCGCCCCTCGAAATTCGTTGGAATCTTAACGGTCAGCCGATAACTCATCAGTCCCATCCGGATATCACGATCACCAAGACCGGCAGGATGATATCCTTGTTGAGCATCGACGCGGTGACGGCTCGTCACGCAGGAGAATATAGTTGCGAAGCTAGCAACATTGCTGGCTCGACAACTCGATCGGCAACATTATCGGTCAATGGTACACTTTGAATACGACAATTGTTTGTTTGGAATTGCAGCGCAAAGACATTTTGTCGCTACGCGACAGTGCTACGAAGTATAGAAACGATGAGACGTGTATTTAAAAAAAAAAAAGGCTATTTTTATTGTCCAGATGATTAATTATCTCTTGTTTTTTACGTGTGGAAAACGATGAAACAACTAGCAGGTCATGAGTTGTGCGATTTGCACCGAAGGAACACAAACATGTCCAAACCGACCATCTTTTCGGTCTGGTACAAAGAAATAAAGACTTACAAACACTTACGAACACCTACAAACAACTACGAACACTTACAAACACCTACGGACAGTTACAAACACCTACGAACACCTACAAACAACTACGAACACTTACAAACACCTACGGACAGTTACAAATAACTACGGACAGTTACAAACACCTACGAACAGTTACAAACACCTACGAACACCTACAAACACCTACGGGCGCCTACAAACACCTACAAACACTTACAAACACCTACGGACACCTACAAACACTTACAAACACCTACGAACTCCTACAGACTCTACATAAATCCCTGTGAGCAAATATTTGCTTGAGTATCTGTCCAACGAATTTTCAGGGTTCTGTACTTCATTATTATTTTAATTACCTGGCTGATTATTACATGAAATCAACGATGATTTAAAATTTTTTTTTTTTTTTCCGTCTTGTGATTTCGTTTTATAAGAGTTCATCTTTCTGCTCGTCTATCGCAGTCGCCCCGCAGATATTGCCGTTGAGCTTTGGCGACGAGCCCGTTAACGCCGGCGACCTGGCATCGATACAGTGCGCCGTTAGCAAAGGTGATTTTCCCCTTGAAATCACTTGGATGTTTGACGGTCGTCCCATTGACGCTGAACGCAACGACGTTCTGATCTCGGGTTCCGGTAAACGCGTCAAACAATTGACTATCGATGCGGTTGCTGCGAGACACGCGGGGGAATACACGTGCGTTGCCTCGAATCAGGCTGGATCAGCCGCGCACTCTGCACTACTCGATGTCAATGGTATCCCTCAATCTAATTAACATTGAGCATCCCCACTAATCAAGTAGAGGTTTATTAGGGATTATCGTCCTTGGTACAGATTGCTAACTCCAAATTGGTCCAACATTTTTTTTTTGTGTTTGTTCTAATCCGCTCTTTTGCCTTTGTTTTTAATCCCCATCATTTGGCATGCTCTTCCCAATTTTTTCTCCTCCTCGTTGATCGCAAATTAACGCTTCTTTCGTCAAAATGGTTCAACCATTTGAGTTTCTCCTTTTGATTGAAAAAAAAAGCAGCGGTTTAAACCCAAACATGAAAAATTCGGCCAGTAAAAATATCTCAACATCGGGAAGACAAATTGAAGACACGTTCGAAGATAATGCAAAACGGAATAATATCACTTTTTTTTTAGTCGCCGCATTTTTTTTTTTTTCTGTGATTTACAATTTACAGTTACACCGAAATTGTTGCCATTTACATTCGGCGAGGAGCCATTGAACTCGGGTCAAGTTGTAACGGTACCGTGCGCAGTGATCGAGGGCGACTCACCCCTGAAGCTTCGTTGGACCTTGAACGGTCATGGAATATCGCCGCATTCGGGAATCGCGATTTTGGATCTTGGCGGACGGGGCGCTATACTCAGCATAGGATCGGTACAGGCATCACATGCCGGAATTTACACTTGTATCGCCGAAAATCTTGCTGGAAGGCACGAACTGTCAGCCGATCTCATTGTCAACGGTGCTTAATTATCGCCAATCAACCTTCGCCTTCATTTCTTCTTCCTCTTTTTTTTTCTTTTTTTTTTCTTCACTTTTGCGACAGTCTCATTCGTCACTTGATTCTCATTTGCGTTCAATCCAAAATTCACATTTTCTTTCGCTATTTCTGTAATTTTGTTCGTAGAACAAATTTGATTTACACATCGAGATCAGACACACCTCTGTCCAATCCTCACTGTGTGTCAAACACCTCCTCAATTTAAACCGGGCAGCAGATATTATCGACTGAAAACACATTTTCAACTTTTTTCATATTCAGCGCTCGAAAAATTATGAGCGAAAAATGGCGAGTTTAAAAAATTCAATTATTGACATCATTATTATTACCATTTTTTTTTTCTTTTTTTTTTTGTATCATTTTTTTTCTGATTTAATTTCCAACTCGAAAGCAGTTAGTCAGATAATCCGCAGGCAATGCTTATAATCGCAATGACGAAGAGATTCTTCAGGGAAAATTTTTTGGGAATAGATGTGAAATTTGATTGCCTCGAGGTTCAGCGTTGGGGTTTCATTGGTTAGTCATTTAAAACTGTAATTTCCGCAGTCGCACCGCATCTTCAGCCCTTTTCCTTCGACGAGACCAACTCCGGGGACCTGATAATCGTACAGTGCGCGGTTGTCAAGGGCGACACGCCGATATCGCTGAAATGGTTGTTCGGTGGACGTCATTTAGAAGTAGGCGAGGGTGTGCGGATCACCGCTTTGGGTGACAGAGTTTCCGCTCTTACGATACCGGCTGTAAGAGGCGAACATGCCGGCGAATATGCCTGCGTCGCTGATAATCCAGCCGGTCGTGCAAGACACAGCGCACATCTTAAAGTCAATGGTACCAATATACAACAAAAAAATGAAAAAAAAAAAAAAAAAATCCCTTAGCAAGCAAAGAAAAAAAAAAGAGCTTGAAATGAAACCTGATATTATTTGATTTGTGTTGCATTCTGGAAGCATTACATGTCAACTTTTTTTTTCGATTTAAAATTTTTTTTTAAATAAAACTATAAAATGTAAAAATTGCCAAATAGTTGGTAGCATTTATTTGAAGTTGGAATATTAAAATTTTAAAAAATTCTTTACTTAATTTAAATTCTGTTTTTTAATTTTTAAGAAATTCGATATGTAAAAAAAAAAAAGTCTAAGTTGACATGAAATGCCAAATAATTTTAAGGGCGTTTAAAGGCAATTAGACGTACGTGATGGATTGGCCAAAAGAATTGTTGTAAAATTTTTTCGATGGTTAGGCAAGTAGGTAGCTAATATTCGTGTCTTATATCGCATCTAATTAAGGTAATGGACGTAAAAATCTTGAGTACGGTAAATGTTTGTTTTATTTTTTTATTTTTTTTTTTTTATTTTTTTGCTGATGACGCATCCGTCGTAAATAAATTTGTGAAAAGCTCCACGACTGCTCCTTTTCACTGTTGTTGATTAGTTATGAAACCGTATGAAAATTACGTCGAAATCTGTGTGTATTCGCTTAGTCGTTTTTCTTTTTTAACGCGGTTATTTATTAGAAAATCGAAAACAGGCTGGTTTTAAATACCTTTAAAAAAAAAAATATTCTGGACTGCCAAAAATTATCCTCTATCATCCAAAAGTGCAACTGTGGATATTGGGCAAATTTTCATGAGTACAGATTTTTTGATAACAAAGTAATATTCAAAATGCTCTTAAATTGGATTTTGAAAATAGATTTTTTGAAATATTTATTCTATAAATAATTTACTTTTCACATTCAAATTCTCATTTTAAATAAATTCTATTTAAAATATTCTAAATTATAATTCAATTCTGCCCAATATTGACAGACATCCTTTCGAAAACAAAAAAAAAAAATCTCCTTGCCTATATTCATAAATTTCTCGTTAGCGACGTTAACGCAAAACCGTCGAAAAAAAAGTAGCAAGCATTGATAAACGTGCGAAATTTTTGGAGCCCTCAGGAAGCTGAACATCGTACAAAGGCTCTAAAAAAAACTGGGAAGCAATTAAAATTGAAAAGGAAGATAAATAATTGGAAAAAAAAAGCATGAAGATAAATCATTAAATTGGAAAAAGGTGATTTCTTCCAAAAAAAATAAAGAGGAAATACAAAAAAAAAAAAATTACACAAATAAGTGCATGAAAATTGCACGAATGACCTTCGATAATTGCAGTATTGCCAAGGATCAGTCCGTTCGACTTTGGTGAACAGCCGATATATGCTGGTCAGGCTGCTCAATTAGCGTGTATGGTGCCTGTTGGTGACACACCGATTAAAATCACCTGGACATTGGACGGAAGACCGATACCGCCGTTGTTGGAGCACAGCATTGGAAAGCTCGGTCCACGCACCAGTATACTACTCATCGAGCCAGCTACGCCACGACATTCGGGAACTTATTCTTGCGTCGCTAAAAATCCCTCGGGAGCTACTTACCACGAGGCAACTTTACGGGTTCACGGTTAGGACGAGATTTACAGTACAAAAAAAAAAAAAAAAAAAAAGAAAAAAGAACGGCAATACAGCGGATCTATGGAATCGGACTCTACACGACAGAGTCAACACGTGGTTTAATTCAACACATTTGGAACTCTACACAGGCATCGATTCTCAACAGAAAAACTGTCACGAGTAAAGAACAGCTTAGCAATACTCTACACGGGCAAAGTTCACCATGAAAATACTCTACACGAGCAAAATACAGTGGAAATACTCTACACGGGCTATATTTGCCACGAAAATACCCTACACGAGTAGATTTCACTATGAAAATACCCTACACGGGCAAAGTTCACCATGAAAATACCCTACACGAGCAAAATACATCGTGGAAATACTCTACACGGGCTATATTCGCCATGAAAATACCCTACACGGGCAAAGTTCACCATGAAAATACCCTACACGAGCAAAATACAGCGTGGAAATACTCTACACGGGCTATATTTGCCATGAAAATACCCTACACGAGTAGGTTTCACCATGAAAATACCCTACACGGGCAAAGTTTACCATGAAAATACCCTACACGAGCAAAAATCATCGCGATAATACTCTACACGGGCAAAATTCAACACGGCAATACTCTACACGGATAAAATTCAACACGGCAATACTCTACACGAGCAAAATTCGCCACAACGATACTCTACACGGATAAAATTCAACACGACAATACTCTACACAGGCAAAATTCAACACGACAATACTCTACACGGGCAAAATTCAAAAACTGTACATTGTACAGAGTTTTGTTGGAGTTTCATGTGTAGAGTTGCGGACATGTTGAATGAAATCACTTGTCGAGTCGGTTGTGTAGAGTCAATGATGTGTAGAATCCGGTTCTCTGGAACCGTTGTATTGACCGTAACAAAAACAGCACACAAACACAGAATAAACACAGGAAGGTTGGGGATAATGTCAACTGATTAAAAAATTGAATAGAAATACTAGAAAGGTTAAAAAAAAAAAAAAAAAAATTTGGAACAGTAAAAATATGCCGTATTTTTGCATCACCATAAATAATAGAGAATATCTTTCGATTTCATCAACATTTTTATTGTGTTTTCAATTTTTGTTTTTTTTCTGCTAAATTGGTAAAACGACATTTTTTTTCTTTTTGGTCAATACTTTTCCAAATGAGAAAGATTTCTCGCTGAATTTATTCTCATCCTTCCTACTTTCACATGCACACGTAAAACTCAAAATAATAACTAAAAAACGCAATAGTAACTTTCTCTTCTTCTTTTTTTTTTTTTTTTTTTGCTATAGCAAGAATGAAATTGTGAATACACTGTAAAAATAAATTAAGGGATATGCTGTTGAAGAAAATGCCGTGAGGTTCATTCAGAGATATGTGCTTTCTTCTTTTTTCAAAGCTTTTTGCGCGCATCGTAATTCCCTAAAAAAAAAAAAAAAAATAAAAAAAGCGCCTGGAAAAAACAGCATCAGCGATGTCGCCGAAAAAAAAAAAAATTCTAAAAGTGTGATGACTCCGCAAGGCAACCCGAATTTTCCGCGACTGTTTATCATAATCATAATGACTGCAATACAGAAATGAACGTACAGGAGCTGAAACCATGTTTGGCTGCTACCATGCTTAAAAAAAAAAAAAATTCATCACCCCAAATTAAAAAAAAAAAAAGCCTCCACCTTTTGTTGGATGTACAAAAAAAAAAGCGTCTAAAGAACGACTCTCTCGCTCCTCTGTCGTAAATTAAAAGTACACTTAGAGTGTTTCAAATTTTTTAAAAATTTAACAAAAAAATGTTAAGAAAAAAATCTACTACAAATTGAATTTAAAAAAAAAAAAATTTTTTTAAATTTCTTAATTTTCAAAAAATGTATTATAATGGAATTAAAAAAATCATATAAAATGTTTCATTAATTAAAAAAAAATAAACAGCACATGCTTCATGTTTTTTTTTATACATAATTTTTTTATTCAATTTTTTTTTTATTCATAATTTTTTTAAATCTAATACGACTCAAAATAAAAATCTAATAAAAATTACAGATTTTTTTTTTTCTTTTTTCAACGATTTTTTTTCACAACAATTTTTGTTGTTAAATTTTGAAAAAAAAAAAAAATTTGAAACAAAATAATTTCATATTATAAAGTATATTATGCTTATGTGTTAATACTGAGCCATCCAAGCAAGTAAGCAACCCTCTCTCCACCAGTAAAACGTCTGTATGTCGCTCCCCATGCCTGCAGCGTGCGTATTATATACATATACATATACATACATATACATTATGTATAGTCTTGCCTCTCATTTACAAATCCGGCGTAATTTCGCGTTGCTAATTAGTTCTCGGATCCGTTCATCAGTGTCTACTTGTTTATCGGTTCAAATACGTTTCTATATCTCCAGGGAATTGTCTCATGATCCGAAGACGTTTGTCTATTGACCTGTCTCCATATCCTGTTTTTTTATTTATTTTATTTTAATTTTTTTTTTTTTAAGAAAAAAAGACTTTTTTTATTTTGGTCGAAAAAAAAATATTTTTTTTAGGAAAATACTTTTTCAAAAATATGAATTGTTATGAAATTTGAAAAAAAAAAAAAAATTATTGTTAGCATTGCAAAATCATTTCCAGAAACATTTTTTTTAATTCTTCTTATCGGAGGAACTTGACGCACAATTTTTTTTTTTTTTCGGGAACAATCCAAGCTTCTATCGCTTCGACTTGATCCTCGAATGACGATCAATCACTGCCAGCCTGATTTTATTTGCTGCGAGGCTTTTTTTCTTCAGCAAGAATTGCTAAATCAGTAGATCGAGTGCAGCTTTTTCAACTGTACGTCGTTATATGAGGTATCGGGATGCACCAAAAATTGCATCGAAATGCCACTCAGTGGCGCTGCTGTCTCGTTCTCCACGTCTATTTCATAATTCCCAAGCATTCTTCATTGCTAGGACGATCTTCTTCATGATTCACAATCGAAAGCACCAACTCGCCCCGGTTAGCCGTTAGCTTCATTCTCCAAATCGTTGAAATTTAAATTTAACCTCCATGAAAAAAAAAAAAAAAAAAAAGTATACGAAAATATATTTTTTACGTATATTAAATCAATTTTCTCACGAAAAATTTAATATATCTATTATATTTCACGATATATCTGACAGATATATACTGGAAAATATATTCAAAATTATATCTCTGAGTATATTTCGTATATATGAAAAATATATGATTTATATCAAAAATATATTTTTTTACGAAAAATGATATATTTTTGAGAAATATATTTTTCGATATATTTCTCAATATATATGTAAAATATATGATTTATATCAAAAATATAATTTTTTACGAAAAATGATATATTTTTGAGAAATATATTTTTCGATATATTTCTCAATATATGTCAAATATATGATATATATAAAAAATATAATTTTCTACGTAAAAATTATATATTTTTGAGAAATATATTAAAAATATATGATATATATGAAGAATATAATTTTTTTTACGAAAAATGATATATTTTGGAATATACTTTTTTTTTTTCGTGATGGTTTCGGCATTTTGTGTCCGTAAATACAAAATGATAGGATTGATAGAAGGAAAAAAATTGAAAATCACAAATTGCAGATATTTTATTATATCAGGTTTTTTTCTTGCGTTTCTCGTCGTCATTTATGATACATTAGATATTCGCGGAGTCGATTCACCTCGCCTCCACTTCCTCGCCGTTTAATAAATCCACAATTAAAGAGAAAAATATTTTTAAAAGAGAAAAAAAAAAAAAAAAAAAAAAAAAAGAACTATTGGTCATTGATCCCTAAATCCTTAAACCTGTCAATCACAAAAACCCCTCAGCAGCCTTAAAACCACAAAACCAATTTTATTTAAAAAAAAAAATCCTCGATCCTCACACGTCTCATCTTTTCGTTTCGTAGATACCTGTCGTAACGATAATTTAGTATGCATGCCGTTTTTATTATTACGTAACTTATGGAAATTTGGTTCATTTGTGGCGGTGCATGAATTTACAACGAGTGTAAACGGATTAATTAAATATTATTTCTGCTAAAAAAAAAAAAAAAAATACTCGATGAAAAAGAATGAAAGAAAAATTGTAGCTTCAAAATTAATACGTTTAAAAATAATTTTTTATTTGCAATATATATGTTGGTTTCGTGAATTTTATTTTTAACAATAAATTTTGTCAAAATATTTTTTTTTTTTTAATTAAAAATTGCTAGTTAAATCGAAAAAAAAAATATAAATAATATTTATATTATTAATTAATAATAATTAATATTTTATAAATTTTATTTTTCATCGATATTTTTTCATTTTTTTAGCAGCGATGATAAAAATAATTTTCGAGTGCACGCAAAGCTCCTTCCGAGCTTACCGAGCTTTAACTCCCAACTGTGCTTTAGGCATAACTTTATCATTAGTGGATACACTTTATATTTTTTTTTTTTTTAAATAAAATCAGTCAATTCGAATTTGCTGCTACTAATCGAGTACCAGTAAAATAGCAATCTTCTATTTCTCTCTCTCTCTCTCTCTCTCTTTATTGCATGCTCAATTTTAGCGAGAGTAACACGCTTTGTATGTGCATGCGACAAGCGACGCGAGCAAACCGTGCATCGATCGTCAAGCCAACACAAAAAATTGTAAGACAATTTAAAAAAAAAAAAAAAAAAAAAAAAAAAAAAAAACTCCAATTACATTTTTTAAAAAATCGCTCAAAAAAATAGCTTTACAAAAATTCGTCCTAAAGTAAATATTTAAAAATATATTTTATTTAGAATTAAACAAAATTTTTTTCACTAAAAATAAATTAAAAAATTAAAATCAGAAAAATCAGTTCGTTGCTTGAAACAAAATTAAAAAAAAAAATGATTTGCAATTTTTTGAAAAAATATTTTTTGAAAAAAAAAAAAAGAGAGAAATTTCTTCAATTTTTTAATATTATTATTATTTTTTTAATGTCAAATAAATAAATGTAATTATTATTGTTAATTGACGTTTGGCTAGAGGATCGAAATCCGACTTCGAGAGTTACTCTTGGAATAATTTTTTTGAAGCCTTGAGGCGTGAAATTATTGGCTAGTAAACTCGACGTCCGATGTGAGCGCGGCATTACTCACTCTCGATAGTAATTTTTCATCTCGGTTGAAACGAAACTGAGGGAAAAACTAACCCAATTTACTCTGCAACAGTGCCACCACGTTGGATCCTGGAACCTACCGACAAAGCATTCGCTCAAGGTTCGGACGCACGAGTCGAGTGTAAAGCCGATGGTTTTCCCAAGCCTCAGGTCACATGGAAAAGGGCTGCTGGTACGTTTTAATTTTCATTCTGCAAATTAATTTTTTAAAATCTTAATTACATATATTTTTTTTTACAAATTAATTTTTAAGACAAATAATCGTTGCTATTAAAAAATAAAATTGTATATAATAAATAAAAATTGAAAATACCAAAAAAAAAATTATGATCGCAATTTTGTCGAATTTTATACACAGAATAATTTTTCAGACAAATAATCGTTGCTATTAAAAAATAAAATTGTATACAATAAATAAAAATTGAAAATACCAAAAAAAAAATTATGATCGCAATTTTGTCGAATTTTATACACAGAATAATTTTTCAGACAAATAATCGTTGCTATTAAAAAATAAAATTATATATAAAAAAAAAATTGAAAATACCAACAAAAAAACCAAAAAATTAAAAAATTAAATATATTTAATTTTGTAATTTTTAAATATTTAAAAAATTAAATATATTTAATTTTGTAATTTTTAAATATTTAAAAAATTAAATATATTTATTTTGTAATTTTTAAATATTTAAAAAATTAAATATATTTAATTTTGTAATTTTTAAATATTTAAAAAATTAAATATATTTAATTTTTTAATTTTTAGGTTCTATTTTTTGTAAAAAAAAAAAATACTTAATAAACGATTTTTAAAAATTTCAGGGGATACGCCAGGCGATTACACCGACTTGAAACTCAACAATCCGGACATAAGCGTTGAAGATGGAACTCTATCGATAAATAACATTCAAAAAACCAACGAGGGCTATTATCTCTGCGAGGCAGTCAATGGAATTGGTTCTGGATTGTCGGCAGTAATTCTCATCTCGGTTCAAGGTAATATTTATCAACCATTTTTTTTTTTTTTTTTTTTTTTTTTCAAAATTATTAATTTTCTAATTTACATTAAATTTTTTTTTTTGGATTTTTTCAGCTCCCCCTCACTTTGAAATTAAATTGCGCAACCAAACGGCGCGTCGTGGCGAGCCAGCAGTATTGCAATGCGAGGCTCAGGGCGAAAAGCCAATTGGTATTCTCTGGAACATGAACAACAAGCGTTTGGACCCGAAGAGCGACTCTCGTTACACGATTCGCGAGGAAATTCTTGCTAATGGAGTTTTGGCCGATTTGAGCATCAAGAGAACCGAGCGAAGCGACTCTGCACTTTTCACTTGCGTGGCAACCAACGCTTTTGGAAGTGACGACACCAGTATCAATATGATCGTTCAAGGTACATTCAATTTTTTTTTAGAATCTTTTTTTTTTTTTCTGAGATAAAATTATTATTCTTCAATTTTTGTGTTTTTTTAATGTTTTATCATTTTTTTTTTTGAGATTAAAAAAAATATATATTTAGAGCTCAAGTAATTTTTGTAGAAAAAAAAATCATTCCACAAAATTATTATTTTTCTACCTAAATTATTTAAGATTTTCAAAAAAATTTTCTCGAGCCTTAAAAGCAATAAAATCGTCTACATTGTGCATTTTTTTCCGAATTTTTTTATGATAAAAATTCAAAATTTCGAATTTCAATGAAAAAAATCTTCAGTTTTTCCGACAATAATTAAAAATTTTTTTTAGAATCTTTTTTTTTTCTGAGATAAAATTATTATTCTTCAATTTTTTGTTTTTTAATGTTTTATCATTATTTTTTTTGAGATTAAAAAAAATATATATTTAGAACTCAAGTAATTTTAGTACAAAAAAAAATCATTCCACAAAATTATTATTTTTCTACCTAAATTATTTAAGATTTTCAAAAAAATTTTCTCGAGCATTATAAGCAATAAAATCGTCTACATTGTGCATTTTTTTCCGAATTTTTTTATGACAAAAATTCGAAATTTCGAATTTCAATAAAAAAAATCTTCAATTTTTCCGACAATAATTTAAAAACGTAAAAAAGAGCCTTTTTTCAAATATTTTGATTCACTGAAAAGTCCTAATTTTTTTTTTCCCCCAAAAAATTAATAAAGCTCCTAATTAAAATTAATCGGAGATTTTCATTTTTATTTAAAAAATTAAAACTTCAATGATTTTTTTTTTTTTTTTTTCGCAGAGGTTCCCGAAATTCCGTATGGCCTCAAAGTACTCGACAAGTCCGGGCGTTCGGTTCAACTTTCTTGGGCAGCACCTTACGACGGTAATAGTCCGATCAAGCGCTACGTAATTGAGTACAAAATCAGCAAGGGTTCGTGGGAAAGTGATATCGATCGAGTTCTCGTGCCCGGATCCCAACAAAACGTCGCCGGTGTATTCAATCTCCGACCAGCTACGACTTATCACTTGCGAATCGTTGCCGAAAACGAAATTGGCACCTCCGATCCATCGGACACCGTGACCATCATTACCGCCGAAGAAGCACCGTCTGGCCCACCGAGTTCCGTTCGCGTTGACGCTCTCGATCAACATACACTCAAGGTTTGAAAAAAAAAACTTGAATATTCATTTTGAGCTCATTTTTAGGACATTTTTTACCTTTTTTTTATTTTATTTTATTAACTTATGAAGATTTTATTGTTAATTAATAGAAAAAAAAACACATTTTTGGAGATTATTATTTTTTTTTTATTCATTAATTTACGAAGAAGAATTTCTATTTTTTGTGAATTAAAAAAAACAATTTTTTTTCTGTTTTTTTTTTAAGTTACGAAAAAGAATTTCTATTTTAAATTAATAGAAAAAAAATCGATTTTTTACCTTTTTTTTCAATTTTATTGACTTATGAAGATTTTATTTTTAATTAATAGAAAAAAAAACACATTTTTAGGAGATTATTATTTTTTTTTATTCATTAATTTACGAAGAAGAATTTCTATTTTTTGTGAATAAAAAAAAAACACATTTTTAATGAAACAATTTTTTTTCTGTTATTTTTTTAAGTTACGAAAAAGAATTTCTATTTTAAATTAATAGAAAAAAAAATCGATTTTTTACCTTTTTTTTTAAATTTTATTGACTTATGAAGATTTTATTTTTAATTAATAAAAAAAAACACATTTTTGGAGATTATTATTTTTTTTTATTCATTAATTTACGAAGAAAAATTTCTATTTCTTGTGAATAAAAAAAAAACACATTTTTAATAAAACAATCTTTTTTTCTGTTATTTTTTTAAGTTACGAAAAAGAATTTTTATTTTAAATTAATAGAAAAAAAAAATCGAGTTTTTACCTTTTTTTTTTTAAATTTATTAATTTACGAAGAATAATTTCTATTTTCGATGAATAGAAAGAAAAAAAAACCCATTTTTCGGAAATCGATAATAATAAATATATTTTCGAATATAATAAAAAATAAAAAAAATTGACTTAGAAAATATATATGAATTTCGTGATTTTCCGCAGGTCACCTGGAAGCCTCCCCCACGTGAAGACTGGAACGGCGAGATCCTCGGCTACTACGTCGGCTACAGGCTGTCATCATCCGAAAAGCCCTACATGTTCGAAACCGTGGAATTCTCGAAGGAAGACGGAAAGGAGCATCACTTGCAAATCATGAATCTCAAGACCTACACACAATACAGCGTCGTCGTTCAGGCATTCAACAAAGTCGGCTCCGGTCCGATGAGCGAAGAACGAAGACAGCACACCGCCGAAGGAGTTCCCGAACAACCACCTCACGATACCACTTGCACGACCTTGACGTCACAGACTATCAGAGTTTCTTGGGTTTCTCCTCCTCTTATCGCTGCCAATGGCGTTATTACCGGTTACAAGGTAAAAAAAAAAAGAAAAAAAGTTGCAAAGTAGAAGGTTCTTTTAAAGGAAGCTTTGTAGAGAAAAAAAAAGTTTGAAATTTTTTTTTTTAAGGTCAAAAAATCATTTTTTAATCATTTTTTTTAAGGTCAAAAAATAATTTTATAATCATTTTTTTTAAGGTCAAAAAATCATTTTTTAATCATTTTTTTTAAGGTCAAAAAAGTAATTTTTTAATCATTTTTTTTAAGGTCAAAAAAGTAATTTTTTAATCATTTTTTTTAAGGTCAAAAAAAAATTTTTTAATCATTTTTTTTTAAGGTCAAAAAAAAAATTTTTAATCATTTTTTTTAAGGTCAAAAAAAAAAATTTTTAATCATTTTTTTTTAAGGTCAAAAAAAAAATTTTTAATCATTTTTTTTAAGGTCAAAAAAGTAATTTTTTAATCATTTTTTTTAAGGTCAAAAAAGTAATTTTTTAATCATTTTTTTTAAGGTCAAAAAATAATTTTTTAATCATTTTAAATTTTTAATAAATTAATTAATTAAAAAAAAAAAGATTGTAATTCAATGCATGAAATTTTGTATAATATTCATAATAATAACAATAATCCATAATAATCATAATTTGCTAATATTTTCTAAGAATGTTTTTTTTAATGATTTCGAATTTATTTTTTCTTCCCAAAATCGACGAATTAAATTTTTATTTTTAAACGACATCTGAAAAGAAAAAAAAGTGGCACAAAAAAAATAGAAGCGCAGTGTTTAAATTTCGTGTTAAAGGCGATATTTTCATTTTTAACTTGGCGAAGTTTCTTTTTAATTGTCGTTAATAAATAACTAATCTTGAGTGAACGTTAAACAGGTGATTTATGGACCATCGGAATCTTGGTACGATGAGAATTCAAAGGACACGAAAATCACGTCATCGAGCGAGACGATTCTCCACGGTTTGAAGAAATACACCAACTACAGTATGCAAGTATTGGCATTCACATCAGGCGGCGACGGCGTTAAATCCGCTCCAATTCATTGTCAAACCGAACAGGACGGTGAGTTTAATAGAAAAAAAAGAAAAAAAAATTGACATTTTTTTGGTAAATTTACCAGACCTGTGTAATAAATTTTTTTTTTAATTAAAAAATAATTGAAAAAAATGAATTTGCAGCACCGGAAGCTCCGACCGCTGTGAAGGCGCTTGTAATGTCAGCCGAATCGATTCTCATCTCCTGGCGTCCACCGAGTCAGCCAAATGGCGTTATTTCTCAATACACCGTTTACACCAAAGCCGACAATACCGAAGAAGCAATCAGCGCCAAAGTACCGCCCAATCAATTGACTTACGAAGCTCAGGCATTGGACAAACAGAGTAGATACGATTTTTGGGTTACCGCCAGCACCAACATCGGCGAGGGTGAAGCCTCGAAAATTGTCACTTCCGCTCCGAACATTCGAGGTAATGAAGTGAAGAAAAAAATCTGAAACAAGTTCCTTTTCGGATGAAACTCAAAGAATTTTTTTCCTTTTTTTTAATTTAGCAATTTTACGAAGATTCTATTTTCAGTGAATAGAAAAAAAAAAAAAAACACAAATTTAAGAAATCGATTTTTAATTTTTTAAAAATTTTATTAATTTACGAAAAAAAACGTCGAAAGATCTTTGAATAAAATATATTTTTAAATTCCATAAAAATTGCATTTATTAAATATTTACTAATAAATAAATAATACGACAGGAAAAAGTCTGTTTATTTTCAATTATAAAAAATAATTTTTCCGCAATTTAATTGTCAAATGAATTTGAAAAAAAAAAAAAAATCTTTGTTACGCAGTGCCAGCAAAGATCGCTTCGTTCGACGACAAATTCACGGCGACTTACAAAGAGGACGTTAAATTGCCGTGTCTCGCTGTCGGAGTTCCGGCGCCGGAGGTAACATGGAAAATTCGCGATGCGATTCTTCAGCCGAGCGACAGATTGCGACAATTGCCGGAGGGTTCACTCTTCATAAAGGAAGTCGATCGCGCCGATGCCGGAGAATATTCTTGCTACGTTGAAAATTCATTTGGTCACGACACAGTTACACATCAGCTCGTCGTACACGGTAAAAAAAAAAAAAGAAAAAAAAAAAAAAAAAAAAGAAAGAAAGACAAAAAAAAATGAACATAATTTTCTGCTTGAATTTTTTACCACTCGCAAACATGCTTTTGCCAAATTGATTCACTTAGACGAAAAAAAAATTTAAAAAAAAAAATTAAAAAACATTCGTAGAAATTCATGAGCTATTCGTGCAAAATCTCTGTCATTTCATCATACAAATCAATCGATCGATTTATTCTTTTTTGAATTTACTTTTTTTTTTTTTTTTTCTTTTTTTTGAAAAATTTTTCTCCCAAAAAGCGAGGAACCTGAATCGGGAAGGAAAAAACAGCGCGAAAATAAGCGAGTTTTTGAATGGAAAGAAAAAAATGTTAAATATCGTTTTTAACGTAATTTTTGTGTGAATTTTTTTTCTTCATCTCTCTCTCTCTTTCTCTCGATCTGTGTCCGGTATCTCGCAGCTCCTCCGCATTCGCCGCAAGTAACCCTCACCGCAACAACCACCAATTCATTGACTATGAAACTGAGGCCTCATATGACCGACAATGCGCCAATTCACGGTTATACTATCCACTACAAGCCCGAATTTGGCGATTGGGAAACAATGCAAATAAACTCGACGACCCAAAAATATACACTTGAGAATCTTTGGTGCGGCTCGAGGTATCAAATTTACGTGACTGCTTATAACGGGTAAGTGACACTTAAAGAGACGAATTTTTTTTTTTATTCCAATATGAGGTTTGGTCGAGTTTTGCAAAAAAAAAAAAAAAAAAAGATTGTGCATTAAAATCGCAAAAAAAAAGGGTATTGAAAAAAAATTCAATTGTGCATTTTTAATATCGGAAATTAAATTTTTTGTCACAAATAGGAAATATATTTTTATAAATCATGAAAAGTGAATTTACAAAAAAAATGCAGAAATGATTGTACATCAAAGTTTAAAAAAAAAAATATTCTCTATTTTTTTTTGATAATGCAATTCTTTTTACAAATTTTAATTCAAATCTGGGAATTTTTTTCTACCAAAAAAACCGCGATCGATAAAAAAAATTTATTTTTTTAATCGAATAAAACTTTATAAAAATATGATTACAGTAAATAAGTGAAATACGTAAATAAACTGAAAATCTTGATTTTCAAAATTCATTTGTCATGTCGATGCATAGAAAAAAAAAAATCACAATCACTTTACATCGCAATTTAGTGGAATTAAGCCGAAGAAGCGAGATTTTAGTTGTTAAAAATGGTGTCAAAAGCATCAAACATTATGTTTCGATTTTTTTTTGAAAACCAATTTTTGCAGCTTGCTGCATGAGGAAGCTGAATTATGAGTTGCCAGGAAGCATTTTGCACGGCTAAAATTAAATATTATTAGCTCTAATAATTTTCTGCGATTAATTGTGTGTCAAATTATTCCGCAGAATCGGCACCGGCGATCAGTCCGACATTCTCAACACCCGAACCAAAGGATCAAAGCCCATCATTCCGGAAGCCAGAAAATTCATTCAAATATCAACGGAAAGCATCACCCTTAATCTCAACACATGGTTGGACGGTGGTTGCCCAATGCTCTACTTTGTCGTCGAGAATAAGAAAAAGTAAGGCAGAAAAAAAATCGGCAAAATGAAGAAAAATCTGCAAAATCTACGCTCAAAAAAAAAAAAAAAAACACAGAATCTGTGCACAAAAAATGTCAAAAAAAAGCCAATAAAAGGAGCAAAAAAAAATGTGAATGAGAATGTTCAAAAGAGAAAAAGAGCGAGGAATATTTTTATCAATAAATTCACGCATCAATCAATAATTAAAAAAAAAAAAGATAGAATCTTTGCACGAAAAATCGAAAAAAAAGCCAATGAAAAGCGCTGATTAAAAAAAAAAAACATGAAAATTTTTTTTTTTTTTGTCTTTGACTAAAATTCCTTTACGAACGAAATTCTCCTTCAGGAATCAGCCAGAATGGAATCAAGTGTCAAACAACGTCAAGCCAACCGGAAATTTCGTCGTGATGGATTTGGATCCGGCGACTTGGTACCATCTTCGGGTTACCGCTCACAATAACGCTGGTTTTGCAGTTGCGGAGTACGAATTCGCGACGTTGACCGTAACGGGGGGTAAGTTGGCCAAGAGAGCGAGTCAGAGGAACGAAATTAAAAAGAAAAAAAAAGAAACGATAAAAGTAGTTTTAGAATTTCGTGGTCCTTTCCACGAGACGTAGACGCGCACGACGTACGGTTTAGCCGGTGCTCAATGGTGGCTGGGAAATTAGTTTTTTTTTTTTTATTATTATTTATTTGTATCCCCCTTTTTTTTTTTGGATAACACGATTTCCAAGGTGCGAAATTTCGACGATTTTTTCTGCTAGTATTTTCACCGAAGAAAAAAAAAAAAATACAAGTCTTTTAAAACTGTTTTTCAACATAATTACAATTAATTAGTTTTTTAGAATTTAAATATTAATTTTCGCTCCGAAATTTTTTGAAAAAAATTTCGGAGCATTCTCGATAATTAAATCAGCGCTAAAAGACTTGAACACACTTTTCTTTTTTTTCATAAAAAAAAAAATACAATCAGAAAAAAAATCGTCGAAATTTTCGGTGCCTTGGAAAAACGTAGTCTCTCCCTTTTTTTTTTTTTTTACGATACAGCATCGTGAAATATTTTTGTTCCAGGCACCATTGCGCCGGCTCGCGATCTACCGGACATTAACAATCGTGGCAATGACGAGGATCCGATGAAAATTTTTATGGCTAACTTGAATTTGGTTGTGCCTGTTGTGGCCGCGCTCCTCGTTATTATCGTTGCCGTCATCGTGATCTGCGTGCTTAGAGGAAAGGGCCACGGTGCTGGCGATAAAGGTCTGTAATTTTTCTTGCTAATCACGATTTTTTTTCTCCCTTTTTTTTTTTTGCGCGAACGCTGGAAAAAAAAAAAAAAAAAAAAAAAAAAAATAGGCACTATCGCACCGCCTGTGCGTAACAACGGACAAGACAGTACCGATGTAAGACGCTACTTCCCCTGGCTACCAAATTGGCTCGACGTACATGTCGTTGTACCTGTCGGTGCCACTGTCGTCGTTATTATCGTCGGCATTGTCGTCATTTGCGTCGCTCTGTCGAGACGTACTCGAGGCCCGGAGCAAACAAGGCTGCGAGGTATCTCATCAGCCGACGAGAAATATTACGAGGGACAATGTATAAAAATCTTTTCTGTTTTTTTTTAAAAAGAATATTCATGTTAAGATTCGCGGAGAGCAGTCGGAAAGAGAAATTAAAATCACTCTTTTTATTTTTTTTCTAATGTCCATTTTTCTTTTTTTTTTTTTCAGGTCTGATCATTTTTAAATTGTAGTCTAAACATGAAAAAAAAAAAAAGGTTTTTTTATGTAAAAACGTAGGAATTTTTTTTTCAAAATGAAAATTATGCTGATTTATTCTAGTTTATTAGAAATTTTGAGAAGCAATTGAAAAAAAAATTTAAATATGTATTTTTAAAAATGATAGAGTGTGGCTTGAAATTTATAAGATTTTTGAAGCAAAAATAAGTTTTTGAAATCTGGATGAAAATTAGGAAGAATAAATATTGTTGTCAATTTAAAAAAAATTAATTAATGATTCATTGAATTGACTTCGTAAATAGCTTGATAAAAAAATATTTGGGAATAAATATTCCCCATTGAAAAAATTGCAAAAATCAAATTAGTACATTTTTCCATTTCTTTCCGACTACTTCTGCGTGTAATTCACTTTCAAGTCTAACTCGCTCTCTTTCTTCTTCCCAAAATTCCCTGCAAAAAAAAAAAGAAAAAAAAAAAACAGCAAAATGCCAAAAAAATCGCATATTCCAAAAATGCAAAATTTCCCTTTTTTTTTTACTCCGTTTCTCAAAATTATTCATTTAAAAAAAAAATCAAAAAACATAAACACAAAAATAAATTTAAAACCAGTCATTTTTCAATCACAAAAATCGAATAAAAACAATAATTCACTAATTAATGAAAAAAATAGCATCCAAAACAGAGTTTTTATATTTTTCTCCTGAAAAATGATATTTTTTTCTCTACAGAATATTACAAAAAATCTGCGATTTTTTGGCAATAGAAACAAAAAAAATGCTGTAAAAATTCTCAAAAATGCACGAGCTTAAAATCCTGTAAAAAAAAATCTGCCAAAAAAAGCTGTGTGCGTTTAACGGACCAAGCTTTTTTTTCTTTTTCACCAAAGACTGTTGACTAAAACCCTGGAGTGGCGTTTCGTAATTTACAGACGACGTAGTTTATCAGCAAACCGGAGTAGGCGGTGCAACGTTGGACAAACGCAGGCCAGATCTTCGCGACGAGCTTGGTTACATTGCTCCGCCAAATCGCAAACTTCCACCGGTGCCTGGCTCAAACTACAACACTTGTGATCGTATCAAGCGAGGTACAGTTATAAGTAAGCCACCCTTGCCAACAAATCCGATTTCTAGATCAACAATTATTTTTTTTCTTTTTTTTTTTTTTTCTTTTCATTCTCCCTTAAACGTCTATTAGATGTTGTCGCATCGGCACGATCGTTTCTTATCGTTCCCGAATCGAGAATTCACGAAGCAAAAACATAAAGTAATGTGCAACTTTCTTACGTAAAATGAAAAAAAAAAAAAAAAAATTTATATTAAAAAAAATGATTATGAGTCATTTTGGTCGTTTCAAAGAAAGTTGCACAAGGCTTTTGTTGTACAAGTATCGTTTCAATCCTACAGACGAGATTTGGTGTCTTTGTACTTTGCACAAAAATTTGAAAAAAAAAAAAAAAATTTAACACTGGTTTTAAGAATTTTTTAATGTGAAAATTTTCAGCCAAAAGTTGGATGAGATGAAAATTACTGAAAAAAAAAAATAGTCACTTAAACATTGAATTGTTTTTTTTTTTTTATTATTGAGAATTTATAAATAATAAAATGCACCGCAAAAAAAATTGCGTTTTGAGAGAATGTTTTTTTTTTTTTTTTTTTTTCTATTATTCGAGATTCAATTAAAAAAATTCATTTGTGCTTGAAAAAAAAAAGGGAAAAATGTAGAAAGTACAAAAAACACCATTCTCAGCACTGCCCGCAACAAACAACATCACGACTCTTTTTTTTTTTTTTATATATATATACAAAAAAAAGAAAGCGCATGAAAAACGCGTGTTTCCACACTCTCGCCTCTATCAATATCATCATCATCATCATCGTACACTCAGAACGACAGATTATCACTCTCAATTAGTGTCTTAGGTGCTTCGCCACCATTTCTTCTTTTTCTTATCAAATTTCCTTTGCAATTTTTTCTCTCTGTTTTTTTTTTTTTTTTTTTTTTTATCGTTGAGATTATATTTTTGGTTTCACCACGGCAAAACCGACGGTACGCTGGCTATTTCTCATTTGGTTTTTCTTTTTTAAGCTTGTGGCAAACCCGCTGTGCGTATAAAGCGTGAAAAAAAAAAAAAAAAATGCAAAACGGCAATTTTCAGAATTTTAGAACACCTGAAATATTCATCTCTTAAAAAATGCAAATTCTCATTGAGAAAAAAATCTTTAGTAGCTCAATTATAAAAAAAAAAATCAGCTAATGTCTTCAGAAAAAAAATTAGTTTATACAAAAAAGGAACAATTTTCTTGGGTTAAAAAATAACTAATGAAAATTTTTGTAAAAAATTAATTCTACTGCAATTTTCCCTTTTAAATCTACAATTTAAAAAATGCAAATTCTCAACAGAAAAAAAATCTTTAGAAGCTCTCAATTACAAAAAAAAAATCAGCTAATGTCTTCAGGGAAAAAAAATTAGTTTATACAAAAAAGGAACAATTTTCTTGAGTTAAAAAATAACCAATGAAATTTTTTATAAAAAATTAATTCTGCTGCAATTTTTCCTTTTCAATCTACAATTTAAAAAATGCAAATTCTCAACAAAAAAAATCTTTAGTAGCTCTCAATTACAAAAAAAAAAATTCAGCTAATGTCTTCAGAAAAAAAAATTAGTTTGTACAAAAAAGGAACAATTTTCTTGGGTTAAAAAATAACCAATGAACATTTTTATAAAAAATTAATTCTGCTGCAATTTTCCCTTTTCAATCTACAATTTAAAAAATGCAAATTCTCAACAAAAAAAAATCATTAGAAGCTCTCAATTAAAAAAAAAAAATCAGCTAATGTCTTCAGGAAAAAAAAATTAGTTTGTACAAAAAAAAAACAATTTTCTTGGGTTAAAAAATAACTAAAGAAAAATTAAAATAAAAAAACTAATTTTTCTGCAATTCTCCCTGTTTCAATATACAATTTAATGCAAATGGAAAAAATCAGCAAATGAATTAGAAAAAAAATTTGTCTAATTTAAAAGAGAATGCCTCGCATTCATTTATTCGTATGTTAAGGATCGATGATTTGAAAAAAGGAGCGAGAGGAACGTGAAGAATCTTAAAGGTAAAATTACCAGCAAAAAAAAAAAGGTCCCCATGGAAATCGATGATTTGAAAAAAAAAAAAAAAAAAAAGGTGCTTGATAAGCGCAAAGCGGGTTAGCGACGGTCGTTGTGTAGCGTATGTTCGACAGGTGGTACAGGCTCGTTTAGGAGTCACTCGACGTGGGATCCCCGAAGGCACATGTACGAGGAATTGTCCCACGGTGCTGCTCCGAACAGAAGGTGTCCACCGCCGCCACGTATGGGCAGTACCGACGGCTTGTCGCACAGAGGTTGGTAAATCAGTGTCATCGGGGTCCAAAAAAAAAAAAAAAAACAGAATTTTAAATACAAAAAAAAGTAAAAGAAAAAAAAAGAAAAAAAAAAAATAATCGTTAATTCGATTAAATAATTTTCTAACCGTCTGAAAATGAATTAGTCGTTTGCTGCTTGTATATATTTGTATCATAAATTATTAATCACTAACCAAAAGCTGATTGCTTAATTAATTAAAATTGGAGAATCAAAAATCCCGTCGCGTTTATTGTTAGTCGATTTTTTGAGCATTTAAATAAAAGATTTAAATTGAGAAAATCCCCAAAAAAAAAAGAAAGAAAAAAAAAAAAGTATTACTAGGTCTCTTTGCACCGTGTCGAAATCGGAGCCGATACAACACGACGAGTCGTAAGTTTTCCAAGTTCGCCGGTTGTTTAAAAAAAAAAAAAAAGGCAATATTAATGTTGCACGTTCGCATGTGTTTCGCTATATTTTTTTTTTTTTTTTTTTTTTTTGGTTTTTTTTTTTTAAGGTTTATCGTTAATATTACAAACACAAGTCATCCTCATCGCTAGCACCTCAAAACACATGTTTCTCAGCGTAGTTGGGTAATGCATTTTTTTTTTTTTTTTTTAAATGTGATAATTCATATAGCGAGGTAGGTATTGTTAGAAAAATATATTATACAAATTGTAAATTTGTATCGTGAATTTTTAATCGATTTTTGTAAAGTTTAATAATTTTGGTGCATGAAAGCACGATTAGCGTGTTTTAAATAGGTTTAATAGAGTGGTTTAAAAAAAAAAGGTGTTTAAGAGTTGATTATTTAGTCATTTTTATTTGAATTGGAGGAAGAAAAATATTTAATTAAATTCAGTAATGCAAGAATTTCGAATTTTTTGAAATTTTAATCTTACTTCTTTCTTTGAAATTTCCAAAAGTCGTAACATTTGAAATTTTTTTCATGCTATTTTTTATTGAAATTCACAAAAATCATAATTAAAAAAAAAAGAAAAAATCTCATTTTCCAAAATTTCGAATTTTGCGATTCTTACAAATTTTAGTAATTAATTTTTACGAAACATTGAAAAGATTACAACATTTTTTTAAATAATTATTTTTGTCTCCACAATTTTAAATATTAATCAGTTTGCTCCAAAACACTTTTTTTTTTTAACCACTATAAAAAAAGAAAATATTTACATAAAAATGATAATCGTGAAGAAAATGCATAAAAAATGTCTCTTGGTAGTTGAAAATAATTATGATTATTTATAGATTAAATGTTCGTGATCGAGCAAACAGTGTCTACCCGTCGCGATAAATTGATTTCAGGCATGGAGGATGAAATTTGCCCGTACGCGACTTTCCATCTGCTTGGATTCCGCGAGGAAATGGATCCGACCAAAGCAATGCAATTCCAGACGTTCCCGCATCCAGGCAATGGACACTCTGGAACAATGGGACCACCGGCTGGACATCCTACCAATGCATCTGCCCATAGCCGCTCCGGATCTCAATCAATGGTAAAGAAAAAATGATATATCTTGAAAAATAATTTTTCTGTAACTATCAAATTAATTTATAAAATATTTTTAAGATTCTTTTTTTTTTAATTTTTTTTAATTCAATTATTTATGAAAAATATTTTTCACAATACGTCTGATTTATTTGCAGAGATGCTGAATTTTTTTTTTTTTTTTTTTTTTTCAATTAAAAAAAATGTCTTTTTTAGAAATCGATTTTTTTAACATTTTTCTTATATTTTGCTAATACGTTTAAAAAATAATTTTGCAGCCACGACAGAACGGCCGATACTCACGAGTACCATCGCAGGGTGGCAATCAAAATGTATTTTCGCCTGAATACGACGACCCAGCAAATTGCGCACCCGAGGAGGATCAATACGGATCACAATACGGACAATACGGAGCTCCTTACGATCATTACGGATCCCGTGGATCCGTCGGCCGACGCAGCGTAGGATCAGCGCGCAATCTTCCGATGTCCGGCTCGCCTGAACCTCCACCACCGCCGCCAAGGAATCACGATCAGAACAACTCGAGCTTCAACGACAGCAAGGAGAGCAACGAGATAAGCGAGGCGGAATGCGATCGTGATCAATTGCAGATGAATCGTAACTACGGTGGTCAGTAATTAAACTTAGGATAACGTGCGATACTGAATACCCAGTGAGCGCTAAAAGTCATTAAACAGAAATATTATTCCTTAGAGTGATTGAAACAAAAAAGGATCTTTTTCTTTGAATTATATTTTTCATTGAAATTCTTAGAATTTTTGAGTTTTAGAATTTTAGAATTTTAGAATTTTAGAATTAAGGATTTTAGAATTTTGGAATTTTAGAATTTTAGAATTTTAGAATTTTAGAATTTTAGAATTTTAGAATTTTAGAATTTTAGAATTTTAGAATTTTGGGATTTTAGAATTTTAGAATTTTGGAATTTTAGAATTTTAGAATTTTAGAATTTTGGGTTTTAGAATTTTAGAATTTTGGGATTTTAGAATTTTAGAATTTTGGGATTTTGGGATTTTAGAATTTTAGAATTTTAGAATTTTAGAATTTTAGATTTTTAGAATTTTAGAATTTTAGAATTTTAGAATATTAGAATTTTAGAATTTTAGAATTTTAGAATTTTAGAATTTTAGAATTTTAGAATTTTGGGATTTTAGAATTTTGGGATTTTGGGATTTTAGAATTTTAGAATTTTAGAATTTTGGGTTTCTAGAATTCTAGAATTTTAGAATTTTTGGATTTTTAGATTATTGAATTGTTAAATTATTATTAAATTGGCCTTTGCGACTTAATTAATTTTTATTACGTGAAACGAATGATCTATTTTTTTGCTTAGTCTAAAAAAAAATGTTGACGAAAGTCTTTTTAAAGCAAAGAATTTCAATGAAAAACGAAGTTAAAGAAAAACATCAATTTATTTTTTTCAACGATCCTAATATTTTTTTCCATACGCTCTGTATCATTCAGTATCCACGTAAAACAAAACCGCAGTGTTTCGATATTTCCAAAAAAAAAAAAAAAAATTGAATTTTACGCTAAACATTTATTTTCAGTCTCGTCGGAAAGTGCGAAAAAAAAAATATGAAAAATTGGCTAATAATTAAACATGTCTCTTACAGCCCTTTCCGCTTAGGGGGAAAACGATTACATATGTTCCTTACAGAGATTCGAAATGGAAGACTTTTCTAACAAATTGTGGTTTTCTTTTTTCGTTTATGTGTATTGTATAATAATTTTTTAAATTGCACGTTTTGTATTCGTCGACGTTTGTAGAGCACCGCTCCAATTTCGTCGGCGATTCGCCGATGGAATCCGGAGATTTTTCTTGCTCTGCGCGCAATTTTGTTTTTTTTTTTTCGTTCTGTGACTCGTTTAAAAAATAAATATTTAAAACTCGAGCACGAATGTCAGTGTTGGAAAATTATGTTGCAACAGAAACCAAAATACAATTTTTCAACGAATTATGAATATCAATCATTTTATTAAATCCCAAAATAAATTGAAAAAATTATTGAAACAAAAAATAATTTTTTAAAATCATTATAATGGAATAATTAATTATAATTGAAAGCAAAAAAAAAACAATTATTTCAAGTTGTAATTAAAAGCTAAAAAAATCAATTATGAAAATTGAATTTCGTTGCAATTTTTAAGCAAAAATTTCAATTATTTTCAATAATTTTAAATTGCGAAATTCAATGGAAAAAATGACATCCAACACTGACAAGTGACAACTAAATCTTTAATAACGCAAAAAAGTGACTAATTTTTTTAAAAAATTGTTTTTCTATTTGCTTAAAAAAAAAAAAAAAAAAAAAAAGAAAAATGCATGTTGTACATGTTGTTTCGTCGTTGTCGTAGTAGTTATTCGTTGTGACAAATTGGTTCGTGTGTTTTTTCTATTTCAGTTAATGCTCGCGGCAAGGACGGCATGACCACCGAGGAGATGCGCAAGCTCATAGAGAGGTCAGTAGCTTGCGTGTGGGAAAGTCCTTTTAATTCAAGGAGGTTTTTCAAAAAAAAAAAAAAAAAAAAAAAAAAAAAGAAAGTAAAGAAAAAAAAAAAAGAATGACTTTTTTGTAAAATCACGCGCCTCCTTGGCTTCTCAAGTCGAATTTCGCTTGAATTTCGACACTTCAAGAGCTTTCCGTCGCGTCAGGTCGCTTAAACAATTTTTTTTTTCTTCAATTAAATTTTTATTTCTATTTCTATTTTTTTTTTCTCTCAATAAAATCCAAATAACTCCTCCTGAATCCTCTTGAATCCTGAAAATCCATTTAAACAATAAATATATTAATTAATTGGCAAGCGATTTGACGCGGCGAATGCGACGCAGCTACTATTTTTTCATAGATCTCTTCTATATTTCTGTATATTTCACCTAAATTCGTTTAAATACTCGTGAATTACCAAAGAAGCAGGGCTCGATTTTAATTATATTAAAAAAAAAAAAAAAAAAAAAAAAAGGGCGACGGAATAGTATTCGGAATTTTTTTTTCATTAGATTACAACTATTTATTACGAAATAATCAAATCTTCCATTTTACACGATGAAATCGCTTTTAAAAAAAAAGCGTAAAACATTTTTTTATTTTATTTTTATTTAAACCAAAATTGGCTCCTAAAATGTGTATTCAATACAAAAATGCTCAGCTGCAGGTATTAAGAAAATTGTTGAAAAAAAAAAATTAAATAAAATTGAGCACTTTTTATATTTTATTCGTTTCTGTGAATTTTTCGACGCAATCAAAATAATATCAATAATAAATTTTACAAGTAAAAAAAAAAAGTCCCTCAGAATCGTAGCTGAAATAGTAAAAAATTAGAATTTTTTTTAGAAAATTGTTCAATAATTGCCATCAAAAAGTGCATTCATTTTTTCACAAAAAAAAAATATATATAACGATTGCAAAATGAATGCGCGATAAATTCTACTTCTGGCTTCTGGTAATTTAATTTTTCTTCCATCTCGCAGACAAAATCTAACATACACCGTGACCTTTTTCTTATTGTTCCATGACTCTTTGCTCAGGAAGCCGTAAGTCAAGTTAACCGTCTTTATCCTTTAGGGTACTTTCCGACATTTCGACCAATAGACAGTTTTTTCGTAGAACGCACTTTCACTCCACAAAAAAAAAAAAAAAAAAAAAAAAAAATTACATTAAATACTCCAAAAAAAAAAAAAAAAAAAGAAAAAATAATCAGAGTGTCGTCGGAATGTTCCCTTTAATGGGATTCAAATAATTGAGTCCCATAAATTGGCGAAATCGTCCAAAAAAAAAATATTCAAGTTTTCATCGCATCATCATCATCGAAAAAAAAAAAAAAAAAAAAAAAAAAAAAAAATCGGAGCTACAATTTTCATGCATGAAATTACCTATATTCCCGTCATTGTTAGTGTGTGTCTGTGAACTAACCGAATGAATCTACTTTTCTAGAAAGCGAACGAAAAAAAAAAAAAGAAAAATGATAAATAAATGAATTAATGAATTAATTAAAATTAATCGTCGTAGATGATCGTAGAAATTCATTAACTGCTGATATAACCATTCGACTGCTGGTGCTGGCGTTGCTGCTGTTGATCCTGCCGACGACGTGTTCTTCTCCCTCGCTGCAAGCTCTCCCCTGTCTTCTTTAATAATTGGCCTTTTAATTATGTACCCTGTAACAAGCAAAAAAAAAAAAAAAAAGAAAAAAAAATTGAAATTTTATCCAGCACATCCGTAAACATTTTTTGCTATTGCTGCTGTCATTTATCGCACGAAATTCGCACGCTTGCTCGTCAATCACAAATCTTTTTTCACTTGAAAAAGCAAAAGCACATTTTTATATTTTTTAATATTTGAGACATTCTGTGTGATCTGTTTTTTTTTTTTCCAGAATATTTCTCATAATTAATCAGATTTTACTATTAATTCCATGATTTTTTTTTTCAGGCTTATTTTTTTTTTTATAAATCCTCAGGAGAGGAAAATTTTGAAAAATCTTTTTTTTTCTAAATTCGTACAAAAAAATCCAATAATTTCCAAAAAGTTTTCTAAAAAAAAAAAATATCTGCAGAATGATGAGAAATATTTGTCGGAAAAAAAAGTGTAAGAATTGATGTCACATCTATTAAATTGTAGATTTTTTTTTTGTTACACTAAAAAATCGAGATTCAGTCTCAGATAATTATATTTATTGACAAACAAGCGTCGCGATATCGAAAAAGCCAAAAAGCCTTTTAACATGTTTTATTCCCCAAATCATTCGTTCGACGTAAGAAAAAAAAAAAGACAAAAAAAAAAGAAAAAATAATGTCGAGAATAAAATTAAAATAAAACCAAACGATATTGTTGCAGAAACGAAGCTCCAGGGCGGCAAACCGGCGCCCCCTCCAGCAATCACGGGGGACTCCTCACACCCTACGATACTGTGGCAGTGTAATCTGTAAATCAGCGAAGAAAAAAGGAAAAAAAAAAGAACAAAAAAATCATCGCCATTCGCCTCTCGTCCATCGATCCACAAACGTCTGAAATGAAAAAAAAAAAAAAAAAAAAAAATCTCTCTCGTCGATTAAAGGAGAAACAGAGAAGAAGAAAAAAGAAAGGATAGTCGACGTAAAAACGCGATAAAAGAAGCGAGAAAGGTTTCAGATTCGTTCCCAGTAATCCAAAAAAAAAAAAAAAAAAAAAAAAAAAGAAAGAAAATCAGCTAAAATGTAATCTGCCTTTCTCCTGTAATCTTTTACTACCCAGTGCTCAGTAGCGTTGGTCCAATTGCAACGATTTACCATTTAAATTATTGACATATATATATTTTTTCTTTTTTTTTCAATTTTTCAAATAGATAGTTCGGATAATATCCCGAAAATTTGTGCATACAAAATGTACATTTTTTTGGTCGCTACGTTAAATCTGACAGAAAGCGAGTTCCACGAGTCTCAAAAAAATTTGTTAAATTATTTCGCGTTCATTTCATTTTTTTTTTTTTTTTTTTGTGACTTTCTATAATTTCGAGAAATTTTACAATTCACGCAGTCTGAGGTTTACGGTTTAAAAATTACAGGAAAAGCAACGCGCTCAATCGGGCTTTATTTTTAAGATAAAATAAACGAGGGTTGAAAGTTAAGCTGTACTTTGCTCAAACAAAATCCGGGACCCAGGTGGTTCATTTTTTTTTTTTTTATTATTTATATTTTATTTAATATTATACCGAGAGAATTACTTCGAAAATTACAGAGATTTGCTTGAAAAAAAAAAAAAAAGTAATAAAATCGCATGGAAAATTGATATATCAAAAAATATATTCGACAGAAGGGTTTTGTATATCGAAAATCTTGGGCATAATTTTGGAATATTTTCCATTAATCCTCAAATACATCTCCGCGATAATTTGAATTTAATTTCGTTAGATTTGTGAAAATCTAATTTCCGATATATTCGAAAAATAAATTCACGTGTTACAGAATAAAAACTCGAGAATATATTCCACAGGTTCGATATATTTTCGATATATTTCTCTTCCATCGAGCCAAGCGAAGATTACATCGGTATATCAGGGTTGTCAGACTGCGTTTGTCGTGAAATTGTCTCTAAAAGCTCCAATAATAATTCGATGCTGAACGATCGAATAATTGAGACTCGTGCTCGCGATTTGTACAGAAAAATGAAAAAAAAAAAAAGAAAAAAAAAAAAAAAAAAACGAAAAACGAAAAATAGACAGTAAACATTACTGTCAGAAGGCGAATGGCAGTACCGACGTAATTTCGGGACTCTTAACGGCCCGAAAAAAAAAAAACTTTATTTTCTAAGGTTTTTTCACGACGTCGGTAAAAAAAAAAGACTTAGGATTTAGATTTTGGCTTTTTAAAAATTTTTGTTTCTTTTTTTTGCTCGCGAGCCGTCGGATTAAAAATACTACTACGTGAAAGTGTGATTAGTTCGTTTAATTAAGTCATGGTTGTGCCACACTGCCGAATATTCCCGTCGGCGAAAAAAAAAAAAGAAAAAAAAAAAAAATCACTCGATTTTTCTTAATTATTAATTTCCTCGTAACGAAGGTTGTGCTCCCGGGAATCGTCGATGAATTGTACTCTCAACGATAACGCATCAGAAAAGAGCGCGAAAAAAGAGAGAGAGAGAGAGATTAAAAAAAAAAAAAAAAAAAGGAAGAGAGATCAAATTCATACAAATACTCGAAAAAAAAAAATTTCAATTTCTCCAAACTCTGTAGCTACAAAAAAAAAAAGAATTTGCCACTTTTTGGTCCTTTTCGCTACTTCATTATTCGAGATTTGACAGGAAAAAAAAAAAAAAATAAATGCGAAGAAAAATACAGTCGAATCGAATGTGGCGAAATTTTAGCAAAAATCATGAAAAAAAATATATATATATATAAACGCAGGAATAATAATGCTAATAATGCAGAAGAAGGAAAAAAAAAAAAAACTCGTGATCGTTCTTACACTATGTAATCCGCTACCCACATACCTAATATTAAATAATGATAATATTATTAATACTGAATAATATCGAAGAAAAAAAAAAATGAAATCTGTAATGATTGCAACAGTTAAAACACGACGATTATGTAATACTAGATTTTAAGGGCGGCCAGGAAAAAAAAAATGAGAAAAAAAAAAGAGAATGGAGCGTTTCGAGTAATATTTGTGCATTGATAATTATGTCATGGTTGAACATAGGTAGATAGGACTCACGTACGTATTTAGAACGGATGGTGGTCGCGAGAGAGTACTATTTGCCTGAAAAAAGCCAATCTTTCTTTTTCTCCCTGCGAAATTATCGTTGATTTATGAACAATTTTTGCTCAATTAATTAAGAAGGATGTTGAAAATTTTTGAAAAATAAGTGGACGATTTTTTAAAATCCTTTTTGGATTTTTTTTTTTTACAGAATTTTGAGGAAAAAAAAAACTGGTTAATATTTTTTATTGCAGAATATTTTTTTTTTATTCAGCCAAAAAAAGTTTTTTTTTTTGGAAAAAAATTGTGAATAATTTCATCGTTCTTAGATGCTTATTATAAATTCTCCAAAATTTTGCGCGAAAAAATTAGACGCTTATTTTCGCAGGCAGAAAAAAGCGAAGAGAGAACGCAATGGTGCATTAGTACGAGTCTCATAAATTGTTTTTATCGCCAAGATACTCGTTTTAGCGTATGTCAAACGTATCGTAGATGTTAGAGTCGCTAAAAATGTTTTTTCTTTTTTTTTTCTTTTTCTCTCTTTGGTTGTTAAAATAATAATTCTGCCGTTGAGGTGATTCGGGAGGATTGTGTGAAAAAAAAAAAAAAAATAACGCAGAAGGGAGAGACGAGGGTGCGACAAAAAAAATCGCATTCGATTCAATAATTTTTCCTCCTTTTTTTTTTACACAAACATTTTTCTTTTTTTTTTTTTTTGTATAAGTCAATGTCGAACTTTGTGCTCTGTGATTAATGTGTGTACGTCTATGTCATAATAGTGAGAAAAAAAAAAAAAAAAAAAAAAAAAAATGATGAATTCAATGGTCAACGAGATTGCAACGACCAGGAAATTAATTTCGAGGCTGTAAAACAAAATTATTGAAGCTAGAAAAGCTGGATGATGCAAAAAAAAAAAAGTAACGACATTTAACTTGAAAAAAAAAAGAAAAAAAAAAAAAAATTATCCCTCGTCTCCCACAGCTTCGTCCCGTACACGCACTTTTACCTCGTAAATGTGATTTTAAACAGGATAACAAAAAAAAAAAAAGAAAATTAATAAATAATAATAATTACACCCGAGAATAAAAAATGACAAGAAAAAGCACACAATGATAATATTAAACTATATAGTTACATGTAACGCTGCGCAGCGAGTTTTTTCGTGTCTCGTGTATCGTGTTTAAGATCGTGAAAAAAAAAAAAAAAAAAAAACAAATATTCAGATTTAAAAAAAAAAAAAGGAAAAAAAAAATGAAACAACGTAGCCCTCCTAACTAGTAATATTATGACAATTATATTAATGAGTAATGATAATTAATAACACTACACTACTACCTAATACTGCTACTACTACTTATATGAATAATATACAAAATATTATTATTATTATTATTATTATTGTAATAGGTATTTACGACTTAATCTCACGTGATGCTTGGAAAGCTTTTCACTCGTTATTTTCGAATTCTCAGTTTAATATTAATTTGGATGATTATTGAAAAAAAAAAAAAACGCTTTTTTTTTTGAGGGGCTGAGAATTTTTTTTTTTTTTTATCTCTGGAAGGAGGAAAAAGATTTGAGGAAAAGAGTTGGGTTAAAAAAAAAAAGAATGTTGATTGGGAATTTTTGGAAGCTGAGGAAAGTAGAATTTTTTGTTTTTTTTTTTACAAAAAAGTTGAATTGGTGGAATAATGCAACTTTTTTTTGGATTTTTTGGAAATTAATGACAAAAATGTGGCAGATGCATTTTTTTAAATGCTGACTTGTTTTATAGATAAAAGTGTGTTTTTGTGAATTAAACAAAAATAATTTAAAAATTACATAAAAATTTTGTTTAAAAATATTTTTTGCATACAAAACGACGAGTCTTGTGGCAAAATTTGTTCTTTGACGTTTTTCAAATAAGTTGAATTCTAAAAAAAAAATACAGAATTTTCGAAAATATGAGAATCTGAAAAAAAAATTTCGGAGTAGAAAATTTTCCGAAAATCTGTCGAATTATGAGTAAAATTAGAATCAGAAAAAAAAAATTGGCCGCCAAAAATATTTCAAAACTTGTGAAAAACCAGATTTTTCTTAAATTCCAAAAAATCCCCAGACAGTTTTTTTAAAACCTGACTCTTTTTTTACAGGAAGCAAAAATCTTGATGCATCAGCTCCAAAAAAAAAAAAAAGCGATTTTTTTTTTAAATCATCCTAATACGGAAATCACTGTGATAATCGATCGACTGGCATTTTTCGATATTTTGCTCAAACGTTAAGCTTTCGATTTTTTGCAATTTCCTTTTATCGCATTTTTTGCTGTAACAAAATATTTATAAATTAGCGAGGAATTTTTTTTTTTTTTTTCAATTTTTTGGAGCATTGAGAAAAAAAATTTCGGATTCTGCTTTTCGATCGATTATCTATAGTGCGTTTTACTCGTAATACGTAAAAAATAAGTTAAAACCGAAAATATCTCCACACGATGCTTGCTTTTTTTTTTTTTTTTTTTTTAATTTTCGTCCGAGAGACGAAACTGTCCGCGATAGATGCGCGGATTTATATGCTTTTCGAAAAAAAAAAAAGGGAAAAAAAAAAAAATTGTCCGCGAGAATTCCGTTGTTATATAGGTCGCAGTCGCTGGATTTTTTTTAAAAAACGCGATCGATAAAACGAGAGCGTAAATAAGAATGACTTTTGTCATCATCCGATCAATTGCTCCGTGTTTAGTCGTAACAGAAAAAAAAAAAAAAAAATGAAAATGAAAATGAAAATTTCTTCCTTTTTCGCACGACTGCGTAACCTAATTCCCCCCGTTTTTAACTGTCTATTCAGTGCCACTATACTTTATGTTTTTATACCAAAGTTGTAGTGTCTAACTTTACGTTGAATAAATAAATACGTAAAAATAAAAAAAAAAAAAAAAACGTCTTCTTTTTATTCTACGTGTTAAAAAAAACGAGAAATGAGAATTTAATTTTATTTTTGAAAATTAAAAAAATTTTCTGATTTTTTTTTTTCAAACTAATTATTGCAAAAATTGATTTATTTTTAAATCGGGAAATACGCGAATAATTGATTTTTCGTAAAATTTATTATAATTATTCCGAAGTTGTGAAAATCGTAATTAAATCATAATAATTTATTTTTAATGACAAATGAAATAATAAAAAATTTGAGAATGTTCAAATAATTATCCTGAAGAATCCAAATTGTTAACTTCAATTTTCCACATATATTTTACCGGATATTTCCATATTCAAAAATCTGGAAAATTATTTAAAAAAAAAACTTTAAATTTTTCAAACTTTAATTGCTGTAAATTTGTGCCAAAACAATTCTAAATTAAAAAAAAAATAATTTAAAAGAAAATTAAGGTGATAACACAAAAAAAAATCACAAAAAAATATTTTCGTTTTAAAGTTGTCGAAATTGATAAATTCTTGAGTTATACAATCGCCTCAGCGATTAATGTTGACAAAAATACATATTTTTTAATTATGTTGTACAGAAAAGGAAAGAAATGGTAAGTAAACAAAAAAAAAAAAAAAAAAAAAACACAATATCTGAAATAAATGACGGATAAATGGGGTTGTTTTATCAGCATTATGTTTTATGAGTACAGCTAAAATAAGATGACGATACCAAAAAGCCGTTGATCGAAATGGGTGGAGGATAAAATATGACGGCTGCAGATATAGTCCGATATAACCACACGAAATATATATGTTTGGTGATGTTATTAAATCGCGCTTATTATTCACTCATTTTTCAAGTGGGGTCACCGATTGTGGTGGTGACGTAGACGAAGAGGTCACGTGCATGGGGGTAAGGCACCAAGGAACCCTTGCCATTGGTCGGTACAAAGATCGAACCATACACCCACCGCATTTTTATTATCATACTTCATTATTATTATTATTATTAATATTGTCGTCACACGATAATTATTTATCATATTTATCCGACTGTTTATGGGGTGAGCAAATATATATATTGAAAATTTGAATTTTCGATTTTGAAATACGAATTTTTAACAATGTTTCAATTTTTTATCTCAAAATTTGAATTTTCAATAAAATTTGAATTTTCAATAAAATTTGAATTTTCAATAAAATTTGAATTTTCAATAAAATTTGAATTTTCAATAAAATTTGAATTTTCAATAAAATTTGAATTTTCAATAAAATTTGAATTTTCAATAAAATTTGAATTTTCAATAAAATTTGAATTTTCAATAAAATTTGAATTTTCAATAAAGTTTGAATTTTCAATAAAATTTGAATTTTCAACAAAATTTCAATTTTCAACAATATTTGAATTTTCAATAAAATTTTAATTTTCAATAAAATTTGAATTTTCAACAAAATTTCAATTTTCAACAATATTTGAATTTTCAACAAAATTTGAATTTTCAATAAAATTTGAATTTTCAATAAAATTTGAATTTTCAATAAAATTTGAATTTTCAACAATATTTGAATTTTCAACAATATTTGAATTTTCAACAATATTTGAATTTTCAACAATATTTGAATTTTCAACAAAATTTCAATTTTCAACAAAATTTCAATTTTCAACAAAATTTCAATTTTCAACAAAATTTCAATTTTCAACAAAATTTCAATTTTCAACAAAATTTCAATTTTCAACAAAATTTCAATTTTCAACAAAATTTCAATTTTCAACAAAATTTCAATTTTCAACAAAATTTCAATTTTCAACAAAATTTTAATTTTCAACAATATTTTAATTTTCAACAAAATTTTAATTTTCAACAAAATTTCAATTTACAACAAAAGTTGCATTTTCTACAAAATTTCAATTTACAACAAAAGTTGCATTTTCTACAAAATTTCAATTTTCAACAAAATTTCAATTTTCAACAAAATTTCAATTTACAACAAAAGTTGCATTTTCTACAAAATTTCAATTTACAACAAAAGTTGCATTTTCTACAAAATTTCAATTTTCAACAAAATTTCAATTTTCAACAAAATTTCAATTTTCAACAAAATTTTAATTATCAACAAAATTTCAATTTTCAACAAAATTTCCATTTTCAAACTTTTCTGCTTTTGTTTTTAAACAAAAATATTCAAACAGCTGTAATAAATCAGGAAATGATTATACATTTATAAATAGATTCACTGAGTCAATAATTCCTACGTCTTACTTTTATTTATCGCAATAAGGAAAGAAAAAAAGAGAAATCTAAATCGCAATATAACGAGAGGCTGTTATCAATTGATAAAACCGTGTGTATATACGTAAACTATAATAGTTTATAGTAAAATCTGGCAAAACAATAGTTTCCATGCGCAAAAGCTTGTCGTTTACACATTCCTCTAGGATAACGTCAGTAGCATGCAAAATATGTTTTTCCAGGGGCGAGAAGCATACACTTAAAAAAATGTGTATTTTTGTGGATACAACAAAGCTGCTGATTATATCTTATTTATTAGCCTTCGACGCTTCGTCTTTGCTACCCCCAATCGAATTTTTATTTTATTTCTTTTTTTTTTTTTTTTTTTTTCCTCGATTCACTTTATCGGAAACCGCATTCGAGATTCAAGCAAAATCATTCTCAGTTTGCCTCCGTCGAGAATATTATCGAGAATTTAATTTCTTCTTTTGTATTTCGATAAGAATCCAGCATTTTTTTAACTGAGGAATTTTTTCTTTTCTTTTTCTAATTTTTACTTCGAAAGTTTAAATTTAAAAAAAATAAATAAATAAATAAAAATCAATTTATTTTTTTTTTTTGGAAAAAAAATAAAGAAATTATTTTGTAATGAATAATTTATCAAATTTATTTCTCTATCAATTTTTTTTTTTTTTTTTTTTTTTTTTGGCGTGAGATAATTTAAAGAAAATAATAATTACAGTTACGTAAGAGAGTCGATGAAGGTGATCGTAACGGCGCGACTAATGTCGTTAGGCAAATTGAAAAGTGAAGAAAAAAAAAAAATGGAAAGTCGAAAGTCGTGGCCAGCAATCAGCTGCCGAATGAGCTACGATGAATAATACGAGTGTGTTTCAGTAGTGTCAATGCGTGTTATACTTACAACACGACAGAGACAAAAATACACGTCTCCACAAATTAACGGATAATATTACCGTGTGTCACGTGTCCGTGAACTCTCTTCACTTTCGTCGAAAGTTTCAAGTCTTAGTCAAATTCCTCGACTCTAATTTACTCAGCAAATATTGTTCAGGTAATTAGTAAAGAGACAGACTATTTGGGAACTCGAAAAAAAAAAAAATTTCGTTCAATTTTGACACATTTCTTTTACAAAAAAAAGCCTTAATTAGTATATTCAACAAAATTTCAATTTTTAAGAAAATTTCAATTTTCAAGAAAATTTCAATTTTTAATAAAATTTCAATTTTTAATAAAATTTCAATTTTTAATAAAATTTCAATTTTTAATAAAATTTCAATTTTTAATAAAATTTCAATTTTTAATAAAATTTCAATTTTTAATAAAATTTCAATTTTTAATAAAATTTCAATTTTTAATAAAATTTCAATTTTTAATAAAATTTCAATTTTTAATAAAATTTCAATTTTTAATAAAATTTCAATTTTTAATAAAATTTCAATTTTTAATAAAATTTCAATTTTTAATAAAATTTCAATTTTTAATAAAATTTCAATTTTTAAGAAAATTTCAATTTTTAAGAAAATTTCAATTTTTAAGAAAATTTCAATTTTCACAAAAATTTCAATTTTCACAAAAATTTCAATTTTCGACAAAATTTCAATGGTCAACAAAATTTTAATTTTTAATTGATACAAAAAAATCTTTAATTAAGTTTTTTTTTAATTTCTCAAAATTGAAAAAAAAATGTTTTAAATAAATTCGAGTCTCACATTTAATCTGTCCGGAAAATTTTAAACCAAAGACAAGTTTATCGTCTAGCTCTCTTCGGGTGTTAAAATTGATTTTGCAATAATGAGAAAAGAGTCACATTGTATGACGTATTGTTAGCAACGTCGTGGAATACCTCAGCAGTAGCGTTTCGATGGACAACGGATGATTGTACTACATCACTTTTTTTTTTTTTTTTTTTTTTTTTCTTTCACATGTACATTAACACACACACACACACACACACACACACACACACACACACACACATACACACACACAAGATTATGGCGAAATAATTTCTGATGTGTCTGCTGACTCGTCGATGCGGTTTTCGACGTATAGGATTCGCTCGATCGGCATCGCTTAGCCAAGTATGCGACTTTGTGTATGGGGCATTTCACGTCAAATTTACAGCAACCCTCAAAAAAAAAAAAAAAAAAAAAAAAAAAAAAATCGAAAATATCAAGATTCCATTATCTCAAGGTGTTTAAAAATCGTATTTTAAATCATAGAATGAGTGTGAATTTTTTTAAATAAAAAAAAAAAATGACGTTTTCAGAACCAGCTTTTGGAGCCTCGACAAAAAATTCAAATATTGATGAAAAAATCTGAAAAAAATTCCGACACTGTTTTTCAACAAAATACAACATTATTGTAACGAATTATCAAAATCCGAGAGATTGACATTTATAGCCTGTAAATTCCACGTGAAATGCCCCATATACACATATAAGCTTAAAACAAAAGGTGTATACGTCGTTTGTGTTACGTTTTTACGGGGAAACAAAAACGAGAGCCATAACCCACTTTAAGGAAGTTTAACGAGGTAAGCTAACCGAGAGCGCCGACTGATGGACTTCACTGGAATTCGTAAGGTCATCATTAAATCGTACTGCGGATTAAACAAAAATTAAAAGAAGAACAAAAAGAAGAAGAAAAAAAAAAAAAAAAAAAAAAAAATAACGTTACGCTCTGCCTCGAAAAAAATCAGAACACGATTGTTGCTACGTGATTCTGTTTTTGCATAACAAATTTGAGTTTTGACAAAGTCGAATGAGACGAGTCAACAAATTTTGTAGCCTCTCTTCAAGGTCTCCGGATGAGACGAAAATGTCCTTGCTTATAGTATTTTAATTCGTTCCTTAGAGGAAAACAGATTGAGGAAAGAGAAACCAACAAAAGAGACAGAAACCAACAATACAATTTTTTTTCTCTCTCACTCTCTCTGTCTCTCTGTCTGTTATCGTTGAGTGTAAGTTTTGGCTAACTCACAATTTCCAGGTTTCACATTTTTCCTTAAGCTTTAAGAAAGGAAAATCGAGGATTGAGGAAAGATTCATCCAACTATGTAGGGTTTTTTTTTTTCTCTCACTTCCTAGTAGGTATCATTGACTTTTGGCTATTTTGCACTCTCAGGTTTTACCCTTCCTTAAGGTTTTATATTCAAAAAGCAGAATGGTTGACATTTTTTTTTTCATTAATTTCAGATTTTTTATTTTAAACAGAATTTTTGAAACGAAATTTCAGATTTTTTAGAATTGGAGCCAAAAATTTTTATTTAAAAAATTCAGGAAAAAAAGTTTCAGTTAAAAAGTCTAAATTTTTTTTTATGTTCAAAAAGCAGGATTTTTGACATTTTTTTTCATCAATTACAGATTTTTTATTTTCAACAGAATTTTTGAGGCGAAATTTCAAATTTTAAAAAATTGGAGCAAAAAATGTGTATTTAAAAAATTCGGGAAAAAAAAAGTTTCAGTAAAAAAAATCTGAATTTTTTTTTTATATTCAAAAACCAGGATCGTTGACATTTTTTTTCATCATTTACAGATTTTTTATTTTCAACAGAATTTTTGAGGCGAAATTTCAAATTTTAAAAAATTGGAGCAAAAAATGTGTATTTAAAAAATTCAGGAAAAAAAAAGTTGCAGTAAAAAAAATCTAAAAAAAACAAAAAATATTTATTCGAGCACATAGAATAGTATAAAAAATTATGGATCGAATTGGAGACGACCAGGGTTTAAGATTTACTGACTTGGCTGAGAAATACGTAATATTGATTATTATTATTTTTTTTTTTTTGTAATTTTCACAATATTTTATATTTCGCAAAAGTTCAATGTATAAAGTCCTGAAACCGTTGCAAAAAGTAGCAGCGATAATTTTCTCTAAAATCCACCCCAAAGTATTTCATCTCGAATCACATACACACGACAAAGTCCAAAAACTCATTTTTTGCAACTTAATCACGAAGAGCGAAAAAAAAACTGATAGATTTAGGAAGAGAGCGACGAGCCCCCCATTCAAAGTTCACATCGATTATTTTGACTGTGAAACTTCCGCAATAAAATTTAATACGCAAAAAGCGATTACTGTAATTTTAAACAACAATCCAGCAAAATTACATTTCATAAAAATTTCTGTCTAAAAGTAAAAAAAAAAAAAATTAAAAAAATATTTTAAAAATATTTTAAAAATCGACCGAAAAATTTTAAAAATATTTTAAAAATATTTAAAAAATCGACCGAAAAATTTAAAAAATATTTTAAAAATATTTAAAAATCGACCGAAAAATAAAAAAAATATTTAAAAATCGACCGAAAAATAAAAAAAAAAAATTTGTTATATATTTAAGATCCGAATAGTCGAGGAATATTTTAATTCCAAGCGATGAAATCTCTTCGCCAAGAGTTTCGTGACCCAATGAATTTGCTGGGGGTATCGCGATTTCAACATCTCTCGCTATTTAATGTTTTGCGGAAACGTTTTGCGCGTATTGCTGATAAAACGACACGTAGTTCTATAACCATATCGCATCACGAGAATTGCGCTAACGTAGGCGTTTGTTAAATATATATATATATATATATATATATATATATATATTTGCGCAAAAAAAAAAAAATAAAAGCTTTGACGATAAACTCGTTGTTTGGACCCCCTGCAATGTGTACATTATATATGTTTAACTGACGCCATGTTGCATCAGCGCCGTCCCCTTTTCCAACATCTTCAACCTCGGGGTTATCGTACAATTTTTTGTTGTTGTTCCCTCACGACTGGCTGTGGGGTCTAAAAGTGACGGAAACACTGTTGACGATTACGTGCGAGTATCGCACGCAGTACGGTAATCTCAATCGTTTATCCAACAATATTGTCCCGTCCAATGAAGAACACAAAAAAAAATTATATATTTTTATTTTGTTTACGTCTGTAAATTTTTTTATAGCGTCATCGATCATTCAAAAATAGCAGTTGGGACATTTTTACAGTTGGGGGACAGTTGGGACAATTGTGATAAATTTTTAGTCAATAACAGTTGGGACAATTGTGAGAATTCTATAGACATTACCAGTTGGGACAATTGTGACAAATATACAAGTTGGCGACAGTTGGAGCAACTGTGAAAATTTAATAGCTTCGAACTGTTGGGACAATTGTGAAAATTCTATAGATAGGAACAGTTGGTACAGTTGTGAAAATTCTATAGATATGAACAGTTGGGACAATTGTGGCAATTTCATAGTTAGGACCAGTTGGAACAACGGTGACGATTTTATAGACAGGAACAGTCGGGACAATTGGTATAATCAGATGGCGTATAATTAATTATCATTGGGATAATACGACAGCTGGCAGTTGGCGTTATTAAATTGTCGGGACAATTGGTGTGATACATTTCCGGGACAGTTGGTATGATAAATTTGTCGGGACAGTTGGTATGCTGAATTTCTGGGACAGTTGGTATGACGAATTTGTTTGAACAACTGGCGCAGTAAATTGGTGGGACAGTTGGTATAACAAATTTGATGGGACAATCGGTGCATCACATTGTTCGGACAATCAATGCGATGAAACGGTTGAAAAAATTGAAAAAAATTGTAAAAAATAAATAAAATAAAATATAAAATGAATATTTTTCTACGAGGATGTCCGCTCGGCTTAACGCGAAATGGTTCGTATAAATAATTGAGAATAGTACAGAGCTGATCGAATGGAATGGTACAAAAACGTCAAAGGTCGTGAACTAACGAGGCGGGGTGCGCTTGTCAATTCCATCGACGTTATCACGTAATTACGTTTCATGATCTGGTAACCTTTCTCTCTAACCAAGCTAATCTTTTGGCCTTGGGACACAACTGGCATCACCACAGTTGTCTCGATTAGCTTTGGTGTTCTTGCAGGAAGAGTTGTATAAAATTAAAAAAAAAAAAAAAAAAAAAAAAAAAAGGACAAGGGGCAAAAAAAAAAAAGAATTTGATGATCAACGTCATCACCGATGTGGATTCGAGTGAGAAACAATATAATTGGGAGATTTCATCTCACCAAGTAACGAATCTCAACCTCTGAACCTACGAACGATTCCACTCGAAGACACTTGACACTAAATCACATTCTTAAATAAATAAATACATACATACACGAGAAATATTAGACACATGTGTCGAGATTAAACTCACTGCCACGTCAGATAATCTGCTTTTGACTACCCCAAGCAGAGAGAGGTCATCGCGAATAGTTGATTAATCTTTGGAGTGTGTGCTCTCACAGATACAATACAATTTTTTTTTTTTTTTACACACATGTCTTTTATCACACAAAAGGAAATTTCTGTAGTTAATTATTCTTGAAACGAAAACACTTGTGGATATTTATTTGGCTGCGATTTTTCAATTGTTAAAAACATTGTAAATCCAGATGTCGAATTAACGAAGAATTTTTTCAATCGAAAAATTGCGGAAAATTTTGTCAAAATAAAATTGTAATTTCGACAATTTTTTTTTTTTGTTTCTTCTGATCATACAAAGAACATTGACTTTTTTTTTGTCCGTGACAACTGAAATAATTTTTTTTTTTAATTTGATTTCGAAAATTTGATACAAAATCATTTTTTCTTTCTGTCCAAAGTGCAGTCACCTTAACACGAGCAGGCTTGGACAAATAAAATATGATAGAATTTATCGAGCGTCTTATCGGTTCGTCGCGAGATTTCGTTTCTTCCTTGGAAAGGATATTAATCGTGAATTATATTTTCTCACGGCACGGAGTCTCGTAGGAAGAAAAAAAAAAAGAAAAAAAAAAAAAAAAGAAATAGAGTAAAGAAGAGGAATAGATTAGCTCTGCATTGAAATCTCTCGAAGTCACGCGATGATATCACGCCGTTATCGTTGCACCCTTTCACTTCGACTCCGACTGTCCGACCATATATTCCTTTCTTTTTCCGTCCGTCCAATCGTGGTGATTCATTCGCTCGGTTCACGTGTGCAGTACAATATATTCTTGCCGATATACTTTTACAATACAGCAACACGACGATAAAGATCAACCATGCTCAACGTTTTTTTTTTCTCTCCCATATTTGCAATGCTGTCGTCGTAGAAGAGGAGAAAAAAAAATGACAATGTTCGACAGGTCATTGGCAAACGAGTTCGATGACCGATTAAGACGATTATTTCTGTTAAAACTTTTGTTCCGATAATTCTGTTTGAACAATTATTCACACAAATGATTGAACAATCATTTTTATTTTCCTTAATCTTCGTATTGATTTATTAATAATTCTTCAGCTTCACTTCTGAACTACAAATTTTTCAAAGATTTCGTGCATATTATTTATCTGATCGAATTATTTTGTTTATGTCTATCAATTATTTCGTTACGTCATTGATCATTCAAAAGTGGAAGAAACGAGTCATTTTCATAGTTTGGGACAGTTGGGACAGTTGGGACAGTTGGGACACTTGGGACAGTTGGGACAGCTGTGGTAATTATATGGTTCGAAACAATTGGGACGAGTGTGAGAATTATATAGTCGTTAGGAACAGTTGGGACAATTGTGACGATTTTACAGTTGGGAACAGTTGGGACAATTGTGAAAATTCCATAGTCAGATACAGTTGGGACAATTGTCACAACTCTATATTTAGAAACAGTTGGGACGATCGTGATGATTCTGTACTTAGCAACAGTTGGGACAATTGTGACAGCTCTATATTTAGGAATAGTTGGGACAATTGGACAATTAGAAACAATTTCGGCAGTTAGATAGTTTTCTACAGTTGGGACAATTGAATTTTCAAAAAATTTTGCTAATATTTACATTTTTGTTAGCAAATAATAAATAAAAATATCGGAAAACACATTTTCACAGAAATCAAAGAAATAAATTTGAAAAAAAACTCGTTATTTATTTCGAAATACCAGAAATGATTACAATTCCAAGGCAATGAAAAATTGAAGCCTGGGTAACGTGTCAATAATGGATAAACAGAATAAGTAGCCTTATCGAGTCAACTGGTTATCTGACAAAGATAATATTCATTGATCGCTGTTTGTTCATTAAAGCACATTGATTGCTGAAATTAATACGTGTAATAAAGTTAACAGAGCGACGAAGTACCGGTTTTTCTTCGTGATTGTGAATGAAAATACACCGATCCGATATCCGATCAGCAACCTCCCCCTCACATTGGAACGGTCTCGGACACGCCAGTATAACGCAACCCAGCAATAGCAGCAGCGTCCTAGACAACGAAGCTTATCTGAAGTACGGTTTCTCGGTCAGGTCCGGCGCGCAGACGGTTCATGTTGTCATAGCTAGCTGAGAGGCGAGCAAAGCAGCAGCAGCAGCAGCAGCAGCAGCACACGAGATCACGCTAATATTAGCGTTGCAACATGGTAACCGCGCTCCGAGCTTATTCCTGGCGCAGACCAGCTGCTTGCTGGCTTGCCAGAGTCAAGGTCATGGCATTATATACTTACGGGCAAGTTGAGCTAGATATATATAATGTCATGTTGGAAACTGTCGCTTGTCCGACGCAAACTCACTCCTTGTTCGCACGACCCAAGACAATAACTCATTCAGCGTTTATATCGATAGGAAAAGTCATCGGCGACGAGTTATAAACTCTTGTAGGCGAAGCTAAATAACGGAAGATGAAAAAGTGTCGTTGATGAGCTGAACGATAACACTGGGTTTCCTTGTGTCAGGGTCAGGAACGAAGAATTGATCATTGAAGAGCAATATTTTGGGCTGCAAGGTGGTTCACTTATTGGGTTTAGAGTCAGGAATAGTCGGACAGTTGGAAAGAGTCATGGAATTTCGACGGTCAGGAATAAGACACGGAATATTGGCTGTCAGGAACAAGACAAGGAATTTTGGCTGTCAGGAACGAGACAAGGAATTTTGGCTGTCAGGAACAAGACAAAGAATTTCGACTGTCAGGAATAAGTCGAGGATTTTCAACTGTCAGGAACAAGACAATGAATTTCGACAGTCAGGAAAAAGTCAAGGAATTTGGACTGTCAGGAATAAGACAAAGAATTTCGAACGTCAGGAAAAAGTCAAGGAATTAAAACTGTGAGGAACAAGACAAGTCAGGAATAAGTCGAGGATTTTCAACTGTCAGGAACAAGGCAAAGAATTTCGACTATCAGGAATAAGTCAAGGAATTTTCACTGTCAGGAACAAGACAAAGAATTTCTACTGTCAGGAATAAGTCAAGGAATTTGGACTGTCAGGAACAAGACAAAGAATTTCGACAGTCAGGAAAAAGTCAAGGAATTAAAACTGTCAGGAACAAGAGAAGGAATTTCGACCGTCACGAAAATGTTGAGGAATTTCGACTGTCAGGAACAAGACAAAGAATTTCGACAGTCAGGAACAAGGCAACGAATTTCGAGCGTCAGAAAAAAAGTCAAGTAATTCCGACGGTCAGGAAAAAAATAGGAAATTTCGACCACCAGGAAAAAGTCAGAGAACCATCAGGGAAAAGTCAAGGAATTTCGATCGTCAGGAAAAAAAAAATGTCCAGGAATTTCGACAAACAATTGTCTTGAATGGTATCTCGATTTCGAAGTGAAATCGAGAAAATTTCAACATGAAAATAATCACAGCAGTCGAAAAATGATTTGTTATGCCTGACTGAAATTCTACTGACCGGATGTAATGACCAACACGGGCCACACGATTCGTGACGTTGACGTAAATTAACATACCTGCGGATCTGGTTCTGTAAAATCCAGCATATTATCGGCTTATCTTGTTCGTACACAGTTAACCTATTGCACGATATTTGTCGCGGTACCTGATACCTGCAAATCGATTCGATTCATCGCTGTCCGCCGTGCCTGCGTCCACCTCCTGCGGTCAGGCCCACCGCATATATATATATATATATAAATTGCAAGCGAAACGCATGCTCGAACATGTCATAACCACAGTTTCTTAGGCAAAACATAGTTCTCATCGTGCTGTCATTAACTATAGGTGGTAGGTATGCCTGGTATATACCTGTATCTATATCTATACCAACCTCGAGTGAAATGGCAAGTCTTTTGAGTCTTTTCGCTACCGTGTAATTTGTCCAGACCCACTAATTTCGGTTGTTTCGTTCACTCTCTCGGGTTAATGCACTTCTTGTGAATAGTGCAACGCTACATGTGTCCTGTCGACAGAGAATAATCAAAGTTTGCCAGATATGTGTCAGATTTAATAACTTAGCGATGAGGAATAAATCGCCCAAATTCGATTCTGATCAGTCCCGGACCAGGCCCGGATTTGGTCTCCAGTATTTCCTGATTTCATTTCTGTGTAATAGGAATGATGAGTTTTTTTCTTGTATTTCTAGTAGAAAGTCGGTAGCTTCACATCTAACGTTTGTTAGACACTTTTAGGGCCCTGTAAGGGCAGATATGGAATCAAAGAAATCCCTGACAGGGCCTGATTTGCAGGAAAAATGATGTCAGATACGCGTTACTTTAATAACTTAGCAACGATTAATAAATTAGCCAAATTCGATTCTGATCAGTTCCGGACCAGGGCCCGATTTGCCCTCAATTTCCTGACTTCCTCGCTTTTAAATGTAGTTTTTTTTCTTAAATATTCGTAAATTTGTCGTGATTTAAAAAATTAAGAAGACCAATCGATAATTCCCACAGTTAATGCACATAAACATGAATATTCGCCACACTATGATTATAAGCCATTTCCATTAAAATACCTCGAACGTATACAAGCTCTCGAGACCTGAATCTCAACATCATTAGAAGTTGCGGTTCCACTTTGTCATTATATCGTTTTATATATATATATCGCTGTGCTCCAAGATCCAAAACGAGTTTCAAGTTCTTGCTGGCCACATTCATAAGTACTCCAATATTATATTATAGGATAGATATTAAGGTTCACCACCAGTGGCAATATAAAATGATATGAGGAAGGGTGGAGAGGTGGCCCGAGGAGGGAGAGACACAGCTTTTATCGAGCAATAGACGTTGCGAGGAGATTACTTAATCGAAAGTGAGCAGCGTGCACCAACGGCCAGGCTCCGGTGAACAACTGGGTCGAGAGTGTTCGCTGACTCGCAGACGCAGAGAGACTTCTCCTCCTAGGACACGTTGTGCTTGCCTGCTTTCTTGCTTAGTTAGCCTGTTTTCATGCTATTCTCCACTTCTCGCCAGCTCTCTCGTTTCCTCTCCCTCCGTACCGCCCTTCCCCGTCATTCTATTGTTGATCCCTGGTTACCTGCTTTCTTGATTAGTTTGCTCATACCAACTGTGCTATACACTTAATTGCCACTTGAGTTCGATGTTACTCCGTTTACCTGTAACTTCCTCGACAGGCAACTACACTTCGTGACAGGAAGACTCCCGACAATGGAATCACTGCACTTTCGATCTTCATGAGGGACACACTATTTTAGACTTAATGTACCTTTTGTTATACAACGGATATTTGACTTCTGGTGACAATGGTTATTTGATAAAAGTTTGACAAAAGTTCTGAAGAAATATGGGGATGAGCATTAATGAGAAAAACAAAGTTTTGATTCGATAAATATTCAATGAAGTTTCAAGTCAATGAGGCACGAGAGTTTTAAATGATAAGGTCAAATGAAGTTTAAAAAAATTAATTTCAAATGAAGCTTCGAGTGAATGAGCAAATGAAGTTTCAAATGAATGATTAAATTAAATTTCAAATGAAGTTTCATGTGAATGATTAAATAAAATTTCAAATGAAGTTTCAATTTTATGATCAAAATAAATTTCAAATGAAGTTTCAATTTAATGATCAAAATAAATTTCAAATGAAGTTTCAATTTTATGATCAAAATAAATTTCAAATGAAGTTTCGATTTGATTATCAAAATAAATTTCAAATGAAGTTTCAATTTTATGATCAAAATAAATTTCAAATGAAGTTTCAGTTTAATGATCAAAATAAATTTCAAATGAAGTTTCAATTTTATGATAAAAATAAATTTCAAATGAAGTTTCAATTTTATGATAAAAATAAATTTCAAATGAAGTTTCAATTTTATGTTGAAAATAAATTTCAAATGAAGTTTCAATTTAATGATCAAAATAAATTTCAAATGAAGTCTCAATTTAATGATCCAAATAAATTTCAAATGAAGTTTCAATTTAATGATGAAAATAAATTTCAAATGAAGTTTCAATTGATCAAATATACTTTCAAATGAACGATTAAATAAAATTTCAAATGAAGTGTTTTCATGAAGTTGATTATATAGAATACTGACAAATTATTTTTCCACAAACGCTGAAGAGATTCGCGATATAATTCTCATTGCAGATGAGTCAGAGCACTAATATACCCTGAAAAAAAAATATATATATATATATATATATATTGTACGACAGATGATGCTCTCACTGAGGGTTTCGTAATGAAAGAGAGTATATACCACCTGGGGTACCCCGGTAATAGCTGTCACTTTAATAATGATTAAATCCGCAAAACGTTGCATCAGTGGTGGACCCCACTGGGGTTTCTCTGTTAGAGGCTTTTGAGATAAGCGCTCCTGCTGCTGCTGCTGGCAGAATCACGAGCAGTTGTGCAATTCGATTACAATTCACTGCACCCCAAACTCACGGCTCGCACGCGTTTCGCTGTATTACAGAAGAAGTCAACGAATTAATTGCTCGCTGTTTATAGAATTAGCTGTTGATTACAACCCTAATATCCAAGCTCATTTTTTATCGCGGCTGCCAGACGCGAAATATATTATTCTTTCGTGCCGGTATCTCATTTTTTTTTTTTTTAAATTATATTTACGGCCTGACAAAAGTTACGTATTCTTTTTTTTTTTTTTTTTTTCTTCATTTGCCTCGTGGGCTTCGAGGCAGTAACAGTAATCAGCAATTTAACGAAGACAATAAAGACGAAGACTTTTTAGTCCACTCGATAAGAGTGATAACACATTTTTTTTTGCTCCTTGAAATACATAATTTCGAATAATAATTATGTGCGAATACAAAAGAATAATTTAAAAACAGGATAATTAAACGCAATTAAATTCGGAAGAGGTCTTCAAAATTATCGGGAACAGTCGCTTAACCTTAAAATAAGAAACAAAGAAATATGAAGTAATATCAGTGCACGTGCTTACGTTTTTTTTTTTCATGTATGTCAATTTTTTTAAAAATATTTTTGCAAATAATTGTTGGGGTCTTGAGATATTTCGAAATATTGCCAGATTCTGAGTCTTTGATTTATTTTCATTTACGAGAGACTAAACGTATGCATTTTTTTATTAATTTTTTTTTTTTTATTGAAGTAGAAATGAAGTTTGAAATAAAATATTCAAATTTCAGATGAAGTTTTAGATTTAAAAGATTCGAATTTTAAATCAAGTTCTGAATGACAGGATCAAATGAAGTTGGCAATTTAAAAAATTGAAATTTAAAATGAATTTTTAAATGCTAAGATCAAATGAAGTTTTCAATGAAAAAAAATGGAAATTTCAAATGAAGTTTTAAATCGTAAGATCAAATGAAGTATAAATGTAAAAAATTCAAATTTCAAATGAAGTTTTAAATGACAGAACCAAAATGAAGTTTCGAATGAAAATATTTCAATTTCAAATTAAGTTTTTGCTTACAGGAGCAAATGAAGTTTCAAATGAAGTATAAAAATTTGGAAATTCAAGTGTGTGCTTGAAAAATTAATTGACAAAAAATACAAAACAATGAAAACAATAATGGCGTGACAGTATTTAAATGCACTTTCGAGATAAGATCCCGGTGATCGCGTACGAATGTCAGTGAATGAGAGTACAACCGAAGTGGCGTGCTAACAGTGGCGTCGTAATGAAAGTGAAATCGAGGGCGCCTGAAGTATATGCCGCACCCCGTCCAGACCAGTAACGCCATAAAGTAAACCGCGTGCAGTTACTCGGGACTCAACGACGGTACAAAGTCGTCCGCGAAATATACAGCATCGTCGTTTTGACCCCCTCCCCCTCTGCCTCCCCCCTCGCATGTACTTGCGAATGAAGCGTGCAGTGTCGCTTGATACTGCTACGACTAGTTCGTGTGTGAACCGTTATAGGTAGTAAGTACCCACGTGTAATTTGAGCCTGCCAACTCTTAACTTACCGCTTCATTTTGAGGGATACGTCTGTATTCACCAACTAGTGTGAATTACAGGAAGGTTTATTACTCTGACGAATGCGCGCGTGGCGTCATGTCGGCGAACGTATCGTTCGTTCATGTAAAACGCTCGTCAAATGAAGTTTCGAAATAAAATTTTCATTCAATAAATGAAGTTTCAAATTACTTCAGGATCAAATGAAGTTTCAAATTAGTTCAGGATCAAATGAAGCTTCAAATTAGTTCAGGATCAAATGAAGTTTCAAATTAATTCAGGATCAAATGAAGTTTCAAATTAGTTCAGGATCAAATGAAGCTTCAAATTAGTTCAGGATCAAATGAAGTTTCAAATTAATTCAGGATCAAATGAAGTTTCAAATTACTTCACGATCAAATGAAGTTTCAAATTACTTCAGGATCAAATGAAGCTTCAAATTAATTCAGGATCAAATGAAGCTTCAAATTAATTCAGGATCAAATGAAGCTTCAAATTAGTTCAGGATCAAATGAAGTTTCAAATTACTTCAGGATCAAATGAAGTTTCAAACTAGTTCAGGATCAAATGAAGTTTCAAAATTACTTCAGAATAAAATGTAGTTTCAAATTACTTCACGACCAAAGGAAGTTTCGAATATGATCAACAACGACTTTTTTTTTTTAAAGAGGAAGTTGCATGACAAGCGAAACCTAAGCAACGAATAACAGAGAGCAGAAACAGAACAGAGGACGAGACATGAAGGACAATGACTTGTCTTTGGCAGTCCGATCACGTGAGACTTTTATTCTTTAACATCTTCCGACCTATATTATTGTTGGAAAGGCTCCCCCCTTCGCCTCTCTCTCTCTCTCTCTCTCTCTCTCTCTCTTTCACTCTCACACGTGCACGCACGCACGTACGGTTCTTCCTGCTTTGTGCCCTCGTTCACGCTTTTTCCCGCAGTACTTCTTCGTCTTTCTCCATCTTGTCTTCGTTCTTTTACACCAGCCATTCTCTTTCACGTCGTGGGCTCTGATGTTGGTTTGCAGCCCTCTAGCTCGCAGCTTCGACAGCAGCTCGCGAGAATCGAAGGCGGCACATCGAGAGAAAGGGACACGGATGAGCGAGAGGAAATAAGTGAGAAAAATATACGTTGATACTCACTCGGAATTCAATTTCGTAGTTCTCGACATTCTTATATAATCGACATTATTTCAGTAGATTTAATTGGAAGCAAGATTTTTGTGAATTATGAAATCACTGCCAGAAATATTCCCTTTTTTTTTGTTACCTCTCTTTAAAAAAAAAGAAAAAAAAAAAAACGTTTCGTGGCATAATTATATTCACGCGCGGGTGTAATTAGTCGCTCTCGGCGACGGTTATTCAAATCCCGCTACACGAATGTGAGACGCAATCGTTTCGTGTGATCCACACGAAATATGGAGCGGATTTGCGACTAACGCGCGTATTGTCGCTCTCCGGCACTGAATAACCGATAGAAATCGGTTTTGCAATTTTCCCAACGCGTGTACTAAAGTAGACCGCGAATTGTATTCAAGTTGAAGCGGCTAATGCAACTCCGGGTATAGTGCAAATAATAAATTACCGAAAGACATCATTGTCGGCGATGCTTCTTTCTTTTTTTTTTTGCTAAAGGCCTGAAATTTCGTAATCGCAGACTCTGAAAAAAAAAAAAAAAAAAAAAAAGTGTTATAAGAAAAATAAAAAAATAAAACGTCTTCGCGCAGCCGTTAAGTGATCTCCCGTAGGTACGATTGAGAGAAGCGCGCCTCTGAATTTACGGCTTCACCATCATCACGAGAGAAACCCACTTGAATTAATTGCTGCTACTATTACTGCGAGGGTGTTAAACTGACGGCTATTCTGCGGACAGTGCACTCAGAGCACTGATTAGTATAAGGCGAAGTGTAATATAACTATACGTAATGCATACATTACACGTTAAGTGCGCTGCAATGAACTATCTCAACTAAAACGCGTACACGCAATAATTAATTCTAACAATGCGCGGATCGATTGACTTAATGCTGAGATCGCATACCGATTGCTCATCGGCTCTTCCTACGGCGTGGCTCCTTCACCCCGACGATCGATAATTATCGAAATTCCCGGTTAATGCGCAATTAACTCTCATACCCATTAACATATACCTTGCCACTTTAATATCCATTGTCTATTGACGCTTGACGCAAGTTTATACAATGAAAGTTACTCAATTTTCGCACTATGACGATTACGATTCAAGGGATATTAGACAGAAAACATAACGAAGCTGAAATAATATTTTTATTTGACTTTCAAAGTACATATGTAGAATTGAAAATGTGTAGGATTGAAAATGTAGAATTGAAAATATGTAGGATTGAAAATGTGTAAGGATTGAATATGTGTAGAATTGAATATGTGTAGAATTGAATATGTGTAGAATTGAATATGTGTAGAATTGAAATGTGTAGGATTGAAAAATGTAGGATTGAAAATGTAGGATTGAAAATATGTAGAATTGAAATGTGTAGAATTGAAAATATGTAGAATTGAAAATATCGAGGATCAGAAATATGTGTAGAATTGAAAATATGTAGGATTGAAATGTGTAGAATTGAAAATATGTAGAATTGCACGAACTGGTCAGAAATCGTTCTAAACCTTAAAAAAAAACGTGTTCCAACATATATAATAACGGCAGAATTACTGTATAGCAGGATTTATATATAAGCACTTCCTTTTATGCAGCGACGAATCCGAGGATGTTGGATTCGAAATATAGGTATTTTATTATTGGTTGTATATCTGCAAGTGTGTGTGTGTGTGTGTGTACTCGCGAGTGTTTTACATCTCGTGTTTATAGGTAAGCTACATACGTACATCAGCGGAGGTGAGCCCTCGTGGTGGGGAAGAAGTGAAAGTGAGTCGAGCATTGTTTAGGAAGCCTCTGCTGGTTCCCAGTGGCTCTCAATGGGCATTTCGCATCAGAAGAGACTTGCGAGGACAACCTCGGACTGTATTTTAATATATATATATATATATATCTCTCATCAAAGGCACTCTTCCAGTTCTCCAAGTCTTCCGCTACAAAATATTCTTTATCCGTTGATCAATCCACCAAAAAAAAATGTAATTCTTCAAAAAATCCATAGATTCATTTATTTTTGTCATTTTTCATCTCACATCATCTTTTTTTTTTTTTTTTTTTTTTTTCTGGTCAACAAATCTCGGCATCCAGGACATATATTAAACTCAATCTTACACTCACGAGCGGTCATCGCTTTCACCTGATTTGGCATTGAGAATTCCACAACTCTGACTGATATATATATATATATATATATCTATGTATATGGAAGTCAACGTCTCAAACACTCATATATATATATAATCACGACGTACACATTGATAGTGTTAAGTATAGTTGTAATCCTACTTTCTTACGTGGGTTTTCCGTCGAATGCTATAATAAGTGACACGGCCTTCACCGTCCATTGGCGTTAATTATGCAATAACCCTCTCGCCATGACATCAGAGAAAGACTACTGCGCGCGTACGAACGTAAAAGAAGAAAAAGAGCGAAAAAAATATATATATATATAGAGATAGACGAATCGGGGATTCCAGAGATTAAAAAAATTTTCCCTGAAAATTACCGTCGTCTCTCGGCAATGCAAATCCTGACTTATAAACACGTATAGCCACTAAGTTTGTAGCAACATTTTTTTTTTTTGCACGAAAAAATTATTTCTTGTAAGAAAGAAAAATTTTGTGTTGTTAAACATTATTGTTTTTATTTTTATTTTTTAATTCATCGTACTAAAAAAATGTTTTTAACAAAAATAAATTTTGAATTAAACAAAATTATTGTTTTTATAAAAAAAAAAATTTTGATTAAAAGAAATTATTGTTTTTATCAAAAAAAAATAATTTTGAATAAAAAAATTATTGTTTTTATCAAAAAAATAATTTTGAGTAAAAAAAATTATTGTTTTTATCAAAAAAATAATTTTGAGTAAAAAAAATTATTGTTTTTATCAAAAAAAAAATTTTGAATAAAAAAATTCTTGTTTTTATCAAAAAAAAATTATGAAAAAAAAAAAATTATTGTTTTTAACGAAAAAAAAATCTGTGCTCCAAAAAAATCTTGTTTTTAACGAAAAAAAAATCTGTGCACCAAAAAAATTCTAATTTTTAACAAATCGATAATTACTCACTTAAAAAAGGAAATCGGCAAAAATTAAATTTCTGCAAAGCAATAATATTATTTTTAAACATTAAAAACATTTGTTGCAAAAAAAAAATCGAAAACTATTTTTCGAACAAAAAAATTCTCAAATATAATTTTTCTAAAAATCCATCCTACAGAGTAGACTAAACAAAAAAAAATGTCTATAAATAAAAAATAAATATTTTAACATTTTTTAACACAAATAAATTTAAAAAAACCAATATTCATAAAAAAATTATCTAAATTAAAAAAAAAAAATACGAGTATTTACAGATTTTATTTATTCACAGTATTAGTACAATATTTATCTAGATTCTTCAAGTCAAGTAAAACTGTACGTGCTATCCAATCTGCTTGTTATTAATTGGCTTCTGTAACACAGTGGAGCATGTTTCGTCATATGTACACAGACAATATATAGTACAGCAGTGCTCTTTGGCACTGCGTGATATGCATACGTACCTCGTACCGCTAAGTTTCTTATTCAACAATTTTTTTTCCTTTTTTTTTTTTTTTTTTTTTAATTCAACTCGGGAAGGAGACCTCTCTGTCGCTGATATAATCTCACATGCACACTGTCGTACGCTTCGTACATACGCTTGGTAATAACGAAGCCGCGCGCGCCACAAGATCTCCTCGTACACAGAGTTATAAACCAAAAGCTGGTTTTCTGTATCTGGTTTCCAAGACTTCGAAGGAAAGTATATCCATTTCGTTCGTACGTGGATATACAGCATGCATATATTATCTCCTTTTAAGTCTTTCTCTGAATCCGTTTTTTTTTTTTTTTTTTTTTTTTTCAAGAATTTTCACATTTTCGGATTTTTTTTTTTTTTTTTTAAAGACAAAAAAAAATTAAAAACTAAAGATTGACAAATTATTTTTGTATTTTATACAATATTATTTAAAAAACAAAAATTTCATTTGTCGACAAAACATTTTTCTTAAAATACTTTTTTTTTCTTAATTTAAAAAAGAAAAAATTAAAAAAAAAAACAAATTATACTTTTCAAAGCTGGAAATAAAAAAAGTGTTTTTTAAATTTTTCAATACAAAAAAAATAATATTTTTTTTTTTAATTTTTCAACAAAAAAAAATAATATTTTTTTTTTAATTTTTCAATAAAAATTTTTTTTTTTTAATTTTTCAATAACATTTTTTTTTTTTTAATTTTTTAATAACATTTTTTTTTTTTAATTTTTCAATAAAATTTTTTTTTTTTAATTTTTCAATAAAAATTTTTTTTTTTTAATTTTTCAATAAAATTTTTTTTTTTTAATTTTTCAATAAAAATTTTTTTTTTTAATTTTTCAATAAAAATTTTTTTTTTTTAATTTTTCAATAAAATTTTTTTTTTTTTAATTTTTCAATAAGATTTTTTTTTTTAATTTTTCAATATTTTTTTTTGCTAAAACATTTTATTTAAAATACTACTTGTTTCTAATTTTCACCTTTCCAATATAGAAATGCCATTTGACATGATTTTCAAAAGCGTTTAAGCTGTCGTATTCAATTTTCATGCAGTCGCGTCTCGCAAGAAGGACACAGCAAAAAAAAAAAAAAAAAAAAAAAAAAAAAAGCCGACAAAAAGTGGCATTAATTGAAGAAGCTGAGACAGAGTAGATCGGCTAGAAAGTCAGGCGGAAGAACATCAAACCCTTTAGGCCCTTTTTTTTTTTTTTTTTTTGAGTATCCACCAGCCAGTGTTTTTTCTTGTCACACACACACACCGATACCGGTCTTCGGTTCTTCATCACATTTCATCGGTTGTAGCGCCCCGACGGACACCAAAAGGGTCAATGACCGCGACTGCGTTGCTACGGTCGAGCCATAGATAGGAATTTGGTGCAGGTGAGCAGGCAATTCAGGCCCAAAGCAGACCCCCTGGCTGCCTGTCGGCATAGGTTCTCCTCTATCATGGATAGGGGGCGTGGGGGGAGGGGGGGGGGGGCCTCTATATACATTGCTTGTTCCGCTGCTTCTGCTGCCGTGTTTCTTTCCACGGGTCAATGACCTGCAGGATCCCAACAATCCGGTGTTTCTTGTCCGCTTATTCTTATATATATATATATATATATTACTTTATTTTTTTATTTATATTCAATTAAATTTTTCATAAATTTAATCACAATACCATCAAATTTACATTTTTAAAAAATTATTTCAAACAATTTCACCGATGATTTATTTATTTATTTATATTTTGGAGAAATTGTTTGAAATCATTTTTTAAAAATGTAAATTTGATGGTATTTTGATTAAATTTATGAAAAATTTAATTGAATATAAATAAAAAAAGTGATAAAATAGTTTTTTTTTCTTTTTCGTGAATTTATTTTTGAAATTTTTACCAGTTATTTTCTCCAAATCCCCATTTAGGGCCCCTTTTAGGGCCTTATTTCTCTGAGTCCCCATGAGATCTCCTTTTCCTATATATTAATATATAAATTTTTACAATAAATATATTTTTCATAATAATAATAAGAAATATGCTTTCGGATGGATCAGAGACTGCACGAAAGTGCTAATTGATAATTCCCAGACGTGCGGTTGAATAATCGTTATGAGTGATATCGAATTGTTTTTTTTTTCTTTCCTGTTGGAAAATCCACGTATGAAGAATAAGTGTAAGGAATTAAAAGTGTTTGTTAAATGAAGTGGGAGTGTCGACGTACTTCCCAAAGTGCGCATTTAAACGCGATGCATATAATTGAAGCCTTGTAACCTGTCGTCGAGAAAACTGAACGCAGACGTTTAAGCGAAAAAAAATTAAGATATTATTCTAAATAGAATATAATATCTTCTATTAGAAGAAACAATTCAATCAATTTGGATTTATAAATTTTTATATATTTTTCAGAGGCTGTAACACCAATTAAAATTCTCAAAAACCTAATAGATCACACAAATTACCAAAAGCTTAGAATTATCGCCGCTAGGTGGATGCATCAGCAGCGCCTCCAGTGGCAGAGAGTGGCACTTTTATTTATAGTCGTCCAGCTGCCAAAAATCGTTAAAAAAAAATCAACAGATCGTTTTTTTAAAGGGTATTAAATAAATAGAAATCATAAAAAACTGAATTAATCGAAACAATGCCCTAAAACTGGCGATTATCGCCGCCAGGTGGCCGCGTCCGCAGCGCCCCCAGCGGCAAAAATCGGCACTTTGGTTTCTAACAGTCGCCACTGCCAAAAATCGTTAAAAAAAAAAAATCAGCAGATCGTTTTTTTAAAGGGTATTAAATAAATTAAAATCCTAAAAAACCTAATTAATCGAATCAATGCCCTAAAACTGGCGATTATCGCCGCCAGGTGGCCGCGTCCGCAGCGCCTCCAGCGGCGAAAATCGGCACTTTGGTGTCCAACAGTCGCCACTGCCGATTTTCGTTGAAAAAAATGTGAAAACCTCGATAGCTTTTTCGTTTTCAAGTGTCGTCACGTCAATTAAGATCGTGAAAAGGCTAATTGGTCGAATCAATGACCATCGAAGCCCGTCTAACGACCAAAGAACCAGTGAAATAAAGTAGGGCACTCGATCGAGGCAGAGTAGTCGGTTGCGCGGCTGGTCGCACAGCTGGCTGGATTACCCGCTTCTGGCATATTGGAGTCTTGCCAACTTGGCTGCACGTTAATATAAATACACGCACGCCGCGCGCTCCTCGCGCGTGCACGTATGCCCTATGTTCTATGCACCTCTCGCATTTATCTATCCATCTATCTTATTCTAGCTACATATATATATATATATATATATATATGTTGTACCGTGAAAACACTTTTTACGTGTGTTAAACTCGCGCGTGCAATTTATAGATATACATGTGATAAATTTCCTGTAAAATTGCACTATATATCATATACAGTATAATAATAATAATAATAATAATAATAAGCAGAGTTAGATCGTATGTAAATGCGGTCTAATCATAGTTGAGCAAATTGTTGAATTTTTTTTTTTCATTAATGATTTAATCATCGGCCAAGCAAAATAAAATCGAGAAAAATGATTTTCATATCTCTGTATTATTTTTTTTTCAATGAAAATTAAAAAAAAAAAAATTAAAATAAATATTTATTCGTGTGATTATCGAAAAATATTTAAGTGTGGAAAAAAAAGTCGATAAAAATCTGGAGTCTTGATGATTATCATTCCGGTCTGATATTCGATTTTCCGAGAATTCCAGGAAGGCGGAAAATACATTCGGACACGTCAGCACAAACGCGATTAGCGTCTAAGGCTCGACTCGCGATCTTCGCCGTACTGCTATGCATTATTTATGCATTTCGTTGGATAGATCAAAATCCATAAATCTTGTTCGATATTCTCTCTCTCTCGATCTTTTCAATCTTTTTTTTTTTTTTTTTTTTTTTCAAATGGTGTCGTTGCAAATCGTTGACCGGAAACGTGACACACTGTTCACAAAAGCTTTGTCCCATTAAATATATATATATATATATATATCTGTTAGTCTTTCTGTTATCTCAATGTTTGCCATTTTCAATTTTATCAGTTAACTTAAGGATGTATCGTGCATAGAATCTCAAGCAAAATTCCATAAAATAATGTTTTTGTTCAATTTACATTAATGTGTATAATAATAATAATAATGCCAATAAGTTATGAAAAATTTAGTTGCAAAAAAAAAAAAAAATTTATATGCTGAGATTTTGCGGTAAGAAGAGATTGTTTTATTAGTGGAAAATTTAGATTCAACATATCTTGGGATTTGTTCCCAAGACGCCGGAAATTGGCTCTTGAATTTCATTAAAAATACTCATATAAGTAGTAACCGGATGCACATTGATCGATTCGACTCCAGCGATCGGGGAATAACCGAATGGTCTGATTAAAATCATTATTTACGAATCTCTATACTTGAAAACAATGTTGCTGTTGATATTCCGAGACAGATTGAAATGTTATGAACTCCTATGTCAATAAACGGAACAAATATCTGTCATTTTTTTCAGCTGAAAATAACAAAATAACAAAATAACAAAATAACAAAATAACAAAATAACAAAATAACAAAATAACAAAATAACAAAATAACAAAATAACAAAATAACAAAATAACAAAATAACAAAATAACAAAATAACAAAATAACAAAATAACAAAATAACAAAATAACAAAATAACAAAATAACAAAATAACAAAATAACAAAATAACAAAATAACAAAATAACAAAATAACAAAATAACAAAATAACAAAATAACAAAATAACAAAATAACAAAATAACAAAATAACAAAATAACAAAATAACAAAATAACAAAATAACAAAATAACAAAATAACAAAATAACAAAATAACAAAATAACAAAATAACAAAATAACAAAATAACAAAATAACAAAATAACAAAATAACAAAATAACAAAATAACAAAATAACAAAAAAAATTTTAAATATAAAAATAACAAAAAAAATATTTAAAAAAAAAACAAAAAAATAACAATAATAATAACAAAAAAAAATATTTAAAAAAAAACAAAAAAAAATAACAAAAATAATAACAAAAAAAATAACAAAAAAAATAACAAAAATAATAACAAAAAAAATAACAAAAAAAAATAACAAAAATAATAACAAAAAAAATAACAAAAAAAATTTGTTTTGAAAAAAGCCTGAAAGTTGCTTTCTCCACCCACATCGGATTTTTTGTTAAGATTAGATTAGAGTCGTGACACGTGTACGTGTCTATCGGGCGAGCACCTTCGATCGATGACGGATATCGCCAGTGCAAATAAATATTGCTCTTTCCGAGAGCGACTCGTAATCTAATCTCACAAAGTGCGTAATTTTTCATCGATTTTTATTATTTTATTTTGACGAAATCTAGCCGAGTGTAAAACGAGTAGGAAAATAAAAATAAAGTGTGGATTTGAAAGTATACTTGAAACAATCAGTCATTTCATCCGTAATGAATTAATCCTCCCTCTCTTTTGTAGCTGAAGTAATACTGACATCGACGTCGTAGGTCAGTGACGTGAATTGCGAAACCACCGCCTGCCGCCGTATATTATACTACTCTTGCCGGTTGCCAGCTCGTTCAGTCTCATATTTATCGACACCTGACTTCACCGATTATCCGTTTTATGAATAATTCGTGACTGTAGTTTTTTTTTTTTTGCTCCATATTGTTCTGCCAATTGTAACAACACAATTGAGAATTTTTTTTTTTTTTAATATTAGGATCACCGATTCTCTTGTAAAAGTGTGCAGAATGTAAAAAGCGATAAATAATGGCTGCTCAAACATTTTTTACATTTTTTTTTTTTTTATTTTTATCTCAGCAATTCAAAACGAACTCTCACTCTTCAAGTTCTAACAAAAATGATAAATCTCACTTCCACAAAAATACAAAAAAAATACGTCTTTTTTTTTTTTTAAGTAAATTTATTAAAAACTCCAAGCAAAGATCGATCGTACTAATTAATCCATTGGTCGGACACGATCTCGGTCAGTAACTCCGTTCTCCGGGTTCTCCGATTTGTCCCGTTGCTGATTCACTGGAGGCGAAACGTTGTATTATACCTACAACACGTAATGCACGCTATATACACACTCTCTGTACGAAGCACTGATGTTATTAAACGTGTGTGCGAGTATTGCTTGGCGTGGGTCGCTCAGTTTCTCTTGATTTTCTCACATTGCTCGATGCCGAGAGCAAGGTCATGGTCTCGACGTCGCGAAACAGCTGTGCGTATGACAGAGAGAGTCTGACCGATTCCGAAGAGAGCCCAGCGATCCGCACCGGCTGACTCCTGGTTGCTTCGTTTCAACGCTACAAGCACACTGACACATGTGCACTGGTTTAGTGTATATAGGCGACGGTGAAATATCATTCGTCGCCTCAGGCTCAATGAGGCTTTTACGTTTTTCATCTTGTCCTCTCGTGTTGTTCCTCCAAATGCGAAACTGAGTGACGAGAGAGTGTTCACAAACGTATTACATTTAGTGTATCCTCGCGAACGTCGTAAATATACGCATAGACGAGCGTTGGAGAGACGTGATTTTTCATTCCTACACTTGCTTATAGACTATTCTCGATCCACTGAGTGAGTGCCAGATGTCCTCCTGACAGGTCTAAACTTTGAAACAAATTTTTAAAAGCAAGAAAAATAGAACTTTTGATTTTTTTAGGATTTTGTGATTTTTTAGGATTTTCTGATTTTTTTTTAGGATTTTGTGATTTTTTTTAGGATTTTGTGATTTTTTTTTAGGATTTTGTGATTTTTTTTAGGATTTTGAGATTTTTTTAGGATTTTGTGATTTTTTTTAGGATTTTGTGATTTTTTTTAGGATTTTGTGATTTTTTAAAAGATTTTGTGATTTTTTTAGGATTTCTTGATTTTTTTTAGGATTTTGTGATTTTTTTAGGTTTTTGTGATGTTTGTAGGATTTTGTGATTTTTGTGATTTTTTAAAAGAATTTTGTGATTTTTTACAAGATTTTATGATTTTTGTGATGTTTGTAGGATTTTGTGATTTTTGTTGGATTTTGTGATATTGTGATTTTGTGATCAAATTATGGTTGCTGGGAATTTGAGTGTAGAATCGAGCTTATCTTCATGGATTCCCGTGCTGAATAATTAGGTTTCTCAGTGCTTAATAATTAGGTTCCCTCTTAAAGCGATATATAAGCATGCCTCATTAAATCGGTATCGATAGCTACAAATTGTACCGAGAGTACGTGAAAAGAGCAATAAGAGAGACAGAGAGAGAGAGAGATTCTAGTACAGAGACTAGCACACATCCAGCTCGAGATAGCTCACAGCAGGTGTACACAAGCGTGTAATAGTAGGTGAGTAGGTGAATCGGGCAGTATACTACGTCATTGCGCAACGAAAGTATAGTGGATAAATGTACTTGTTCCGAGAGAGTTACGCTCTTACGATGAGAGTTACATTCGCCGCGCGCGCGCGTTCCCCGTCTTCGGTTACGCGTTCTGCATTACGTTGCATAGTCACGTGACACGGCACACCGTCAGTGGATACTACTTGCTATTACACGCTCTTATGGCTTGTAGTTTACGCAGAGAGAAACGATTTAGTTTGCGCTAATTGAATTTCATTTTAGACAACTGAATCCCATTTCAACCAATTGAATTTTTTTTTCCAACCAATTGAATTTTTTTTCAACCAATTGAATTTTTTTTCAACCAATTGATTTTTTTTTTCAACCAATTGAATTTTTTTTTCAACCAATTGAATTTTTTTTTCAACCAATTGAATTTTTTCTCAAACAATTGAATTTTTTTTTCAACCAATTGATTTTTTTTTCAACCAATTGAATTTTTTTTCAACCAATTGAATTTTTTTTCAACCAATTAATTTTTTTTTCAACCAGTTGAATTTTTTTTTCAACCAATTGAATTTTTTCTCAAACAATTGAATTTTTTTTCAACCAATTGATTTTTTTTTCAACCAATTGAATTTTTTTTCAACCAATTGAATTTTTTTTCAACCAATTGAATTTTTTTTCAACCAATTGAATTTTTTTTTCAACCAATTGAATTTTTTTTTCAACCAATTGAATTTTTTCTCAAACAATTGAATTTTTTTTTCAACCAATTGATTTTTTTTTCAACCAATTGAATTTTTTTTCAACCAATTGATTTTTTTTTCAACCAATTGAATTTTTTTTCAACCAATTGAATTTTTTTTCAACCAATTGAATTTTTTTTTAACCAATTAATTTTTTTTTCAACCAGTTGAATTTTTTTTCCAACCAATTGATTTTTTTTTCAACCAATTAATTTTTTTTTTCAACCAATTGAATTTTTTTTCAACCAATTGAATTTTTTTTCAACCAATTGAATTTTTTTCAACCAATTGAATTTTTTTTTCAACCAATTGAATTTTTTTTCAACCAATTGAATTTTCTTTCAACCAACTGAATTTTCTTTCAACCAACTGAATTTTCTTTCAACCAACTGAACTTTTGCTTCAACCAACTGAACTTTTGCTTCAACCAACTGAATTTTTGTTTCAACCAACTGAACTTTTGCTTCAACCAACTGAATTTTTGTTTCAGCCAACTTCGCGTGTTGCACGTGTGCCGTGTCCATATCATCCAGTTAAATCTACACTCGGTTAGGCAAATTAAATTTACTTTCAACATTGCTCCAGGCTGCATCGCCCAGTCGCATCATGATTCGCGATAGACACTCGAACTCCACCTTGTGCACTTTTATAGCAACATGCACGCACTCCCTTGCCACTCACCGCAATGCAAGTTAATGTACAGACAAGAAGACGAGGAACAATTGTACGCGGGCGTGACTCGTTATGCACTACAGGTATTTAAATAAAAATAATTCTTCTTTCTGCGTCTGATAAAAGCTGCGAAATCCATATATATATATATATATATACATATATATATATATACATATGAATTAAGTGGGAGAGCTTACAGTATTAACAGCTACAGATTGCAGATTGCATCGCGCTATTGTAAGTGCGGTGACCGGGCAGGATGTGAAAATGGAAAATAAGCGTAGGAAAACGAGGCGCGGTGAAATTTTTTTTTCTTTTTTTTCTTTTTTTTTTTTAGCTCGAGAAGACGAATAAGAAAGAGGAAGAGAAGAAAGGGAATAAAAAAAATGTCAAGTGTGCTCGCCACATGAACGATCGTGGGCCAACATACGAGTGCGTGACTCGTCGTCTCCACGTGAAACGTAGGCGGTCACTCAAGTCTTTTCTTCTCTGATTGCTTCTCTAACACGTCACACGTTCAATTGTGTTTTACGGAGGCGATCGCAGACGCTCTCCACTCATATATTTATACGAACGACGGTATTCGCTATATGTGACAGCACCTCTCTCTCTCTGACCTCAAAACGTATGTAATAATGAAATTAGAAAAATTTGAAAAAAAAAAAAAATATATTTTTGATAAATTATTATATAATTTAGTATCGCATTTCGAAGCAACAAATTATTTAGTGATTTATCGGAAAATTTCAAAATTCAATTTTTTTTTTCGTCCCAATATTATTATGAATTTTTTTTTTTTTTATTTCACAATTTTTTCGAAATTTTGTAATTCGATTATTATAATTATTTTTAATTTATGAGTTTGATTGAAATTTGCATGGAAAATAAATTAAGAACGTCTGTATTTAATCCTTTTTTTTTTTTTTTTTTTTTTTTTAATGTCTTAATAAAACCGATATTTAATTAATAATTATTTGATAAAATTACCTGATTGTAATCAGGACGAACGCACATAAATATACATAATCAGCTTGTAATTTACCGTTTCTTAAAACGTGACAGAGAGAGAGAGAGCCATCAGCTGGGAATGCATCGACCGAGTCTGAAGGAAGATCCGGAGAGGCAAGAAACGGTAAGAAAATGAATGGGCGAAAGAAGGGCACGAAGAAATATGAGAAGGAGCTTTAAAGAGAGTAAGAGGTAACGGGACTTTCGTGGCAATAACCACTATGCCACATGAGTCATATATCTATGTAGCTGAGGTGGCCAGAAACCGCTGAGATTCATTTGGACCGGTAAGCAGTGGAAGCTAATATGTGGGCGGATAGTCGGCTATGAAAAAAGAAGAATATATAATATTATATTTTTTTAAATATTGAAAAAAAAATAATTCAACTTTTTGAAAATTCACTCATTTTTCAGATTGAAAATTGAGTGATATGGGAAAAATTGACCTGAAAAAGTGTTGCAGACTAAAAATTGAGGGAAATAATAAAAATTGTCCTGAAAAAATGTTGCAGATTGAAAATTGAGGGGAATAACAAAAATTGTCCTGAAAAAGTGTTGCAGACTAAAAATTGAGGGAAATAACAAAAATTGTCCTGAAAAAGTGTTGCAGACTAAAAATTGAGGGAAATAACAAAAATTGTCCTGAAAAAGTGTTGCAGACTGAAAATTGAGGGAAATAACAAAAATTGTCCTAAAAAAGTGTTGCAGACTGAAAATTGAGGGAAATAACAAAAATTGTCCTGAAAAAGTGTTGCAGACGAAAAATTGAGGGAAATAAGAAAAATTGTCCTGAAAAAGTGTTGCAGACTAAAAATTGAGGGAAATAACAAAAATTGTCCTAAAAAAGTGTTGCAGACTGAAAATTGAGGGAAATAACAAAAATTGTCCTGAAAAAGTGTTGCAGACGAAAAATTGAGGGAAATAACCAAAATTGTCCTGAAAAAGTGTTGTAAACAAAAAATTGAGGGAAATAACCAAAATTGTCCTGAAAAAGTGTTGTAAACAAAAAATTGAGGGAAATAACAAAAATTGTCCTATAAAAGTGTTGCAGACTAAAAAATGAGTGAAAAAGTGTTGCAGACTGAAAATTGAGTGAACTGACAAAAATAGTCCTAAAAAAAAAAAATGAGTAATCCGAAGTAAACTGTCCTAAAAAAAAAAAAAAAAAAAAAAAAATGTTTACACGTCCTCAAAAATTGAGTGAACTCCTTCAAGCTGTCCTCAAAAACCGTAAAATTTGCTGTTCCAAACTGAGAAAAATGACAAAAAGTATCAAAAACTCCTCAAAAAAAAAAAGCAAGTTTTCACTCAATACACTCTTTACATTTTAAATCTATATTTATTCGTTCACCTCAATACAGAACAAAGCCAATTCGAATAGCTGTACTTCGCCGAGTGAACCACATTTTAATATCTATATTTATCTACCGTTTACCGCGCGCTATTATACCGAAACACACGATGATTATTGTGTACCTCAGAGTGATTGCGGCTGCGTGTGTGTCATATTGCACATTACATTATACCTACACGTTACGCGGCTAATTACCGGTAGTGGCGCTGATGTTGCGCTCCGGTAGGAAACGGAAGCGTACGCACCAGTGTTGCCTCTTAATGCACTCGCACGCGTGCTCGATCTTCTCGTTGCCACAGTTGAAGAGAACAAGCGGACCGCCCGAGTACGCTCATCCACGTACTCGTTACCTGCATTTCTATGTACGTTATTTTCATGTATTACCGGTACATAGATATATATCTATATATAGATATATATATATAGATATATAGATAGATATTACAGGTTTAAACACATATATATATATAGTAGAGGCAGGAGAGTAGCTGCCGGCCTTGATCCTTGGCGCTGCAGTCGCCTACATGCTATCCGCACATGTGTGCTATATATATATATATATATATACCAACGAGTGTGTATCCACGCATGTACATACGGACGGAGCCACACACTCGACTCGTTGCTTTACTCACCGAGAGCGGCCTCTCGTACTTTCACTAATGTGTACATATCTACCATTCGATACCCTGGCATGCCCTCACTGTTATGTATATGTATATATATATGTATATGTATGTATGTATGTATGCTATAAGGCAGTTTTGGAGAATTTTTTTTTGTGGATTTATATGTCTTCTTATTTTTTAAAAAGCAATTTTGGGGACGAAAAAGTAGAACCTAGGATTGGTTATATTTTTTATATTTGTTAAATAATAATAATAATAATACAAAAATTAAAAAATTAAAATTAAAAGATTAAAATTAAAAGATTAAAATTAAAAAATTAAAATTAAAAAATTAAAATTTAAAATTTAAAAATTAAAAATTAAAATTTGAAAATTAAAATTTAAAAATTAATTCTGCATACTTAGAGTACTTACCACAAGCATGCAGAATATAATTCTTTATTAGAAAGTTTTTAATTTTTTTTTTTTTTTCCAATGTTACATAACACTGAATAATGACTCCTCACATTAAGATGTAATAGACGTATGTAGGTATAGTGAGAGGATTTATAATGGATGAAGAATATACGATTTCAAAGATTCGCAGGATTTGTTCTTCGTCAATAACTATATATGGGACATTCCATGTAATTTGAACAAACTCCTTTAAAAAAACCATCTCTGTTTTTTAAACTTTTATCGCATCATAATTTACACTCAAAAGGAATATTCAATACTTTTTACAAACATTTTTATATTTTATTTTAAATACATAGCAATTAAAATTGCATTCTTTTTTTCGTAAATACCGACAATAATAATAAAATATTTTAGTGATAAATATAAAATGAAGTCTCACAAAACTCCAAAACAATATTTACGAAATAAAACAAAAATGTAAAAAAAAAAAAATAATTCCTCGATTTGAAATGAAATGCCCCATATATGCTGCGCACACCGCGTGCATCATTTTCTTCATTGCATCTTAGCTACTGATTGTCGATAATAAATACTTTAATCATTCTTTAGCATCTTCTTTCTTTCACTCTAACGAGCCAAGTAAACTGCGCATAGTATAAATATTTGCTTAAAAAAAATAAAAAAAAGGTTCGTACGCATCGATAGAACGTCTGAAAGGATGCAATAAGTCTTGGCTGTCTCTCTATACACGCATACACGCCGCGGTATTATGCATTATTTTCTATTATATACATGGAGTGGTTGCTTTAGAGCTTCAGTACGAAGCGCTCGGAAGTTGAGAACCACCTTTCCATTTGTAGGTTACACGCGCAGCCGAGCCGAGTTTCACTTTTTCGACGTTCGACGCGGCATACGCTGTGCGCGAGAGCGAGTATCGGGGCATGGAACGAACGAGAGTGTAATATGGGATGCAGAGAGGTACAAATCCACACAGCAGTCGTCAAGTCACCGTTTGGCTAGGCTAACGAAGTCCATCTAGGCTTTGCTCTCGGCCAACGAGGAGCTTTCGAGCCTGGCCAACCGCCGGGCCAATCAGAGACTCTCGATTCGAACCATCCCGCTTATTTCAGGTATGGGCCTCAAACTATTAAAAAAAAAGGTCCTCGACACCCACGAACATGTAAATTTAACGTTATTTACCACATTTTTATAACACAACAAGTTATTATTCTTATTTGTTATTAATAATTAGTAATATTATCTATAGGCATCTATTATTATTTTAAATATAATGAAAATTATTTTTTTGCTTTGTAAAAATTATTTTGTCAGATATGTTTGTTATTTTATATAAAAAAAAAATTGTTATATATTTTTTAAAAAATTTGTCAGCCAATTCTGCTGAATATTTGTAGAAAAATTGTATTCTTTGTAAAAATTGCAGATTTTGCTAAAAAAAAACAAACTTTCGTGCAGAGTTCAGCTGGCGCTAGAACTTAGCTGCTGCTGCTGCTACTACTTCGAGTTTATCTATGAATAACGTGGTAAAACGCTATGCTACACTGGCTCCGTGAAAAGAGTGGAAGAAAGACAGCCCGAGTGTCGTGTCGAGAGGAGAAAAAAATCTATCTGAGTAAAAGTCGTAAATCAGTCGCAGGCTGTGACCAGGCTAGCTATGGTTCCCTTGCTTTACTGTACTTATGTATGTAGTGTAACGCTACAGTTGAGCGCTACTCGACTCTTTACACGCGTTTGCTATACACAGTCACAAAGCACGTGGCAAACCAGCAGCCACATTCACAGTTGTTAATTATTTTTTTTGTAATACTTTTTCAAGCATTCAATTATTCACAGATCATAAAAGTGTTTTAAAAAATGTAGAATTTCTTTTTTTCAATTTTCAAAAAAATGTTCAAATTTAAAAAAAAAAATCAATTTTCAAAAAATGTTCGATTTTCAAAAAAATGTTCAATTTTCAAAAAATGTTAAAGTTTTAACAAATTAACAATTTTCAAAAAAATGTTCAATTTTCAAAAAATTTTAAAGTTTTAACAAATTTACAAATTTAAAAAAAATGTTAAATTTTCAACAATTTTACAATTTTCAAAAAAATATTCAATTTTGGTAAACATGAGAAGCCTGTTTAACGCTAAATAATTATAAAATCACGGACTCAAGTAATTACAATAATTTAAACCATATTTACCAAACAAAATCGACGCAGGCGTGATTGGGACATAAATTCGACCAGTAGTCACAGTTACGCATGGTCAGACACACAAGATAATTAATTTTCCTCATTTATTTTAATTGAAAAATTTATTTACTTTATTTATCGATTTCCAAATATGATTTCTTGACATTTTGACACATTTTGAAAAAAATCTACTCTAATATTTCAAGAACTTGCTTTTCAACAATTTCTGCAAAACAAATAACAAAAATATACTGAACTTAAAAAATAACTTTTATTTTTTCGTTACATCCTTATTTTATTCCTTTTTATTGAAAAAATTTGACAATTGTGTGTGAAGAATTAAAAAAAAAAAAATGATTTCCAGTTTGTTTTTCCATGTTAAAAAATATTCAATAGAATATTTTTAAAAACATAATAAAATTATAAAAAAAAAAAAAAAAAAAAAAAGTCTCGTTCTACACCGAATGGGAAGAGGCGTTTATGGAAGTGCACGTAGCGAAACGTCCAAACGCCTTGTGATATTATGTTCGGTGAAACTCGCTAGCGTAGCCGAGAGAGGCTTTGGTACGAGGCTGGAATACACGAGAAGCCACACGACTTTCGTTTTTTGAAAGAGGCCCGGGGGTGCAACTTATGAACGATCTTACAATCGTTTATTCTCACAGAGAGCCCGCCCGAGGTGTATATATTATAAATAGAATACATTAGACCGGACAATAGCCACAAGAATTATTAGTAAAAAAAAAAAAAAAAAAAAAAAAAAACATTTTTTGTGAAATAACTAAAATAATAAACAATAATATTTACTGAATAATAATTAATTATTAAAAATAATACAAAATAAAAAAAATTATTATCACTGTTATTATTCTTTTTAATCAATATTAATTGTTTAAATAATTTTTGTTATTTCTTTTTCTCAACATTTTAAATAAATTATTTATGTGAAATAAAAAAAAATTATTATCATTATTTTTAATTACTATTCCTTTTTTTTTAATAAAGAGAACATTTATAGTAATAAAAATAAAAAATAAATAAATAGAAAAAAAAACCGTGACAATAAAAAAAAAAAAAAGACTTTTGCTTCCTTTGATGTGCCACCATAGAAGACAATTACTATAAGAGCGTTTGTAGTATAGAGAACGCCATGAATCAGCGACTCTTCCTTCTCGCGGTTGGCCGATCAAAGTCCGCCGTAACCACTTGCCCGAGAGTGGCTGTTGCTGGTTGAACCGCGCTGAAAGTGAATCTGCGCTCGCGATCCGTTACGCACAGACATTCTATATACCATCGTTATTATATAGCATTGCGTGTCAGTGTGACGGCCCGACGACGCACATATCTCCGAGACCCACTGGCACAGATAATATAGTTATAACTATCCAATCGATTCGCGATGCAACCAACGGGGCAAGGTGATATATATATATATCGCGACCAGGTTTAATCAAGCTAATATAACATAAACGATTAAAAGGTATAATTCTTCGACAATATCAAATTCCATCAATACACTATTTTAATTTTAGAATGCAAAAATTTTTTTAAAATTTATAATAATTTTTAGAATAAAATAATTTAGTCAATATTTTAATTTTAATAATTTAATTTTTGTGATTCATTGGACAATTACACGGACACTCACAGGCGCTCACAGGCGCTCACAGACACTCACAGACATTCACACAGACACTCACAAGGCGCTCACAGACACTCACAGCCACTCACAGGCGCTCACAGACACTCACAGACACTCACAGACACTCACAGACGCTCACAGGCGCTCACAGGCGCTCACAGACACTCACAGACACTCACAGGCGCTCACAGACACTCACAGACACTCACAGACGCTCACAGACACTCACAGGCGCTCACAGGCGCTCACAGACGCTCACAGACACTCACAGACACTCACAGGCGCTCACAGGCACTCACAGACACTCACAGGCGCTCACAGACGCTCACAGACACTCACAGGCGCTCACAGACGCTTACAGGCGCTCACAGACGCTTACAGACACTCACAGACACTCACAGGCGCTCACAGGCACTCACAGGCGCTCACAGGCGCTCACAGGCGCTCACAGACGCTCACAGACACTCAAAAAAAAAAAAAAAAATGCTTTAGCATTTTGTACTTGGAGGCACAACGTAAACTTTTGAAACAATACAATGTACTTTGGTAAAAAATGAAGACTGTGCATTGAGAAAAGGTTGAGAAAAAGCCTGAGGCAAAATTGTGCGTGCCACCATCGAAGATCTTACAGGAGTCCTAATTCTTTCCAAGAAAGCGACAGTGATTTTAAACACGCCCATTGATTTTATAATAACGATATACCGAACACACGCGCACACATACACGCATTGAAATAAAATCCACGAGCACGATGATTATTCTTATCGTGCCAGCATCTTTCTGGCATTTGTTTTCTTATCAAAAACCACCGGAGAACCACAGGCAATATGTTTGAATCTTGGCATATATGCTCTTGGGTCATTCGGAGTCCTGGGAAACTCGTAAACTCATCTCCTCAAGCATAGAAAATTAGCAGGTCTGCGTATTACAATTTTTACAAGCCAAAGCCCAAAATTCAACATTCACAACAATTTATCAATAATTTATATCAAAATTTATTGACACAATTTTTTTTTAATCAAAAAAAAAAAATATCAAACATAGTATTCTTAAAAAAAAAAAAAAGAAAAGTATTGAAAGGGACATTGAAAAATGAAAACCAAAAAAACAGACAAAAAAAATTTAACACATTTATTTCGAACCAAAAAAGAAAAAAGAAAAAAGAGTCTGAAATAATTGGTCGACATTCCTGACGTTGTAAAATACTTCCTAAGAGTGACCGCAGTGGTCGAAAAATTCGTGTGTCCGCTTTGCCGTGGAATGCCTCTCCCGTATATACATCAGAACCGAATCCGCGTGCGCCGTTTACCGCCGTTAATCCAAAGAGCAGCGACGACGAAACGAAGGCCGCGTTTTTCGGAAAGCCACAAAATTGCTCGCTCCCGTGAAATTCGTGCCCGTGCGTACCCGCACGTTTGGTGGTCACTAATCGAGAGAGAAAGTTGTCCGTGCCTCTCGGTTTATGCCTCGTGTGTGTTGCCTCTGCTCACGCCGCGTGGCCTAACGCTCTATACGCTATATGGCTATGCGATACATACCTTTACTACTCGTACACGCTCGTTCGCCGAAAGAGAACTCTTCCAAGCATTAACGAATAATATAAACCCGAGGTCGTCATTGAATATACGCGCTCGCGCCCGCGATTTTCCCTTTCGGATTCGAGAAACGTGACCAACTGTAGTTTTTCGACGCGTTCTAACGTTCCTTCGAATAAATTCACAATAAACTACTCTACCTGTGTAGAGTTCTTTATGAACCATTCTACATGTGTACATTTTTTTTTTGTGGAATCTACTCTAGCTCTGTAGATTCTTTGTGAAATTAACTCTACCTGTGTAGATTTTTTTTTGTGGAATCTACTCTAGCTCGGTAGATTTTTTGTGAAATTAACTCTACCTGTGTAGATTTTTTTTATAGAATCTACTCTAGCTGTGTAGATTTTTTTTGTGGAGTCTACTCTACCTGTGTAGATTTTTTTGTGGAATCTACTCTACCTGTGTAGATTTTTTTGTGGAGTCTACTCTACCTGTGTAGATTTTTTTGTGGAGTCTACTCTACCTGTGTAGATTTTTTTGCGGAATCTACTCTACCTGTGTAGATTTTTTTGTGGAATCTACTCTACCTGTGTAGATTTTTTTTGTGGAATCTACTCTACCTGTGTAGATTTTTTTGTGGAGTCTACTCTACGTGTGTAGATTTTTTTGTGGAATCTACTCTACTGTGTAGATTTTTTTGTGGAATCTACTCTACCTGTGTAGATTTTTTTGTGGGATCTACTCTACCTGTGTAGATTTTTTTGTGGAATCTACTCTAACTGTTTCCCTTTCGGATTCGAGAAACTATATATATATATACATGTATATAGAATGATATATCTAATTAACTCGCCGATAAATCATTGCGAGTGTATGGACAAAAAATTAAAATATCACGAATACGAAGTTTGCTATTTATTGTCTATTGATGAACGGTGCGAACAGCATGTTATTTACGATTCCGTAACAATTGTTCATCCATTCAATTTGCGCTGATCTCTGTAACCTCCAAGACATCTACCAACGGAACGATAATTTTACCTAACACCTCTAAAACAAATAACAACAGAGACTCGCAGACATAAGATGAAAAGATATATTTAATTGTGGGTGATATATGTATATCATTTATGTACTATGTGCTTTACATGTATATTACGAAACACACAGCAAAACATATAATATCGCTCTCATATATGCCTTAAATTATTTGATTGAATCGTGAAAAAATTAATATTAAGAAAGGCAGTAATGAAAATGTTAAAAAAAAAAAAAAAAAAAAAAATGACACGTGATCCTGTCTAGATTTCCGTAAAGACAAAACTAATGTACTGGATGATGTATGTGATGTTCGTTATATGTTATGTACATAAATCGTAAACGAGGTCGTTGGTACAACGATAATGAAGGAAGTCAACGGAGAGACATTGTTCGTCTTGTGGGTCGGGTTAGTCGTTCGTGAACTCAAGAATTAATATATCACAGCGAGGCGTAACCGGCCAATCGGTGACCGGGGAACAGCTGTCACACGAAATTTCAATATAAATGTTTCAAAAAAAAACTTCGATATCCATTCGCGTTGAGTGACAGGACATGTAGAGTCGCCACATGTTTCATTATAATACCACCGGAAAAATTCTATGCGTAAAATTCTATGACTCAGCACAAAAAAAAGCTCTCCGGCATAATCAACTCAATACAGAAAAGCTCAACGTAGAGTCGACTCTACACCACAGAGGTAGAGTTAACTCTACACTTACAGAGGTAGAGTCAACTCTACACTTACTGAGGTAGAGTTAACTCTACACTTACAGAGGTAGAGTCAACTCTACACTTACTGAGGTAGAGTCGACTCTACACTTACTGAGGTAGAGTCGACTCTACACTTATTGAGGTAGAGTCGACTCTACACTTACTGAGGTAGAGTCAACTATACACTTACTGAGGTAGAGTCGACTATACACTTACTGAGGTAGAGTCGACTCTACACTTACTGAGGTAGAGTCGACTCTACACTTACTGAGGTAGAGTCAACTATACACTTACTGAGGTAGAGTCAACATTAACCGCAGGAGAACATCAACAAAGAAAGAACCGAAGAGATATATGAAAAAAAAAAAAAAAAAAACAGGAGTAACGGCGTTTATTTTAGGATTGATATGATCTCTCGGGCGAGAGGAAGCACGTGGCGCGGTAGACTTTGGATATATACGTATACGAGCTTATGTGTGTAAAAGAGAGGCACTCGATGCCTGTGCGCATCGATCGCCGCGCAAACCGGTTACCTGCAAATATATATATATCTATATACATATATATATATATACATACATTATTTTTTTTCTTATTTTTTGTAACTCGCGCGGCTTAAACCGCGGGTCTCGACGTGCACGGTTGACGTCGCCGAAAGAGCGAGAGTGAGCGCTCGCCACGATGATAAGAGAGAGACGCCGAGCGACGGGGGCGAGATCGTTTCGCTCTCGCGTCTCGTCGGAGAGCCCGCATCCGTCCGTGCGATGCGGTTAGTAGGTTAGCCACTTTTCCTTTTGCTCGGCGATGTTATCCAACTCGTGCGCTGGCGCGCGAGAGCGCTCGCGCTCGCGCTCACGCTCACGCTTGCGCGCACCCACACGGCGTAACAGACTAAAGAGCGAATGCGGCGAATGTGCGCGCGCGATCTTGCCACCGCAACCAACCCGTTCGGTAGCGACGCGACGAACAGACGGAGAGCGCTCACAAGCAAGCAACGAGAGAGTTGACACTCCTCTCGCCCTCTCTGTCGACTGCTTCGTCGCAGACTCTTGGTTTATACGTGCGAAAAGGAACGCGTGCGCGCACACCACTCACGCCCGTTAAACACGCCGATGAGAGGAGAAAATAAACCACGAAAGGCGTAATAACGGAATGAGCCTGACCCTGGCAATCGGTCTACCGGACGGCCAACCATGTTATGTAGTGCAATGTAGCGCGAGCGCGCGCGAGCGAGCGCGCGCTCACGCACACTTTAATGCGCGAACTCAAAGCGATGTTTGTCATTTTTTTGTGACTGAGCATTTTTTCGATTACGGGTTAATGAGAATTTCGTGGCCCTTTTTTTTTTTTTTTTTTTTTCTGTCATGATAAGCGAAAAGTAACTAATGAACTTTCAGGGCATCAACCTCAATTTAGGCCTTATCAATCCACTCGGGGATTCCCCTATAAAAAAAAAAGTTTATCGCTTACCCATATGCTCCCTGTACAACGTTTAGCATACGCGATTCTTTTTTTTTTTTTTTTTTTTTTTTTTGAATCGTGACTCGTTGACTTGTTGACGAGCGAAAAGTATTCCGCGTCCTTGCGTGAGGTGGCAATACGAGCGCAGAAAAAAAAAAAGAGAGAAGACGCGATCCAAAGAAATCGATCTTCCCTTGTTCGGTTTATATGAGCCAAAAGGTTGTAACGAAAAAAAAAAAAAAAGAAATATGGTTATATGTATTCTGAGCGCATATGCTGATATGCTCAGACGTAAACAAGCGCTCGGATCTGGCCATGACTTACTGACGGAATGTCACTGACTGTGCGTATGAAAATCGTGAAGGTACCTCGGCATTTAACACAACATAGATCGAACGGAAAATTTAATTTTCGACCGGAAATACAATTCAAGTAATTTTCAATGAGGTATTCAGGAATAAGTACCTTTCATAAATCAATGATAAGTGAATTAATCTGATGGTTGATGATCGTAAAAAAAAAAAAAGCACTTTTCCGTGTTATAAATTAAGAATAATGAGATCTGGTAGCAGAAACAGGATGAGGTTGTAACGCTTACCGATTACAGATTGCAGATAGCGAATAGTAGAGAATTCAGTTTGAACGCAATTCAATTTTACAGCCAAAGTTCGGATACTGTTAAAATCATTGAAACGTAAAAACGCGTAGGCAGATTCGATCGATTAGGTGCTCAAACGACATGCCGATCTGTCGGTTAATGCTATTAATCAATAGTTAATAATGTGCATTTATTAATATTACAGCTGTAATTTGTGGTTATAAAGAATTATTTTCTAGACCCCTTCCCCTAACCCCAAGACGATTCCCTTTCACCTGGTTTAAGATAAATCATAGAGACTCGAACCGGACGAGAAACACGATCGGTTGACTAGGGCGAAAAATTTACTTGCCCTGTGAGAAGAAAACTAGAATTTATAATCGTGATCATGTCGGATCTCAATTGGATGCTGTAAGAATGGAATTCTATAGGATCGTTCTCATCGAACATTAAAATCGAACATTAAAATTGAACATTAAAATCGATCATTAAAATTGAACATTAAAATTGAACATTAAAATCGATCATTAAAATCGAACATTAAAATTGAACATTAAAATCGAACATTAAAATCGAACATTAAAATTGAACATTAAAATCGAACATTAAAATCGAACATTAAAATCGAACATTAAAATTGAACATTAAAATTGAACATTAAAATTGAACATTAAAATTGAACATTAAAATTGAACATTAAAATTGAACATTAAAATTGAACATTAAAATTGAACATTAAAATTGAACATTAAAATTGAACATTAAAATTGAACATTAAAATTGAACATTAAAATTGAACATTAAAATTGAACATTAAAATTGAACATTAAAATTGAACATTAAAATTGAACATTAAAATTGAACATTAAAATTGAACATTAGAATTGAACATTAAAATTGAACATTAAAATTGAACATTAAAATCGAACATTAAAATCGAACATTAAAATCGAACATTAAAATTGAACATTAAAATTGAACATTAAAATCGAACATTAAAATCGAACATTAAAATTGAACATTAAAATTGAATTAATTAATTTTGTCCATGTTTGGGGTTAAAAAAAAATCTAATCTACCGGAAAGTTAGAGTGATGTTAGTCGAATTATTCACATTTTCTCACTGGAAATTATGTAATTAATAAACATAAAATGTTAATCTAATTAATCTGCAAGAGTCGGTCAATTAATATTTACTTAATAAACAGCAGAGATTAAAGTGTACAGAGATTCTTAAGGAGTAGAAAGATAACGAAGAGAAGTCGAGTCTTTCCTTATAGCATTAAGAGCACTTTCATGCTCCTTCGTCTTGTCGTTACAGTTGTCGGGCCAACGTGAAGGGCCGGAAGTGCTGTGGCGAGCCCGAAACATTGCTTTCCAAATACTTTCCAGTTTCAGTTAATAAGAAAACCTTTCGTTCAGCAATATAGTCTCGCCGGTTTTTTTTTTTTTTCTTTTTTTAATCTTTTATAACGTCCGACGCTTGAGCTAGATAAATTATATAAAATAAAAATAAAATTATTTCGTTTTCAAACATATACAAATATATTACAAAAAATAAAAAAATTGTAATAAAAATCAAAAATTAAGTTTTTTTTTTTTTTTTGTACTTTTGAATCTAAAAATTGTATGAAATTTTTTATCCAAAATTTTGATAAACTAAAATATTAAATTACGATTTTCGCAAAAATTATGATATAATAAAGTTTTTTTTTTTTTACTTAAAAATTATATCAAAACTTTCTACCAAATTGTCATAATTAAATTATAAGCATAAAATTACAATCTCTGACATTTTTTTTTTTTTTTTCTTTTTTTCGTCGAGTGAAAACGAAAATTGCGGTTTTACACGTCGTGCACGTGTCACTCGTATTGCCGAGAGAAACGAGCGGAGCGAGTCAAAGTCTGTCTCTCTGTTCTGCCGCTTCTATATGGCTTCTATCGCGTATAGAGCTGCGGCAAAGGCAATCTCACAGTGCGGCTTCGGCTAGCCATAGAGTCTCTCTTGCCGGCTCTCCTGGTGGCTGAACTGACTGGATGGCTGGCTGGCTGGCTGGCTCACCGCTCACGATCCGTGACGATTCGTGACTCAGGATCTAGGCCGATTGTATAATACCGCCAACGTTTCACTAAAATCGTTAAATAACAGCCTACTTTACCCGCGTCGGATTACCACTCGGTTTGCAGTTCGTCCTGCTCTGACAAAACACTCTCTTCCATATTACACTAAATAAACAGTCGCCCAAAAAAAAAAAAAAAAAAAAAAAAAAATTAATCTGTTATTTGATTAAAAATATTGGAATCAATTTCTTTTTAATTCAAAAAAAAAAAGCAATTGGAAAATAATGAGATAAATGTGTGATTTTTTTTTTTTTTTTTTAATTCATTATCAATTTTATTTTATTTTATTTTTGTAATATTAATATTTGATAAAAAAAAAATTATTGTTTTTTGTTATTTGTATTTATACAAAAATACATAAAAATTGAAAAAAAAAAAAAATTAAGCAATTGCAAAATAGTGAAATAAATGTGTAAACAGTAATTATTTAAAAATTATTTTTAAAAATTCATTATCAATTTTACTTAATTTAATATTAAAAATTGAAAAAAAAAAAAATTAAGCAATTGCAAAATAGTGAAATAAATGTGTAAATAGTATTTTATTTAAAAAAAAATCCATAATCAATTTTATATCATAAAATTTTTGTAAAATTAATATTTACTAAAAACAAATTATCGTATTATTTCTATTTCCAAAAAAATCCCTAAAAATTGAAAAAAAAAAAAAAAAAAATAATTTTCAACGCCACGTAAATTTCGCGCATACGCGAGACACAATCGATATTTTCATTTGTATGCAAATGCAAATAACGCTCGTTAATTATGTACGTCGACGTTCGTGTAATATGGAAATTAATTGAGCTCCGTTCGATTAGGGTCGCCCGCACGTATCCACATTACTAATGTCATATTTTCCAATTATCCTCGTCCGCTCGCAAATTGCCAGTCTCTGCCGATCGATTTTTAACATCATTCCCGTGCATCGAATCACCGTGAAAGTGTGCAAAAAGTGTGAAAATGTTGTTCCTAGATGGATTGAAAGACTAAAGAAAAATGACTGTGAAGCATCGGGGTCTCGTGTCAATCGCATATTTCATCTATCTCGGACTTAATATTGCCGAGGCATTTCGCGCCTTTAGGCAAACGCTTCGACGAGCCCCCCCCCCCCCTCCCGTGTGTCTAGTCGAGTTATACACGCGTTGAGAAATTCTGCAATTACGTTCATTGGCAATACGTTTATGAGCGCCATTCGCTCACGTTGCGACCACCAATTCTATTTTTTTTTTTTCTTTCTTTTTTTTTTTTTTTTTTTTTTTTTTCATAAATATATTTTTCCTCGTAAATGTACACACGCACGTATGATCGCCGCACCGATGCCATTATATGCACCTGAGCAAAATTGCTTATTACGACCGAACGCACTTGTTAAAACTGCATGCAGATCGAGTTTTTATATATCATCAAATATTAACGATCAAAACTCGCAATAACTTCGTTTCTTTTTTTTTTTTTTTTTTTTCTTTCTTTTTTTGTCTTTCCGATTGCGTGTCGATGTCCCACTTTAATAGATTTGTCTGAAATTACCTGTATAAAAATATATAGGCAACATAAAAATAATTCTCTATTCATATGTCACGCTCTAAACTGAACGCTAAAATCACGGAGTGGCTAAAGTCACGGAGTGGCTACACTCACGGAGTGGCTAAAATGGCTGCGTGGCTAAGGTCACGGAGTGGCTACGGTCACGGAGTGGCTAAAATGGCTGCGTGGCTGAAGTCACGGAGCGGCTACAGTCACGGAGTGGCTAAAATGGCTGCGTGGCTAAAGTCACGGAGTGGCTAAAGTCACGGAGTGGCTACAGTCACGGAGTGGCTAAAATGGCTGCGTGGCTAAAGTCACGGAGTGACTAAAATTGCGAAAATTCATAGAATGACTCAATTCCTGGAGTACTAAAATCCTGGAATTTCTAAAATCACGGAGTGGCAAAAATTTATGAAGTGACTGGAGACGATAGTAGTTCACTTGTAGTTTAAATTGTATATATTTTAGGTGAAAAAAAAAAAAAGTTAATATTTTATAAATAATAATGAAATATCACTTGTTAAAACTGCAAAACGAAGTTTCATTGAATTTTAACGAACGAAACGTACGATATATTTTTTTTCTCATTTTTCCTGTTAAGCTGAAACACACCACGTGATTTCGTCATCCCGTCTACTACGTGAAAGTTTAAATGGGTTAGCGAGTCTTGTTTTTTTTTCTTTTTTTTCTTTTTTTTTTCCTTGTAGAATGAATCGGAACTGCGAAGGATATGACCAGCTCGAATGGGCCAGAGATGCCTCCGCTGTTATAATGTCATGGTGAATTTCCTCAGGATGGACACTCCGTGAGTCAATTCTCCATCACGCAGACTATATTCGCAGTTGCATTCATGGGTTTACCTGCTGCGGTTTTCTCGCACCACGTCAGGCGGTGGAGATCCTGCTCGACAGGAAGTGTATGACGAACTCCTGTATATATCTATTTCCTTCCCTCGAATCTTCGGGATTTTACTCGATCCAATGAGTCAAGATCGTCTCAATGTTATTCTTTGATTAAAATGCCTATTTTTAGAAACAGCTTAAAACAATAATTAAAAAAAAAAAAAATTTTCACGATCGTAAGAAAATTTTAAAAAATTATATATATATTCGAAAAAAAAATCGGAGAATTAATTTGATATAAAAATAAAGAAAGTTTAATATCGAATTTGGTGCACTTAATTATATTATTGTTATTATTTTTAGAGAAACTTGAAATCAAAATTAAAAAAAAAATCATAATTTTTTTTTAAATCTTGTCGTCTCAGATTATTTTTTTTTTAATATTGAAAATATAATTCGTCTCTTGATTTCTGTAAAATAATAATACAAAAGAAATCGCCGGTAAAAATGTTGAAAAAAAAAAATTAAGGCCACCGTATTGTACGTGTTGTGCATTGATTTGCTACATGCAAATTACTGTGATTTTTTTTTCTTTCTTTTTTTTTTTTTTTTTTTTGTTCACAGTAGCCTGCACCGATTGCATAACAGGCTGCCTTATGACGGCGTTAAGAGCGGCTATAGAGGTTGGTTCGTTGGTGCTGAGATCTAATGCACGCGTCGTTCGCGAAGGGGATTTTGAAAGTAAGTACCCCATCAAGACAATGCCTCGTGAAAATAGGGCAGAGTAATTAAGCCGTTATATAATCAGACAGCAGTACCAGCAGCAGCAGCAGCAGCAGCAGAAGCAGTATTAGTGGTAATAATAATAGTAGAACCAGAGTTTGTGAACTGAAGTGTCTCAGCACAAACAGCACTATTATTTAGCCGACTAAATTTTTAGCCTGCCAGTGCAATTGGGGCGGCACTTTTAGGGGTACCGATATATGTATACAATTATATATTGATCATTTCTTACCAAATCCATATCATTAAATTTTAGAATTTTAGAATTTTAGAATTTTAGAATTTTAGAATTTTAGAATTTTAAAATTTTAGAATTTTAGAATTTTAGAATTTTAGAATTTTAGAATTTTAGAATTTTAGAATTTTAGAATTTTAGAATTTTAGAATTTTAGAATTTTAGAATTTTAGAATTTTAGAATTTTAGAATTTTAGAATTTTAGAATTTTAGAATTTTAGAATTTTAGAATTTTAGAATTTTAGAATTTTAGAATTTTAGAATTTTAGAATTTTAGAATTTTAGAATTTTAGAATTTTAGAATTTTAGAATTTTAGAATTTTAGAATTTTAGAATTTTAGAATTTTAGAATTTTAGAATTTTAGAATTTTAGAATTTTAGAATTTTTAATTTTCTTAATTAACTTTTTTCGGAAATTATTTAACATTAACTAATTATTTCTCAAAAAAAGGATTTAGATTTTGGTTTTGATTTTTGCTGATTCGGGACCCTCAATTTAATTTGATTAAATTAAATGATCGGTAATGACGCTTTATATATATTTTACACATATATCTATCTAATCGGGCAATCGCCCTTTTCCTTTTTCTCTTTATTTTTTTTTATATCTTTTTTCTCTCTCCCCGAACGTTCTTGTGAGCTCGGGCGCGCGACAAACTAGCGAATTCCTTTCCCCACTCGAAAGTAGCTGAACGGTAGCCGGTATCCACCTCGATAACCGATCAAGCCCGACCGTCGTGGCGAGTGCGGTAGCACACAGTGCCAACGACTAAGAAATCTATTACGCCATCGTCTGTTTACACTGGAAGTCAAGCACTGGCCCCTATTGGCGAGGGAGAGAGGGGGGGTTGGCAACGGTTGTACCAAGCAAAGCCCGCGACGGCAACACACCGGGCCTGCATTTTTCCAGATGCACCGGTATTAAACTCCTGCCTACATAAGTGTCGAACTGCCGCGGCTCAGTAGAGAGCGACGGAATTGCAATGACGTTCGAATCAAAGTTCGGTACATCACATTTGTACTTTCCTCCCCTCCTCCGTACTTATATGGGAAACACCTTAAAGTGTTGTAAGCGAGTAATCACAAACTAAAGTTGTAAACTTTTGCTATTTTTTTTTCAAATTAGTCTATTTGTTTTTTGTACTATAATATATTTTATATAAGCTTGTGTCAGGTTTTTTGTGGTGTTAGCAAAAAAGTCACCGGGGCTGTCACCGGAAGAAAGTCACCGCTTCCGGTGACATCGGGGGAGACACCGGATGAAGGATTACAGAAGAGTCACCGGAAGAAAAAGAACTCGAAAAAAATGACTAGACAAAAAGGTCACCGATGGGTCACCGGAAAATTGTCACCAGGAAGTCACCGGAAAAAAGGTTATCGGGGGAGTCACCGGAAAACGGGTTATCGTGGGAGTTACCGGAAAAAATTTTATCGGGGGATTCAACGGAGAGATAACGAAAAAAAAGTCACCGGAAAAAAGGTCACCGCCCCCGGTGACACCGGGAGAGATACCGGATACCGAACCCGAGAAAACATGACCAGACAAAAAATGCCACCGGAGGGTCACCTGAAAAATTATCACCGTCAAAATTAAATAGTCACCGTGAGAAAGGTCATCAGGAGAAAATCACCGTAAAATAGGTCACCGCGAGGGGATAAAAGTCACCGGAAATAGAATTTGAAAATTCGCGGTAAAATGGAAATTTAAAAATACTGATTGATTATGAACATATTTTTTAACAGAAAAGGTGAGTGAATTAGAAAGTAATGGGTGGGTCAAAATTGTGATACAAACACAGAGGAAAATAGATCTAAATGGACGTTCAGACTGGCAAGATTCTTCTTGCTGTGGTTCTACATTCAAAGTCCCCCCCCAAGAGGTGCTCAAAACTCGCCTGCCCTTTCGCTCGGACATTCATTTCCGCCCATCGACTCATATTTCTTTCAAGCCAATCACTTTTTCTCTGCAATTCGGTGACCACAAAAAGCTATAAAGGGTTCTCTATACTTTTTTTTAAAAACAATGAAAACTAAGTTACCAAAATTCTCGTCTCGATGATTTTTTTTCTTCCTCCTTCAGAAGTAAAATCACACATTAAAATGTATTTTTTGTGAAAAAAAAAATGTTCAACATTTACCATAAATGCATAGTTATAAAAAAAAAGTTTGGTTCTCTTTTTAACAAAAATTTGCTCCCAGCCTAGTGGTAGTCGATCCTGATGATGATGATGATGACGACGACGACGACGACGATGATGATGATGATGATGATGATGATGATGACGCTCAGCTCGCGAGGATGGTTGGTTGCCACTCGACGTAGCAGCAGAGTTGGGCCGATGTTGGTGCGCTCGTCGGCCGTGCTTGTGCCACTTTCACTTGGTTACATAACCGAGCGCGAGCGTGTGCGCGCGCGCGCGCGCGCGCATACGCTCGCTCGAGTCAACTCACAGACGCGAGGGAAACTGGGTAAATGGGAGAACCACAATCTACGGCTACTAACACAGTGAAAGAAGAAACGAACGAAACGGCCAAGCAGTGACGGCGGCCATCTATCTGCGTAGACTTAGCGTGTATCTGTTAAGAAAAAAAAAAAAGAAAAAAAAGAAAGATAACTCTTTTCCTTATCCTCTCATTCTGTCTTTCCAAGCGAATCTACAGCCTACTGCGCAGAATCCCTCGCTAGTATTCAAAATATACATTTTTTTGGCACGTATTTTATAATCTGGGCAAAGAATCCTTTCCTCATATCAAGAATGTTATGTTTTTTCGGCTGGTTTTTCTTTTTTCAATCTCGTTCTGAGGCGCCAAGAAAATTTACAGCCTACTGCGCAGAATCGGCCGCTAGTATTCGAAATATGAATTTTTTTGGCGCGTATTTTATTATCTGGGCGCAAAATCCTTTGTTAATAGAAAAAAAATATCACTTTTCTTCGTCGCATTTTTTCCTTTTTGAATTTCGCTCTGAGGCGCCAAGAAAATTCTGCGCCTACTGCGCAGAATCCGCCGCTAGTATTCAAAGTATGCTTTATTAGTCACTTATTTTATTATCTGAGCCCAGAATCTTTTCCTAATAGAAAAAATATCCCTTTTTTTCGACTCGTTTTTTTCCTTTTTGAATTTCGCTCTGAGGCGCCAAGAAAATTCTGCGCCTACTGCGCAGAATCCGCCGCTAGTATTCAAAATAAGAATTGGTTGCTATTTTCGAGGTTCTTCAGTATAGCTTTTTCCTATGATTTTAATTTTAAAAAAAAATAAAAAAAAATTAAAAACAACAATGATGGGTCAGACGATGCATGGGAATTGGAAAGAAGGCCTTTTCACCCCACCCGAATATGCCATCGTAGTATAGCACTGGATGCGACGACCCAAATATGAAGTAGTGAAAGTGGCACGCTGGTCAGGCATGGGCAGACGCCTTTACCGCACTGCATGATCCTCTACCGCACAACTTTTGCGCCTCCTCGCTTATTTATTACGTCTTGGGCCTTATCACGTGGACGCTAACCAACTGGCGGACTTGACGCATGCGGGAAATTTAAATTTCCTTGCAATAGTTCAGCGTGCCCGTAACATTTGTCACTTTAATGGTTTTTGCTGATTCCAAAAATACGATTGTATATTGCAGCTTGTTTCTGATAGATTTCGAGAAGAAAAAACAACGCTTATAAATGTTTAAACATTATTTTTCTAAATTAACAAATTAAATACAGGAGAATCAAAATAGAACTCGCAATTGTTTGCGAAAGCAAGAAAAGTGCAGAGTAACTCATGGCGTCGATAGTTTGAAAGTTATTTATGTCGCCTGATACTGATTCGCCAGACGATTCACTGATAAGTATTCCTTTTGTACGGATGCCAATCAAGCAGACCTTCCTCCACTTTCCTCTTGTAATTTCATTTCTCCCGAGGGCATTTAAGGGATTCACTGTTCGACATTGATTGGAAAAACGTTTTGCAACGACCTTAAATAAATGTTGATTAAACAATATTCAGACTGTATTGAATACTATTTTTAATTAAAAGTATTTCAGAAAATTCAGAAAATTTAGAAAATTTAGAAAATTTAGAAAATTCAGAAATTCAGAAAATTCGGAAAATTAAAAAAATTCAGAAAATTCAAAAAATTCAAAAAATTCAGAAAATTCAGAAAATTCAAAAAATTCAGAAAATTCAGAAAATAAAAAAAAATCAGAAAATTCAAAAAATTTAGAAAATTAAAAAAAAATTTAAAATTCAGAAAATTTAAAAAAATCAGAAAAATCAAAAAATTTAAACATTTTTTAAAAATCAGAAAATTCAAAAAAATCAGAAAAATCAGAAAATTAAAAAAAAAATTAAAAATCAGAAAATTCAAGAAAAAAAATTCAGAAATTTCAGAAAAAATTACAGAATCCTCTACTAAATTTTTTGTTGATAAATTAAATTTAAATGTGAAAAAAAAAACAGAAATGTCAAAAGGGAATGACAGTTCTTTTTATTGCAACTAGTGACCTACTTCATTGAGAATATTATATAGTATACACGTGTGTATTTCTCATGATCTATCGCATGGCACGCTATACCGAGAGGAGATCTCCGCGAAGAAAGAGAAAGACAGACATTGAGGGTATCCGGAACTGAAGTACTTTTATGGGGAGTAGGTCGAAGGACAGGAAAGTGAATTACTGTTATTATGCCCGGTGCGAGAACTCCGGCGACTGCAACGCTCCGCGAGACTGATGTATAGAAAGGGCTGTTGCACTCTTTACCGTGTTCCACAAGTCAGACTCATGTACCAGCTCCATATCCGGACAACAAAGAAAATTAAATAAATTTTCTCACCATTAACAAGTGAATTAAACATCAATTTTATATTTACAAGATTTTTAGCGAGAAAAAATTATTTAAACAATAATCAGACATATTTATTTAAAAGAATAAATAATTACGACTAATTATTCAGTTACTGAAATAAACGCACAAAGCAAAATAACGATTTTTTTCTCATCGTTAAAAATTTAATAGAATATCATTTTAGTATTTTCAACATTTCTGTCGAAAAAAAAAATAATAAGGAGGTTTGTGTTATTTTCATGGTGAATGAAATTGTGGGAGAAATTATTCGATCAGCTGGAGATGCGATATGTCGCGCAGTATTGCTTGGCTAGTGCGAAGTATGTGGTGGGGCGAAACGAGGCTTTAGATCAAAGTCGCAGCACGCCGAATGTAGTTCTAGTACGGCTATGAATAGCCGAGGTCCCTTGGCCCGCACTACTGTACTACTCTACACCGTCCCAAAGTCGTGTCCCTCCCTATGCAATTATACGGTCAATATGTCGCACTTTTTTAATTTTTATTTATTTATTTATTTATTTATTTATTTATTTATTTATTTATTTATTTATTTATTTATTTATTTATTTATTTATTTATTTATTTATTTATTTATTTATTTATTTATTTATTTATTTATTTATTTATTTATTTATTTATTTATTTATTTATTTATTTATTTATTTATTTATTTATTTATTTATTTATTTATTTATTTATTTATTTATTTATTTATTTATTTATTTATTTATTTATTTATTTATTTATTTATTTATTTATTTATTTATTTATTTATTTATTTATTTATTTATTTATTTAATTATTTATTTATTTATTTATTTATTTATTTATTTATTTATTTATTTATTTATTTATTTATTTATTTATTTATTTATTTATTTATTTATTTATTTATTTATTTATTTATTTATTTATTTATTTATTTATTTATTTATTTATTTATTTATTTATTTATTTATTTATTTATTTATTTATTTATTTATTTATTTATTTATTTATTTATTTATTTATTTATTTATTTATTTATTTATTTATTTATTTATTTATTTATTTATTTATTTATTTATTTATTTATTTATTTATTTATTTATTTATTTATTTATTTATTTATTTATTTATTTATTTATTTATTTATTTATTTATTTATTTATTTATTTATTTATTTATTTATTTATTTATTTATTTATTTATTTATTTATTTATTTATTTATTTATTTATTTATTTATTTATTTATTTATTTATTTATTTATTTATTTATTTATTTATTTATTTATTTATTTATTTATTTATTTATTTATTTATTTATTTATTTATTTATTTATTTATTTATTTATTTATTTATTTATTTATTTATTTATTTATTTATTTATTTATTTATTTATTTATTTATTTATTTATTTATTTATTTATTTATTTATTTATTTATTTATTTATTTATTTATTTATTTATTTATTTATTTATTTATTTATTTATTTATTTATTTATTTATTTATTTATTTATTTATTTATTTATTTATTTATTTATTTATTTATTTATTTATTTATTTATTTATTTAATTTTCTTTTTTTTAGATTTCTAAAAGTAAAAAAGAGAAGCTCGACTGTTCTGTCTTTTGACATGACGCAGTAAGAATCATGCAACCAATTCGACAAATCCAGAGACAATTATCATCATCAGCCTGTCTTAGAGAGAAGCAAAAAGTCGTCATAGTGCTTGGTTTTATCTTATTTTCTCATGGCAATCTTATCGTCGCGAGCACCGCAGATATATATATATGTCGTTATTACAGTAAAGCACAGTTCACCCGCTTATTACAATGAACTGGCGCGCACAACGGATCTGCGAACAAGAGTCACAGCGGAAGCGATTGGAAAAACTACTTTTTATAACACGAGTCTCGATATTGAGGGGGAAAAAAAAAAGAAAAATTAATGTCTCTCATTAATCACGTTGATTTTAACCATTAATCTAATATTTAAATATACATTTAATTGTAATTCAAAAAATTATTACTGATAATGATTTTATTCGATTATCGATTTTTTTTTTTCATCACAAATACCGTTTTTTTTTTTTTTTTAATTTTCCTTTTGAAAATTATTTCTAATTTTCGAAAATCACATTTTTTTGAATTTTTAAACATTTTTGACAACAATTAATTTGTCACCATTTTTTTTCACTATTAATTTGTCAATATTTCCCCGCCCCCTCTGTAACCTAATGAGACTGCGAATGCTTGCCTACGATGGGCTCGGACGATCGCATCAAGGGCTAAAAATTTTCTCGCGCTCACTATTATTAGAAAGATGCCCTCAATACCGGCATCCAATTCCTATATATATATATATATATATAGGAATACACCACATATTATATACATATGTCTGCATATATGCTTAATAACGTCTAGAATGTAACACACATAAGGCCTGCATGTACAGCTATGTATAGCCGAGAGTGGAGGAGCACATGTGCGCAAACGAAACAGCTGATATCTAAATTTTTTTACAATTTTTTTTATTTTTTTTATTTAAAAACATTTTTTTTTCATCGTTTTTCACTATTTTCCCAACTATTTGACTCTCGAGGGTCATTTTACCGCCAGAGAGAAGGTCAAATAACCGAACATTTCCCGTTACCTAGCGTCAAATGACCGAACAAAGAAAGTTATACGAAAATTTCCGAAGAATAGCTTCCAGCGTCATATGACTGTCAAAAATGACCGATGAAAAAAAAAAGTTATTAAATATTTCCGCAAAAAAAAACACACTTTTTCTATGCGGCGTCATATTACCGTCAGAATACCGGTCATATGACCAGCCATAAATGACCGTCATTTTACACCAATAAAACAATGTAGAAACATCATGAGATTCACGAGAATGTAACGTTTATCGTCACTTATTAAAGGAAACATAAAATGACGGTCATTTATCATTAACTATGTTTAGACAGTGTCTAAGAGGAGCAAATGCGCGCAAATGAAATGCCGGAGAGAAGAATAGCATCAACATAGCCTCGGCCTGTCCTAGAGACGAGCGGAACTCGATGACGTGGACGCGAGCGCCGAGATGGAGGAAGTGAAGAACGTGTGTGTGTGTGTGTGTGAGAGGGAGGGGGGGGGGTCATCTCGGCACGTATTTTTAGAAAGGCGAGGAACCAAAAGGAGCGTAGGTACTGGCCAAGCCCTACGAAAGATTTAAGACCGCTTGTTGTATATCACCTTGTACTTTCCCGCCTGAGGTATATACACGCCATACACAACGTTGTATATTATATAGCTCTCCACGTGTTAAAAACAGACCCGCGTGGGTGCGCTTTGTTTTCTCACTTTCACAAAGGAAACTACCGGTTCACTGGTGTGTTTCGTACCCTATAGTAGTACATCCACGTACCTAAGTACTAGGTACCGGTACCTTTTTCGATAAGGATCGTGTTTGGAATCGAATGAAAAATTGCTTTTGGGATCTACTGTACGGAATTTTAATTATCACATTACTTTCGAACCTACTCTATTTATTTATTTAGGTCAGTAGTCAATTAATGTCAATATTTGATTTTCGAAAATTTTGACATGTTATTGAATGTTAAAATCAATCATTTGTCATTGGTAATGACGACAAAAGGAGTCATTAATTTTTCGTTACTTTGATTTTTATTGCGTTTTTTAAATCTAAGGATCCTACCTTGAAGTTCTCCCTAAGAATCCTACCTTGAAGTTCTCCCTAAGAATCCTACCTTGAAGTTCTCCCTAAGAATCCTATCATGAAGTTCCCCCTAGGAATCCTACCTTGAAGTTCTCCCTAAGAATCCTACCTTGAAGTTCTCCCTAGGAATCCTACAATGAAGTTCTCCCTAAGAATCCTACATTGAAGTTCTCCATAAGAATCCTACCTTGAAGTTCTCCCTAGGAATCCTATCATGAAGTTCTGCCTAAGAATCCTACCTTGAAGTTCTCCCTAAGAATCCTACCTTGAAGTTCCCCCTAAAATTCCTATTATGAAGTCCCCCCTAGAAATCCTATCATGAAGTTCCCCCTAGGAATCCTACCTTGAAATTCTCCCTAAGAATCCTACAATGAAGTTCTCCCTAAGAATCCTACAATGAAGTTCTCCCTAAGAATCCTACAATGAAGTTCTCCCTAAGAATCCTACATTGAAGTTCTCCCTAACAATCCTACAATGAAGTTCTTCCTAGGAATCCTATCATGAAGTTCTCCCTAAGAATCCTACCTTGAAGTTCCCCCTAAAATTCCTATCATGAAGTTCCCCCTAAAATTCCTAATGAAGTTCCCCCTAGGAATCCTACCTTGAAGTTGCCCCTAGAAATTCCACTTTGAAGTTCTCCCAACACAAGCCACCAAATGCCAAGCGAAGTTGAAACGGTCGCGACTACGAAACTCGTGAAGCCAAGTTAAATCACCGCATTAAGATCCAACCCGATATAAAGATAAACAAGATCAAAGGGTAGACTCGACTCGGCAATAAATATAAAAGCTTAAACGTCCGTATACATGTACAACGTATCTTCATGAATCACAGCTTGAGTGTGTTATACAAGAAATTGAAGTCTCATTAAGATTTCGATAATCCGTATTGAGCTTGATTTTTCGACGTCTCACGAAGTTTAATTACAAAACGGCAATCGCAGCTACAAGATATTTTATACAACGATAAACACACCCATTGAGCATTCAATACTTGGTATCAGTGCGTCAATGATATGACGCCGGGACTCCCTTTGCCAGCAAATTATTTCAACGCTAATACCAGTCGAACGACTCTGTTTCGCAGTTTATCGGACGCCTTCAATTCCCTCGAAAGACCTGTTTTCCCTGTCGTGCTCTCAGTTATATTATTTAAAAAAATAAAAAAATAAAAAAAAAACCGAGTCATTGCTTTGATAACAGAAGCAAAAGTCGCGTGTTATTATCAAGCATTTATATCGTTATCGCTGAAATATGCGGGGGCGCCGGAGAATCAGTGAGAGACACGCGTTTTGCCTGCTAGAAATCCCCTTTCAGACATTGATCAGCGATTTATAGTCTGATCGCACATTTTACTACGTTTTAATCTACAACTATTTATTATACAATCTTATATCTATGAAATATGGTGGATAATGAGGGGGGGGAGGGGTAGGGGGGGTTTACACTTGTCGACGACATTGTAAATCAACGGTGACTCGTGTTTTTACTCTCGATGATCAAAGCAATTTTATGCCATTTTAGTATGATAAATGGTTTATTTATTTATTTTATGATTTATGGCGAAAAATTATTGTCATGATTATTATCGATTTTTTGGGTAGTTTGGAATATTACAATTGTGTTCACTTTTATAAATCTTTTTAATTTTAAGGATGTTTAAAAAAAAAAAAAAAATCAGCTTGCTGTTTTTGCGATGGGTTTGAAGGTTTATAAATATTTTCTTTGAAGAATAAACAATTATTCGTCATTGACGTGAATGGAATTAACTATGAGTAGTTTTGCTCGATGAGGAAGTGTTTCGTAAAAAACATTTCTTCCTGATAGAAGATGAGTTTGTGGTCGAGCTAGACACAAAGTTCAATCGTTGCTATCAGATTCAATATTAAGTATTCATAGACAAAAGTGTACGCAACAAATTTGCTCTCTATAGATTTTTCGGTTAAGGTACTTCCTGAAATGAAATCCTCACAAAAAATCGTATTTTAAAGACATAAAAATGTATTCTACTCATTTAAAAATCTTACTTAGAAATCCTATGTTCGAGTCCTAAATTGAAGTCCTCCCTAAAAATCCTAAATTGAAGTTCTCCCTAAAAATCCTAAATTGAAGTTCTCCCTAAAAATCCTAAATTGAAGTCCTCCCTAAAAATCCTCAATTGAAGTCTTCCCAAAAAAATCAAACCTTGAAATCCTCCCTAAAAATGTTATCTAAAAGATTTTCTCCGTAGAAATCCTGCCTTGAAGTTCTCCCTAAAAATCATACTTTGAAGTTCTCCCTAAGAATCCTACCTTGAAGTTCTCCCTAAGAATCCTGCCTTGAAGTTCTCCCTAAGAATCCTGCCTTGAAGTTCTCCCTAAGAATCCTGCCTTGAAGTTCTCCCTAAGAATCCTACCTTGAAGTTCTCCCTAAGAATCCTATCATGAAGTTTCCCCTAAGAATCTTACCCTGAAGTTTCCCCTAAGAATCTTACCCTGAAGTTGTCCCTAGGAATCCTTCCAAGAATTACTCGAAATTTTTCAAAAATCAATAGGCAACTATTTATAAAAAAAAAATGTCCTACGATCTAACATTACATTTTAACCAAACCTCCTGATTTTATATTTAGTACAGTTCATCTACCAAGTATGCTGAAACCCCGGCGTTTCTGGTTAACATGCGAATCTCCTTTGAAGTAAAACGCGCGCATCATCAAGATAGAAGAGAGGCAACGCGAGAAAGAATTTGCGTGTCACGGGTGAAACAATCCACGACGTGGCGTCAGTCAGCCCGTCGGGGTCAGGAACCTTGTACTTTATTATCATCTCTCACTCTCTGACGACGCTGTATATGTGCTCGCTTCGACGCTACGTGTTACGCTAGACCAGACTAACAGCGCCACTACGCTGGTTACTGTATATATCCTAGTAAGCAGATTATTATGGCTCGAGCGTTTCGTTTCGTATAGATTTAAAAACCAACCAATAGATTCTGATATTTTATTGTGACTGTTTTCAGTTTTGTCAATACGGTTCAAAAATTAAATTTCTTATTTAGGGAAACCTTAGGGAAACATTAGGGAAATCTCCTTAGGGAAAGCTCTAAGGAAATCTCCTTACGGAAACCTCTAAGGAAATCTCCTTAGGGAAACCTCTAAGGAAATCTCCTTAGGAAAACCTTAGGGAAACCTCCTTAGGGAAACCTTAGGGAAACCTCCTTAGGGAAACCACTAAGAAAATCTGCTTAGGGAAACCTTAGGGAAACCTTAGGGAAACCTCCTTAGGGAAACCTCTAAGGAAATCTCCTTAGGGAAACCTCCTATTCTTATGAAACCTCCTTAGGGAAACCTTAGGGAAACCCCCTTAGGGAAACCTCCTTAGGGAAACCTCCTTAGGGAAACCTCCTTAGGGAAGCCACCTTAGGGAAACCTCCTTAGGGAAACCTCCTTAGGGAAACCACCTTAGGGAAACCTCCTTAGGGAAACCACCTTAGGGAAACCTCCTTAGGGAAACCTCCTGTCCTTACGAAACCTCCTAAAATAACAAAAATAAATGCCATATATTTAAAAAATGTATTTGCCCCGTTAGGGAGAAGCGCACGAGGTCTCCCGTGCAATGACGTAGACCGTTCGCGTACGCACGTTGTAATTATTGTTGTTGTTATTGTAATTTCATAGCTGGTCAGCATGCTGGCTACTCTCTGCTGCACATGAGTGATGGGGACATGCGACGTTAGAGGGCGTTGCGAACGAGTACGAGAGAAAGAGAAAGAGTATAGCTCGTTTTAACTCTTGGTAAAGACCCATGTGGATGTGGAAAACTCACACATTAAAATCCCCAAGAGGATACAGCATCGCACTGTCGCACGTGTTTTACACGCCATGCGACAATCGTAATTGCAATCAAACAGTAAACCAACCGAACGCGTTTTCATTGCGATTCACTCTGTAGTAACCTTCGCCTTCAATTTTTATCGCTTCGGGATATTTATTTCTCGTTTCATAATCGACTGTTGCTAAATGAAAATTAAAATACTTTCGTCAGCTATAGATTCTCATCGATTTTAAAGTTGTCCAGACATGAAATTTACCTTCTATTCAAAATTAACTATTTATTCAATTAAACTTAAATGCACCTTATAATTGGTATAAAAAAAAATGTAATCCCTCAGTATTGAATGGAATTTTTTTTATGCATTGCAAAAAAATGTCTAATGGACTGTTACACTGACACAAGAGTCACCGAAACAATTAAGAGGACAATCCCTCATGGCATCCTAACTGCAACTTGGAAATCGTGTGCAAGGGAAAGCTCATGAGCAACTTCATCGTGTTTACTTCGTGACATGGTAGCTACGGCCTAGGGAGCAGCTAAGAGGCCTCGAGATACGTGCACGTACTTATGGACTATACAGAATAGTAGTACATTAGAAGATTGGTGTTACAGGTGAGCGAGAGCCGAAATGAAAAAAAGAGAGCGAGACAGAGAGAGAGAGAGAGTAGAAACGAAAAAAAAAAGCGAGAGTGAGGGAGTAATCAAAAGAGAGGAGTAAGGTAAAACTCGAAGTGAGGGAAGTCGCACGTTACAAGAAGGCCCCACGATAGTGACTCCTTCTCTCCTACTACTACTACTACTATACTACGGTTGTCTCGTTATTACGTAACCGTGAACGATTCTTGGAGCAGTGAGCGCGACTGGCATCAACAAAGCCGAACGGTTGAATCGCGAACGTACCTCGCAAACGGAGAAGAGAGCGAATCGGATGAACCTCCGGTTACTTCGAGTTTTAAACGCTGTTAAATTCTCACCGCTCTACTATTACAATCATTTGTCACTTTTTTTTTTTTTCATTATTCATTAAGGGGTAATAATAGTTGCAACTATTAAGTGACAACTATTATCGATTAATTTTATAGGAATATTAATTAAGGCGTAATAATAGTTGCAACTATTATCGACTATTTTTATAGGGACATTAATTAAGGGGTGATAATAGTTGCAACTATTAAGTGACAACTATTATCGAATATTTTTATCGTAACAATAATAAAGGGATGATAATAGTTGCAACTATTAAGTGACAACTATTATCGAATATTTTTATCGGAACATTAATTAAGGGATGATAATAGTTGCAACTATTAAGTGACAACTATTATCGACTATTTTTATAGAAACATTTATCAAGGGGCGATAATAGTTGCAACTATTAAGAGACAACTATTATCAACTATTGCAACTATTTAGTGACAACTATTATCGACTATTGCAACTATTATCGACTATTATTTTAGGAACATTTATTGAGGGGTGGTAATAGTTGCAACTATTAAGTGACAACTATTATCGACTATTTTTATAGGAACATTTATTAGGGGACGATAATAGTTGCAACTATTACCAGACAACTATTGTCGATTTTTATTATACGACATTAATTTAGGGGTGACAATAGTTGCAACTATTAAGTGACAACTATTGTCAAGTATTTTGATACGATATTAATTAAGAGGTGATAATTGTTGCAACTATTTAGTGACAACTATTATCGACTATTTTTTTATAGAAACATTAATTAATAGTTGTCACCCAATAGTAAAACTACGAAAATCATTTGTCTCTACTAGAAAAATTTCTCAGCAAAAATCTACGCAAATGGAAATCAATAAAAAAAATGTATTATGCATCAATTAATCGATAGTCCATCATAAAATTAGAGATTAAAAAAGAAAAAAATGTCAGAATAATGTACGTCGATAAATTGAAAAGCATAAAAATCGTGTAATAATGAACGATAGTAACCGAGAGACTGGGTGCACAGAAACGCTGCTTTGATCTACATGGCATTGGCCGCTCTAAGGTGAGTGGTTGAGGATAGCTCTCGAGCCGGCTTTGGACTCTGACGGAGAATAGTAATAGCGAGATATAGAAGAAGCCGAGGAGCGGAGGGCCCGAAGAGAGTCGAGTGACTTGGCTTGGTTTGGCTTGGCTTGGCTTGGCTGACTCGCCTCTCTTACTGCTGCTGCTGCTGCTGACTCTCGCGCTTGTTCGCGTTGACTGGCGTGGGGTTGCTCCTAAGTGTGCCAAGGTGCACTTCTCGTCGAGAAAGCCGGACCGGCCGGACTACTCTGTCTCTATACTACTACTATATACTAAGCTTATAACACAGCCCCCTGGCACTAACCACTATTCGACGATTACCAACTATATGCTTACCACTACTAATACACGACTCTTAAGCCTAGCACTAACGGTACACAGCAACACGTATAAAAAAAAAAAGAAAAAAAAATACGATGGTTACCACTACTATATTAGCCTCTGACTCTTTATAGCCGAGCAGCCAAAAGATAATCTAGAAGTGACTGTTTCCTTTGTTGTGAACTCCACTTTTGCTTACAGAATTTTTTGAAAATTCGTTTCCGAATATCGAAAAAGGAATTTGGGGGATTTTATTGTCGAATCGATAAAGGGATATTTTATTTTGTCAAATATTGAAAAAATGCTTTTGATGAAAATATCATTTTTCAAATTTTGATTTTTTTCTTTTTAACCTTGAATTTTTTTTTATATCATGAAAATTACTTTCATCGAAATTCATTTTTTTTTTTTTAATATAAAATTCGCATCGTTTAATTAATAATTATTTTAAATAAGATATTTTATTTTATGAAAAATTGAAGAAATTTTTTTGATAAACATATTATTTTTCAAATTTTGAAGAATTTTTTGTTTGAACTTTCCAATCTTTTTTTTTTGTTTAATTATAAAAATTAATTTCATCGAAATTTATATTTTTTAAAAATTAATTTCATCGAAATTTATATTTTTTAAAAATTAATTTCATCGAAATTTATATTTTTTAAAAATTAAATTCATCGAAATTTATATTTTTTAAAAATTAATTTCATCGAAATTTATATTTTTTAAAAATTAATTTCATCGAAATTAATTTTTTTTAAATATAATATTCGGATAGTTCAATTAATAATTATTTTCCAAAAGCAATAAAATCATCGAAATTTTTATTTTTTATTCTCTTTTTTTTTTTTGTTCCTCTTGATGAGGTATTACGAAAAGAAATGTTTGAGAATCGTTTTCAGAGGAGAGTGGCATAATCCGGGGCACGCTTTTGTTTTCTCTGACAACTGTTTTTTTTTTTTTTTTTTAACAATCTGTAGCCACGAGCCACCAGCTCTTATTCACGCAATCGCGTCGAAAGCCAAAACTTTTCTTCCAACGATTTGTCTATCGCTGGATTGACGAACCGGCGCGCGGTTTCACCGAGTTTCACCGCATTTCAGTGACGAGCCCGCGAGACTTTTGGTCACTCGATTCGTATAGTAATTATGCAAGAATTGCGTAATATCAATCGCACGCGCGCGTGCGCACGATCACAACCGATTGAGTAACATTTAACCGTTCAAATGCGACGAAGAAACCGCCATCGCTTTTCATCCAAGCGCTGCGGGGACGACAATCTGGAGGAAAAAAAGAAAAAAAAAAAAAAAAAAACAACGTTCACCGCCAATATTCGTAACGATTCGGTTCCTGTCCAGTAAATTCAACAATTTTTTTTTTCTATCTTCAAAACGCTCAAGAATCCTTCTGAGCAATTAAAAATACAAAAGTTTTGAATAATTAAAAATAAATTAAACACTGGAAAGTACTTGATACATGAAAATATTTGAAAATACTTGAAAATACTTGAAAATACTTGAAAATGCTTGAAAATAATTGAAAATACTTGAAAATACTTGAAAATAATTGAAAATACTTGAAAATACTTGAAAATAATTGAAAATACTTGAAAATACTTGAAAATACTTGAAAATACTTGAAAATACTTGAAAATACTTGAAAATAATTGAAAATACTTGAAAATAATTGAAAATACTTTAAAATACTTTAAAATACGTGAAAATACTTGAAAATACTTGAAAATACTTGAAAATACTTGAAAATACTTGAAAATACTTGAAAATACTTGAAAATACTTGAAAATACTTGAAAATACTTGAAAATATTTGAAAATACTTGAAAATATTTGAAAATACTTGAAAATATTTGAAAATACTTGAAAATACTTGAAAATACTTGAAAATAATTGAAAATACTTGAAAATATTTGAAAATACTTGAAAATACTTGAAAATAATTGAAAATAATTGAAAATACTTGAAAATACTTGAAAATAATTGAAAATAATTGAAAATACTTGAAAATACTTGAAAATAATTGAAAATACTTGAAAATAATTGAAAATAATTGAAAATAATTGAAAATACTTGAAAATACTTGAAAATACTTGAAAATACTTGAAAATAATTGAAAATACTTTCAAATACTTTCAAATACTTTCAAATACTTCCAAATACTTCCAAATACTTTCAAATACTTTCAACTACTTTCAAATACTTCCAAATACTTCCAAATACTTCCAAATACTTCCAAATACTTCCAAATACTTCCAAATACTTCCAAATACTTCCAAATACTTCCAAATACTTCCAAATACTTCCAAATACTTCCAAATACTTCCAAATACTTCCAAATACTTTCAAATACTTTTTTCAAATTTACATCCTAAAATTGGTTGCTCACTTATAAATTACACAAAAAATGGTCTTGACATTAAAATCTTATTTTCGCGAAATTTCCACTTTTATATTACGTATGCAAATATTTTCTTTCACGATTCATCAATAAAGTCAATAAACATGTGTTAACCAACGTCAATCGACAATGACTTCGAAGCATCGTCGAAAACACACAAGGAATGAAAAAAAAAAAAAAAAAAAAAATTAATATTTCCATGACGATATAGTTTGACTATCGTTTGTATGAATGATAAGCGCGTGTCTCTGTGACGTGTGTGTTTAAACTTAAAAATAGACGCGTATGGCTTGTACGCTCACCCCTGTTGCTCTCTCGCCACTCTGTTTCTCTTTCTCTCTCTCAAATTCTCACTGCACACTCACACTCCACACGCCAACCCCCCCCCCCCCTCCCTTCCTCTCTCTCTCCTCACACTTCTTCTCCTCTATCTCACTCTGCGCACGAAAGACACGCGCGTGTCGCTGCTCGAGCGGTGTGTATTCATTCATGAATTCTCATAGATAAAAGTGAGTCAGGTCGATGTGTATAACACACATGTGCATTAAAATACATGCATGCAATTGTATATATATATATATATATATATATATATATATATATGTGGTATTATAGACACACGTGGATTAGTATGACAATCTGGAAAAAAAAAAAAAAAAAACGTGTCATTAAAACTCGTTCGACATACATTTTGCACATTTTGCATCGACTTGGCATTTTTTTTTTTTTTTTTTTTTTTTTTTTAATTTCTCGGGCATCGAACTCTCAATGATTTTTTTTTTTTTGTATTTTTTTTTGCAGCAGCAGCATTGCTAAAAAAAATAATACGGATTATGTGGGAATTTTTTTACTCTCGATTTTTTTTCCTCTCTCTCTCTCTCTCTTTCTCTCTCTCTCTCTTGCAATTCGTCATTCATTATTCGTTTCCGTTTACGATGAGCATCTGCAGTCATAATAATGACAATTTTGCCAAAGTCTCGTAGCGGTCGGTTTTTCAATTGAAAAACAATGAATTCTAATGAAACTGGCATTGTAACTAATGACTTCTTGGCTTTTGCGCTCGATTTTTTTTTTTTTTTTTTTTTCTTTTTTTTTTTTTTTGTCGTGACGATTATCAGGAAACGCTCGCTGCGTAATAGAAAACGCTGGGATTCAGGTGAATCAGCGGAGGGATGCGGTTGAGACGGATTTGCATGTAGATTAAACAGTGGAATGTTTATTATTTATCGCAGAAAATGATTTATCAACGATTTTACCATCAAATACATTTTTTTTTTTATTTCGTCAATTTTTTTTTTTTCACTTCTGAATTGTCGAAATGAAAATTGAATTCAATAAAAATTATTAAACCAATTTTCATTTCAAACTTTTTTTTTTTAATTCGACAATTTAGATGTGAGAAAAAAATTGACGAATTAAAAAAGAAAAATTTATTTGATGGTAAAATCGTTCAAAAATAATTTAATTAAAAATCTTGATAATTTTCGTAATTAAAATTTTTTTTTTTATCTATTAAAATAAAATAAAAATATTTATGTTTGTTTTATTATTGCAATGAAAAATAAATGCAATTTTTTTTTTTTCCAACGATTTTTATGATTAAAATTTTTTTTCTTTTCCTTTTTTTACGCATAGAATTTAAGAAGAATTACCGCAATTACAATTCAATGACAGTGGGAGCAGATGCCGGTGATGTCTCGTGGGCGATTGAAGCATCAGAAGCACAGCCGAGTCGTGAGTGTATTAGAAAACGTGGGTCGAAAGCCCACGACGTGTCATCCACAGCAACATATGGGGCATTTCACCTGATTTCGAGCTGGGCCACCACCCTTGACGGCTTCCAATTGGCTCCGCAATTTTTTGTACAATCAACATAACTCTAAAAAGCTATTATTTAATTTTTTATTTTTTTTTCTGCACATTTTTAATTATCCACGATTTTTTTAAACCAAATTAACGAACGACGTTTTAAAGATCCGAAAAAAAATCAGAAAAATCTTTTTTGGAAAAAAAAAATTTTGGCCATCCAGCAGAATTAAAAAATTAGAAAAAAAAATGATGAATTTTTATTTCCAAAAAAAAGATTTTTCAGATTTTTTTCTGATTTTTAAAAAATGTCTTTCAAATAATCAGCTCAAAAAAATCGTAAATTATTAGAAATCTGAAAAAAAAATTCCTTTTTTTATTTAGTGCTTTTTTTTAAATTAGTGACTCAGGTGAAAATTGCGTGGAATGTCCCATATGTAGGTAAGATACAGAGAGAGAGAGAGAGAGAAGCAGAGAAGGTGCAATCTTTAATCTGCAATCTCTCGCGTGGAAAATTCAATCCGCAATATTCCACGCCCTACCTACACGTTTATAAAACCGTGCGACGGAAACGCACTCTGTCTTGATGTCTCTCGGGAATGAAACTTTTTTTTTTAAGCTTTTTCGCTCATTAAAGAAAATTAGCGTAACGTCAGATTGTGTTTCATTGAAAACGATGAAGAACCCACGCGTTTGCCATTTGTCAGAGAATTCTCTCTATTATATTATCTCAGTGAAAATTCAATAGGTGTCAATGATCGATAAATAACACGATGGTAATAATTATATTCGTCGTCAGTTGATTTATCTTTTTAATCCGATTAGTCAATTAGTGTGAATAGACATTTTATGCGAGCAATTATTAAGTGACAAATATTTAATTTTATATTTTATTTTATATTTTATTTTATATTTTATTTTTCATTTTATTTTATATTTTATTTTATATTTTATTTTACATTTTATTTTACATTTTATTTTACATTTTATTTTATATTTTATTTTACATTTTATTTTATATTTTATTTTATATTTTATTTTACATTTTATTTTATATTTTATTTTATATTTTATTTTATATTTTATTTTATATTTTATTTTATATTTTATTTTATATTTTATTTTATATTTTATTTTATATTTTATTTTATATTTTATTTTACATTTTATTTTATATTTTATTTTATATTTTATTTTATATTTTATTTTACATTTTATTTTATATTTTATTTTATATTTTATTTTATATTTTATTTTATATTTTATTTTACATTTTATTTTCTATTTCTTTATATTTTTATTTTATTGGCATAATTGACAGAAAAAAAATCTCGCTATTTGTGGCAAATACCGAATTTTCGAAAACCTCGCAATTTTCCTTTCCGCGAAGGATCAAGGAAGTGGGAATGAACTTGCCTTGCAGTGGAGTTGAATAAACGAGAAACAATTAACGTTTGAGCATAGTGCACGCGTCTTGTAAGCTCGTGGCTAAGCGAGTGTGTATATAGACGTTAGGTAAAGTAATGGAAAAAGAAGTCAACGACCCAGCCCAGCGTTCTCTTGACAATTCCGTGAGTCACTTTCGGCATTCGCTGCCTTTTTTTTTTTCCCCGGTTTATTTCACGCTGACAGCAGACAGTGCTGACACTGAGCTGAACACGCTAGATCGCATTTCCATGTAAAAAAAAAAAAAAAATTGTACGAGACAGAAGTATATGGGTGTTTAAAAAAAAAAAAAATTTTATTTATTTTACATTATTTTTTTTTTATTAATAATCAATAATTGATTTTTTTTTAGCAATTAAACATTTAAAAAAAAATAGAAATTATTCTCTGTATGGAAAAAATTTCAGATTTTTCAATTTTTACCCAAATTTTGTGGAAACGAACAAATGTCCTCTTTTTTTTGGACCGAAATATGCCAAAAGTGAGTTGACTTGGAATGCCCCATATATAGAGAAAAAAAAATTTAATAATTTTTTTTTATTAATATTTAATTAAATCTATTTATTCTATGTTGAGAAAATATTATTAATAATCAATAGGATTGTAATAAATTATTGAAAAATTTTTTTTTTTTTTTTTTCAAAGATAAAAGACAGACAAAGCCAATGAGATCCTTCAACAAACACATGCAATTCGTCGTCGAGGGGATTTACGGTATGATTCATCATAATCGATCAAGTACACTTATTAAATTCAATAGCTTCATGCAGACCTCTGCTATAGCATGCGATCATCTTCGACGCTATAATAAACAGCGTGTAGACTCTGCTGCGGACTCCCCCGACATACAAAGTTACTTCGAATATGCGCTGCGCTGCATCGCACCCGGAAATGCTGTTATAATAAAAATTTAAAAAAAAACAATACGAATTTGGCGTGAATTAAAATATTTTTCAAAGTCATTTTCTTCAAAAACTGCATTAAGTCTATTAAACGAGGTCAAATTATTTTGTTATTACTTTCTTATTTGATTTTTCAAAAATTATATCAACTGCCCACTTCTCGCACTCGTGAAATAAAGTCGCCAGAAAGAGTTTAATCGCACTCGTATCGTAATATACGAATTTTACACTTTTTTTTTTTGAGAATAAAAAAAAATCATTTTCATAGTTTTTTTTCGAAATTAAAAAAAAATCATTTTCATACTTTTTCTCGAAATAGAAAAAAAATCATTTTCATACTTTTTTTTCAAAATAAAAAAAAATCATTTTCATCCTTTTTTTTCAAAATTAAAAAAAATCATTTTCATACTTTTTTTTCAAAATAAAAAAAAAATCATTTTGAACCTTTTTTTTTCAGAATTAAAAAAAAATCATTTTCATACTTTTTTTTCAAAATAAAAAAAAATCATTTTCATACTTTTTTTTCGAAATAAAAAAAAGATCATTTTCATACTTTTTTTCGAAATAGAAAAAAAATCTTTTTCATACTTTTTTTTCAAAATAAAAAAAAATCATTTTCATACTTTTATTTCAAAATAAATAAAAAATCATTTTGATCCTTTTATTTCAAAATAAATAAAAAATCATTTTGATCCTTTTTTTTCAAAAAAAAAAAAAAATCATTTTGATCCTTTTTAAAAAAAAAAAAAAAAAAAAATTTTGATACTTTTTTTTTCAAAATTAAAAAAAATCATTTTCATACTTTTTTTTCAAAATTACAAAAAATCATTTTCATACTTTTTTTTCAAATTTAAAAAAAAATCATTTTCATACTTTTTTTTCAAATTTAAAAAAAAATCATTTTCATACTTTTTTTTCAAATTTAAAAAAAAATCATTTTCATACTTTTTTTTCAAAATAAAAAAAAAATCCCCAAATCCCCAAAAACGTGGAAATAAGTGCATTTTAGTATTTTTTTTTTTTTTTTTTAATTCGACCAGTTTTCCGTGTATTTATGGAATTGCATATCGCGAGCTCGAATTCTTTAGAGTGGCAAGAGATCTCTCACGCTTGCTCGCACCAAGCTCGTATTAGACACATAAATATATTTGTAAGCATTATGCATGTACATACACTTGTCCGGTTATGCGAGGCATGCCGCGCGCACGCGTAACTCAACGTAAACCAGCGACTGTGTAGTATCGAAGCGCGCGGCTTCTTACACGACTCTTACAACGATGCACATCGCTCGACCTTGCCCACAGAGTCGACACTGGCGGCATAACGCCGCGTATGGTTCGCACACGCGCGTGCGCGTGTTTATTCATACTAACGACATGAGAGAAGAGACACTCTGCGTCTTCATAATGCTTCTGCTCTTCATGCATCTTAACAACTCTACTGTCATTTTAATTCAACTTTTATCGTCTTCTTCTCGTTGCCAGATTTTTATTTTTCTTTTCTTTTTTTTTACGGTATTAAACAAATATTTTACAACATTTTACAACATTTTTCATAATTTTACAAATTTTTTCATAATTTTACAAATTTTTTCATAATTTTACAAAATTTTTCATAATTTTACAAAATTTTTTCATAATTTTACAAAATTTTTCATAATTTTACAAAAATTTTTCATAATTTTACAAAATTTTTCATAATTTTACAAAATTTTTCATAATTTTACAAAATTTTTCATAATTTTACAAAATTTTTCATAATTTTACAAAATTTTACAAAATTTTACGTGATTTTATAAAATTTTACAAAATTTTACGTAATTTTATAAAGTTTTACAAAATTTTACATAATTTAAAAAATTTTACAAAATTTTACAAAATTTCACAAAACTTCACAAAATTTTACAAAATTTTACAAAATTTTACAAAATTAAAAAAAAAATATTGGTGTGTCAATTTTTTTTTAAATCTAGCTTCTTAATTTTTTAATTTTCCAATGAAAAAAAAAATTATTCATAAATTTTTTGTTGTGAATTTTGTTTTTTTTCATTTTAATTTTTAACAATTCGTCAAAAAATGCTCGGAAAAAATGGTTTTTATTACGTCAGCCGCGTTTTCATTTACAGAGATGAGGATAAAAAAGAAAAACGCCTTACACACGTGGACAAAATATCACCATGAACTCTTGAGGGCATTAGGCTCTTATCGCAGATGAGGCTACAACGATCCAGACGCTTGTTAGAAGAGGTCTCATTGAACGATAATTTAACGATGTGTTGCATTGCCTCAAACGAGGAAGAAAATTTTTTTTTTCTATTACTGATGTAATTTAAAAAAAAAAGAAATTTTGGAAAAAAAAAAAAAAAAAAAAAACTTCAACACTATAAAAATGACAGCTTTTTCATTTTTTCCTATAAATTCAAGTTAATTCTCTTGAAATATTGATAAAAAAAAAAAAATAAACACTTTACTTCGACTAATTTTTAAATTTAATTGATCAAGAAAATTTTTTAATTTTTCTTTTTTTTTTCTTCTAGAAATAATTTTTTCATATACACAAAACGTTGAGAACTTTCGGGCACTGTCAATTGGATTGGTCCACAAGTAGTTAAAACATGGTGGTACACACTCATGGCAACTTATAAGTGGCACTTCAGGTCTTATCTCGATTTTTCTTTCCTTCTTTTTTTCTTTTTTTTTTTTTTTAATACAAGATGCTGAACCGGGAATCTTCTACGCAGTGGCTAAGAGCTGTATCCATGAAACTGATACGTGATCGAGTGGGCCAATCTCAAGAGCATCACTTATCGAAATATCATTCCACGCTCAACGATTCTCGCGTCGAAGCGTCGAGACCGATTTACGATTCTCCAAAAAAAAAAAAACATATTTCAAATATTTTCATTTTTAATTTATATCTAATTATTCAATCCTACATTTTCAATCCTACATTTCAATCCTACACTTCAATCCTACACTTCAATCCTACACTTCAATTCTACATTTTCAATCCTACATTTTCAATCCTACACTTCAATCCTACATTTTCAATCCTACATTTTCAATCCTACATTTTCAATCCCACATTTTTCAATTCTACATTTTCAATCCTACATTTTCAATCCTACATTTCGACTTTTTATTCCATTCCTATTCAGCGGATGACCTCGGGCCAAATAATGACAGGCTTTTCTCGTGCAACGTACACAAATATTGGTGTTCTTAGGTGATGGATTGATGAATTCCTTTCTGGATTAGAGGCGATAAGGAATGTAGATTAGAAAAGCGTAACTCTCGACGAGAATGTCCGATAAGTACTGGATACCATCACGAGCACCGTCTCTCTTTTTTTCTTTTTTTTTTCTCATTGTTTGTCGATCGGCCCGAGAAAGATCAATCGTTTTATATTCAATTTCCCACGAAAGAACTTTTTTTTTTAAATCTAACGTAAATTGAAGCAAGCTTTTTTTTTGTATTAATTTTTAATAATTTTAATATACGAAATGGAAATGGAGTCAAGCTTCTCGTTGGGAATGCAACTGTAATATACAATTTTTGTATTGCTTTCTAAAATTTCATGTCGTTCTCCATTATAATCTCGATTATGATATTTTCGGAAGAAAAGAATTTTGAGACACCGCACCGGTTCTATATTCTCCAGTGTGGTTCAGTTATAAATTGGCCTTTTACGCTCCATACTTTAAATACAGGTTTCATGTGTGTGTATGTGTGTGTGTGTGTGTGTGTGTGTGTGCCCGACACGCTTTCGCTAACGCCCGAAAAATTTCTATCACTTTTACTTGCGCTTTCGGTTTTAACTCTCTTCGGGACGCTCTAAAATATAAAAAAAAAAAAACAAAAAAATTCATTTGTTCACCAATAAGCAAATTTAAACAAAATAATTTCGATTATTAATAGACAAAAAAGCAGAAGATTGTAAAATTTTGCAAGAAAATTAGAATTTTTTTTTTTTTCATGAATTTTTTAAACAATTTTGAAAATTATAATTTAAAAAATTGCATTAATTTATAGACGAAAAAAAATGATAATAATTAACAAATTTTGCAATAAAACTAGAAAACTATTTTTTTTATGCAATTAAATGTTTTTTTATAAAAATACTTTTTTACTCTATTATTTTTTTCACAACTTAAAAAATCGTAATTAAAAAAATTCCATTAATTTGTAGACCAAAAAAAAATTCCAATAAGTTCCAAAATTTTGCGATAAAACTAGAAAACTATTTTTTGTAATTAATTGTTTTTTTTAATAAAAATACTTTTTTACTCTTTTTTTCTTAATTTTAAAAACTCTAAAAAAATTCCCTTTATTTACAGACGAAAAAAAAAATTCGAAAATTATGTAACGAAATTTTGCTCAGCCTTCATTCTCTTATCAATCGAATTTTTTCGTCTTATCTGAAAAATGCAGATAACGCGAGAAAGTTCAAAGGCTTATTGAAGGGCTCAGCATTTGATGTGACATGAAAATGACTCTACAATTTATTAGTACTGCAGTGGTATAAATATAGTGGGAGTCCATTTTTTTTTTTTTTTTTTTTTTTTTTTTTTTTTTCTATGCCTCTTCTCCGGTCTCTCTTTTAATACCGCAGCCTCTTATGTGTTCGTAAAGGTTCTAACGTCGTTCTGTCGGTTCAGATGGACGAGGGACCCGGTCGCTTCTCCACGCGGTATCTAACTGACCTACTTCGCGACCCAGAATGAAGAGGAGGAAGGCAAACTCTCCAAAATTATCGTTTCACTTCGCTGCAGGCATTGCTGCTGACTCTTCTCGACTCCTCTTGCTCGCTATCCTCTCTCAGCTTGGCATCGCACCGTAGGCACACACTTTCGATGGGCACATTTGGAATTTCGTCGTTTCGAACTCTACCGAAGCCCTTTCCACTCTGGAATTCTTGTAAAAGTCACTGGAAACATTATCTGCATAAGTGGAAATGAGAAAGTGCATCTAATCCTCGAAATTTCTTTCACTTTCCTTTCAATTATTTTATCGAAGCACCATTCTTTTCTTTTCGATTAATTGTGAAAATATTTATTGGCGAATTGCGTTTTTTTTTTGGAGACTAAATTGTTGGTAACTTTTTTTTCAATATTTTTGGGGAATTGTTGAAATTTTTATTTTGCAATTTGAGGGTGATTTTTTTTTTTTATTTGGTGTATTATTGAAATTTTTATTGGCAAATTTGTTGGTTAATTGAATTATTATTATTATTGTTATTTTGTAAATTGTAGAAATATTTGGGAAAAATGATTGAGCCATCTTTTTTTTATTTTATATTTTTTTCATTTATTTTATCGGAGCACAATTTTTTTGGTTTGGATAAATTATGAAAATATTTATTGATAAATTGTTTTTTTTTTTTTATAAAATTGTTGGTAATTTTTTTAATATTTTTGGTAAATTTAAAATTTTTATTGGCAAATTTATTTTTAAATTGTATTATTATTATTATTATTATTATTATTATTATTGGGTAAATAATAGAAATATTTGTGAAATAATTATAATAAATTATTAAAAATTTTATTCGCAAATTTATTACTAAATTGTATTATTATTATTATTTGGCAAATAATAGAAATATTTGTGAAAAATCATTGAGCCATATTTTTTTTTTTATCTTAAATTAAAAACTAAAAAATTGTTTTTAAAAATTAAAAACTGAGTCAGTAAAAAAAAAAAAAGCTCCTAAATTGGCTAAGAATTTAGCAATCTATTTAACTGTTTGAGATAATATATTTTATTGCCCATAAACTGTGAAGAGGTTTTCGCATAATTTGCTGGTCTAGTAAAACGTATCTGTACTTATGTTCGTATATTTGAGACAAGGTAAAATGTAGAGTATATTAATGCGACAGTAGGAAGAACGAAGAATGCGATAATATCAAAATCAGCTGTTGCGATTCCCTCGTCTAAGTATATATGACTGAGTGTTCGTATATCTGTGTGAATGCAACGATAATGATAACGATGATTTGGATTGGTGGATGCAACCTCCGCTCGCGAGCCCGACGATTATATTACAGCAGCTATACCACTGCAAGATATAGTAACGCAGCCTGGAGAGCCTAAAACGTGGGCGTAAGTAGACTCAACTAGATAAGTGTAGTCGTCCTTCCGAGTTTTCAATAAGAAAGACTCTGGTTTCGTTGCACTGGATCTGCTATCTTGACCCAAACTTATTCAATCGAATAAGATTTTTTTTTTTATAAAAAAAAAATTTTTATATAAAAAAAGAAAAAGAATTTTTTTTTTTCGATGAAAAAAAAATTCGGAAATTGGTTTGGAAGATAAAAAAAAAATTTTGGCGATCATAAAAATGAAAGATAATTCTTATTCTATCGAGTAAGATTTTTTTTTTTTTTTTTTCGATCATACAAAAATTCAGAAATTTATTTGGAAGATTAAAAAAAAATGTTTGCGATCATAAAAATGAAAGATAATTGACAATAATTCAAAATTGGAATATTTTTAAAGCCATAAACAAAGATTCTAACCCAGTTTATGAATTTTTTTTTTTTTAAATTAAATTTTTTTTTTTAAATTAAATTTTTTTTTCACACTTGAATTTTTTCCTTTAAATATATTACCGAAGGGAATTCTTTTACAGCTACTCAGTGATGAATTTTCGCTTCTTATTGATAAGAGTGATAAGCCAACGAAATTGAAGGTTTTCACTTTTGACGAATTGGCTGAGTTGACAAAATTGGTAGGAAGGCGGCATAAGCATTGAGCACACGCATTACCATTTGACTAAAACTCGTATTAAACAGTATGCATGTATACATTCCCTTGAAAGAGTGTGCGAGACAGCATTTGTATACACTGAGACTCGAGCGTAGAAAATGTATAACGGTATAGTGTCACGCTGACTAGATAATACATCACTGCTGTACGCAGGTAAAGATAAAGTCAATAGACACGTGTATGGTACGAGCCGATTCTCCAGCCTATTGTGCATTTTCTTTTTAATTACGTCAAAGCATTATTTTTTTTTCTAAATTTAATATTTATTATTTATGATATTATTTACGAGAGTGTCTGTGAGAGTGTTTGTGAGAGTGTTTGTGAGAGTGTTTGTGAGAGTGTTTGTGAGAGTGTTTGTGAGAGTGTTTGTGAGAGTGTTTGTGAGAGTGTTTGTGAGAGTGTTTGTGAGAGTGTTTGTGAGAGTGTTTGTGAGAGTGTTTGTGAGAGTGTTTGTGAGAGTGTTTGTGAGAGTGTTTGTGAGAGTGTTTGTGAGAGTGTTTGTGAGAGTGTTTGTGAGAGTGTCTGTGAGAGTGTTTGTGAGAGTGTTTGTGAGAGTGTTTGTGAGAGTGTTTGTGAGAGTGTTTGTGAGAGTGTTTGTGAGAGTGTTTGTGAGAGTGTTTGTGAGAGTGTCTGTGAGAGTGTTTGTGAGAGTGTTTGTGAGAGTGTTTGTGAGAGTGTTTGTGAGAGTGTTTGTGAGAGTGTTTGTGAGAGTGTTTGTGAGAGTGTTTGTGAGAGTGTTTGTGAGAGTGTTTGTGAGAGTGTTTGTGAGAGTGTTTGTGAGAGTGTTTGTGAGAGTGTCTGTGAGAGTGTTTGTGAGAGTGTTTGTGAGAGTGTTTGTGAGAGTGTTTGTGAGAGTGTTTGTGAGTGTCTGTGAGTGTGAGATTAATTGTGTGAAAATTAATTATATTCGTTAATGGAATAAATAAATAGTATTAGGCTATTATTATTATTTTTTAAGTAAATTTTTGTAGTATCGAGAGATTTGTTGATGAAAAATTACCAGAATGACAGAGAGCGGAAAGAGGAAAATATTGAGACGGAATAGAAGTAGGCTAGTACAGGCCGTATTGCAGATCGCAATACTCTAGGAAAGGAAGACAGACGGATGATCTAGGCCAGTGGAAAAGGAAAGTGAGCGGCTTGGAAGGCGTAGGTATAATACTGGGGAGGAGGCCGCGCGGGGCAACCGGCACAACCAGCGTACCAGCATCTATAACAGCCAAGCAAAAAACGAGTATTCCGTCATAGAACGCGGCACAAGAAACCGTCATAGCTCCAGCGTCATAGCACATCGTGTAATGCGTGTGTCTGCCATCACAAGTGTATCGGCTTCGCGAAACTCATACACGACGCTCTACCTGCTTTACAACATTTCAACACTTTAAATCGACACGCTCGACGTTACTTTTTTATTTTTTTTTTTTTAAATCACGAGAAATATGAATAATATTTTATTCTACTTATTTCATTAATTTTCGTCACTTCCGGTTTCACAAAAAAAAAAAAAAAAAAAAAAAAAAAAAAAAAAAAAAAAAAAAAAAATGTACAGTAAATCGGCTTTTATCGACTTTGAATTTGTATTTGAATACGAAAAAAAAAAACAAAAATTAGCAATTTTTGGAAAAATGTGAGGATTTACAAAAAAAAATCTTCAATAAATTTCAATTTTCAAAATATCACAAAAATGATAATTTCTTCGATAATTATTTCTCCTCGGTATTAAAAAAAAAAAAAAATAGCCATTATAATTATCATAATCACAAACACTTATTATTTCCGGTCATTCGTGTCTCATCAACACATCTCGTCAATTTAAAAAATTTCTCCAATCTTCCGAAGATTGTGAGTAATTAAAAAAATTCTCGACATCGTAAATATCCTGCAAGGATATGAAACAAAGAAATAAAAAAAAAGAAAAAAAAAAAAACGCGACGAAAGGAAAGAAATGGTCGGTCGGATGAATCGGTTAGGAAACAAAACAACGTCCGTGTCATCGTGATGATTTGGTCACGTATCAGCCATGTAGGAAGAGCCATATTGCTTGGTGAATATAATGGAATAGATCGAGGAATAAACGTTCCGTCTGCTGGAACAAATCGGCTTATTCCATCGTGGCGAAGCTGTCCTTGCGCGAAGGAATTCAGGAAGAAGCCTTCGCCGCGTCTTTAATTCACAATGAGATGATCTTCGTGACGGTGCTCGACATGACTTGCTCCATGACGATTTCTTCCTTCGTCTCTACTTTTTTTTTTTTACTGGAATTCGAAATATACATCGTTCGCTATGTCGTGTAAATGGCTTCCACAGGCGAATGTCAAGCCTCTCGTGTGTTAATTGTTGGCAAGTTTGTAGAAATAGTATAGACATTTATCAGCTATGACGATCAATCAATTTTTCGGACGTCCGATCATTTTCCGGGACAATCTTTCATTTTTTTTTTACATGAAAACATATCACGTGTAGGATTGACCCCGTGTAGGATTGATTATATGTAGAATTGATCATGTGTAGAATTGATCATATGTAGAATTGATCGCGTGTAGAATGATCTTGTGTAGAATTGATCATATGTAGAATTGATCATGTGTAGAATTGATCATATGTAGAATTGATCATATGTAGGATTGATCGTGTGTAGGATTGATCGTGTGTAGGATTGATCGTGTGTAGAATTGATCGTGTGTAGAATTGATTGCATGTAGAATTGATCATGTGTAGGGTTGATCGTGTGTAGAATTGATCGCGTGTAGAATCAACTTGTTTACAGAGAATTTTTCGCGTAGGGTCGATAAAGTGTAGAATTGAAGCGTGTAGAAATCCCGGTTCTACGTGTAGGATCGACCATGCGTAGAAATTAAATGTAGAAAAAAAAAACGGTTTGTCTTTTCGCACACTTTTCGATGGATTCTTCAAATCTTACTGGACGTGCACACAGTTTTTTTTAACGATTTTAAAATTTATTTTTTACAGTTTTGAATGGACAAACAACGAAATTATCTCCGATGGATCAAGTCGCCCCGGTAGTATCGCATATATTTATGTATTCGATAATTCTAATCCGCGTGGTCGAGGCGAGTGGAGCGTGGCTTTCTTGCAGCGCTCAGTGACCTGATTTCTTGCAGCATGCAAGCAACAGTAAGAATGTTTCTCTCTGGTGTCCCCCCCCCCCCCCCCCCCCCCCCCGACGCCCCACGGCGCCCTCGTGAGCGAGAAGGGAGGCGTGAAGTTGGAGTGCACGAGCGAGAGCGAAAGAAAGGCCGTCTTGTGACGCGTGAACGAACAAGCGAGATAGTAGAAAAGAAGCGTGAAAAAGGAACGGTACGGGAGAATAAACGAAGAGCGAGAGAAGAGGGAAACGGACTACTCCAGCCAGGCGACGTAATACTACTCGACGACTGGAGCGGTAATAGCAGTACCTACCTTCACAATATTATATAGCGCCCGTTAATGCCATTCATTTATGACCTAATGGCAGAATAGCCAAGAAGAGGCAACAAACCCGGGTTTTTAGTCTGGAACATCGTCAAAACGTGTAACTCTCTTGACGGCTGTGTTATCGGGAGTGACGAAAGGACAATTATATTTTCACTCTCTAATCGGTGGGGGGGAGGGATCGGAGATTCGTGGCTCGCGAATTTCTTGACAATTTCGTGCTGTGCAATTTTTTTTTTTTTTTTTTTTTTAATTAATTCCAGGCTGTGAATTGTTTGTGAATTAAATTGGTCGAATTGCATTTAGGCTTTGTAATTCCAAGATATTTCATTTAGATGCTATTATTGTTTAAAAAACAAAAAAAAAATTGATCTACACGTTGTTTTCTTGTACTTTTTCGTTGATTCAGAGAATTACGTAAATTTACCATCTTCTTTTTTTTTTATCTATTGTTTATTTTGTGGAGAATTTAATCAGACTTTAGTCAAGTGGTATATTTGTTCGTACTTACGAGGACAAACGCGTTGGCGTACACAAGTCAAATTTTATACGTGCAGACAAAAGGAAGAATTAACAGATGAGGATTATGGAATTCACGATTTTTCAATTCAATCCTACAAATTAATCGTCCTTTTGGGCAATGCTACACTCAATTCAATTATTCGAATAAGTGTATATATTCGATTAATTGAATATTCTACCAATATTCAATCCTACATTTTTCAATTCTACAAATATTCAATTCTACATTTTTCAATTCTACAAATATTCAAGTCTACATTTTTCAATTCTACAAATATTCAATCCTACATTTTTTTCAATTCTACACTTGTTCAATTCTACATTTTTCAATCCTACATTTTTTCAATTCTACACTTGTTCAATTCTACATTTTTCAATTCTACACTTGTTCAATTCTACCTTTTTCATCCTACATTCGTTCAATTCTACATTTTTCAATTCTACACTTGTTCAATTCTACATTTTTCATCCTACATTCGTTCAATTCTACAAATATACAATCCTACATTTGTTCAATTCTACCAAATTACAGTCCTACATTTTTTTTCAAATCTACAAATATTCAATCCTACATTCGTTGAATTCTACACTTTTTCAATTTATCGGCTTGCAATCCTACAAAGTAAAGTAATGATCACTTTAGGTTTTTTTTTCTCGACGATGCGATAGCTACACAGTACAAAAAAAAAAAAAAAACTAGAATGCTGAGGAGAACCCGTTGCATCAGCGTGTCGGGGACTCCTCCGCAAGTGGGCAAAGCATATGGTCCGGCGAACTCTGGATAAAAATAAATTCTTCACTTCCTCATCGTGACGTTGATGCTGATGATGATGGTGTTACATAGCTTTAAAAGCACGCGAGCCACTAATACCATATAGCTTCTGTAGATTTAACATGTAGCAGAAACGTCGCGCATATTTCTCGATAGACGTTATTTCATGTCACACGAAGTGGTAATAGAGTATGAGGGAACTCGATGAGATACGAAAAGTACGACTGGTCAGACGACTTCGAAGCACCAAGTGTGTGAAACCAGACTGGCAATCCGCTCACTATCGATTAGAATAAAATACACTTGGCAAAGGTCATCTCGTCATGAAATTCAAATGTTTGTCGAAATTTTTTTTGTCAATTAACAAAAATGAAATAATGGGATTTTTTTTTTTTTTTTTTTTTTATAAAAAATAAAATTGTAGAAGAAATTTCATCTTTTCCAATGTCAATTTTTTTTTAATATATTTAAAAAATAATTTGTATATTAAAAATACGTCTTTTTGTACGAAATCCCTTTTGTATATCAATATTATATCTGGAAAAACATCAACCGAGTTTTATCAGTTTTAATAACATAAAGACAATGTGCAATCCATTTTTCATATTCTGGTCTGACGTTTGTCTGGCCTACTTCAATTGTTTCTGAAACATATGTAAAAAAAAAAAAAGTTTGTTTTCTCAACATTGTCGCTTCGCGTGATGTCTTCACACGATATGCTCTGTGCGCGATACCAATCGTCTGCTTACATATTTTCGTCGGTACGTTTTTTCGAAATTCCATTTTTCACGAAAAAAAAAAATTTTCTTACACGAGAAAAAAATTTCTTACACGAAAAAAAAAATTTCTTACACGAAAAAAAAAATTTTCTTACACGAGAAAAAAATTTCTTACACGAAAAAAAAATTCCTTACACGAAAAGAAAGATTTCTTACACGAAAAAAAAAATTTCTTACACGAAAATAAAAATTTCTTACACGAAAAAAAAAATTTCTTACACGAAAAAAAAATTCCTTACACGAAAAAAAAAATTTCTTACACGAAGAAAAAATTTCATACACGAAAAAAAAAATTTTCCTACACAAAAAAAAATATTTTTCTTACTCTAAAAACCATGTTACGAGCAAAGGTGTGCTCGATAGAATGTAAAATAGCCATAAAGTTTCAAATGTTATTTTCTGTAAACATGACCACATGTGACTACATACACTGTACTATCTAATAAAACCGGCTGACTGTAGCAGTTTCATTCCTGTTTTTTTTTTTTTTTTTTTTTTTTTTTTCGTATTTCTTTATTTCTGATACAGTTGGAACGTCAAGACAGGTTGAGAACGAGAGTGTGCAGTGCGCGCGTTCGCGTATAGCGCCTACGAGTTCCGACGGGCGTCAAGTTGTCCCTGGACGCGCCGTATACGAGAGTCACTAATATAGGCGACGCAGGCGTGAAAATATAGGTCGCATGCCCGCTAGAGCGGTTCTCTCGTATACACACATGTGTATACCGAATGCGCGCGTGCACTCTATACATATAATGGACGACCGGATTCGACTCCTTGTGTTGGTCTATTCGTCGTGCCAGTAGGCGACTATCCGTATTTCCATGTTTCCCAGCATGCATATATGAGAGAAAAGGGCAATGGGGTTCAACGGGCAATACGGGGGTCATTCATGCATAAGAGGAATCCAGAGGAAGACATACAGATTAAAACTACTCCAGTTCCTAACTAAAAATTCGAACTAACATTTTTTTAATACTTCAATTGTGCGATGTTTTCATTTATCAATTCTACATTTTCATATTTTTTTCCAATTTTTTTTTTCAATAATTGTCTCTCGTACTCCTGATTTTGTGCAATCCTACTTGAAATTCAATTCTACATTTCCGATAGCACATTTTTTATCTCTGCCATTTTTCATTATGTGATCCGATTCTGTGTTATTCAATCCTACATTTCAATCCTACACTTTTCAATTCTACATTTTTCAATTCTACAGTTTCAATTCTACACTTTCAATTCTACACATTTCAATTCTACACATTTCAATTCTACACTTTTCAATTCTACACTTTTCAATTCTACACTTTTCAATTCTACACTTTTCAATTCTACAGTTTTTTTTCAATTCTACAAGTTTTTTAGAATAATTTTTTTTATTCGTTACGATTTAAGGTACTCTTTCATTAAGATTGTTGCTCGTTGTGTCTGGCTGGCAAACTCGGAAGTTAATAAATTATGCTGGCATTATGAGTGGTACTTAAACGATACAGAATATGATGTATCAAGCGCGGGAGATCAGTTTTTAATTCTCCGGTGTCTTGGCGCAAGTTTAACAGCCGCAACAGTCGTTACGGCCGGCATAACAATGCCTAACGTAACTATCCTGGGGGTCGAATCCTCTATGCCATCTCCGGTGAACGCGCGCGTAGCACGACAACCCGCGCGAGTGCGCGAGGTTACAGGAAAGTGAAACTCTCGTAAACTAGGTCACACCCACATAGCCTGGCTCTGGCTGCTTACTTCTCACCAACACTTTAACTAACTAAAGCGTACTACGTATTTCTTCGCTCTCTCTCTCTCTCTCTTTCTCGTGACATCTGAACTCAAAACAACCAGACATGAATTATTCATATTAAGGAAAAAAAAAAGAAAAAAAAAAAAATTCTTCACCCAATAATTCATGAAATTTATTTTCAAAACTTTTCGATATCCCGGTGAAAACAGACTCGTTGAATCTTTCACGATTCTTCACCTTGTAACCCGGAAGTAATCCATTGATTTAAAAAAAAAAAAAAAAAAAAAAAAAAAATTCTTATAGCAAATAATAGATCTGACATGGAATGCCTCATATATTTATTAAAATTTGAATTACTCAAATTTACTTCATTAAATAAAATTATATATATATATTTTTTTTTTTTTTGCTTGTACGATGTAAATTTATATTTGTAGAATTGTTTACTGTCAATTTAATCATTCCAATTAATTTGCCTCCAGCACGGTCATCCCGCAGACTATTTCACCAGGTTACAGCAAATTTGCCCAGCGCAATGCGTATTACATACGCATAACTTGCACCCATTGGGCGGTTACACGCTGAATGCTACAAATTACGCAAATGGAGTCACACGTTCCAGATGCAATTAGTACAATGATTTGATTTCCACACGTCCCGTGTGTCATACGAAGAGGCCGACGTCGTTCCGAGCGGCTATTATTGCGACTAAATACTATGTAATTTGCATGGCTACCGGTCGGTGTATTCTCAATTACGAGGCCTCGATCCATAACAGCCAATATCCCATTGCAACAATAAAACTCCGAAGCATTTTCGCAAACGTCTTCTTCTTTTTTTTTTTTAGACCTTCAGTTTTGACTAAATAATTTTTCAAATTATCATAATTAATATCTAATAATTATATAATATAATAAATTTTGTAATTGCCTAATGTAGAATTAAAAATACAGGTGTAGAATTGAAAATAATGTGTAGAATTGAAAATACAAGTGTAGGATTGAAAACATATATGTAGGATTGAAAGTATATCGGTTGGTTAGAAATCTATGTACGAATATATGTACGGAATGCGCATAGTTGCGTGTAGAATTGAAGCTCAGATGTAGGGTATACGTGTAGAATTGAAAGCTGCGTGTAGAATCGGCTTGTAGAATTTAAAAACTATGTGCAACATTGAAAGCTACGTGTAGGATGTACGTGTGGAATAAAAAAAAACTAGATGTAGGATCTACAGATTTTTCAATTCTACATATTCAATCCTACTTTTTCAATTCCACATCCTCCCCAAAATTATTCACGATTAACTCACTTTTTCTATCAATAGGAAATTATTTAACCTACTCGACGTGGAACGCCTTCATAAAAAAAAAAAAAAAAACGTGTATACAATGAAATGGCATAATTTTTATAACGAGAATTAACGATATTTCCGCACAAAATTATTTGACGCACAATAAATATTGTATGAAGGACGAGGCTGTATGTATTTAATCGTTTAAATATAAATGAACTTCATATAAAGGACTCGCTCGCAAAGAAACGTCGCAGTACTTTGCCGCTAGAACTATTCTCGCAGATAGAAAATAAAAAAAAAAAAAAGAGGTGAGGACGTGTGTATATAGTGTAGGCAAAGAGACAAAGATAGATGTGCACGATGGTAAGAGAGAGAGAGAGAGAGAGACGAAACTCCGAGGTATGTAACGCATGTATATGTGCACATACATGAGAAAATATATTTGGAGGTGGCGAGGAGGAGTTCGCGGAACGACCTGGCCGCATTGCTTTAGTATATCAAGTGCAACACACGACTCGACTGCAGAGCGCGTTGCCCGATGCATGTGCATCGAAGAGAAGAGCGAGGGGGCGAGGGGCGGGGGGGGGGAGGAGGGAGGAGGGAGGGGAGGAGTGTAGAGATGCACGCGCGCGTGAGATGTGGGAGGTGCGGTAAGTTTTGAGCGCGTGTAGGCGCTATGAGACTATGACAACTGTACCGTGTACTCGAGATATATAGAAAATTCAACTATACCGTGTTGAGTGCATAGCTACATTCCTAATGCATCTCACTTCTTCGACGTCATCGTCGAGTGCCATTATAAATTGCTTGTACATCGGTTACCATTGATTAAATTAAGTCTGCCTATTTTTATTCCTCAAAATGTTGGTCGTTTTTTGTACTGACGAACGATTTTGTTCACAGCGAAGTCAATTCTACACCATTGAAACACTGCAATGTTGAGTTCTACACGGGAGCAACACTGTACGACTCAATTCTACAGAATATTTTTACGAAATTTTCGGGATCACGGTTCGGTTGTATGTAGTAGACTTGACGGTTCAATTCTACACAATAAAAAGACTGCACTATTGAGTTCTACACGGGAGCAACACTGTACGACTCAATTCTACAGAATATTTTTACGAAAAAATCTGCTTCACATTTCGGTTGTGCATAATACACTAGACGTTTCAATTCTACACAATAAAAATACTGCATTTCTACACGAGAACAAGACTGTACGATTCAATTCTACACAATATTTTTACGAAAAATTCTGGTTCACATTTCGTTTCTGCATAATACACTAGACGTTTCAATTCTACACAACAAAAATACTGCACAATTAAGTTTTCTTTACTGTCTCATACGATTTTATTAGAAAAAAAAATATTCTAGTGCTATTTTTCGTAAAAATATCGTTTTCGATTGAAATTTTTTGTTTATCCAATCAATACACAGATTATTTTTGTAAATTCATAGAATCTCCGCTTGTCGACTGAGCGATTAATAAACGCGAGTTTCTTATTACAATTTACAGACGCGATTTCCATTTCCCCTCAGCTGTGCATTAATGTCGCAGCATCAAGTCAGAGCTCTCTTAAAGATCCTCCGTAACAAAGGCGGCGCTGACCGCGGTCTTCTCGCGGTGATACCCGCAACGAGACACGGTCGCAATAAACTATGACATAATCCGCAGCCGGAGTTTTGACGCCGGGTTGTCTACGCTCAGGCTACGGAGGTCGCCAGTTTCCGATTTTAGATCAAACGTCTTTGCACATCCGTGTAACGGAGACAAACTGCATCTACAGTGCACGCGGCAAAGTCACCGCTAGCGTGTCGCTTCATTATTATCAAAATTTAAAAAAAAAAAAAAAAAATTAACGACAGCTCATTATGAAATTTAAATTATTCCAAAAAAAAAAAAATATTTTCGAAGAATTTAAGAAAGCCTCGTTGCCAATTTTTCTTTTAACGATTAGAAGGTTTTTTTTTTTTTCTGGGTTAGGACCAGTTTAAACAGCAGCGACCATTCCGCTTATCCACCCGCGTGTGTATACCAAATCAACCTAATCCTCATCATCGCACACGTTTAACTCGTGTTTCCGTGTGCGACAGTTGTGGCACACGCGCGCGAGCGCGTCTATATATCATCGGCGGTGACTCGTTTAGCTGAATTTTCATTGCTTCAAGTGCAATGTGTCCGACGCCGCAGTTTAAAGACGATGCGTCTTTTTAACCGTTACAGTTCTCAATTCTACATAATCCTACACGCGTATATTTTTTTTGGGAAACACATTAGTTTGACAGGCTGACGCAATTCTACACCATCAATTCTACACCATCAATTCTACACCATCAATTCTACACCACCAATTCTACACCATCAATTCTACAAAGTCAATTCTACACCATCAATTCTGCATCGTCAATTCTACACCATCAATTCTACACCGTCAATCCTACACCATCAATTCTACACCGTCAATCCTACACCATCAATTCTACACCATCAATTCTACACCATCAATTCTACACCGTCAATCCTACACCGTCAATCCTACACCATCAATTCTACACCATCAATTCTACACCATCAATTCTACACCATCAATTCTACACGTACTTTCCCCTGCAAAGATTGTTTCATATTCCTTCGTATTTCTCACTCGTCAAATCATACAATGAAAAAAATTTGTCAAGACTCACGATTTGTCAGAAGCGTTTCCTAAAAAAAAAAAAATTATGAATATTTTTCAGCATAATGAGATACCAACTTGACGTGGAATGGCTTATATACAACTGTGTAAAATCTAAGGTTCGCTATATACGCGTAAATATATGCTCGGTGTGTTGATCTATTTATCAGCTGCTAACAATAAACTTATCTCATGCTCTGACAATAGACTAAGTTTTTGAGTCTGTCGTGTTAAACCGATTTCATTGGCATATCTCTATTTTTCTTGTGACTACACGCTTTGCAGACAGCCGATTTTTCCGTCGATGATTCGATGACGAAGAACCCGAGAGGAGTAATATCTGCCGTAGCTTGTATTATAAATAAGAGGACATGAAATATAAGCGGGGACCCGTAAGCGACAGATATCATTTGCCAAAAGTCATTGATGTTTTGAGGTCGACCTGATAAACCCTGGCTAACGGAATTAATGTATTTTAATGTGTATTCTCTCAGCGTGAATATAAGACACTAAATGTTAAGCAGAAGATTCCACTGGGCAACAGGGAATCTTCCTCTTCCTTTGCACACCCTCTTCTTTCTCTTATCGCTGCCGTTTTTTTTATTTTTTATTTTTTTTTTTTTTTTATAAATATTAAAATTCCACGAAAGCTCAATTTCTTTTAACAAGAAGCTTACATTTTTATTTTCACACCAGAAAAAAATTCATTTTTTTAGACATTTTTCTGTCCACCAGAATAATTGTAGTTTTTAATTATTCTAAAAAAATTAAATTCTATTTTTTTTATTTAAATAAGAATGTTTTTAGAATTAGAATAAAATTTTTTTTTTTTTTTCAGAATTAGAATAAAAATGTCTTTTTAGAATTATAAAATTATTTTCGCACCAGAAAAAATTCATTTTTTCGACATTTTTCTCTCTACCAGAATAATTATATTTTTTAATTATTCTAAAAAAAAAAAAACAAATTGTATTTTTTTTTTTTAATTTAAATAAAAATATGTTTTCAGAATTAGAAGAAAAATGTCTTTTTGAGGTTATAAAATAATTACTTATCGCCAAAAAATGTTTCTCTTGCTCACACATTTTTTGCTCTCTAATCTATTTTTTTTTTATATGAATTCTAAAATTCCAAAAAACCTTTTTTTTTGTTAAACAAATAAATAAATATTTGCTTACTAAAATGTTGAGTTAAATTTTTATTTTTAATTTTTTACACGCTTAACGTTTGTAATTATAGGAAGTGGAAGGGAGAGGCGATGTATGATTATAATAATCATAATAAAAATAAAAAGAAAATATAGTCAATGTATAGATTTTATATCAAAATATATTTGTGCATAGACACGAAGACAACCGTAACAGGTAATCTCATACTCGGCACACGTCGCAAACATACAAACGCGCGCGCGTTTTTTTCAATTTTTTTTTTTTTTTTTTTTTTTTTTTTTTATTCATATGCATGATAAACATTTTCGCATAAATCACGCAAATCTCATAGTTTCTATATACATTCATACATGTGCGCTACTTTTTCATTCCTCATTCGTCTTAAATCATATATTTTACATTCATTATTTTCGCTACGCGTATAATTTTATACATATAATATATAATATATACTATATTAATGAAATTGCAATCGCTCGCACACATTAAATCAACATTCGAACGAAGCAATGAAGCCCGCTTCACGCATTATTATTTTTTTATTTATTTTATTTTATTTTTATTTTTATTTTTAGCTTTTTTTTTTTCTTTTCGGTAACTCATTGAAGACTTTGATTGAAATCGAAGACAAAAAAGAAAAATAATTGTAGATTTCTATCAAAAGCCCAGGTAACGTATACTTAATAAAAATATATCTAATATATTATAACGAATAAAACCAAACACTCTCTCGCAAAATTTTCAAAAAAAAAAACATTCATTGCCAAAAAATAAAAAGAAAAAAAAATATACACATTTTTTTCTCGCTCACTTCAAGTCATTCTCACACGCGCGCGATCTCTAAACAAAATATATATATTAACTCTTAATTACACGATTTTTTTTTTCTTCTTGCAATTAACATTAAATTGAATGGTAACTATAATACAAGTTTGTGTACATGGTGATCATTTTTTTTGGGTCATTTCACGCGAGAGGAGGGGTACATTTTTTTTTCAACAGACACCGAATTCAGAAAAAGAACATGTTTTACCGAGAAAAAAGAAATTAAACATGTTCGAAACATGTTCTGATCGAGTACGTTTTTTAAAAATAAAAACCATGTTTATTGAACTTTTGAACACAATTTAATAAACATGATTTGTAAGAAAAAAAAACATGGCCATTGGCATGTTTTCTTAAACATGTTCACCGACATGTTTTTTTATTCATGTTTCGGTGAGAAAATCGAGCATGATAATAAATAAAAAAATTGTTTTCATGAATCGAGAACATGTTTTCATGGAACATGTTTCGTCGACAAACCAAACATGTCCGTATTGGACATGTTCGCCGACGATTTTAAAGCGAGTTTTTCATATTAAACATGTTATAAAAAATAGAACATGATTTTTAAAAATTGGACATGTTTTTTTTTACACGAATTTCTTTTTCAATTTCTTTTTTTACTAAAATCGGCATGTTTCTTCCAATTGATAGGAATCTAGACCTGATCAAGACGCCCGAGCAGTGTGATGACGATAAAATGTTGAGAGGAAACAGCGTGAAAGAAAAAAAAAAAAAAACGCTTTTGTCATTGTCCTCCGCTCGCACGCTGATAGATAAGTTATCGAATGACAAGGGGCTCGTGTGTTTCATCGTGTGTAAAACTCCTCATATATGTGTATATTTGTGTGTGTGTGTGTGTGTGTGTGTGTATTTTTTTTTTTCTGTGGATTTTATGCTGTCGATGAGATATTGATAGTGCGCGCGGGGTAATTACGGTATCTCGATATGCCACGAGGTACTTAGGTACAAGAGCGATATACTACACGCTACTTAATTAAATTATCTCGATATATATCTACTATATAAACCGTATCTAATCACAACGCCGTTCGAACAATATATACAATCGTCGTCAACCAACGCGGTGTGACTTCCTGTCGTCTTCTCGTGTATAACGTGTACTCTTTTACCCCACATTTTGTTTTTCTTATCATTTTTGTTTTTCGTCTATTACGTTTAATTTTTTTTTCTTTTTTTTTTTTTTTTTTTTTCTGCGTCAGGTGAAAAGCATACTCCAGTCTTCATTTATCTTTTTGTTTTGTTTTGTTTTTTGTATACGTCGTAGTAAAAATTCTAAAGATTTTTCGAGGTTGAGTGAATTCACACTCAGAGAAATCGTGGTTATTCTGGCAACTATGAGTAGCAACTATTTTTTTTTTTTTTTTTTTTTTTTTTTTTTTTTTTTTTTTTTTTAATAGTTGCGAAATTGACACTCAGAGAAATTGTGGTCATTTTGGCAACTATGCGTGACAACTATTTTTCGGTGGCAACTATTTAATAGATGCAATAATTTTTTTCAACTTTTTGTTGTTGTTACTAGTTTTGATAGTTGCCAAAAGCTGACACTCGCGGAAATTTTGACAACTATGAGTGACAACTATTTAATAGTTGCAATCATTTTTTTCAACTATTTTTTTAGTTATCATATTTAATAGTTGCCAAGCTGAGACTAATGAAAATTCTGCACAACTATAGTGACAACTATTTTTGGGTGGCAACTATTTAATAGTTGCAATAATTTTTTTTTTCAACTATATTTGTAATTACTAGTTCTCATAGTTGCCGAAACTGCACTCAAGGAAATCGCGGTAATAGTGACAACTATTAACTTTTTTTTTAATCTCCGCAACTATTTTTACAGTCACGCCAATTTTCTCCAACTATTAAATAGTTGTCACTCAAAAGTTGCCAAATCTAATTTGTCGCTATTAAAAAATGGCAACTATTAATTTTTAATTTCACCTTTTTGCAACTATTAAATAGTTATTATATAGTTGAGGATTTTTTTTACCTACTATTCATAGTAGCGAATTTAAAAAATAAAAAAATTCTTCCGCACCACGATTTTTCTGAGCTTAGAGAGAAAGTTTAGGAAATTGGAAGCCATAGTTGCCTCAAACACAAGAAATGCGCAGGCGCCCCGCCATTTTGTCTACTTTCCGTCGACTCCCGTGCGAGCCCTTGCGAATAAGTAGGAGATCAGAAAATGGCGTTGCGTTGTGAGCTGCCGCTGCGCATAACCGTTCACAAAGATCCAAAATTTCTACAAGTATATATTTAAAAAAATAAATCATCCGCAGATTCTCAAAATCGCGACATGAGAGTATATTCGTTGTGTGTGTCGTATTCGTCGAACTTTGCGATTCGTTAAAAGGCACTTCGATCTCGTTGACTTTTCTCACGTTTTCCCCTCATTTAGTCATTTATCATCTATTACGCTGAATTATTATTATTATTTAATTTTTTTTTTTTTTGTGTTTTTTTCTTTATACAAACTGTACAAGTACGATTTTTTTTTTCCATTTTTCGTATGTGATCTATAGATCCCCGAAAAAGTCGAAGCCTTTTTGGGCAGTGTTACGCGAATACTCCGACTTTCTTTTTTTTTTTTCTTTTTGTTAGATTTTGTATCACCTTCGTTAGTTTAGGAAACAAACATTTGTCTTACAATTTTTTCTTTTTTTTTTTAACGATTTTAACGAAAAATTTAACAGAAAATATTATTTAGCAACAATTTAAATAATTCAATTTGCTGTTTAAAAAAATTGTCAAAGAACAATAATAATAATAATAATAATAAATGGATCAATTATACGACAAACATTTACTTGAAAAATATAACGAAGGCTTACAAACTCTGCTCTACATCCGACGATTTTCAGCGCATGCGTCTTTGTTCGCCTCGACGATCCTGCTGCACCGTCGATAAATCATGATCCAGACACAGATTCCATCGATCAATACACAAAGTATACGGGCATCACAGCAGACACCGCGTATTAATAATCGCGATACGAAGAGTAACAAAAAAAGAAAAAAAAAAAAAAAGAAAAGCATAATCCCGTCGCAGCGTCTCCGATTGGTCCATCAGACACACAGAGATCTATCGCGCACGCGCATTCGTAGCCACGCCGCTCGTATCAGCCGACTGTCGTGACAGAGTTATTTCAAACCCGCGCCGTATTTTTCTTTTTTCCTTCCTCACACATCCGGATATCCTTCGAGCCCTAAACACGCACACACACACACACATACACACACACACGCACGCACACACTCATACACACACACACGCACACAGATCTCACCTACATAAACACATTCTCGAGTGTTTCGAAGGTCGGAAAATGTGTGTATTATCGTAGATGCTTGTACGTTCTAAACGAACTAGAACATTCCGATATGTGCGCAGTAGATCATCCGTTGAGCGTTGGCGCTGCGCAGTAGATCGCAAAATAGCGTCAGTGTGAGCGACAAGGCGCGCAGCTCTTCTTGTTTTTAGCTCTCTCCTCCCCTCATTCTCTCACTCTCCCTCTAGCCTACAGCAGCAGCAGCAGCAGCAGCAACAACGCCTCTGTCCAGCATTCGATGCTACATCGGCCCAACCGCATGTTGCTGAAATTGATCCAAGTGCCTCGAGATCTCGCGGTGTAGTTGATCGGGCAATACCCCAACGCTGCTGAACACCGATCTCATGACATTAAGCTCTTCGGTAAGCACCTCGATCCTCTTCTTAAGCATATCATTGTCCTTAACCAAAAGCTTGACCTTCTCCTCGGTTTCGCGCGATCGAACCTTCGCCTTCTCCCGGCTTTTCCTCACTGCGATGTTATTTCTCTCGCGTCTTCGCCGATACTCGTCACTGGCTTTGTCAACGGCCTTGGACTGTTTTCTGGCAACAGCAGCGGCGGCAGCCGCAGCGGCAGCTGCGGCTGCCGCTGCCTGATGTTGCTGATGCGCCATCACAGGTTTCATAGGACCGACCCGTCCATTTTGTTGCTGTTGTTGATGCTGCTGCTGTTGTTGCTGCTGCTGTTGTTGCTGCTGTTGGGGATGTTGTTGATGATGAACGCCAGGGTGTCCGCCAGGGACGCTCGAGGGCGTGAGGGTTGTGAAGGTAGGTCCGCCATTGGCGAACGCTCCGCCGTTGGCGGGACTGTAGCCACCTGGCGGATATTGGGGACAGTGCCGCCTGTAATCCGCAGGATCAAGTGGTTCCTCTTTGATGCTCGGGGAATCGGAACTCGAGCTGTTGCTGTCGCTACAACTGTTGCTTCCCTGATGATAACTCGCACCGCTGTGAACCGGTTGTGGCATGTACGCCAAGGTTGTTCGCGGATACCCGGTTGTTCTTGCGTGTTTTAGGGCGGCGTTGCCGCCTCCCCCAAGCATATCGAGGAGACCATCGTTGAAGTGCGAGTCGTCGATAAGATGCTGAAGATCCAACGATATTTCCGGTGTATTCAGATCGGTCAACTCCCCGGCAGCGGCGCAATGCTCCGCGTATTGTTGATGAAGACTCGCCTTGCTCGCGGACACTTTGCTCACGCCAGTCGTACCGCTCTGCTGATTGTGGTTCACTTGAAGAGCCGAATTGTTGTTGTTATTCGCGTTTGCCGCGTTATTGTTGTTGTTGTTGTTGTTGTTGCTGTTGTTGTTGTTGTTGTTCGACAGGACGATCGAGGACTTTTTGAGCTCTGGCGCGACCTGCGGCTGCGCCTGGTGAGCCGCTGATTCGTACATTACTGGTGATTCCATTGTTAACACTCACTCGCGCATCACAGCTAAACGATTTTGAATCTTCCCGCGCTTTTTGTTTTACTGTTCTGTTCTTATTCTTTTCCCTTCACCGGAAGTTCCTTATCTTTGGTCCACAGCACCAAGTTGACTTAGCTTTTTCTTTTTTTTTTTATTTTAAATCCCACCCCTCTTTGTGCACTCCACTCCGGGCAACACCAACGATTCTTCCTAACGAACGCTTTTTTCGCAACAATCGAATCACTCGTCCTTCACGTTATCCACTTTTAGCTGCTTTTCTTTTTTCGTCAACTCTTTTTTCCTCTCGTGCCGAGCATAGAGGCGATTGCAACAGCTACAACGGAATCCAGAAGAATCCGCTAGGCTTTCAGCGATTTAAATTCCAACGACTTTCGATTGTTGCATATTTTTGAATATTTGAATTTTCAGCGGGAAACAACGAATCTATTTGAATTTGAATAACTCGACGAGAGGTACGACGACTAAGAACGATTTGAGGGAAACTCGCGATTTTTAGGAACGTTCACACGATTATCGGTTTTTTCTGCTCTCGGTTAAAATCACCACTCACGGTGATCCAACTCCGTTATTCAAACCAACCGAGCGAGAGTTGGCGCGCGACTGACTAACTCGACGGCATGTCGCAAGCTTTCAATGTGGCGCGCGCCAACTGAACGACGGACACTAGGTGCGCATGCGCGGTTTATATATCTATATATATATGTGTGTGTGCTACACTAGTTTGGAGATCGGCCGGCTGTGGGTCTAACCGAGTGCTATACACGCATCGCTCCACGGGGATTCTTGTATATTTAATCCCCTCCTACTTTTTTGATGGGCGCCTCGACGCTTCTCCACGACAAATCGCCCGAGCGATTGTCTCTCGGTTACTTTACTTCGCGCTCGCTCGATCGAGCTCATGCAATTCGGAGCGTTTTCCTATTTTTTCATACTTTTCCATTTTTTTTTTACTACTTTTTTTTGTTTATTATTTTTATAAATGATAATAATTATTTATAAAAATTGTTTAATTTTTTTTTTTTTTTACAACATTTTTTTGTTTATTATTTTTATAAATGGTAATAATTATTTATAAAAATTGTCTAAATTTTTTTTTTTTTTTTTTTTTTTTTTTTAGTTTTCCTATTTTTTCATGCTTTTCGATATTTTTTTTTTTTTAAACATTTTTTTTATTATTTTTGTAAATGATAAGAATTATTTATAAAAATTGTTTAAATTTTGAATTTTTTTTTTTAGGCTGATTTTGGATAGTATTTTTGAGAAAAAAGAAAGTGAAAATATTTTTGTTACTTTTTTCGAAATTCGGGGAAAAAATTAATTTTTCTAATATTTCATTTTTCAGAGTTCTATTGTTATTTTTTTTTTTTTTTTATATATAATTTTTCGTGAAAATAATAGCGATTTTGAATAAAATGTTAATATCTAAAAAATTCACTTTTCAAATATTTTTTTATTTGTATTTTTATTATTTTACGGAGTACAGAATATGAGCGTCTGAAATCTACTTCGTCGGTGGCTTTTTGCCAAACTTTCACATCTATAACCGGTGCTGAGTAAAACAGTCAATTTTACGATGCAAATTAGAAATATTTCATTTAACGAAAAATAATTATTTATTTAAAAAAAAAATTTAACGATTCTTCCACAATTTTTTTTTTGTTTTCTACAATCTTCAAAAATTTATTTCAATGTTTTTCATTTGCAACTTTTTTTAAATCAATTTATTTTAATTTTCAATAAAAGATATTAAAATAAATTTTTTTTTTTAAATTATTATTATTATTATTTATTTATTTATTTATTATTATTATTTTATTTGAATTTTTCTTAAAGAATTAAATAAAAATGTCAAAGCTTATTTTAAAAGTGAAAAATAAAAATTTTGTAAGAAATACGCGACTAACGATCGGAGATAAATATAATATGTAATTTTTGCGCGATATTACGCAATGCGCAGCAATCCGAGAAATGTCAACTGGGTCTTCCGCGTATTTGGCCCGTGAGCTGTATACGTGCAAGGACGAAACGAGATCCGGCGAGAGACAGACAAGAAAGTCAAACGAATTACCGGGAAAGAAAGTGTGGCATCCGGTTGACCTCTTAAGGGATCGCTTTGGAGGAAGAGGATTGGTCGAGTTGCGCGGGTGTAGGGCCAACCCCGGAGCGGGTCTAAAATCGGCTGGTGGACGAATCTCCGCTCGTATATCGAACCTTACTTCCGTTTCATTGGAACACCCACTTGTTGCTTCTATGGCTTTTTTGTATCGATTTTTACGTGTTAAAAATAATTTTTTCCGATTTTCTAATCAATTTTTATATTCTCTTAATATTTACAACAGCAACCCCCTTAAAAATTGTAAATTTTGTTTTTTTTTTTAAATGTATGTATATATTTTTTATTTCGATTTTTAAGAGTTGAAAATAATTTGTCCCTATTTTCTTATGAATTTTCCTATTCTGTTAATATTTACAGCAGGTGAAAATTGAAGAAACAGATATATATATATTTTTTAAAATATTAATTCTTAAAATAATATACGAACGAGTTTCCTTTGGAGAAAATAACGCGATTCCAGCGCCATCTATAAGTCTATTGGAAGAAAACAAAACAGAAATCTACTATCCCGACAGCAAATCCCTACCATACACACTCTCGGTCATGTAGATAACTACTTTACCATCTGATCCTCATTTCTACTTTACCATCATCGTCTTTACCCTGCTTTATCCACCAGATGTCGCTACTTGTACATTTCCGGTGTGGCCAGCGCGCCGATTGGCCCGATATGCCCCGAAACTCTCCGGAGAATTCCGAAACCATCCGAATTTCCTTGCCGTGACATTAGCCACAACAACAAAAAAAGCGATATATGCTACCACTCGGGTAAAAACTTTTCGCCAATATACATGCATCCCAAAAATGTTCTCACAGGCTTGTGTGGTAAAAAAAAAAAAAGATTCATCGAAAGCCAACAGCACCTCAGCATTCGACGAAACTTTTATTTTAATCCTACAAACTAAAACCCACAAAAAACCTTGATTACAGTTTTTGATTACCGACTGAGAGGCATAACCTCCGTTTTTTCTGCTCTGAGAACAGTCGGAATTTAAAAACAGAACTCTACCACCCCAACAACAAATCCCGACGTTATCAACCCTCGGTTATATAGAAAACTGCCTTACCGACCGGTCCTCCTCTTTTTCCTACCTTACCATCGTCGTCCTTACTCTTCTTTATCCACTAGATGTCGCCACTTGTACACTTCCGGCGTGGGCAACGCGCCGATTGGCCCGATTATCCCCGAAACTCCTCGGAGAATTCCGAAACCATCCGAATTCCCACGCCGTGGCATTAGCCACAACAAGAAAAAGAAAAAAAAGCGATATATTGCTACCACTCGGGTAAAAACTTTTCGCCAGTATATATACACACATCACAAAGTAAGTTACTAATGCAGTGAGTGCATTTCCGCGAATCTCTTAATCAACGCTTCCTTCGAACGAGTGCCACGAATAACAACAAGCGAATTAATCCAATTTACCGTTCTCAGGTGAGTTATAACAATTTCTTTTTCTTTTTTTATTTTCTCTAATGATAAATCTCTCTATCTCTCTCACTCACGCTCGTCATTGTCGCCAGCAAAGTTGGGCCCGTTTTTGTTGGGGTCCCAATGCTTCTTTCACTCGATCTTACGTTTCACTGAGACGCACGCGTATTGTTATGATACATGAGAAAAAAAAAAAAAAAAAAAAAAAAAAAAAGTAGCGAAAGCCTGGAAGCCGTTTTGGCTTTAACCATCAAGCATCCATTTGCCAAACATGTAGAACAAAAAAAAAAGGGGGAAAAAAACGATTTCTACGACGGAAAATATAAACGTAAACGTGCGTCACTCTCACGCTTCTGGCGCGTCTTCCTAAATTCGCGAGTTTTACGACATTTTTTTTTTTTTCTCCCCCCTTTCAATGGACTTTGAGAGAACGCTCTTTTTTTTTTTTTTTTTTTTTTCTCAAACTAACCTAAAACGCTTTTTCGGGAATTGAAACTTTTTCACCCGCATTCTACGGGTTATGAGGGTCAACTTTTTTTTCGCTTTTTTTTTCGGCAACACCAATTTTCTGCCATATGTCTCTTTGCATTTTGTTGACGTGAATTTATCTGTTTACGACATTTTTAATGGTGAAAATTGAATTTTCCTTTTCGTGATGCTTCGTTTGAAGCTTCATTTTTTCTCGCTTGTTTCCTGTTGGGAAAATGTAAATATTGGCTTTTATAAAATCGAAACTAAATTTGTTTATATTATTATTATTATTTATAACATTCTTTACGTGAATTTATTAATTTTGAATAATAATAATAATAATAATTTGTTTGTATTATTATTATTGTTATTATTTATAACATATTTACGTGAATTTATTAATTTTGAATAATAATAATAATAATTTGTTTGTATTATTATTATTGATATTATTTATAACTTATTTACGTGAATTTATTAATTTTGAATAATAATAATAATAATTTGTTTGTATTATTATTATTGTTATTATTTATAACATATTTACGTGAATTTATTAATTTTCGAAAAATTGAAAATAAAAATTTATTTTTTGTTATTATTATTAAATATTTACGAAAATTTGTTAATTTTGAAAAAAAAAAACTAATCTCGAAATTTATGATTCATTATTATTGTTATTTATGCAAATTTGTTAATTTCGAGAAAAAAAAAAATTAATTCCCAGCTTTTTGATTCAGAAAAATGATTTTTTTGTTCGTTATCGCGTCTTAATTTTAAGTATCGCAACCCAAAAAAAATTGATATCGCCTTTGATTATCCGATATCGGATAATCTATTTAATCCCCTTTTTCTTGCTTTCAGATTCCATTTTAATCGTGACGAGTTGGTACTCGAGATAACAATAATAATAATAATAATAATAATAATAATATACAAATATATAAAAATAAGGAAAGAAGAAAAAAATGGCTGGGGAACAGCAGCAATTTTTCCTCAAATGGAACGACTTCCAATCCAACATGGTGACGTCTTTCAAACATTTGAGGGACGAAAAGAGCTTTACCGATGTTACATTGGCGTGCGACGGACAAACTTGCAAAGCACACAAGATGGTACTCTCCGCCTGTAGTCCGTACTTCAAATCTTTGCTAGAGGTAAAAAAAAAAATCATTTATTTAATTAGAAAAAAAAAAAAAATTAATTTAAATAGAAAAAAAAAAAAAATAATTTAAATAGAAAAAAAAATAATTTATTTGAATAGAAAAAAAAAACAAAATTAATATAATTAGAAAAAAAAAAATCTTTTATTTGAATAGAAAAAAAAATTATTTATTTAATTAGAAAAAAATAAATGATTTCATTTATTTGTTAAAAAAAAAAATGGACAAACCAATTGTAAAATTTGTAGCTTTTTAAACTGCAATATTGTCGTGTTTTTTTTTTTTTTTTTTGCAGGAAAATCCGTCCAAGCATCCAATTATTATTCTTAAGGATGTAGCTTATAGTCACCTCCAAGCGATATTGGAATTCATGTACGCCGGCGAAGTGAATGTATCGCAGGATCAGCTTCCCGCATTTTTGAAAACGGCCGATCGACTCAAAGTAAAAGGACTCGCCGAAGCGCCTGGAGCGATTAAACGGGAGGGATAAATCAACGCACATTTAGTTATGGTAAAATTAATCACAATAATTACCTCAATTTCTTCCCTTCTTTTTTTTTTTTTTTTTTTTCATAATATCGATTTTTTGCCTCTGAAATTTTTGTCAACAATTTTTTTTTTCCAAAAATCTTTGATTGTACTTTTTTTTCTACAATTATTTCTGTAAATTCTGCAAAAATTGACAAAAAAAAAAAATTGCAAAATATCGAAGAATTTCAGAATATTTTTTAAAACCCCTTTTACTCGAATTTTAATTTTCCCTCCTGTTTTTATAAATATTCGTTCCATTATTTTCCCCAGCAAATCGTCGAAAAATCTAATTTTTTTTTTCTCAAACATTCCAGATGTTTTTTTTGTGCAAGCGTGCAGACTGAGAACAAGTGATTGAGTAGAGAAAAGCGAAGCGATTGGATAAAACTGAAGCCGAAAAGTTGAACACAAAGACAGAAGAAAAAAGAAAAAAGAAAAAAAAAAAAAAATACAAATCCACGAAAAATGTGGAAAAATAAAAACACACCAAGTCACACACACATAAACCTCTGGTTCACGACGAGAATCAACGCGCGTGGGGGTTGAATAGATAAAGTACAGTTTTATTTTATTCTCCTTTTTTTCTTCTTCTTTTTTTTTTCTTTCTTTTTTTCTTGAGTAAAAATTATTGTTGACACTTTTACCGAAGATATATTGCGAGAGAAAGGGAAACGAGTATGAAAAAAAAAAAAAAAAAAAAAAAAAAAAAAAACTATGAATAGAGATTAAATGTCGATGTCGGTCTTGAACCTAAGGCAATATTTAAACTGCGAAAAAAAAAAAAAGAAAAAAAAAAAAAAAAGACACTAATAACGGTCAGACACAAAACACCGATTATATTTTTTAAACGAAAGTGCCGCAGATTATAAAAGTAACAAATAAGCAGGTCACGATAGTTTTATAAACGAAACACACGTTGACCGGGTCGTTTTGTAGATCAACGCGACTTTTAACATCCATGACTCGAAGATTTTTTTTTTTTTTTCTTTCATTTCTTTCCTTTTTTTTTTTTTTTTTTTCCTTTATTAATCCAAAAAAAAAAAAAAAAAAAAAAATCTTTAGAGATTCGCGATTATTGACCGATAATTGAGTATTAAAAATCCGTCATCTGTGAAGTCGCTCGAGATCGAATTGTAGCTTTCAGAGACATTCGGTCTTTTTTCGCGTCTCTTTTTTTTTTTTTTTTTTTTTTTCACACAAAAAAAAATCCTCAGCTTACTTTTATTAACGACGTGGGAAAAAAAAAAAGACGAAAAGAAAAAAAAAAAAAAAAAATTGAAAATAAATTCAGAATGAAGAAAAAAAAACCATTGTCGCCTTGTATATGGTCAATAGATTTGCAAAAGCCCCGGCCATCCGGTCCAAGGGTCAAGAATCAAGCTTACCGGAAGTCGTAAAAAAAAAAAAAAAAAAGGAAATTTACGCTTTGTCGACGTTTTTTAATTTCGAAAAAATGAAGAAAAAAATTTAACGAAAATTATATACTCGATTTTTACTATTTCCTGCAATTTTTTTTTTTTTTTTTTTTTTTACACTTCCGACAAACCTGATTCGTCCTTACCAAATACTGCCAGGATTGTCACCGGCGTATTTACATTATTACCGATAGACCAAATTTATTTATGATAATAATATATTGAGGGATTGTTGTCTTAAGCCGAGGAAAGATTAATGATGTAACATAAATGAAATGAAATTTTTGTAACGCCAGTGCGCACAGTTCCTTTTTTTTTTCTCTCTCTTCGGTTTTATTTCTCTTTTTTCTGTTTTTTTTTTGTTTTTTTTTTTAGCACCGCCATCGAGCTGTTTTTAAGGGTTCACCGATTTTTTTCGATTTTTTTTTTTAAAGATTTTTTTTTTTTTTTAATTTAACTAATCGATCATTTTTTTTTAAGCGAAAAAAAAAATTGTCGAAAATCCTTCAAAGCGTGTTTGAACGTAATTTCGAATTTTAAACATGCAAAAAAAAAAAAATTGCGGGATTTTCATGCTTTTTTATATTTTATATTTTTCGGAAAGAAAATTCTACGATTTTTTGTACTTTTTTTTTCGGCGAATTTTCGCATTTGGAATAAAGTCGCGAAATAAAAAAAAAAAAAGGATTTCCTACAGAATTTTTTGTTTAGAAATCATATTTAAAAAATTTAGAATCCACAGAATTTGAAAAATATTTTTCTATCCTAAAAAACAAAGATCCTATATTTTTTTTATTTCGATGAATATTTTTCGCATGATTAAAACACTGTTGCAAAAAAAAAAAATCAGGAGATTTTTTAAGCAGCGAAAATAAAGAAACACGTTTTTTCGTTCTTAAATCGGTGGACCTGCGTCGTAAAGTAAATTGAATTTAAATGCGTCAGGGAATAACAAAATAGAACGTTGGGATTGTTGCACGAATATATCAGAAAAGAGTGGTTAAAAAAAAAAAAAAAAAAAAAGCAAAATTACTTAAAAATTGCACACTAAAAATTTTTTTTAAAAATCCCAATTCTCGTTATTTCGATCCGAAATCAGAAAAAAAAATGATTTTACATTGAAAAAAAAAACCAGAGTTTTTTCAGGAGTGAAATAATTTTTTATTTTATATTTAAAAAAAAGGCTTTTTAAGTGATTTATCCTTTTTTTTTTTATTAATAAGAAATCCACCAGATCTTGAACAACACGGTACTAGTTCTGTAGAAATTAAAAAAAAAAAAAAAAAAAAAAAAAAAATTGAGTGTAGATTACAATTAGTTAGGCGTAAATATTTTTTTTTCTTTTTTTTTTTATCGTCGATCTGCTCTGCAAACTCGCAGTGAGATTAATTAATGTATCTCTACGTTTCCTTGTCTTTTTTTTTTTTTTTTTTTGTAATTTTTTAAATACTTAAATCCTCCTTTTCCACATGATCGACTCTCAAAAATCCCAAAAAAAATCTTCGCCTTGCGTTTAAATATCGAATCTCTCGCCACTATTAACGAAGAGCTGAGTTTTTTTTTTTTTTTCTTCGTCACAAAATAACATTTTAACTGTAGATAAAAACGTATTACTTTTACGCGCTAAAAAAAAAAAAAAAAAAAAAAATGAAAGACGATTCTCTGTAAGAAAGTGTATTTAAAGAAGATGGAGCGCTTCAAACTAAAAAACATTTTTTTTTACACATTTCTACCTATTTTTTTCCGTTTTTTATTAAATAAAAAAATCCGAATATTAAAAATTGTAGAAGGAATTTCATTTTTCTTTAATTTCATATTTTCTGTTTTTTAAAAATGGAATTCCTTCTTCAATTTTATTAGTATTATTATTATTATTATTATTATTATTATTTTTTTTTTTTTTTTCAAAAAATTCTCCTAAAATTCATTAATTTAATGATTCAATTTTCCTTTATATCAAAAACCGCTAATTATTCTCAAAAATAGGCAATTTTTTCAAAAATGTGGAAATTGGTTAAAAAAAAAAAGATTCGCACTAATTTGTACTTTAGTTTGAAGCGCTTGAAAATTTCCTTGAGATTTCATTGAGACGAATTTTTTGGGGTTCAGTTCCTATTAAATACCGAAAGAAAAAAAGCCGGGCATTTGGGTCATTTAAAAGTGAAATCGTCACATCCTGTACATTTTTCTTAAATAATCTCCCCCGATTTCCCGTAAAGTTAATGCACATTTATTGTAGATTAAGAGAAGAGAAAAAAAGAAAAAAAAAATGAAAAAAAAAAAAAAAAAGTAATGTTTAACAAAGTCATTATTCTCCTCGGTCTGCGAGTGATCGAACGATCTTCCGAACCGTTGTCTTAAATAGTATTTTCTCTCTTTTTTTGTCTCATTGTCCGTAAACTGCATTCCTGCTTTTCCCCTTTTTTTTTTTTTTTTTTTTAAATAATATATATATATTTTTTTTAATTCATAATCCAATCGCTCGAAATCCAAAGAATAATCGGCAACGCTGAAAAACAGATTACACGATCGATCGTACGTTCAACTTATCTTCAAATTTTTCTCTCCATTTTTTTATTTTTTTTTCGTACTCTACTTTTTTTTTTTAATTTTTTTTTTTTATTATTAAATTCTTGAACGTCGTCATAAATTGAGCGCGCTTTACGAATTATTTTTGTTCGAGTGGCCTTAAAAAAAATTCCTAGCGGCCCCTTTTTTCCTCGCCCAATCGTTTAGCGTTTAATTTCGTTATTGACATGACTCGATGATGATAACGATTATAATTTGACGATGTTGAAATATAAAATAAATTGTGTAAATATATCGGAGTTGAAATTAATTTTTATTTTTTTTTTTACCTCGTTTTACCAAATTATGAAATAATTACTAATAACCTCGCAGCATTATTTTGAGGTACGTATATTTAATAAATACATTTTATAAAAAGAAAATTTTTCTTTTAACCAGACAGCAATTTTTTTTTTTAATTTCTTACAAACCGATTTACAATTTTATCAAAATTATTTATTTTATTAATCAAATTTGTAATAGAAAAAAAATATTGAAGCAGAAATTGTTATTTTAAAAAATGAAAAAAAAATTTAAACAAAAACCACCAATTTTTTTTCTTGAGTATTTAACTATTAAATTTAATTTTTTTTTAACTATTAAAAAAATAGAGCAGAAAAAAAAAAATTTCAAGGCGCTTGTTTTTTTTTTTTTTTAATAATATATTTCTTTTTTCATCACAGAATTTTTGGATCGGAAATTTCGGTCCTCGAAGACGTGTTTATTTCTGAGGCGAAGAATATTTAGAAGAAATTGGCAGCGGAATCCACGGAGTTGTTTTCGGTCGATTGGAAGGACGTTGATTTTGTTCCAATCACGATTGGATACGATTTTTCCATAATTCCTTGGCTGTTTTTTTTTTTTTTTTTGGATTCACAGAGTAAGTTAAATTAAAAAAAAAAAATTTCGTTTAATTTTACACAAACTTACCAGTCGGAGATCGAAATGCGAATGTTTAGACGATAAAAAATGTGTATAATGCTGCAATTAAAGAGATCGGAAAATGGAACTACGGGCACTTTAAGGCCAATCAATATCTCAGCGTTTTTATCAAACGGCGGATATTTTTCAGTCTTCTTAACAATTTCTATAATCGTTTTTGTGTGACCCTGATTGTAGATTTTTATTAGCTGATTTATCGTCGAGTGTCCAATTAATTTTATTGTCTGAAAAGAAAAAATGAAAAATTCTGTAATTCAGCTGTGAATTTAAAAAAAAAAGAATTAAATTAACGAACTTTTTTTCAGATTAAAGCAGGGAAAATATTTTTGATTTTTTGTGGATTTTTTTATTTGCTTGCATTTCTGTTAAAAAATATTTTTTATTTTTTGTGGATTTTTTTATTTCCTTGCATTTCTGTAAAAAAATATTTTGTCTTTTTAAAAATTTTTTTATTTCCTTGCATTTCTATAAAAAAATATTTTGTCTTTTTTTAAATTTTTTTATTCACTTGCATTTCTATAAAAAAAAATATTTTCTCTTTTTTTTGTGGATTTTTTTGAGAGACTTTTTTGATGAACTTACTTGTTGCAATTGCAGTTCAATTTTCGTAACATCGACACGCGTGGAATTGTTGTTAATATCGATTCTGGCTTCGATCATTTCTCCTACAGCAAAACCACTGATAGGCACGAAAATGTGAACCTTCATTGAGCCCATTTTGAAGCACGGAAAGTAGCAAAAAGATTTGTGTTCCTCGTCGTCGATGACATTCTAAAAAAAAAAAAAAAAAAAAAAAAAAATTACAAATCAATAGAAAAATTGTATAGAAATTAAATACGAAAGAAATGATAGATTCTAATTTTTTAAAAACAATTAAAAATTCTTCAATGATACATTTTCTAATATAATTTCTTAAAAAAAAAAAAAAATGTTTAAAGATTTTATAGCTTATTTAATTATTCTATTAAATTAATGATTATTTATGAAATTAAATATTCACTAACCATCGCAGGTGGAAATCGACTGAAATCAAAAGGAGCCTCAAATGATTTTTCAACCTGATGATCAAATTTCCAGGGTCTCTCCAATACAGCCTTTATCGTGTAGCAAATTTTTCCGTGCTTGTGCTCAAAGCTGCTCGGTATATTATTTGGCAATGAAAAATTGAACAGGAACATGTGTTCACCCGTTTGCATCTCAATATTTTCGCTGTCTAAAAATAATTTTTTTTTAATGTGAAATTAATTTTTTATTTTTTTTTTTAAATTAAATAGAATATATCGGAAATTAATTTAATTTTTAAGAAACTTTTACATAATTCGGAAAAAGGAAAACAGTGCTTTTTAACTTTTTAAAAATTTTATTTATTTGTCTACAAATTTGAATTTTGAACAGAATTCAAAACTTTTGTAAAAAGTTCAACGAAATATATTAAAATTTAAAGATATTAAAATATAAAAAACCTTCTACATAATTTTTTTAAAAATAACAATTTTTAAAATATTTTTTTTGTAATCTTATTTTTTTTTTTTTTTTAATTTGAGTTTTTAAGACGAAATTAAATGGGTTTATTATTGCCTACTGTAAGCTCCTCCAAGCAAATAAAACTCGTGCTTGAAATACTCTTCTCTGTTGAAGTATGAATTAATTTGACCTGAAGTTCCAGTGATTCGGCTCCATCCCACCTGCGCCAGGCCATTGACAATTACTTTAAGTCCTGCAATTAAATTTAATGCTACGTCATTAACGAGACGTAAATCGTAATTTCTGATTGCATTTTTTTTTTTTTTTAAATCACACAATTTTTGTGTCTCATATAGCAAAAAAAAAAGTTTTTTTCAAAAAGCAAATTAAATAGCACTTAACAAAATTATGGTTAATATTCTTCATTATCAAAAACACTAATTAATTTAAATGCTTTAAAAATTATTCGATACAGTAAAAATAATAAACATACAAAAATTGAAAAAATAAAATTTAATTGAGATGAACAATTTAAAAAAAAATGCGGATTTAAAAATATAATGAGTCAATTCAATTTTTAAAAAGCCTAAAATTTCTAAAAAATTTTAGAAATTAAAATTACTTTTTTTTTTAATTTTAGAATTTTTAGAAATTTCTAAATTCCTAATTAATTTTTTTCTTAATTTCTAAAAAAAAATGTTTTCTTAATTTCTAAAAAAAAAATATTTCTAAAAATTTATTCTAAAAAATAACTTAAATTTTCGATAATTAAGTACCTTTTATACTTTTAATCCTACCGAGTCCGACGATAACTTGCCCGCTGATAATTTCTCCTGGTGAGAATGTTTTTTCCGGATTTTCCAATATTATCTCAAATCTTTGTAATCCCGGAGCCATATTATAAATATTAATTAAAAATATTGTTGAATGGAAAGCTCCTCCGACATGGAACTTGGTAATTCGTCAATTTTCGACTTTTAGTAAACTCCACTTTTGTCAATACGAATGTCGCGACAAAACGAGAGAGACGGAAGAATCTGTGTCTGAAAGTTTTTTCGTCGCGGCGCCTGCGTGTTTTATCATTTATAGTAAATATATCAATAAAATATATATACTTTTTTTTAATTTCATTATTTACATTCTCAAAAGTTGTTTAAACTGTAAATAATAAATAATACTTTTTTAAATTATTAATGTAGGTTTGTTACGAATAAAAAAAAATTATTCTTAATTATCGAAAATCGGAGTCTCGATTTTTTTTAAACGTGTTGAATTTTTCAGATTTTTTTTTTTGGGCAATTTAAAAGTTAACATAAAAATTTTGTAAATTTTAGCGAAATCACCTTTTTTTTTTTTTTTTTGTAAAATTAAAAGTGACAAAATAAAATCGGTTAATTTTACGATGTTGCGATTTTTTTAGATTTAAAAAAAATATTATACGCAGTTGAAATATATTTGCTAAAAATTGAACACGTGAATTCAATTTCAAATTCGCGCGTTAAGTGGCGCGAAAAAAAAAAGTTTCGACCGGCAACACTGAAGAGGTCGCCACGGATGCGCGGGAATGTTTAGAGATTCAAAAGTATAAATACGTCTGAAGATTTTCTCTCCATGTGGAATAAAAATATATTTGTCATTATTTTATTACAAGAATATTATAATATTATTACATGTAAAAGAATTCGATAAGCACAGAAGCAATAATTTTTTGTGGCAATTTTGAAATTTTTTTTTTTTTAAATCCATTATATACCTATTTTTTTAAATTAAAAAAAAAAATATAAGTAATATAATTTATAATTTTTTTTTTTTTTTTTTTTTTTTTTTTAAATCCATTACATGTCTATTTTTTTTAAATTAAAAAAATATATATAAGCCATATAATTTATAATTTTAATTCTAAGTTTACATATATATATATATATTTCATATAAAAACATCAACTTGTTTCGTTGAAAAATAATAATATTTATCGTGCTTTTTTACGACTTTCCAACCCTAAATAATAATCTCACAATTTTTGGAGCGCAACGAGTTTGTGAATTACGCGTCAATAAAAAAAACTCTGGCATTTTTTGTACAAAAATAAAAAATATGTCTATTGTTGCGACCGGACAAAATGACAACAGACGTATCTTTGGCTTTCGGGCGGATATTATTAATTGTATAATTACAATTAATAATACGAAGGTGGCGAAGGACGAAGGTGGCGCTAGAAAAAAAAAATACAAAATTAGGAAAAATCACATCTATTTTTTTTTTTTTTTAATTAGATGTTTTTTTCTAATAGATTTTTTTTTTTCAAAATTTTGATTCAAAATTTAATTTCTTTAGAAAATTTGTTTTTTTTTAAATAAATTTTGTTTGTTTAAAAATTTCATTTCTTTCAAAATTTAAGAATTAAAAAATTTCAACTCACGTTTCGTCATCAATCCCGAGTGTTTATTTTATATATTTTCTCCAGCTAATCAATAAAAAGTCCAAGTTTTTACGAATCGAACCACCAAAAATGGAAAAAAAAATTAAAAGCTGCATAATTTTTATTTCCCAAATATTTGTATTCAACAAAATATATTTAACTATGTGCAAATAAAATAAAAACCCAAGCGATAAAGAAAGAACCCACAAGTATTCTTTGACGGGGATTCCCCGGAGTGTGTCATTTGACCGCGGCTTGGGACAAGTAACCTCACAAATCTCCAAAGTTGATAAATTACATATGTAACATCACTAATACGGCTTTAATCTCCATGACGAATTATCTTCTTTCAAAATTCTTTCTAAATTCTCGGCAATTCATAAAAAAGTCGTATCAGCGTATCGTACAAAAATACAAAATAAAAGTATTTCATGGTTGGTACCGCCGAGTATTTTTTTTTTTTCGAAGTTAATGCTTCTCACTCGTTGCCATAGCTTCGCTGTACGAAGGTGGCGCTACAATACAAAAAAAAAAATACAAATTTTACTAGCGCTGCTGTCATTGGTTGAAAAAAAAAATGAAAGAAAAAATGCTTAACTTACGTTTTTCCGCTGACACATTCGAACCAGTTTGCGGTGGATACGGGCTGACAAAACCCACAGGAACGGGCATTGCTTGTGGATACGGTGGATTATTAACCGGGACAAAACCATAAGTCGGCGGGAGATTCGAAAAACCTAAAGCAGGAGCTTTTGATTCGTCCCTTGATATCCCCGAAAAATGGTCACCATAGGACGGCGGATAAGGCATGGGCATCGATCCCATTGGCGGAGGCGTCTCAGCAGGGAAAATTGGTGCAGTAGGCATTGGCCCAGAAATCATGTTCGGACTTTGTACTGATTGGACGCTCGAAGCCGGTTTACTACCAATCACAATTGGGTAACTTTTGTCCGGGTTGCAATGACTAAAAATAGTTAGATTTTTTTTTTTTTAAGTGTTTCTACTCCTGCGACGCTTTAAGTGAGAGAGAGAGAGAGAAAAAAAAAAGACTTACCAACCGGAAACGACGATAATGACTTTGAGATAATATGTAATGTCTATTATGCTACAATGTTCCAAGTTGGAATACGGCAATGTTGGCACTTGCATGCTTACGACAATTTCGTCGTTTTTACTGAATGGTCCGGATTTTTTGATGCTCTGAACGACGTTGCTGTCGGATTTCGATTTTGGACGAGGAAATCGTGCATACAGCTTTATTCTCTGCGAGAAATTCAGGGGAAGTCCGTTTATTTTCTGGGGTTTTTTTTTTTTTTTTTTTTTTTTTTTTTTTTTATTAATTTGGTGATATTGACACTTACCTGTTCTAATCGAAGCTTCACTTTTGTCACGTCGACGCTCGTCGATGTATTGTTTATTGTGATTTTGGCTTGAATAACTTCGCCAATCGTGAAACCGCTGCTTGGCAAAAATATATTCACTTTCATTGCGCCCATATTGAAACAGGTGAAGCAACAGAAAGTCGTGAAATCCTCGTCGTCGATTGCTGTCTGAGAATTATTAAATTCACGATGAATTATGTTACGGCTTGAAGGGAAACCAAACGCCGATACAATATGGCGGACAAAAATACAAAAAGTCATTTTATTTCAGTGAAATTTGGTACTAGGAGGTTTTTGAGGTCGCTGATTACGAATAAACACAAAATTCAGACATACAAAATGGCGGATCCAATATGGCGGACCAAAATGCAAAAAGTTACTTGATTGGAATGAAATTTGGTACTGGAAGGATTTTCGGGTCGCTGATTACGAATCCGAGCTCAAAATTCAAAAATACAAAATGGCGGATCCAACATGGCGGACAAAAATACAAAAAGTAACGTTATTTGAGTGAAATTCGGTACTAGGAGGTTTTTGAGGTCGCTGATTACGAATAAATTCAAAATTCAGAAATACAAAATGGCGGATCCAACATGGCGGACCAAAATAGAAAAAAATGACTTCATTTGGATGAAATTCGATACTAATACGTTTTTTACGTCTCTGAATTCGAATAAATCAAAATATTATGAAATACAAAATGGCGGATTCAATATGGCGGACGGAAATGGAAAAAAATTTATTTATTTCGATGAAATTCGAGTAAATGCCAAAAAAAAAACAAAAATGGTGGATCTAAATTTGGAACTGGGTTTACACGCACCAGTTTTTTCTCCATCCACGCTGCACAATTTCGAACAAATAAATATTCTCTAAAGTCATAAATAAAATGTAATATTATACCAAAAAAAAAAAAAAAAAAAAAAAAAAAATTAAACAAATTCTTCGTGTTAAGCAAAATAAATTGATTCATTAATTAATTTTAAAAATCCGAACATACCATTGCAGTCGTGCATTGACTCAAGTCATGTGGAGTTTCAACGTTAAAACTTATCGTTGTCTCATGATCAATTTTCCAGGGTCTGTCCATAACAGCTTTTATTGTGTATCTAATATTTCCGTGTTTTGTCTCAAAGCTGCTCGGTATATTTCGTGGAAGGCAAATGTTGAACGGAAAAACGTGAGATCCTGCTGGTATCTCAACATTTTCACTGTCTGCAATGCATATCAATGTAAATTGTGATATTTAAGACAATTATATAAAATGCTGTATAAATGCTTAAATTGCTCACTGCCAGATTGTCCAAGAACAAAGAACTCCGTTCGAAAATATTCCTCCTCAGCCGTAAGATATTCCGTTTTTCTGTCCTTTCCGCTTCCGGTAGATTCGCTCCATTTCACTTCCGCTTTGCCCTTTCCACTTACTTTAAGACCTGCAACATCGGAATAATTCGATTTTACTATATATTTGAGAAATATTTTTCGTGCACAAAGATTATAAGTTAAAAATCAAACATTCCTTTTTTTTTTACGAATCTCTTCACTTTACGACGGTCATATGACCGCAATGTGACGTGGCGGTCACATGACGTGTCACTGGTGGAAATAAAAGATGACGGTCACTTTTACCTAGAAATTGACTTAAAAATAAAATGACGGTCACATGACCATATCGGTCATTTAACATCATGGGTGTCAGGTGACACAAGATGAAAGTGACGGTCATTTTACGTAGAAATTTGGAAAACATTACATGACGGTCATATGACCACACCATGATATGGCGGTCATATGACCGCGTCGTGTCGTGGTGGTCATATGACCCGTCACTGGCGCAAATAAAAAATAAAGGTCATTTTTACTTAAACATAAAATGACGTCACGCCGCGGTCATATGACCATCGCGGTCATTTAACGTCATCGGTGATGCAAGATGAAAGTGACCGTCATTTTTCATAGAAATTTCGTTAAAAACATAATGACGTCAAGTGACGGTCACATTACTGACACAATGAAAAATGACCGTCACTTTACGTCACTCATGAGAGTGACCTTGAAATTGTCTGAACGCAGCCTAACCAAACTCTGATTTTAATAAACATAATTGACATTCGATTTAGTACCTCTTATACTTTTGGGTCGATTAAGATCAACGAGAACACGTCCAACGATGATCTCTCCGGGTGAAAACGAGTGATTTGGATTGTCAAGTAGTACTTGAAACTTTTGCAACCCCGGCGACATGCTTAATTGATTTGCAATATTTTTCTTCTCCTAGGATTTACGAAAATATTTCAACACCAATTTTACACTACAATTCGAAAACACGAATATTGTAACGTGCATTAAATATATCTTGTAAATAGCACTTTGTAGAGGCGTCACGACTGAGTAATTGCGCTTTAAGCGGCAACAATATCGATAAGCGACGTATAACGATGACTCTGATCAGCTGTCTGAGAAAAAAAAAAGAGATATCGACAACTTCACTGGCTATGAGCTGCCGATAAGGCAGAGCGAATGTACAAAACACTCGTGCATGCTTGATAGACCAGCAATAACCACAAACTATTATTAGAATTGAGGAGAGATTTAATTGTAACTTTTTAACACGATTAAGTTGGTAGAATAAACTGGGAAACTCTGGTGTGTTAAAAATAGTTTTTTTTTTTTTTTTTTTTTATCAGCAACGCCACCAGCGGCCGATTCTGTAAGCTTAGGAATTATTTTTATGCGCAATGTGGGAGGATCTGAAATCTACTCAGTCGGTAACTAAATCTGTAAATCATCTTCTTTTCAAGCCGAACGCTATTGGACAAAATTTTTTTTTTGTCCAATAGCGTTTGGACAAAATTTTTTTTTTGTCCAATAGCGTTTGGACAAAAATTTTTTTTTGTCCAATAGCGTTTGGACAAAATTTTTTTTTGTCCAATAGCGTTTGGACAAAATTTCTTTTTTTTGTCCAATCATATTGTTCTTATGGATTACTAAATACTCTTATCAATTTTTGATAATAATAATAATAACTACCGTTTGTAGTAATTTCTCTTAATTTTATTCCTTCATTAAAAAATATACATTTTATGCTTCAATGAACAAGTAAACAATAAATTTGCAGGATTAAAAAGTCTATTTGAACTTCATCTTCGACAATCGCACTCTTAACTCAAGTATAAGAATTTTAATATTCTGCTTGTACCAAGAAACGTTGTAATCCAAGTGGGTTCTCCAATTTTTGTCGAGAAAACGCTTGTAAAATACAGACATCTCATCCGCAGTCACTGAATCCTTGCCATTTTTCTCCTTTAGTGCCTCCTGAAATTCTTTTCTTTCCTAAAAAAAAAATGTCAAAATTGCCGAAAGAAAAAACGCCAATTTCTTAAAAAAAAAAAATTTGAAAAATAAAAATTTTGGCGCCAAAAAAAAATTGGAAAAATTCAAATTTTGGCGCCAAAACAAAATTTAAAAATTCAAATTTTGGCGCCAAAATGAAATTTAAAAAAATTCAAATTTTTATCGCGAATTTTTTTTTTAATTCACATTTTCGGCGTCGATTTAAATAAATAAAGAATTCAAAATTTCTTTTTTAAAAAATCGAATATCTTTAAAAAAAAAAAATTGTTGCTGAAATGAAAAAAAAAGTTCAAGAACGCCTTAAAAAAATAGACATACAGCTGTAAAGTTGTTATTGTGTTTGGTCCAAAAATGTTGATTCCAAATCTGAGTCGTTTCTCTGGCTTCTCGGTATTTCTTCTCGACGTTACTTTCGCTTTTATTTCTCGCAAAGCTGATTGGCCTCAGATTCGAGACAGAATCGGGAGGACCAATCGTATCGATTTCATTATTTTTCGGGGCTTCGATTGCAGTTCGATTGGCGGAAACCTTCTAAAATCGATTTTCGTTAATATTTATTGAAAAATAATTTTTCCAATTTTATTAACTCACCGATGAAAACGAACGTTGAAAATTTCGAAAATGTTTAGCTCGCTGATAGCTCCATAATTTTGCCATTTTTCCCGTGTAAATCATATGTATTTTTTTTTCTTCGTTACTTTTTTTTCACCAATCACAATTATTTTACTTCGATTTTTAGGCAATCAGCTGACGAACAGCTGATCTGTCTAACCTAGAAAAACTATTCAATCGAAATCAATAAAAATTGAGATTATTTATCACTTTGTAGTCAAAATCGTGTGGCGCGTCGATCGAACTATCAATTTCAATCATTTTTCGCGCACAATTATTGTTATTATCGTCGAGAATATTATTTTTAATGAGAAATTACACGAAGAATAGGACTTTTGTTAATTCACCTGGTTCTGCGCATGCGCAAGCACGGATTGGTTTTGCGCACGCGCAGACACGAATACGTCCTGCGCATGCGCAATCACGGATTCGTTTTACGCATGCGCTGACACGCATTCGTCCTGCGCATGCGCGAATTACGTAATTTTTCTTTTTACAAAATTTAAATTTGAAAACATTCGAATTTTTGTTTTTTACAAAATTTAAATTTGGAAAATTCTACACTTTTTTTTACAAAATTTAAATTTCAAAAATTCCGAATATTTGATGCATGAAAAATAGATAAAAAATGCATAAATCTTAAATCCAACAATGAATCATTTATTCAATAATATACATTTTTTGTGGCAAATAAAACCTATATTTATCGCATCGTTTTACAAAGAATAAAATTAATTTCTTTTTTTTCTTTTTTTTTTTTAATAATACATCTAAGGTAGAAACGTAATATAGTCTTCGATATAATAACTCAATTTTGTCATTTAATACCCTTCTCGTATGTCATTAAACATGCCTAATCCCTTCTTCAAAAAATTCTTCTTCCTGCATATCCCAGCAATTGTATAATATAACTTTGAAAAAAGAAAACAAAAAAAAAAAAAAAAAGGCAACAACAACAAAAAAAAATCTTTTGAAAGCATAAACGTCAATCAAAAAAGAAAAAGGAAAAAAATCAAGGTGTATAAATTTTCGTTCTCACGGGAAAAATCGGCAAATTGATCGTCGCTCTAAAAAAAATTCCCCGCTGTAAAAAAGAAGTTATTTCGAAATATAGCGGCCATTAAAAATAGAGAAAAAAAAAAAAATACCGGCTACCAAACGCCGAAATTTTTTTTTCGTGAAATCTTGCGATGCACGTCGACTCGATATTTTTTTTTCGATATTAAGACTAGAGTTTTATATATAAACATTCCTTCAACTCGAAAAAAAAAAAAAAAAAAAAAAAAAAAAAAAAAATTGAACCGATGAGCGAGCAAACAATTTTTTTATGACAATCATTTCTCGATCATCGCATTTTCTTCTTCTCTCTTTTTCTTTTTTAACTTCTTCTTCCTCCTTTTAAAAGGAGCCTCGAACTACCAGATTTTTTTTTTTTTCCATACATTAATCACTACGTTTTTTTTTTTTTAATTTAACGATCTTATATAAGCGGCGTCAAAGAGTTCGAGCTCGTTCGCGAGATAATTCGCCTTGTTTCGCAATACTTTAGCGTTCGTTGCCGCTTCCTCGAGGGTTCGAAGGGTCGTCGCGATCGTTTTCAATTCTGTGTCCATTTCCGATGTCGCTTCGTCCACGAGGTGACAAAGACGGGCGAATGTGCTCGACAATTCTCTGGAAAAATTACAAACAAATATTTTGTCATAATTTTAGCTCAATTTTTCTTTTTTTTTTTTTTTTTTTTTTGGGCTAAAAAACAAGCTTACTGTTGAACTTGATGGCTGCAATTCGCTGATGTTAGGTCGACGATCAATCTGAGCTTTTTCGTAGCGTGATCGACGTACTGGCGCTTAAATTCGCGCTCTTTAGCTTTGTTCGTCCACGTGAGCCGCTCGTAAAGATATAGAGAACCATAAATCGCACCGGTTACGGCAATTAATCGCCAGCCAACAGTTTTTAGCATCTGAAAATGGAAACGCGTAATTTAGAGTTTAAAAAGGTTAATTAAGCTGTAATTAAATATTCGAAATTCAGGTTTCTTACGATTTTTTTTTTTTGGTAATTTTGACCACAATTTTTTTTTTTTAATTATTTATTAATTATTATTATTTTTCGAATTTTTTCCAATTTTCACCAAAATAAAATAATAATAATTTTTTTTTTCCTTTAAAAAAAGAAAATTTCTAAGATATTGGAAATTCTTTAATTAACAAAAAATGTTGTTTTCGGAATTATTTATTCTTACAAATTTGTAGCGAATTATTTATTTTTTATTTTTTTTTTTTACTTACAAAACCTGCGACGATCAATCCTCCCATAGTTCCTTGTGACGTTATCGAAGCCACAGCGATTCTCGTTGCGAGCGACCAGTCGTCGGTTTTCGCCGGGAAGCCAGCGGCACTCGTCACGAATTTAACGGAATCCACGCTATCAGCCGGCGATACTAATGATTGCGGGATCTGAGAAGAAAAAAAAATAATAATAATAATTGCAATAAATATGAATAAAAATTCTTCTCGTTCTTGCGCTTTTTACATCAATTTCTTTCCTCTATTTTTGAGGCAAAAAAAATCGCTAAAAAAATTTCACCGAAAATGCTCTTTTTTTTTTTTTTTGCGAAATAAAAAAAGGCATTTAAAATTTATGAAAAATATTGAAGACTCACTTCTTGCGGATAATTCGCTATCGCAATCTTGTGACTCTGTTTGCCGGCAAATCTGTTGATAAGCGCGGTGATGCCCCAGGAAAATCGAAACTCGAGATCCTCGTGAAAATCGGCGCACAAATTGTCGCAATTGAGCCTGTAGAGAATTTCGAAAGGTTCGCGTCTCGGGACAACGGTCACCGTCAACTGTTTTTTGTTCTCCGGCAAAAGACACGACATACGATTGGTCATCTCGCGCTGTGAATTTTCCATGTTCATTGCCAAAGCTGTGCTGAGACGTGCTCGCAAATTCGAACCTGAAAACATTTAAAAAAAAAAAAAAAAATGAAGGGAAAATATTAATAATCAAATTAAAAAAAATTATTTTGATTTTTTTTTCTTCAGAAACAAGATATTTAAAATTTAGAAATTAAAAAAACATTTTTTTTTTTTTTTAGAAAGGAGATATTTAATTTTTAGGAATTAAAAAAAAAATACCAAATCTTTTTACGTATAAATTAAAAAAAACATTTTTTTTTTTTTTAGAAAAAAGATATTTAAATTTTAGGAATTAAAAAAAATTGCAGTTTTTTGATCTGCATAATTTTTTAAATTATAAAAATATATATTTTTTTTTTTTTTACTGACCTAAACCGTTTTCAACGTGTGTATGAAGCTCGCGTTTGTAAACGTTGAGAACAAGCGATTCCGGATGAAAAGGAACGTTAAATTCATCGACGAGAACCGCGAGTCTCCGAATTTCCTCGCTGAGAGCTTTCGATACCCTCTGCTCGACGTCCTCGACCATTCTGTAAATTTTCTCCTTCATCTCGTGGGTGACCTGCATCAATTGTTGCTCGGTGTAATTCATTTTGTCGCTCACATCTTTTTTCACGTTTATCTGATCGGCGCGCATTTTTTGCGTCCGCTCGAGAATCTCGTCCAGAGTCTGACGAATTTCACTGAAATTCAACGATTTTTTTTTCATGATTTCCAAAAGAAAAAACGAGAAAATTAAATAAAAATGGGGAATACAGTATTTTTTTAATCTTTCCGGATTTCAGGTAAAAAAAAATCGATTTTTTTTTTCGTTCGGAAAAAAGGTATTTTTGTATTTTTGGATTTTAGTTGTGTAAAAAAAAAAAACGATTTTTCAAATTTTCCGACATTTAAATAAAATGATAATTCTCCAATTTTTGAAAGTTAATTTATTTTAAAAAATTCCTTTTTTAGCGACAAAAATAAAAAAAAACACGACTTTTTTTTTGTACTAAAATCGGTAATTTTTTTTTTTTCATTTACGTACTTTGCTATGTGTTTTCCACGTTGCGAGTGCTGCTCGAATTTAGTTTTAACCGCCGACTTTGAGATGCACTCCTCGAATTTTCTCTCGAAATCTTGAAACTCGAAGTAACGATTTTGAAATCCTTCGGCCAGAGCACCATCTGCGATTTAAAAAAAAACAAAAAATTTCGTTAGGAATTTAAAAGAATGAAAAAAAAAAAAAAAATCTACGTTGTTTTTAAGGAGAAATAAAATGCCTACTGTGAGCAGGCTGTCCGCGCTGTTCTTGCATTCGCGCCTGTAGCGTTTCCTTAGCGGAAATAAAAAATATCCGATCCTCCGCGTCTTTCGTCGAGTAAACCTTCAATTCTCTAGCGAGAAAATCAACAGCGCGTTCTTGATGCTGCGCCCTGACCTGCGAAAAAAAAATAACAAAGCGCGAGAAAATAAATCAGCTTCTTAAAATCGTCGATTTTAAGGGAATCGATTCATTCTTTTTTTTTTAACATGAAAAAAAAATTTTTTGGATACTGTTTTGACTGAAAAAAAATTCTTTTCTGGATTTTGCTATTTATTGAGATTTTTGGACAGAAAAAAATCGGGACGATTTTTTAAAAAATATTTATATATTTAAAAAAATCTATTTCATCGTAAATAAAAATTAAAAAATCAGTATCACTCTAAAAAAAATTATTTCATGCCCTTTAAAAAAGACATTTAAAAAAAGCGCGAATTGCGAATTTTATGCATTCTTTTTTTTTTTTTTTTCAACGATAAAAAATTCTAAAGTAAATTCTAAAGCGATGATCGAGTGAACGGAATGCTCAAAACGAGAAAAAAAAATAGTTACATCGATTAAATAATTCATGCAATCTGTAATCGTGAATTTACGTGCATTTTTTTTGTGACGGTGCTGCTACATTTTTTTTTAAGCACGCGTGTAAAACACGAACAGCAATTGCATCGAAAAGGAGGAAAAAAAAAGAGAGTTTTGGTGGAAACACTCGGAAAACGTACCTCTTTTTGCTCATTGGCCAGCTACGGGAGTGATACACAAAAATTACAAAAACCTTGATTTTTTTTTCATACGAATTACGTGAATTTAACTTTTTTTTTTTAATTATGTTTAACACCTTTTTTCGTTAAATTTAAAGCTGTAAGGATTCGCGATTATCGTTAATTTAATGTAAAATATTCACATATCTCCGGTGTTTTTTTTTTTTTTTTAAACTTTCGAGCGGGTGAATTTTTTTGTTAACAGACGAAAATAACACGACTTTACTTACTTCTTCGAAGAATTCAGGTTCGGATGCAGAAGCGTCCCAACGATTGTTCAAAATAAATATATTCGGCTTCGATAACTTTGTCGAGACTTTGTGAAAAAAGTTTTTTTCCTAAAAAAAAAACAAATTTAATATTTATACGATTTTTTTTTTCCTTTATTTTTCTAAAATAAAAAAACGAAATTTCAGTCTTTATCAACGAAATAAAAAATGTACATTTCTTTATAAAAAAATGAAAAAAAAAAATCAGAAAAAAAGTGGAAATATTAAAAAATTGTTTGATAAACTTATCATCTTACCGTGACCATCAAAGTCGATTCGGCATTAGCAACAAGAACAAAAACATCGGCATCGAGACAATGTTTGTCGATCCATTCGTCTAAATTCGGCGTAACATCGACACCGGGACTATCGACGAAGACAACGTCGTCCCTCAGAAGCAGGCACTTCTCCTTTGGCCAAAAAATCCGAACAAGATGACTTTCGCACAATTTTTCTTTGCACAAAGCGTGTCCGAGCTGACCGACCGATTGAACGGATTGTTTCTCATTCGAGCCGTCGGTCATTAAATAAGATTCCCCGTTTTCCGAGCCCTCCACTTGGAGAAAACAATTGGTCGTGTGTCCGATGCCGCTTGGCAAAATTTTGTCTCTTAACATTGCGTTTATAACGGTGCTCTTGCCGTTACTCGTGCGTCCGAAAAAAGCGACTTTCATGTGATCTCGCTTGAGTACGTCTTGGATTCCGCGTACTTTCTCAACGTAGCCTTTGATATTTGCCGTTTCGTCGCCGGTGATAATATTACGATTGTCTCGCAATGCTGAAAAGGAAAAAAAAAAAAATTGTCAATTCAAATTAAAGTCGTTTATTTACTTTCGTTTTTTTTTTTTTAAGCTACGAATTAAAATGCGAATTTTTATTCTGAATAATAATTAGAAAAAAAAACATAAATAAATAAAAATTCAATTCTACATTTTTTGGAAATTTGGAAAAAGGGACATTTAGTGATTTGTATTTTTTTTCTTACTGGGGACAAAAAAATTGTCAATTAAAATAAATGTTGTATTTTCTTTTAAATTACGAAAATGCGTATTTTTATTTTGAAAAAATTCAAAAAAAATTTGACGAAAAAATTAAAATTCAATAAAAATTTTTGGAAAATTTGAAAAAAAAAAAAAAGGGAAATTTAATGATTTCTGCTCTGGTATTTTTTTTTCTTACCGGGGAAAAAAAAATTGTCAATTAAAATAAAAGTCAATTATTTATTTATTTTCGTAAAATCGAAAAATAAATTCAAATTACAAACAAAAAAATTGACAAAAAAGAGAATTCAATGATTCTTTTTTTTTAATTTGTAAATCGCCATACTCACATTCCATAAATACAACGGTGTCCTGAACATAGTCCTCGATTTCGCCAAAAATATCGTTTATCTTCTTCTTCGCTTTTACGAATATCTGAAGCGGAGAATTTTCAGTTCTAGCGTCGTTCTTTCGCAATTGGCTTTCCGCACCAATCATCGACATTGTGCGATTGATGTAGGCAGCCATCATTCCTTATTTCAACAGTGGGCGGGCAAATAAAGAGGCAAAATTCTCGCGTACTAAGCCGGGGGGAATTTTGCGGTGCTCAAGATAATTCGTACAGCTTGGTGTTGATACTGTGCTCGGCATGCGGGAACAACTGAAATCATAAAGAAATAAGCAGTGTTTTAAAATAAATTTTCGGGCACATTTAACATACATACTTTTACAGATATACAGATAAATTCACTTTTTACAAGGGATAAATAAATTAAAAAGAAAAAAAACGAAAATTTTGGATTGTATTTTTTTAAATAGAAAAAAAAAAAAACATGTATTTTTGTACAATAATTTTAATATTTAAAAAAAAAAAAAAAATGTTAATTCTTTGAAATTGCAGTTTTGTTTCTGTTTTTTTTTACAATTTTTAGAAAATCAATTTAGCTAATTTTGCGATTTATTTTTTTTTTTTTTTTTAGAGGATTTGCAGAAAAATTCAGTATTTTGGGAGTTTTTTTTTTTTTTTTTTTTTAGATTTTTGGGGGAAAAAGGGGAACATTTCTACAACGGTGCGTACAAATATTAAAATGTATTTATATTAATATTAGCTAAAACATTGAACTTGCGTTGACTATAATTTGAGGAAAAGCTGGTTAACATTTATTTTACAACAGCGAATATAAATGAACTGTGAAATTGAGCTTTTGAATGTATTTTTAATGTTTTTTTGGGCAGATATTGAAACAAATGTTTGCTCACTTCTACTTTTTTAATAATTCTAAAAAAAAAAATAAAAATAAATATAAAAGACTCGATAAATGTGATTAAATTAAATTCAATGAACTAATTATTAATATTAGTTAAAATTGTCTTTGTTCTTTAGTTTCTCTGCAAAATACCATAAATTGGAGCAACGAAATTAGGCAATTTTTTAAGCATTGATTTAAAAAAAAAAAAAATCTCAAAAAATTAACAAAAAAATAACAAACATTAAAAATTTCATTGCCCTAACTTTTCTGTGAAATAAAAAATCAACATTCTCAAAATATTCAATTTATATTCTACACAAATTTTGTATTTTATTTACAAAAAAAAAAAGAAAAAAAATCAACATGAATTTTTGTTAAAAAAAAATCTCAAAAAATTCCCAAAAATAAGACAAAAATAACAAAAATTTGTATCAAAATTTCTCTGCAAAATAAAAATACCAAAATCACAAAAAATAGCAAAAAACATTATCAAAACATACTGAATAAAAAAAAAAAAATTCACCACAATTTTAGTTAAAAAAAAATCCCAAAAAATTCCCAAAAATTTAACAAACAAAAAAAATCTTTCTTCCAAAATAAAAAAACCGAAATCTTTTTTAAAAAATTGCAAAAACATTGCCAAAGCCTAATTAATAAAAAAAAAAAAAAAAATTGACACGAATTTTCGACAAAAAAAAATCTACAAAAAAGGTGCGCAAAAAATTGGAGCTTTTCGAGACCTGCTTGTTTTGAGGCATCGGTGCGTCGCTCGAAGCCAAATCTCTAATAAATCGCTTTCCGTCGCACTGCAAAAAAAATAGACGACTGAAAAAAAAAAACAAAAAAAAAATCTAAAATTCCAACAGAATTTTTGTTAGCGTCGAGTAATCGTCGAAAATACACAATAGTGACTTATAAATATTAGTATGACGTAACGTGGAATCTGCGCAGTTTGAGAACGAAAATATGAGCGTCGAGACGCGATTGAATCTAAAAGTTACGTTTTAACCTTCACGAAACTTCGGCTATTGCAGTGATCGTCTTGAAAAAACGAGATTTCGTTTTCACCGAATTTTCGCCGCGAAATAAATTCGTGTAAAAATGAAAATATTTACATTTTTTTTACAGCTCCAACATTTTTGCGAAAGGATTTTTCTCCACGATTTTCACTCCATTTCGAGAGAGACAGACGAGAAATGTAGAAAAAAAAGTGTGTCGAATTTTATTACATTGAACCTTCTCGCTCAGCGAGAATCGCACGGTTTTGACGAAGGTGGACGACGACGACGAGGACGACGAATTTTTTTCCGTCTGATTTAGTCGATGAAACACGTGATTCGCCAACTTTACGGCTGAAAAAGCTGCTATTTACGTGATCGACCGCAAATATTTGGAGGTTAGAGTGATGGAATATCACGATAGATGGCGCTAGTGTAGTTTGGGGATTTTCTTTTTTACCTAGATGGCGCTGCTGGGCTTGCAAACGCGGTTTATTTGAATTTTTTTAAAATTTTCGGGACGAATTTACGTTATTTACAAATATTTGTTATATTACAAATGATATTTGTTAAAGAAACACGAAGTTTATTAATGAAATGAGTGGATTTTAAAATATATAAACTTGGAAAATGTTAGTTTGAAGAATAAAACCAGTCTGGGGATTTTTTTTTGTCCAGGTGGCGCTGCTGGGCTTGCAAGCGCGGTTTATTTGAATTTTTGAAATTTACTGCATAAATCTACAGTATTTTAAATATTAATTTGAACTGCCTGCAAATTATAAGTTTTAAATATGCTAATAAAAATATAGAAAAAGATAACAAACCGTCGTGAAATATTACATCGATAAATATTTGAACAAATTGATGATAGATTTTTAAATATACTTCAATAGCATTTTGAAAAAAATATAAATCAGCGCCCTCCTTGCCGCGTTTTTGTACTAAATATTATAACATAGATTAGGTTGGACTTCCCTGCGCACGTGTATAGCTAAAAAAAAATAGACACTTTGGATATTTTGACGAACTATTGACTTGCAATTTGCAATAATAATCTTTTATGAGAAATAAAGAAAAATGGAGGCTTACTGGAATAAATTGGTGCTTGATAGACCGCCGACGAATTCTTGGCGATGTTCCTCAAACCAATTTGGTAAACAATTTGTTTATTTATCTTTTAAACAATTTACTGCAAAAATTACGATCTTTTAAGCCCTAAATTTTTTTTTTCAAATTACATTTATAATTTTGTTATATTTTTGAAGGCAACAAATTTAAATACAAAATTTACCAACAAAAAAAAAAAAAAAAATTTTTTTAAGAAACTTAAAAAAAAATTATTTCGTTTAAAAAAAAAACTATAAATAATGAATTAATTAAAAAATAAAAATCCATCAAAATTAGACGAAAATTGTAGGTTTTTTTTGTAAAAAAAAAAAAAAAAAAAATTCTGATTTAAAAAAAAACTATAAACAAAAATTTGAGAAAAATAAAAATCCATTAATTTTTGATAAAAATTTTCGTTTCAAAAAAAAAAAAAAAAAAAAAATTTTAGTTTTAAAAAAACTAAAAAACAAAAATTTGAGAGAAATAAAAATCTATTCATTTTAGACAAAATTTTCAAATTTTTTTTTTTCTATATTTTTTATATATAAAAAAAAAAAAAATTATTCATTTTAATAAATTTTTCATTTTCAGATTCTCGAGGTTTTCTGAAAACTGTAAATAAAACGATAGCGGAGCTGGAATCGCAAAAAATTTTTCAGACCGAAGCGGCTCTTCTCAGCCGTTTGATATACAGAATGAAGAGCAAATTTAGAAGCGACAAAGGCCTCAAAAACATGGAAAAAGTTAACAGGGCTCTGCTGAATTATTTGAAACTATCGTTGGAGAACGACTACAAATATCTTGGAGACAATACAGAGTCCGACGGAGATGTCGTAGCTTTACCTTCGAGACAAATGCTGCAATATACTCTCGTCAGGACTCAGGGCTTCGCTAAACTCATGTGCAGAATTGAAAATGTTGCCAGGCGTTCTGGAGATTTTTTCAAGACTAGAATCAGCATCGGACAAGCTTGGAATGTTTCTATCGTCGCTTATTCGGTTATCAGCCGAATTTGGTGAGAAATAAATGATTATCGACGCAATTTCTGCAGATTTTTACATTTTCGAATACACAGATTTTTTATTTTTTTAGAATTTATTTGGGCTTTCAAAATTTACGATTTTTTTTTTTTTCCTTCGGATATTTTTTAATTTATTTTTCGAAATTTAAGAAAATTTTTTTTTAATTTATTAAATTGAATTTTTTGAAATCATGAATTCATTTTCGAATTCAAAATTTTGTGTTTCTCGAATTTCACAATTTAAGATTTTTATTTTACAGCTATTTTTTTGAGACGGCATTTTTGAATTTTTGTTTAAAAAAAATCCGCAACGATTTGAAGAACAGTAAAATTCTATTCGTACTTTATTTATGTATAAAAAAAATAATAAAGTACATTTTTTTAAAGAGCTATTTTTAATCATTTTTCATACAAAATACAAAAAATATTTTTTTTTTAAATTTTATAGACTCAATATTATTCGTCTAATTTTTCTTTCAGGCTTTTATCGAGATTTCTGACAAAAAGATGTTGCGTTTGGTACAGCAGAATTTACAAATATTACAAAAAATTGACGATGGTCGGTATTTCCTGGCTTCCAGAGAATTATGAGTTACCGGAAAATCTCAAAACGTGGTTGTTCCTTCCGTGGATTGACGAGGAAATCAAAAAGTGAGTTTAGTTAAATTTTTTCTGATTTAAATTGCGATAAAATCAAGGAAAAACTTTTTGTTTGCAGCCTTCCTGAAGAAGAAAAATTCACCGACAGCATATTCAACCTAATAACGCACAAAGAGACGGAAGAGGAGCGAGAAATTGATTTATATGAGACGAAAAATTCGCCTGCTGAGGAAATTGATAAGAAAAAAAATTTAGAAATAAAAATGGAAACGCCTGTTTCTATAACGATGGAAATTGGCGGTAAGAGAATAAAATTTTGCGCAAAAAAAAACAATTTCTAAATCAATAATTTCGTTTTTTATTTTTTAAATAAATTTGTAAATAAAGACAAAAATTTATAATAATTTTTCTCATTTTTATTTGAATTTTCTTCAAATTTTACAGTTTTTTTAATTCACGATTTATTAAAGTTTTGTATTTTTTTCTTTTTTATTCAAATATAAAATTTGGAAATAAAAATGAAAATTTATAATAATTTTTCTCATTTTTAAAAAAATACTCTTCAAATTTTGCAATTTTTAAAATATCGACCTTTATTCTAAATTTATTAAAATGTATTTTTTAATTAAATTTCTTTTTTTTTTTTTTTTCAATTCTACATTTTTATTTAATTTTGTAAATTTTCAATTTTTAGAACGTATAAATCGAGAATCGTTTGTCGCTGATTTAGCGAAGCAAAAGACGAAAAATCCAGGAGCGAAGAAACGAAAAAACGTGGAACCGTTGAACGAGGATGAAAAAGTCGTAAATTCCTCAAAGCGAAGCACCAAAATTGCGAAAAAACTCGCCGATAAAAAACCAAAGAAGAGCAAAATTTTAAGCTTAAACGATCTGGAAACGAAAGAGGATGTGATGAATTTTTTGAGCCTCAAATCTTATCCAGGTTTCGACAAATTGCAGTGGAAAATATTGCAAAAAAACGTGAAAAAATTGTTGGTAAAATTAAACAAATGTGAAAGCGGCTCAAAAAAACACGAAATTTTATTAAAAAAAATAATTCGCGCCTTACGAGAGTGGATAAATTAATTATTAAGATTATCGACTCGAATTTTCGTAAATTTACAATAAAAAAAATTATCGAATTATTATTATTTTTTTTCGCTCATAAATTTTTGTTACTTTTAGTACAAAAAAAAAATGATAGTAGCTCAATTTTTGTAAAAATAAATTTAAAAAAATTAATTCTAGGATTCCACTCGAATTTAAGAATTTTAATTCCTTAGATTTTTTTCATAAAATCGGTGAAACATTTTTCCAAAAAATTATTCTAATAAATCTCAGATCGCAAATTATTAAATAATAACCGTCCACTATTTAGGATTCATTAAAAAAAAATTTTCGAATTCAAAATTAATCTCAAAAATCTAAAAAAAAATCGCCAAAAAAAAAAAAAAAATTCACGTTTTCAAAAATAAAAAAAATGTAGGTGAAGGAAATGTTCAAAATTCATTATATTCATTATTGTAATTCATACACAGTCACAGCTGTCGACAGGACAGAAATTCTTAAAGAATATTCATCGATAAACCGAAGAAAAAAAAAATATATTAGATCTCAAAAATTGCAATAATAAACGTAATAAAATTACAGGAGAAAATAGTACACTGCCATAATTTTTTTTTCTCTAATACGCTGAACATCGATGCCCGAGCAATCGATCAAAAAAATAGGCGACGTTGATTTTTCGTTTTTTTTTTTCTCGATTTTATTTATAATAATTAGCGTTGTCACGAATGCTAGTGTTGTCACGAATGCGTTTCAAGATTTCGGAGCTATGCGTCGTAAACGAGATGAAGATGTCCAGCTTCTCTCGGCGGGCCGAGCCAAAGTTTCAGTCCGAGATCCGGGACCCTTTTCTTCAGGTTGTTGAAGCAACAAGCCCGAAATTGACGAGTTCCACAACTCGGCATGCATTCTCTCCCGCATTGATCGCACGACAAAGTCTCGCCGAATGTCCATAAAACGCAAACTGCAAAAATTTAAAAAAAGGCAATTTATATTTATTATTAACAAGCGATTTTTTTTATATATTTTTTTTTATTGTTTTATATGTGTGAAATGTGTACTTCTGTGTTTTATTGGAGTTTTTGTGATCGTGTGTAAGTCGAATGATGAGAACCATTTTCACTGGAATCCTTTTTTTTCTCGCTGAAAAATCTTGCTCGTAAAAAAAAGTTGTATTTAAAACAATTGAAGTCGAATTTGTGCAGTAAAAATTGTGAAAATCGGTGCAGAAATTTAGTTTTTTTTTTTTTTTTTTTTATAAAAATTTCTACTGCGAAGAGACAAAAAAATGAAAAAAATTTCTAAGTGTCGATGAAAATATTTTTTATATTTTTTTGGTACGATTATTTGATTTGGAAAAAGAGTCTTTTCAGTCTGAGTATTGAAATTTTATTCGAAAGTCTTTCAGAGAAAATATACTCAAATTTTTCCCTGCGGTGAACATTTTTTTCACCAAATTTCCTTGTAACTTCTGCGAAAGATCTTAGAATGAAAATTCCTGCACAGAAAAGATTTGTCGCTGCAATCTGAACTACAGAATAAGTTCGAAATATTTGAAATATGAAATTAGCTGAAAAAAAATCACATTTTTCATTTTTTTGGGCTCACCGCAGAATTTTTTTTTCAAGATAAAAGTTTTAATGGGAAAAAAATCTGTAAAAACGAAAAAAAATCGTAGAAATCTGAAAGTTTGCTCTATTATTGAATAAAAAAAAAGTTCGGTCGATAATTTGAAACCAAAAATTAAGCACATTTTTTTTTTCCAATAAATAAATTATTCAGATTTACCATTTTTTGCTCTTCTGAATTAAATAAAAAATCTTGAAAATTATATTCGTCGTATTTACGATAAAAAAATTATAATACCAATTAATTTTTAATCAATATTAATGTTAATAATTTAATTTTATTAAAAATACACAATTAAAAATTCATAATTATCGCAAAATACAGAAAAATGTTTAAAAAAATGGGAAATTCAAAGCCTATTTTTAAAATACGTTTGTTAATAATTCTTTAAAGTTTTGTTATTAATTTTAGCATTGTCACGAGATAATGGAGCTTTAAGTGTGTTTTTTTTTTTTTTTTTTCAGACAATTTTCATGGATCGTAGACGACGTAGAAATCTCTCGATAATTTTGGTGGATCGAATTCAGCCGGATATTCATTCTTCAGCCTGATATTTGGATCCCTCTTCAATCCGTAGTTGCGACAGCAAGCGAAGAACGTTTTTGTATGGCAAATCTCCTCGCAATATTTTCCGCAGTCTTTGCAGCCGATTTCCTTGTAGCCGAACGCCGATAAAACGCAGACTGCCGATAAAATACAATAAAAGACTTTTTGGAAATATGAAATAAAATGAATTTTTTTTTTCTTTTTTTTTTTTTTTCAATTTCAAAAAGTAAAACTGGGTTTTCAAAAAAAAAATAAATCTTAGAAAATATAATTTCAAGTGTTACTGAAATTTTTTTAACAATCTCAAAATTTAAGCAAAAGTTGTGAATTTAAAAAAAAAAAAATTCTCCAAATTTTTTTTTTTTTTTTTTTAAGTAGATTTTGGATAAAATTGATTTTTTTTTTATTTCAAAAAGTATATAAAAATTTGAATTTTCAAAAAAAAAAAAAATCTTAGAAAATATAATTTCAAGTGAAACTCAAATTTTTTATTAACAATCTCAAAATTTTATCCAAAATCTACTTAAAAAAAAAAAAAAAAAATTTGGAGAATTTTTTAAAATTTAATTTAATTTTAATTTTTTTTTAAATTTCAAAAAATATAAAAAAATGTTGGATTAAAAAGAAAAAAAAATCTTCGAAAATATAATTTCAAGTGATACTCAAATTTGTTTAACAATCTCAACATTTAAATGGTATTTCAGTTCGCATGAAATGCCCCATATAAAGCTGCGGATAAAAAAAGCAGAATAATCCAAAGATTTTTTTTTACAGGGCTAATTTAAAGAAGGGTTCGTGAGAAAGATAGCGTTTGATAGCCTTAAGACCGATACGTTGCATTAATGTATGAGATAATACCAAAAGCATATATATATATATATATATATATATACATAGCGTTGATAACACTAATGAATGTCAATCAGGTAATTACAACTTATCCCCGTTGATGTACGTGTTTTCTATGCGCGATCAGGCAATGCATAACTTTGCAAAACTTTTTGTAAGCACGTCGCAGGGATGGGGGGAAGAATTTTAGCTTTGGCGTGTGTATTAAATATTTAGTATATACTAAAAAAAAAAAAAAAAAAAAAAAAAAGAAATAAGTTACATATTTTGTCAGGTCAAATTCTCGCATAGTTGATGCAATTTTTTTTTAATCAAATTTTCTATATTAAGAAAAAAGAATTTTGAAAAAAAAAAAACATTTTGAGAGATATTTTAAAAAATAATAATTAAAGAGGAATTTTAATCAAAAATTAAAAAAAAAAAAAGGATTTTTATAGATATTTTTGTGAATATTAATAAAAGAGGGATTTTAATTAATAATATTATTTTTATAATAGCAAAAAAATGAATTAAAAAAAAATACTTTTAAAAATATTAATTAAAGAGAGGTTTCTAATTAATGGTATTAATTTAATAATCAAAAGTATTAAAATGCATTAATTCTGTTTTATTTTATTTTCGTAGATTCAGAGGCGTTTGCGTTGGCGAATGAAAATCCATCGAGAATACACACGAATCCGGGAGTCTTTGGGACGATCATGTTTCGACTGACGAGTAGCAGCAATGGATTATCCCTAATAATACCCGAAGGAATTAGAGGAATTATGGGCTTTCGATAACCCAAATGACTTTGATGGTATTAGGAGAAGAGATTTTGGGAAACCCTTAAGTAACATCGCTTTCATATATTATTCATAGAACCCAGAAGTGATGCTGCGAATTAAAAAAAAAGATCTAATAAATTGTTATTTTATTTTATTTTATTTTATTTTATTTCATTTTATTTTATTTCATTTCATTTTATTTTATTTTATTTCATTTTATTTTATTTTATTTTATTTTATTTTATTTTATTTTATTTTATTTTATTTCATTTTATTTTATTTTATTTCATTTTATTTTATTTTATTTTATTTTATTTTATTTTATTTTACTTTATTTTATTTTATTTTATTTTATTTTATTTTATTTTATTTTATTTTATTTTATTTTATTTTACTTTATTTTATTTTATTTCATTTTATTTTATTTTATTTTATTTTATTTTATTTTATTTTCTTTGAATTAATTTTAAATCTATTATTTAAATAATATTGCAGATGCTGAAGAATTGCGTAAAACAGAGCAATTTGTTTGAAAGGGATGCTGCAATAAAAAAAAAAAAATTACAGCCACCTTTTCTGTCTTCTGATAAAATCCAGAAGTCTGTATCTTCCTTTTTATAGTTAATAAATTAATTTTACGACACATTCGACAATCTTCCACCCACGTAAATTTAACGACGTCGCTAGCAGATAATTTTCACTGAAGAAAAATGATTATCAGACTTACTCTTTTTTTTTTAGCAAATTTACAAAGCGAAAAAATGTGTACAATTATTTAAAAAAAAAAAAATTCTTTTCTTACCTGCGAGAAGAAAGAACACGCAAGTACGTCCCATCTTTATTAGCCTCGTTGAAACGTTAATCACTCGTCGACGAATGTTTCCAAAAGTTTCCCCGACGACTCTGCTTCTTAAGACTCCGGAGGATTCGTAGTTTCTCACTCAAACTTGAAAGCATGTAACAGTCGTAATGGATTTCTTACGACTTTGCAACTCGAAGTATGCAAAAATAATTTTTATAAATTATTTCTTCACATTTTTTGGGCAAATCATTACTTTTTTTTTTTTAATTAATGTTTTTGAAAATTTAAAAAAATATTTTTATGTTTTTTTTTTAATGAAAACAAAAAAAATGTATGTTAAATTTTTTTTTTTAATTTCACCCATTTTCAGCTACAGTTTTGATATTCAGAAATTTCGAAAAAATAAGTTTTTCTTTTTTTAATTAATGCTTTTGAACATTTTTTTAAATATATATTTTTTTTTAACGAAAAAAAAAATTATATAATTTAAAAAAAAATGTATTTGCATATTTTAAGCACGAGAATTTACATTTGAAAAAAAATGTATGTCTAAAATAATTAAAAAAAAAAAAACAAAATTTTTACCCATTTTTGGTTACAGAATTGATTTTTAAGAATATTTTGAAATTTAGAAAAATAATTTTTTCAAAGTTGTACTGTTTCTTTTTTTTAATCTAAAAATTACTAAATATTTTTTTTTTACAAAATCTATTTTTTACTTGAAAACAAAAATATTCTATTTTATTTTTAAAAATTCAAAAAAAAAAAATTTTACCCATTTCAAGACACAAATTAATAATACAAAAAAAAATCTTTAATTTACTGTTTTTGAAAATCAAAAAAATGGTTCCACCTATTTTCACATATTTTCTAATTAAAAAAAAAAAAAAAAAAAAATAGGAAACATAACTTATTTTAATGAAATAATTTTTTTTTCATAAAACAAAAAAAAACCTTTTCAAGCAACAAATTTTTTTACAAAAAATCCTTTTTTTTCCCAACATCGAAAAAAAAAAACAAAATTAGGAATAAAAATGATTACAAATTTAAAAAATCGATTAGTGTTTAAAAAAAAAAAAAAAAAACTGCACTCGAGGCTTACCTGTGCGGATGAGAGTCAACGTGCGAATGCCTCTTCGAGTGACACGCACTCTCTTCTTCTTGTCCTCTTCTTGAAGCTACTTTCCCCCACTATTCGTACATTCAACCCCCAGCAACCTCAGCCCCCGAGTAACCCCCGCAATATATCAGATACGTTCAGGTGTTGAAGCCGAGTGGCTCGTGCTTTTATACGCTAAAATTTTATCTTCGTATACATTATTTCCAATTTTTTTTTTTTTAATAATTACACTTTATCAGCCTGTGATAATTGCACGAACCAGCCAGATTACGTCAATTGACATTAGTTATATAATAAATGCTGTAACTTTGAATTTGTAACACGAGACCCTCTAATTATTTACCCGTAAATCCTTTTTATTGCTGTGTTATTTTTCTCTCTGTTGCATCTTTTTTTTTTTTATTTATTTTTTATTATAAATACAGGATCGTATTTTTCGTCTGTTTAATATTAATTACAAGCCTCGTGTGATGTGAAAAAAATATTTTATCACATTTATTGTAATCGAGAGGATTCGAATAATTCTTGTAATAAAAAAAATATCAGATGTAACAAATTAATTACATTGAAACATTTAATTTTTTTAAAATAATTTGTTTAATTGTTATTACAATTTTAAAAATTGGTAACGTTAGAGTTTGTAATTACGTTGAAATTTAGTCTCTCATTGAACAAATGAAAAAAAAAATGAACAAATGAAAAAAAATAAATGAACAAATGAGAAAAAAAAAATGAACAAATGAAAAAAAAAATGAACAAATGAAAAAAAAAATGAACAAATGAAAAAAAAATGAACAAATGAAAAAAAATGAACAAATGAAAAAAAAAATGAACAAATGAAAAAAAAAATGAACAAATGAAAAAAAAATGAACAAATGAAAAAAAAATGAACAAATGAAAAAAAAATGAACAAATGAAAAAAAAAATGAACAAATGAAAAAAAAAAATGAACAAATGAAAAAAAAAATGAACAAATGAAAAAAAAAAAATGAACAAATGAAAAAAAAAATGAATGAACAAATGAAAGAATAAAAAATGAAAAAAAATAAATGAACAAATGAAAAAAAAAATGAACAAATGAAAGAATAAAAAATGAAAAAAATAATGAATGAACAAATGAAAGAATAAAAAATGAAAAAAATAAAGAACGAACAAATGAAAAAATGAAAAAAATAATGAATGAACAAATGAAAAAATACTAAATTAAAAATCATTTTGTGACTTATGCAATTCGGAAATTCCATTTCACGAGTCTCTCTCATTTGGTGTCCATTAAGGTGTGGAGAAATGTGTGTAGGATCACACATCACACAATTCTCTATCATTTCTCTTCCATAGGTCTTTGAGTGGATGACTTGTAATTCTTTTTTTACAAATATGTTGACCGCTTGCTGTGTAGGTGTCACTTTTATGTATCAGAGAAAAGGGGCATTGACATAAGGAACAGCGCCAAAGTGGATTTAAGAGTGCAGATGAATGAATGAACTTTTATTGAATGTTCATTCAGAAGTGTTAAATAGAATATAAGTATTGAGAAGAAAAATCGAAAATACGGAAACTGACCATCGGACCATCATGATTATCAGCAAAATTTCAAATCTCACTGTATATATATTTTTTTTTATTTATTGCATTAATTATTTTAAATTTGTTGGATTAAAAAAAAAAATTTGGAAATTTTCTGAAATTTTTCGCATTGAGATTTAATTTCAACATTTTTGCGGAAAAATTAAAATACAGAAAAAAAAATGTTCTATTAATTAGAAAATTAATTACAAAAAACAAAAATTATGGAAATCAATTTTGTTGAATATTTTCAAAAATATTCCTCGTTGAAAATTGATTGAAAAGTGAAGAAAAAAAAATTGCTAAACATTTCTTTGCAAATCATGGAAATTCATTTTATTTATTTATTTATATTGTTTTACTACAATTCTTAAATTATTTATTTAAAATTTCATAGAATTAATAGAAGAAATTGTAAAAAAAAAAAAATTAATTTGAAAAGGTCGTAATTTTGATTGAAGTATCTATATTTAATCACATTAAATCCTATCATTTAATAGTCTACACCTGCACAACTCTACAGTGTGCTTAACTATATATCTACCGATCCGGTCGATATATCGGATGATGCGACCTGACTCAACGAGCGAATATTTTACGTTCCAATGAACGCCTCGATGTACAAAAGAATTTTACTTGACACTTAATACAGACGACACATAAATTCACATTTCAGGTTTTTTTTTTTTTTTTTTTAATCAATTTTAGAATAAAAATAATAGATTTTTTTTTTCATAAAAAAAGTTTTTTCTCACATTATTTATTTTATTTTTTTGTTAAAATCGGTATATATATATCAATATGGGGCATTCTATGCCAAAAATAAAATTTGGAAATTAAATTAAAATTTTTAAAAATTAAAAAAAAATAAATTAAATTTCCAAAAAGTTGAACATTTCTTTTTTTGCGAGACATTAAAAAGGATTTGATTTTTTGGATTATTTATTAATTTTTCTGTGTTGGAACAATTTTTCACTAGACTTTTTTTTTGTATTTTGCAAAAAATGAAATTTTTCAGCAATTAGACATTTTGAAAAAAATTCAATTATGGATTTAAGAAGTATTTGATATTTTTTAAAAATGTGAATTGAATTCGAAAAAAATCGACTTACACATCCAAATCGAATAGCAGAAGACTGAAATCGTGTTGAAAAAAAAATCAGCTTGGTAGCTCGATGCAGAATTGGTTGTCAGTCGCAAGGCTAGAAAAAAAAGTCACAAGACTCAATTTTTTTTTTTGGCTTCATTTTTTTTTAATAATAAAAATGTACAAAAATACTAAAAAAAAAAAAAAACACTTAAAATTGTCAAAAACAGAAACCGTGCTTATAAATACAAAATTGTACACCAGGAGGAAAAAAAGGATTTTGGGTAAATTTTGGAAATTTATTCATTTTGAATTTACAGATTTAATCGAACTATATTTTTTTCATTTATTTTAGGTATCGAAAAATTCAACACTAAAAAAAAAAAATAATCTTATTTATATTTAAATTAAAAAATCGAAAAATAAGCGAAATTCGAATAAAAATGTATTAAAAAAAAAAAAAAAAATTAAATTACATAATTTAAAATAATTCTTAAAAATGAGCAACAATGAGATTTTGAAAAATTGATTAATACACAAAGTGCTCAAAATACAAAAATATGCTTAGGTGCATTTTTAATAAGTTTTTCTAAATTCTGCAAAATTTCTTTCGTCATTCAAATTATGGTCAAGGCTCAAATTTCGATCAACAATTAAAATTAAAAAAAATATTTTTCATATTAAATACCATTTGAATAATTTTTTTTTTTTTTTATTTATAAACAGCAACAAATTCGAAAAGACAAAATAACTTTTCTTCATTCGAAGAAAATATTAATAATTTTGTAGCTCCTAATTTTTTCAGCCCAATAAATATTGTTAATAATTCTTTATTTAAATAAGTGGCGAAATTTTATCGAAAGCTACGTTCTTAAATTTTCTATTATTTGTATTTTTAGTGACTTAAACATAATTTCGTTCGTTTGTGTCGAAGATATAATATTTACAATGTGCAACTAATTATTTCTAGAGGAAGGTAAAAAAAAGGTGAAGAACATTTTATTTCATCGATAACACAAATGTTGTCATTCCATTTTTTTTTTCAATTCTACAGTATTACCATTAATTGGCCCTTTGTGCCCTTTTGCGTTGGGCCAATAGGTGAGAATCTCACGGTTTCCATATCCAGTGCCAGGTATTTGAATTTCGCACTCGATCAATGCGGCATTCGTTGGTTTTTTAATAATTCTGCTCAACGAAATTTGAGCATCAGTTGGATAATTGTCGTGGCGATTTACTGGATTCTCCAGGATTTTCGATTCCACCAATATCTTCAAGACTGGAAGTGGACGAGCTCCGAATGCTGAGCAACTGATGTTCACGTGAGTCTCGTTGAATTCGGATGCCTGAAGGTCCAACATTTTTTCTCGTACTGTAAGGATATAATTAAGTAATAATTTATTGAAATATTATAGGGTAATAAAGTATAAATTCAAAATAAAAGTTACAATTCTAATTAAAATTGATTCTGATACCGATAATAATACCGATACCGATACCGATACCGATACCGATACCGATACCGATACCGATACCGATATTGATACCGATATTGGTACCGATACCGATACCAATATGAATACCGATACCGATACCGATACCGATATGGATACCGATATGGATACCGATACCGATACCGATACCGATATGGATATGGATACCGATACCGATACCGATACCGATACCGATATGGATATGGATACCGATACCGATACCGATACCGATACCGATACCGATACCGATATGGATACCGATATGGATACCGATACCGATACCGATACCGATACCGATATGGATACCGATACCGATACCGATACCGATACCGATACCGATAATAGAAATACAAATTACCGTAAACTGTCATCTTTGCTCGTGACAGGTCATGACTGGCAAAACTAGAGACGCTGCAAACGTATTCTCCACTCATATCAAGCGTTACTTCCTTCAGGCGAATTATTGAGTGCGATAACGGCCTATCTGTTATCTCAGCAGTGTACGAAGTGAAGCCAGCGATTACTCCAAGATCCTGGGGTTCCACTAAAATAATAAATAATAATGGAGATTTCAGTATTTACGTATTTAAAAAAAAAAAACTTTGAGGCTTACTCGGTGGAATCCACATGTAAATCTGCTCCCCGTTTTGGTACCATTTGACGACAAGACCGTTTTCGGTGTCACGGATATTATAGACGCAAATTAAATCAACGGGACCGCTTCCGTTTCGAACGGCCAATGGAACCTCCAGCCTCTCGATAGTAGCACCATCAAAGCCTGGCAATAAATTATTATCTTTTTTTTAATATTCAAATAATATAGATTTTTTTTTTTTTTTTAGAAATTATTTTTATTATTAATTTTATTATTATTCTTAAATATTTATCATTTTTATCAATATTAATAACATTAAATCTAATTACTTTTTTTTTTTTTTTTAGATATTATTATTATTATTATTTGTGGCCAACCTGATAAGACTGCAAAGCCAAAGAGAAATTGTACTAAAGACGAAAAAGGCGTCATTCTTCCACGCAGTGTTTGGAACGACTGCAAGCTCGGTAAACATATCACGGTCACCCTTAAGCTCTTCGATATCCTCCCGAGATAGATTCGAGGGCGATTTTCTAGTCCCTCTGCGCAGTCTCGTATTTTTATACCTCTTGTATGGATACCTCAATCTACGTCAGAGACAAAAACCGATGAGACGCTATTGGCTGTACGTGAAATTTACGACGAAGGCCTGTTTTGTTAGGACAAATTTTATAAAAATTTGTTTCAATTTTTTATAATTATTTTTTTTAACACAAATCGATGTTGCCAATTTTTTTCGAATTTTTTTTCAATATTATTGTGAATATTAAAAAATTATAATTCTATTACGGAAATAAATATTTTTCGCCTAATTGTTAAGCAGTTAATCTTAATTTTCCAAAAATTTTATACAAACAATTGAATTTTTTACAAATTTAAATGACGTAATCGAATTTTAGTGTATTTTTTGTAGAAATAGAAATTTTGATTTTAACTTTAATCGAATTTAGTGAATTCTAAGGAATTTTAAGTTTCTATTAAATTTTACAGAAATTTCATTGAAAATATACAAATGTTAATAATTATCTTTTTATTTTTCCAATAAATTGTTAATAACATTTTAAATTCGTAAATTTATTTCAATTGTTTTATGCGAGCGATAATATTATTGGCTAATATCGACGAATCACAGCTCAAGGATTTACTTTTTATCCCCTCCACTTTTTCGTTCCTCTGGAGAAGAATTCAAACCTGCGCTTGCGCAGTTCTCGATGAGACGCTGCGTCGGAAAGATCTACACGCGAATTTTTCGTGTTTAAAGATTTGCAGTTTATCGCGATTTTATTTATTTATATGAAAATCTGAATTATGTCGGAAATCCGTGACGATCCTCGAGAAGTTCTCGCGCTTTTGAATTCATTGGGATTCGTTGGAATCACTGCGTCGCAATTAAAAGCATTTATGAAAGGTAAGCAATCCGATCTTTTCTTTGTTTTTTTTTTAACGGTTTTTTTCAGAATTCGAATGAAAACAAAAAATAACAATCACGATTTATGCATCAAATTAATGCTTTTCATTCAATTTTTCGGACGTTAAACATTGAAAATTAACATTTTATACAGTTTCGACATTTTTTCGGTTAAAAAAATAAAGAAATTTCACCGAAATTCGCGTTTTTGGAAACCTAACCTCAAAATTTCGTAAATATTTCAATTTTAACTTTTTTCGGTTAGAAAAATAAAGAAATTTCACCGTTTTCGGAAAATTCACCTCAAAATTTCGTAAATTTTCCATATAATTCGTGTTTGAAGCTAATAAAACAATACAAAACATATTTTAATAATAAAATTTTGTTTAATCTTAAATAAATTACAAATGTTATTATTATTTGCAGTGCTATTGTTATTATTGGCAGTATTATTGGTTTTATGAAGAGATTCGGAAAATACTCAACCGATTTCTCTGAAATTTTTATCCCGACAAATTAAAAAAAAAATTTTTTGGCAAATTTAGAAAAAAAAAAAATATTTTAGCTAGTTTAGAAAAAATTAAATTTTAGCAAAAAAAATTTGGCAAATTTGTTTTTCTTAGCAATTTTTGAAAAGAAACAAAAACATTTTTATCAAATTTAGAAAAAAAAATGAAAATTTTAGAAAAAAAAAAAAAATGAAAATTTTAGAAAAAAAAAAATGAAAATTTTAGAAAAAAAAAATGAAAATTTTAGAAAAAAAAAAAAAAAATTTCTAGCAAGTTTAGAAAAAAAAACATTTAAGAAAAAAAAGTTTTATCAATTTTTGTATTTTTAATCTTTTTAAAATTTTTTTATTATTTTTTTCCTTTAAAAAAACCCGCGTTTAAGAATGCAATTTTTTTTTAATCTCTAAAATGAGTAAAAAATATTTCCTCGCATCTTTGCCTTCAGATTGTTAAATATTGAATATTTGAAAATGAAAAAATTCACCAAAAATCAGGCTAATTATGAATTTGCCCTTTTTTCTGTGATTCGCAGACCTAAAATTGCACCGAAAAATAAGAGAGCGCGAGAGGCAGCAATGGAAAGACGAGACGAGAAAAAAGATTCTCTCTAAGCAAGAGCAAATGCTGAAAGAAATGTTGCACGATACTTTGACCAACGAGCAGGAGAAGTCTTTGGAATCCACTCGATCTACAGAATCGTCTTCCAACGAGAGTAATCTGATCAGAATTAAAGTGCGCTGCTTGAACGAAGAGGAAAATGATGAGAATTTGGAAAACGGCAACAGACACAATATTCAGACTAATCTGGCGAGGCCGGAAGTTCATAAAAATACGGAAAAACCGTTTGTTTCTGCAGAAAAAAAACAGAAATCACCGCGAAAAGAAGCTCACAAATTAATTCGTCAGGATTGTAAAATTTCCCGAAGACCTTTGAGCGCTCCGGAAATCGCAAATCGAACGGAAGTCCCGAAAGAAAGGCCGAAGAGCGTCGCTTCCGATCCTACGGGACTGAAAAATACCAGAAATCCTTCTAGATGCTCAACGCATTCTCAGACAAAATCTTGTAAGCGAATGTGCTTTTTTTGAAATTAATTTTGTGAGGATTATGTTGTGGAAAAAAAAAATGATTTTTATAGAAAAAAAATATTTTTTGGAGAAATAAAAAATTATTGAAAAAAATGATTTTTACTGAAAAAAGTCATTTTTGTAGAAAAATAAATTATAGAAAAAAATTATTTTTAGAGAAAAAAAGAAATTATTGAAAAAAATTATTTCAATAGAAAAAAAAAAAATGATAGAAGAAAATAATTTTTATATTAAAATTATATTAAATTTCGAAAACGACTAAAATTTCTCGATTAATTATTTGCATTCTCGTTTTCAGTCATAAGACCGTGGAGATTACAACCGGAGGCTCAGCGAGCAGCGAGCGCTCGAAAATCCGATCCCGTGGCGCTTTACCAAAAGTATCGTCGGGAATGGGAGCAAGTTTCGTTTCCCGGGGAAGAGAAACATGCGCGGGTTCGATGGGCAGTACGCGAAAAGATGCTTGGAACGGATCCCAATCCCAGGGTAAATAAATAACTAATAAAAATTGAAAAAAAAAAAAAAAAAAAAAAAAAAAACACGAAAAAAATCCATCGAACGCAGAAATTTAATAAAAAATTCATTTCACTCTTTCAGCCGATTCTCAAGAATTCTCAAAGCCTCCAAAGTATCAAGAAGAGATGACCACCGAATATTCAATAAATAGGTTTTTCATTTAAATTCATTTTATTTTAATCGTCATTTTTAGAAGTAGCGCTCAATAATCACGAATTTAATCAAATTTAATATGACAATTTAATTCAAATTTTTTCAGACGATTTTTAATTTTCTTTTTTTTCGTTAAAAAAAAAAAAAAAATTCATTTTTTTTTTTTTTTTTTTTTTTTTTTTTTTTAAGAAAAGAAAGAAAATTTTCAGAAAAAAAGATGACTGAATGTTTAATAATAGACAGTTTATTATCTAGTTAATTTATTTAATCGTAATTTTTATTATTAAAAAAATTAAAAGATAATTTTTTTTATTTTTTTCGGATCTTAAAACTTTATTTCGTTTTAATAATGCGCATCTGTACATAGATTTTGGAAAACGTATGTGGCATTAAATCCCGACTCCAAAATCTTGAGCTCCTTGCCGATTGCAAAAGAAGTCCTGCTTTATGTTTTTACTGCTGATTCACTTTGAATTTGCCCAACAATTTTCCTGAGTCCGATCTGTTTAGGTGAAACAATATTTTATCCTCTATATGACGAGCCGCTCGTTCGGTCAGCACGAGAGTGTCGTGCTTCAGCATGCTGTAGACATTCAGTCCTGAAAAAAAAAAAAAAAAAAAAAAAAAAAAACAGAAAATATTTCATAAAAATAGTTACGAAAAATATTTAAATATTTTAATAATAAAAATATTTTTAATTGTTGAATAGATGTCTGAAAGAAACAAATTTCTTATAATTTTTATTTTCAAAAAATCGACAAAAAAAAAAAAATTCAGAATTTCATAAAACATAAAGATTTAATTTTTGAAAAAAAAAAGTCTTTATTAAGCACAAAAAAATCCGGTCATCTTTTTTTCAAAATACTCCTTTTTTTCCAAAATTCAAAAAAAAAAATCAGATTTTTGACAAAAGCGAACTATATATTTAAAAAAAAATTCTTGAAATTTTTTTTTACAGCTGAAAATGGAATAATATTTTTAAAAAAATTATTTACCATAAGCCGGCATTAGATTGATGTGCTTTAAATTTTCGGTAGCGAGAGTTATGTTTTCCGGCATGAAATCCTCGGTATCGACAAAAAGCACAGAGGGTCCCCAATTTCTCTCCTCGACGAGATCCAGCATATAGGACGATTCCGCGTTTGGAATCTCGAGATCGTTAACGAGGTGCAAATCGTCCTGAGCGAGTTTCACGGACAGCGCCGTTGTGAGACCACTTACGCGGGAATAAAACGGTAGCATGTAGAAGTGGGTAGTTGGCGAACGAGGACCGTGAGCAATTCCACCATTTTTCCATAGCGGCGAGCGAATACTTCCGTGACGCGCTCTACCCATTCCTTTTTGAGGCCACGGCTTTCGGCCACCACCTCTGCACTCGGCTCGAGTTTTCGCGTGAATATAACACTGAAAATTTTAACCATTTTTCATCTCGATATCAAAACAAAAAAAACATTTTTCTACGATAATAACGGAATTACGCATTTTTTTCGAACTTTAGGAAATATTTTTTTTTACGAAATTAGTCATTTTTGTTTCAATTTTTTTTTTTATAAAATTAGTAATTTTTGTTTCAATTTTTTTTTTTATAAAATTAGTAATTTTTGTTTCAATTTTTTTTTTTACAAAATTAGTAATTTTTCTAAAAATTTTTTTTTTAAATTAGTAATTTTTCTAAAAATTTTTTTTTTACAAAATTACTAATTTTTCTAAAAATTTTTTTGCAAAATTAGTAATTTTTGTTTCAACTTTTTTTTTTTTTTACAAAATCAGTAATTTTTTCAATTTTTTTTTTTTTTTTTACAAAATCAGTAATTTTTCAATTTTTTTTTTTTACAAAATTAGTAATTTTTGTTTCAATTTTTTTTTACAAAATTAGTAATTTTTGTTTCAATTTTTTTTTTTTACAAAATTAGTAATTTTTGTTTCAATTTTTTTTTTTTTACAAGATTAGTAATTTTTGTTTCAATTTTTTTTTTAAATTAGTAATTTTTGTTTCAATTTTTTTTTTTATAAAATTAGTAATTTTTGTTTCAATTTTTTTTTTACAAAATTAGTAATTTTTGTTTCAATTTTTTTTTTTTAAATTAGTAATTTTTGTTTCAATTTTTTTTTTTACAAAATCAGTAATTTTTTCAATTTTTTTTTTACAAAATTAGTAATTTTTGTTTCAATTTTTTTTTTTTACAAAATCAGTAATTTTTTCAATTTTTTTTTTTTACAAAATCAGTAATTTTTTCAATTTTTTTTTTTTTACAAAATTAGTAATTTTTTCAATTTTTTTTTTTTACAAAATTACTAATTTTCAATACTAATTTTGTCAAAAATTTGGTGACAAAATTTAGAAGAGTAAAAATTTCATTAGTGATTAAATTTTTCATATTTTTATTTTAAACATTTGTCAAAACTAGCTAAAACTTAAGATTTAAAAAAATAAATATATATGCTGAAATATTGAGATTTCATTGAAATAAAAAAGTAGTCTCCTGTTTTTTTTTCTTACTTACAATGTATCGATAAAATCTTTGCCATCTGATGTTTTCCCACAAAATATCGAGACGCGGTTTCGTGGCAAATATTTCGGGATGAAGTGTGACAAGTCCGAGTCTTTTCTGCTGCAGAGTATCCAAATTTTCGAGCCAAACCTCCCGGCGTTTTTGATAAATCCGATCTTCGTCGTAGTACACTTTCGTCGAGATCACAGGTTTGAAATCTTGATTCGGCTCTTTTATCGGACTATCGATTATCGTACTGAAACTGGCTATTCTGCATGGGCATTTTTGCAAACGCGACACGAGATTCCGAAGAATCAACGACATTTTTTCGGGGAAAAAGTGTTGGAAAAAAAAAGGTTTATCGAATTGGAAATGTTAACCTCTCGTTCGCCTCACGTTTACAGATCTCACAGTGATGGAAAAAGAAGCTTAGTAGATAAAACAGGCCACTAGCGGCGCTAGTGCTGCATTCCCCGTCGATATCGCGTTCGTTTGATTCGCAAAAAAATTAAGCTGCTCGGTCGGTAACGAAAACTGTAAAGCGTTTTTATCGGCCGCAATTGATCTCTCGGATAAATGACGAGAATGATTGACTGGGCTTTAAAATTCTGCGTTCAGCAGTTCTCATATTTTATCGAAAAACTCGAGGGTGACGGAGAAATTTGGGTAAAACTGCGGATTTCGACACCGGCTTGAAGTTAGTTACAGACGAAATATCCAACAGATTGGTCTGGAAATAAAGTATTCACAGGATATTACAAAATATACTGAGTTTTATTTTATATATGTTATCACTTCGGTACAGAAACGCTCTTTGTAATGACGAGCGAGCGTTGTCTCTCCAGATTTACAATTTTTCATTGGTCGGCTTCTCGTATTCTGATTGGTTCTCAGCTTGTCTTCTGATTGGCTCTCAGTTTCTCGTCTTCTGATTGGTTCTCAGCTTGTCTTCTGATTGGTTCTCGTATTCTGATTGGTTCTCAGCTGGTCTTCTGATTGGTTCTCAGTTTCCGGTCATCTTATTGGTCGAAATTTAGGTAAAGCTAGATGTGTAACATTCAGTGTTGCCACACTAATTAAAATTATCTCCGTTTGACGGGGAGCTCAGGCAAAATTCCCTATCGTCTGTAACTAACTTCAAGCGGAAGTCCAATATGCAATTAAGCTGTTACATAATATTTTTTTTTTTCTTAAATACATCATTTTCTATTGGTGTAACGTTGGCAGCCATATGGATTTTTCTTGACTTTTTTTGATTGAGATAGCCAGGCGCCGGCGTAGTCAAAAAATCCAGAAGGCTCAATCCAATGTAGTTCGGCCGAGCACGTCCACTTATCATCGTCGTCGGTCCCCTTCACCAAATCAATGCGATCGCAAACAGTCCAAATAGCGTCAACGTCGTTGAGATCACGATCGAGTCGCTCGTAGCCGCTTATCAAAGTTTCAATATCACGAAATATTATTTTGTGTGTCCCTCTAGTGGTTCTCGTTAGTCCAATGTCGTTCCAATTAATATTAATGCCGTTCCACTTTTTCATCAGTCCCTTGCAGGATTTAAGTAGATCGTTGTTGATGCAAAATGCACGGGGACCCCCGGCTATTGTTCGCTCATTAAAACCCAGGCACATTACGTTTACGAATGTATTGTGCCAGCCGTCTGCGTGAACTTCGACGTCTCGCGCTTGCTCGTTACCCAAACGTATCGTTTTATCGTACATAGCGCTTTGCGACGTCATTCGCATCTGATATTTATCGTCGCCGCAGAAGTGTACTTTGTAGGAGGGTAGGTAACCCGATGCAAAACCACCGGCGTAACCTTTTGCCTGAAAGCATGGAAATTTTTTGAAAAATATTGCGGATATTCGTGTCCAGTCGATAAAGAAGGATTTTCAACCGCGTAGGTAATACAGAGCTCTGTTTTACCGACCGCAGTTGATAGATCGCTACTTTACCGGCGGCAGTTATGTAGATTTCTACAGTATCGGCCGCGTTAATATATATTTTCTACATTATTGACATGCGTAACGCAGATTTCCTGCATTAACAACCGCACCGATGTAGATTTCCTACATTATCGACTGCGGTAATGCAGAGTTTCTATATTATCGACTGCTGTGATGTAGGTTTTTCTGCATTATCGACGGTAAGTAATATAGGAATTGATTTTATTGACTGCAGGTAATTATAAAAACCGTACCTGGACGTAAAGACCGCATCCGTTCATCTCTGGGTCACCTTTGTGCATCCACACACGGATCTTTATTTGTTCCGCTTCTTTTTTTGCGCGCAGGTCCGACAGATAACTCTTAACAAACGGAGTGAGTACGGTCATGGCGCCTTTAGCGATCATTATTGGCTCGATGCTCTGCGTTTCCCGCGGCACTTCCACCAATAATATCAATGTCGTCGATAAGACGAAGACGACGCAGGATGCCATTGTGTTACGCATTTTCTCGGCAATTCTGTAACAATACATTTTTTTTTTTTTACAAATAAATAAAAAATAAAATTTATCAAACAAGGAACAATATAACGAATTTAAAAAAAAAAATGAAATCAGGTTAAAAATTTTAAAAAATAAAAAATAAAAAGAAAAAAAAATTAGCTCAACAAAAAATCAAAATCAAGACTTTTACTCGCCTTTTTTTAACTGCACTGTTAACACTCTCGCTGCTCGCCGTTTGATAACTGCTGAGGCGAATAGAAATCGCGCAATTTATATGATCGTCCTACCAATCTTTTTCCTCATACCGAGAACTTCGTTTGAATCTAATCAAACGCAAAATGCATCTCCTCTTCAGTCGACCTACAACCTATTATTCAATAAACTTCATTTCATCTTTTGAATTTATTCCGCCGGTAATTCATTCGTCAGCGTCATTTCCGGTTATTGCCGGAGTCTCGTAGAATATTAAATATTTTTCCTCAATTTCAAATCCTCGGCTAAGTTCGGACAGGTTCGGCTGACCCGATCTCGAGTAACTTATTGGTCACTTCAAAATTCCCGCGTCCGGCGTTGTTTTCCTTGTCTGCGCAGCGTTTCTGCGCACACTTTCGCGCATTGGTCAGCTGATCATTTTATACACAATATATATATACATAACACACTATTATCGTAAACAGATGAAGCAAAAAACGCGCGTAAACAACCCTCAATTATTCTTTTATATCTAACTCAATTGTTTCGTCGTTGTTTAATTTCGTTAAACAATTAAACAAAAAGAATGTTCGGCAAAGAGGCGTTCAAACTCATCTCGGAACTTGAACTCTCCGACGATATACGTCCTTTTAACGTTCGTATCTTTTTTTTTTTATAAAACATAACCTCTAATTTTTATTTCATTTCATTTCGACGATTTTTATTATTATTATCATTATCACTTATTATTGTTATTATTATTTGTTAATGTAAATTTTGGAGAAAAAAAAAGAAAAAGATCGCAAAAACTCGATGTTTTATTATTATTATTATTATTTATTGTTATTATTATTATTATTATTGTAAAATTTGCAAAAAAAATCGAAAAAAAAAAAAAAAACTGAAAAAAATTCTCAAAATCTTATAATAATTTGTTTCCTACATGTTTTTTTGTGATTTAGAGAAAAATTAAGTTTTAACAAATAATAATAATTATTGCGACATTTGTGCGATTTTTTTTACGCTATCTGTAAAACTTTTTTTTTTTTTTTTTTTTTTTTAAATATATATATATAAATTAGCGATAAAATATACATAAATTAATATATAATTTATTATTTATATGTTTTAATTACAGAAATATAATCCAATATTTTATTTATGTTAAAGGATCCGATAGTTCGTCAAGTTTTGGAAGAGATGCATACGCTCTATGCTGAAAATGCTGCAGACGCGTATGTATTTTAAAAGGCTGATAAAGTTTACGCAGTAAAAGTTTCACAAATTTTTGTTTATTCAAAAAAATTAAATATTACTTTCATTTAAGAGAATTCTTGCAATTTTTTTTGACAAAATTACAAAAAAAATATATTCGATTTTTTTTTTTTTAAAATTGGCTTAATTTTCAAATTTAATAATTGGAAAATTTATCAATAATTTCGAAATTTAATAATTGCCAAATTTATCCATAATTTTCAAATTTAATAATTGACAAATTTATCCACAATTTCCAAATTTAATAATTGCCAAATTTATCCATAATTTTCAAATTTAATAATTGCCAAATTTATCCACAATTTCCAAATTTAATAATTGACAAATTTATCCACAATTTCCAAATTTAATAATTGCCAAATTTATCCATAATTTTCAAATTTAATAATTGCCAAATTTATCCACAATTTCCAAATTTAATAATTGCAAAATTTATCCACAAATTTCAAATTTAATAATTGCCAAATTTATCCATAATTTCCAAATTTAATTATTGCCATTTTTATGCACATGTTGCCAATTTAATAATTGCCAAATTTATCCACAATTTCCAAATTTAATAATTGCCAAATTTATCCACAATTTCCAAATTTAATAATTGCCAAATTTATCCATAATTTCCAAATTTAATAATTGCCAAATTTATCCATAATTTTCAAATTTAATAATTGCCAAATTTATCCATAATTTTCAAATTTAATAATTGCCAAATTTATCCATAATTTCCAAATTTAATAATTGCAAAATTTATCCACAATTTCGAAATTTAATAATTGCCAAATTTATCCACAAATTTCAAATTTAATAATTGCCAAATTTATCCACAAATTTCAAATTTAATAATTGCAAAATTTATCCACAAATTTCAAATTTAATAATTGCCAAATTTATCCACAATTTCCAAATTTAATAATTGCAAAATTTATCCACAAATTTCAAATTTAATAATTGCCAAATTTATCCATAATTTTCAAATTTAATAATTGCCATATTTATCCACAAATTTCAAATTTCATAATTGCAAAATTTAACCACAAATTTCAAATTTAATAATTGCCAAATTTATCCACAAATTTCAAATTTAATAATTGCCAAATTTATCCACAATTTCCAAATTTAATAATTGCCAAATTTACCCCCAAATTTCAAATTTAATAATTGCCAAATTTATCCACAAATTTCAAATTTAATAATTGCCAAATTTATCCATAATTTCCAAATTTAATAATTGCCATTTTTATGCACATGTTGCCAATTTAATAATTGCCTAATTTATGCATAATTTCTGAATTAAATAATAGCAATTTAATATAACCCTTTTAAAGCACAAATAGCAATTAAATAATTGCTATTAAAAGATATAACTCCAGAAAACAGATGAATAAATTTGAAAAAAAAATAAATCTGTCTCTCAGGCAGAGTATGGTGAGCGGCAACTCGATCGCCTATTTATCGGTGCAATTCCGGCACACAGTTCTAAATCGCAACAAGCGCTGTCTCCTCGCTTATCTCCACAATCGTATGCGAAGATTGCGCCAGATTCGATGGGAGTTCGGCAGTATATTGCCACCGGAGGTCAACGCCAGTCTTCTACCACCGGAAGTTCAATGGTTTCAGTCTTACAGCAAATCTCTCGCGACTTACATGCGATCGATTGGCGACAATCACGGGCTTAATCTCACCATGGATATTTTACCACCGAAGTCACTTTACATTGAGGTGAAAAAAAAATACAAAAATTAAAAAAAAAAACAATTAATTCTCGCTTACAAAACCATTTAAAAAAATGGCTTTTTAAGGCATTTAAAAAAAATGGCTTTTTAAGGCATTAAAAAAAATGGCTTTCTAAGGCATTTAAAAAAATGGCTTTTTAAGGCATTTAAAAAAAATGGCTTTTTAAGGCATTAAAAAAAATGGCTTTTTAAGGCATTTAAAAAAATGGCTTTTTAAGGCATTTAAAAAAAATGGCTTTTTAAGGCATTTAAAAAAAATGGTTTTTTAAGCCATTTTAAAAAAAAAGGTTTAAAAAATGAATAAAAAAAAAAAAAAAAATGGGCCTCGAATATTTTTCAGGTAAGATGCCTCGTCGATTACGGAAAATTGGAGCTCGATAACGGCCAGATCGTAAATTTGAAGATGAACACTCATCACCTGTTGCCTCGAGCGCAGTGCGAGCCTCTCGTGCGACAAGGAATCCTCGAGCACGTTAATTCGTAACACATCTCCGAATAGTAATAATAATCACTAGCTAGGGGCAAAGAAAAAAAACAGGGTGAGTCTCCCCAACTACAGTTTACTATTACACAAGATATACACTATTTTTTATACCTCAAATTTCCAAAAAGCCAGTTTTCGAAATCGTCTTTTTGTAAGTTTGAAAAATGTTGCAAGATTTAAAAAAAAGAAAAAAAAAATTTATAATAAATTCCTTTAAATTTATAGCTACGATTTGGAGGATAATTTTAATATCTTTTAAATATGAAAATTACGTCGAGATGAAGAATTTCATTTTTATCCGATTTTTTTATAAATTTAATATTTTGAAAAAAAAAAAAAAAAAATCGTAAAAAGTTCAGAAAAAAATCCCGAAAAAAACCCAAAAAAAAAATAGAAAAAACCCCAACAGTTAATGATTGGCCTTCCCGGAAAAAGCATGACCCTCATGAAAACCTATTTTTAAAGACCCCTCCAATTTCTCATCTTGATTCCCTGTGAAACCCTAAATCTTTGATAATTAAGAGCTCGTTGATTGGTCATCCACTCGTAAGCGACGAGATTTTTCGAAAAGATTTATCTGCTCGACTCTTGTGGTCGGATTAAAGTCTTATCTGCGTTTTAGTGTAGCAACGATAAGAGGCTAAAATCTCTCGTTGAGGGCTTGTCAATATTTGTACAAGCCTAAAAGCCCAAATCTCCCTGTTTTCTATCTCTCTTGCTCTCCTTTTTTTGTAATCTCACTCTTGTTTTCCGTCTGGCACCGTAAATTAAATCGTCCGCGGTTTAAAGAGACTCTAAATTTCATTCCAATAAAATTGGCAATTGGAAATTTATAAATAAAATTGGCAATTGGAAATTTATGAATAAAATTGGCAATTGGAAATTTATGCATGAAATTGGCAACTGGAAATTTATGAATAAAATTGGCAATTGGAAATTTATGAATAAAATTGGCAATTGGAAATTTATGCATGAAAATTGGCAATTGGAAATTTATGAATAAAATTGGCAATTGGAAATTTATGCATAAAATTGGCAATTGGAAATTTATGAATAAAATTGGCAACTGGAAATTTATGAGTAAAATTGGCAATTGGAAATTTATTAATAAAATTGGCAATTGGAAATTTATGAATAAAATTGGCAATTGGAAATTTATGAATAAAATTGGCAATTGGAAATTTATGAGTAAAATTGGCAATTGGAAATTTATGAATAAAATTGGCAATTCGAAATTTATGAATAAAATTGGCAATTGGAAATTTATGAATAAAATTGGCAATTGGAAATTTATGAATAAAATTGGCAATTCGAAATTTATGAATAAAATTGGCAATTGGAAATTTATGCATAAAATTGGCAATTGGAAATTTATGAATAAAATTAGCAATTGGAAATTTATGAATAAAATTGGCAATTGGAAATTTATGAATAAAATTGGCAATTGGAAATTTATTAATAAAATTGGAAATTTATGAATAAAATCGGCAATTGGAAATTTATGAATAAAATTAGCAATTGGAAATTTATGAATAAAATTGGCAATTGGAAATTTATAAATAAAATTGGCAATCGGAAATTTATAAATAAAATTGGCAATTGGAAATTTATGCATAAAATTGGCAATTGGAAATTTATGAATAAAATTGGCAATTGGAAATTTATGAATAAAATTGGCAATTGGAAATTTATGAATAAAATTGGCAATTGGAAATTTATGAATAAAATTGGCAATTGGAAATTTATGAATAAAATTGGCAATTGGAAATTTATGAATAAAATTGGCAATTGGAAATTTATGAATAAAATTGGCAATTGGAAATTTATGAATAAAATTAGCAATTGGAAATTTATGAATAAAATTAGCAATTGGAAATTTATGAATAAAATTGGTAATTGGAAATTTATGAATAAAATCGGCAATTGGAAATTTATTAGTAAAATTGGCAATTGGAAATTTATGAATAAAATTGGCAATTGGAAATTTATGAATAAAATTGGCAATTGGAAATTTATGCATAAAATTGGCAATTGGAAATTTATGAATAAAATCGGCAATTGGAAATTTATGAATAAAATTGACAATTGGAAATTTATGAATAAAATTGGCAATTGGAAATTTATGCATAAAATTGGCAATTGGAAATTTATGAATAAAATCGGCAATTGGAAATTTATGCATAAAATTGGCAATTGGAAATTTATGAATAAAATCGGCAATTGGAAATTTATGAATAAAATTGACAATTGGAAATTTATGAATAAAATTGGCAATTGGAAATTTATGAATAAAATTGGCAATTGGAAATTTATGAATAAAATCGACAATTGGAAATTCATGAATAATATTGGCAATTGGAAATTTATGAATAAAATTGGCAATTGGAAATTTATTAATAAAATTGGCAATTGGAAATTTATAAATAAAATTGGCAATTGGAAATTTATGAATAAAATTGGCAATTGGAAATTTATGAATAAAATTGGCAATTGGAAATTTATGAATAAAATTGGCAATTGGAAATTTATAAATAAAATTGTCAATTGGAAATTTATGAGTAAAATTGGCAATTGGAAATTTATGAATAAAATTGGCAATTGGAAATTTATGAATAAAATTGGCAATTGGAAATTTATGAATAAAATCGGCAATTGGAAATTTATGAATAAAATTGGCAATTGGAAATTTATGAATAAAATTGGCAAAAGTCGCAAGTCGTATCATACGCAAGCGACAACCCGAAATGAGCTTAAGCTCGTGGAATTTTTCTACTCCCGCATGTGCTACATCTCAGCCTTTATTATTCGGTATTTCCCCAAAAATCAACGAGAGCTCCCTTTCCCTCTCACAACTCCCTCGTTTATTTTCCGATTTTCGACTCAAATTAATGTGGGCATATTTGTTACAGGATATATATATATATATATATATATATATCGAAAAAGAGGGACTAGCAAAAGGCGCGCCGCTTAGAGCGCGCACAGGAATTTCCTGACAGGGTTGTAACGACCACGTTTAAGCGCGTTTTGTTCTCGATAGTCGAACCGAACGGCTATCGAACTGACACACTTCCTCCAGTTGTCTCGAGCTCATTGCTGCATCCACAACTCCTGGAGCACACGAAAATAAATATATATATTTATATATAAATTAACACACAAATTCTTTTCATCTTATTGAATTCAACAGTACACAGTTATCAAGAGTGTTTGAATTTTTCCCGCGCTTTTGTTTTGTTTTTTTTTTTAAATATTCAAATTTTTCGGTATACGATCTACGGAGTCTGCGCAACGCGCGAGAGACAGTTTTTTTTTCTTTTGGGTTTGAAAAAGATCAAACGCCGAATTTATGCGCGAGTGTCTCACGCAAACGGTCGGAATACACGTGCTAGTGTTTTTTTTATTCAAAGTGCTTTTTTTGTGATTTACTTGAATATTTTTCAACTGGATTGTCAGGTAAGTTTCAATTAATTTTTAATTTTGTTTTTCTTTTTTTTTATGTTTTTTGACATATTTTGTGCTGAATTTTTGGAATTTCAGAAAATTATGTCTGAGTCAAATTTTTGGAATTTCAAAAAATTAAGGTCGAGTCAAATTTTTCGAATTTCAAAAAATTATGTTTCAGTCAAATTTTACGAGTTTCAAAAAATTATGTTTGTGTAAAATTTTAAATACTTTTCCTTCGTACTTTTTTTTTAAATTCTAAAAATGTCACAAATCGTTGTTATATTTCGTCAGTCACTGAATTAGAATGTTTAGTACATTTATTTTTAAAAAATCGCGATGTTTCATCCGATTGAGGGTGCGATAGGGCGCAATTAAATGCTACGATAGCATCGCTCAGCGATCGATAAAGCTCAAACGTCATTAGCCTACCAGTTAACAGTACAATTGATTTTCCTGCAGCAATCGATCGGTCATTTTCTATTTTTGGAATCTTTCGTGACTCGTCAATTAGGCGAATATTCAGGTCGAGTTTAAATCACAAAAACGAAACAAAACAAAAAATCACATATTTACCAACAAAAAAAAAAATGCAAAATAAAGAGAAAAAAAAATGCAACATTATTGAGATCTCAAAATTAAAAAAAAAAAAATTTCACTTAAAAATGGAATTATTACAAAAATATACATTTTTGAATATTTTCAAATTTCAATGATTCTGAAATTTAAAAAAAAAAAAAAAAAATTTAATTCACATTTTTCGTTAAAATGTATTTTCAACTTATTTTGAAAAAAAAAATTATTCAATTTTTAAATAATGTTTTTTTTTAACGTTATGTCATTTTTAAATAATTTTTTTTTTTTTAAGTTTGTAAAATTGAGATGCAAAATTGAGAGATACTGGAAAAATGAGGGCATCGTTAAACGTAGCTCCAATTGATAACGCAGTTTGTGATAAGCCGAGGTAATCGCAGGTACAAGGATAATAGATAGCACGAAGCGCCCACGTTTTACCTAATACGGCTTTCCTCGTGTCTGCTCTCAACCATTATTGACTCACTGTACTTTCCTAAACTCTCACGTGCGCCGTTTTACAGCCCGAAGACTGTAGCATTCGACATATATATATATATATATATATATATATATATGTACGATATATCATGTCAACAGGGAATACCTCTTTCCCCCTTCAAGACCCTCAGGCAATGCAGAATTATATTTTTTAAAAAGCTCAAAAATTTTCATCTCCGATACAGAATTTTTCAGAAAAATTTCAACTTTTAAAATTAGGGACAAAAAGTAAATTTAAAAAACACTGGAAAAAAAAAGTTTCGGCCAAAAAGCATCTAAAAAAAAATTGGAAAATTGGAATATTAAAAAATTGGAAAACAAAAATTGGAAAAATCATAAATTGGAAAATTGGAATATTAAAAAATTGGAAAAATCATAAATTGGAAAATTGGAATATTAAAAAATTGGAAAACAAAAATTGGAAAAATCATAAATTGGAAAATTGGAATATTAAAAAATTGGAAAACAAAAACTGGAAAATAAAAAAATTGAGAAATTCATAAATTGGAAAATTCGAAAAAAAAAATTGGTATATTGTGACACAATTATAATATTTGATATTTATTTAATGTGACAAAATGTCAATTTTTTTTTCTAATCAGAAGTTTCATTTTTAAAAATATATCCAAGCATTATTATTTTATTTTATTTTTGAAATTAAATAAAAAATGTTTGAATAAAAAAAAACATTTATTTTAAATTTCAAAAATAAAAAAAAAAATTATTTTAAATTTCAAAAATAAAAAAAAAATTATTTTAAATTTCAAAAATTAAAAAAAAAATTATTTTAAATTTCAAAAATAAAAAAAAAATTATTTTAAATTTCAAAAATAAAAAAAAAAATTATTTTAAATTTCAATAATAAAATAAAAATGCTTCATATATACAGCTTTAACAAAAAATGAATTTTTTAAATATGTATCATATATATTTTTAAAAATTATATTTTTTTTAAAGGTTGCCTTAAGTCTGTGTAAAACGACACGACGATATAAAATGTATTTACAAAGAGTTATCGCTACCAGGTTTTTCCCACAGGTAGACTTCGGTATATATTCTGTCCCCTCTCTTATAAGCTATTTCTCTCTTTCTCTCTCTCTCTCTGTCTTTTTGTACGTGTGTGTGTTTTATTGAACAAAAGAACTTAAGGACAATAAGCTAAATGATAGAAAACACTCAGAAGCCGATACTCATCGAGCCCACCTGTTCTCCAAGCTATTTACCTCATTTTTGATCGATTCAAGTGGGACACTCTGTAATAATCAATCAGGGAGCAAAGTGTCGTTTTCTCATGAGTTGTCGTCGAAACTTCCCTTGGAAGCGTTTTAACACAGCTCGCTGAAATCTTAAGGTGAATTTTTTCGTTTTTTTTTTTAATATTTGTGAAGAAAATTGGTGTTTTGTTTATTGAAAATGTATCTTTGAGTAGCTGTGAAATTTGAGGGTACAAAAGCAGTAAAAAAAGTAACGATTTTTTTTTGTTGGTCTAAAAAAAAAAAATTTTAATGCCTCAATTTTAATATTTGATTTTTATTTTATGTGACTAAATACCTTTTTTTTAATCAAGTTTCATTTTTTTTTATATAACTGAGCATTTTTATTTTATTTTATTTTTGAAATTTCAAAAATTCAATTTTTTTTAAATTTAAAAATTGGAAAATTGGATAATTTAAAAATTGGTATATTGTGATATTTATTTTATGTGACTAAATGCCTTTTTTTTAAATCAGAAGCTTCATTTTCAAAAATATAATTAAGCATTTTTATTTTATTTTAAATTCAGTTTTTCTAAAAATTGTATTTTTTTTTGGGAGCTTAGGGAATAACAATTTTTACATTCATAGAAATTGGAATTTTCGACAAAGCAACTAAATACATATTTAAAAAAAAATAAAAATGTAGGATAAATTTTCTAATTAAAATTTATCATGAGTAAAATTCGATCGCGAATCGTAATTTAAATGAGCCTGAAAAATATTAATTTTTCATTTTAAAAAAATTGTAAATTAATATTTACTCACAAATACATTCCAGAGCATAAAAAAAAATTGATTCTGAGTTTAATAATACACAAAAAAAAGAAAATTAAAAAACTGACTTAAAACCTGCAAAACAAAAAATCATCGAATATTAATTAAACAAGGAATATTTTATTTTACAAATATACGAAACTGCAAAATTATTTAATGCAAATTTGAGTATTTCAAATAATTCTCCAATTAAAAAAAAAAATAAAAATCAATTTATCTCTAAATTATTAAAAATTAAATTTTCGGTTAAAAAAATGGATTCTGAGTTTAATAATACACAAAAAAAAAGAAAATTAAAAGACTGACTTAAAACCTGCAAAAAAAAATCATCGAATATTAATTAAACAAGGAATATTTTATTTTACAAATATACGAAATTTTTAAATTATTTCATGCAAATTTGAGTATTTCAAATAATTCTCCAATTAAAAAAAAAAAAATCTGTCTCTAAATAATAAAAAATTTAATTTTCATAAAAAAAAAAAAAACTTCCAATCAAAGATCGTTTGCTATCGTCTAAGTTGAGGTCAAAATAATCAATCTCAATAATCTTATTTTTCTATCTTGCATCCTTTCTCTTCGCGGATTTTCTTCTCTCCGCAGCATCCAGTTTCTCGCTATAGCGAACAATTCGGTTTTTCCAGTCGGGAGAGCCTCGTTTATTTCTCCCTCGCTCGTTTTTCTCTTTCTATCAAAAGCCACACAATTGACGAATGATTTCCTCTCTGAATGCAGTTTAACGCGAGCGTTCTCTTTGCACAGAACTTGAAAGGGAATGAAACTTATTGTGACATTTTCGAATCGCTCTACGAGAGATTGCAATCACGTGTTTTATAATCTTTCGACTGAAATAGACTTGCAGACTTTTGCTTGGTAAACAAATGCATCGGATATTATAGTTGATCATTTATCGTCAATAAACTAACAATGCGGAAAAACCCTGATGATGAGATTTGCCAAAGCGTTTTGAAGTATCGCTTTCGAATCTCGGGGCTGTGAATTAGTGCTTATTTTTTTGTAATACGACAATGAAATATAGGACATTTTTGGTAAATTGAAAAATTGGAAAATTTTAAAACTGGAATATTTAAAAATTGGGAAATTGGGAAGTTTAAAAATTGGAAAATTGAAAAATTTGAAAATCGGAAAATTGGAAAATTAAAAAATTAAAAAATTAAAAAATTAAAAAATTAAAAAATTAAAAAATTGGAAAATAGGAAAATTGGAAAATAAAAAAATTGGAATATTTGATAATAGGAAAATTGGAAAATAAAAAAATTGGAAAATTGGAAAAATTGGAAAATTAAAAAATTGGAACATTGAAAAATTGGAAAATTAAAAAATTAGAAAATTGAAAAATAAAAAAATTGGAAAGTTGGAAAATTTTAAAATTGGAAAATTAAAAATTGGAAAATTAAAAAATTGGAAAATTAAAAAATTAAAAAATTGGAAAATCGAGACATTAAAAAATTGAAAAATTAAAAAATTAAAAAATTGGAAAATCGAGAAATTAAAAAATTGGAAAATTAAAAAATAAAAAAATTGGAAAATCGAGAAATTAAAAGATTGGAAAATTAAAAAATTAAAAAATTGGAAAAATAAAAGAATTTTAAAATTAAAAAATTGGAAAATTAAAAAATTGAAAAATTTAATTTCTTGATAGGATGTTATTTTAAATTGATGGCAATATCCCTGGACGATTTGTAATGTTGTTTGTCGTTGTTACTTTAGAGGATGTGAGCCTTTCGCTGCTTCGTGTTACAAGTTATTCTATTTTGGAAAAACCTACGATAGGCATTTCTTCGATTGCCTAATTGCGGAAAAACCCTTGGATGATATTTTAGACATTGGGTCGTTTGTCCATGGAAAATACCCAGATTTTGTGCTCCACTTTAGTGTCTGCTTAATACGTAGGACCTTGAAGCGAGGTTGAAACGTTACTCAGCTTTCAATCATAAAAGAGTCTCTTTAACTTTATAAATAGAAAGTAAATATCTTAAATTGACAATCTTAGAAAAAAACTGTTACCAGTATTTTTTTTTTTTAACAGTAACACGTTTTTAACTGGTGAAAAATTCTCGTCATGTTAAATTAAAATAATTAAAATAATTCAAATAATTCAAATAATTTAAACAATTCAAATAATTAAAATAATTAAAATAATTAAAATAATTAAAATAATTAAAATTATTAAAATTATTAAAATAATTAAAATAACTAAAATAATTAAAATAATTAAAATAATTAAAATAATTAAAATAATTAAAATAATTAAAATAATTAAAATAATTAAAATAATTAAAATAATTAAAATAATTAAAATAATTAAAATAATTAAAATAATTAAAATAATTAAAATAATTTAAACAATTAAAATAATTTAAACAATTAAAATAATTCAAATAATTCAAATAATTCAAATAATTCAAATAATTCAAATAATTCAAATAATTCAAATAATTCAAATAATTTAAACAATTCAAATAATTCAAATAATTCAAATAATTCAAACAATTCAAATAATTCAAACAATTCAAACAATTCAAACAATTCAAATAATTCAAATAATTCAAATAATTCAAACAATTCAAACAATTCAAATAATTCAAATAATTCAAATAATTCAAATAATTCAAATAATTCAAATAATTCAAATAATTCAAATAATTTAAACAATTCAAATAATTCAAATAATTCAAATAATTCAAACAACTCAAATAATTCAAATAATTCAACCAATTCAAATAATTCAAATAATTCAAATAATTCAAACAATTCAAATAATTCAAATAATTCAAACAATTCAAATAATTCAAACAATTCAAACAATTCAAACAATTCAAATAATTCAAATAATTCAAATAATTCAAACAATTCAAACAATTCAAATAATTCAAATAATTCAAATAATTCAAATAATTCAAATAATTCAAATAATTCAAATAATTCAAATAATTCAAATAATTCAAATAATTCAAATAATTCAAACAACTCAAATAATTCAAATAATTCAACCAATTCAAATAATTCAAATAATTCAAATAATTCAAACAATTCAAATAATTCAAATAATTCAAACAATTCAAATAATTCAAACAATTCAAACAATTCAAACAATTCAAATTTCAACGATAATAATATGGAAATGGGATTTCTATCTTTCTTCATATCGCGGTAAAACCATTGTGGTAATTCTCCTAGCGACATTAAAGTTGCTTGACAGATCACGAAGCAGAGAAGAGAGAACGCAGCAAATATAGCGAGTCTCACAATGACTTTATTGCAAAATAGCAGAAGATCTGTGCACAGTAATATGCGACTAAATCGAAATAGCGGACATTCCTCCTGAGCTTACTTAAACATCCCTCGACCAGTACCCCCCCCCCCCCCCCCCCCCCCCAAACAATAGGCATAATAATTCAAAATTTTACAACTATTTCGACTATTATTGCAGTAATTCTGTGGCTAATTCACACCTCCCCCCTCTTATTTTTATTATTATAATCCCCGAATAACAATAAATGTTTTTCACGGTTTTTTCGATTTGGAAAATATAATTACTGGGCTTGAGCGGACCCTTTTAATAATCCGGTCATCAGTCAGCTTCATTGTTATTTGATGACTCCTCAGGCGTTATCGAAGTTTACCTCAGTATTATGGAATCCCGAGTTGTTTTGATTTTAAATTCTATCGATAATCACTTTTTTCTACCTGGAAATTCTGACATCACCTTCCTTTTTTTTGCCTCAGAATTTTCTGTCATTTTTTTCTTCACACTTCGTATATTTGTTAAATAATTTTTTTTTAAACAATTAAATATCGGATTTTTTTGTTTAATGACAAATTTAATGAATTTTCGAATTTATGCACTTTTTTTTTTATCAATAAAAATAAAAGAAACCAAAAAATATTTTATTACAATTATTGCCAAATAATGATAATAATTTTTTTTTTTCAAAATATTTTTTTAATTATTTAAAAAAAAAATTCAAGCTATGACGTAATTTATTATTAATCGTAGGTTTAAATCGATACGACGAATATCGATCAATAATACCCACAGAAAAATCGATGACTCTAGTTTTCTTATCAACCCCAATTAATATCTCGACAAATACTCAACGATATCTCGAAATATTTTACAAGTGCTCGATACACACGCGTCATTCGCAATCGATGACATTCGAATTTTAGAGAAATCGGGTTTTCCCGGAATGATCAACCCAAAAAAAAAAAAAAAAAAAAAAAAAAAATCTGGAAAATTTGATGAGAAATGCTTGAAAATGTGGTATTAATTTTGTAATTATTTTGAAGCTCAGTAGCTACCTTAAATTCATTGTTCCCTTTAATTCGAAAAATACAGGTGCATCAATTTTTATTGCGATTCGGTAGCTTTTCGGCCAACGGGGGACTCTCATTGAAAAATCTACGAGCAGGTTTGTCAGGTGCACCTTTCTCATTTTACCTACAATAGACTCCTATTGTACCCTCAAGGCACAATATTAAGGTTTATATTGCCGCGGCAGCGGTTAAAGTCAGGTATACAAAATTTTCAACAGGCGAACGAAATACCATCGAATTCTCTGTGGAATGCCAGAGGAAGAAATTTAAAAGGACATTTTATGCTTTTTCTTTCGAATTTTAAAGACCAATCATTTTTTTTTTAATTAAAAAAAACATTTTTTTTTACATTTAATAAAACTTTTTTTTTACATTTAATAAAACATTTTTTTTTACATTTAATAAAACATTTTTTTTTACATTTAATAAAACATTTTTTTTTTACATTTAATAAAACATTTTTTTTTACATTTAATAAAACATTTTTTTTTTACATTTAATAAAACATTTTTTTTTTTACATTTAATAAAACATTTTTTTTTACATTTAATAAAACATTTTTTTTTACATTTAATAAAACATTTTTTTTTTACATTTAATAAAACATTTTTTTTTACATTTAATAAAACATTTTTTTTTTTACATTTAATAAAACATTTTTTTTTACATTTAATAAAACATTTTTTTTTTACATTTAATAAAACATTTTTTTTTTTCATTTAATAAAACATTTTTTTTTACATTTAATAAAACATTTTTTTTTTACATTTAATAAAACATTTTTTTTTTACATTTAATAAAACATTTTTTTTTACATTTAATAAAACATTTTTTTTTTACATTTAATAAAACATTTTTTTTTTACATTTAATAAAACATTTTTTTTTACATTTAATAAAACATTTTTTTTTACATTTAATAAAACATTTTTTTTTTTACATTTAATAAAACATTTTTTTTGTAAATAAAAAAAAAATTGTCGACTGTATTTTAACTATTTTCATCATATTTTATAATTTTAGAATTTTAACAAAATAATTTGGGAAATAAATGATTACCCAAAAAAAGAGAAAAAAAAATAAAGAAATTAGCAAATTTTTTATTAAAACTTAAAATAGTCAAAATTAAAAAAAAAAAATTATAACAATTTCCATTAAATTTCGAAAAAATAAAAAATTGTCGCTTTCCTCAGAAAAAAAAATCGAATTAACAAATAAATTTTTTTTTTTAATTTTATTAACTTTCACAAATTTTGTATTTAAAAATCACAATTTATTTTGAAATATTAGTCCAGAGGCAATTTGCTCCCTCTTGGGAATTTTTTTTTTTAACCGCCCTGAATTAAATCGCTTTTATCGAACCACAAATATTGCTCATAAAAATAAAGTACACAGAGAGTTTAATCCCAGTGTATCAGCGATTCCCAAGCATTTCACCGAGGACGATGGGTTTTCCCAAAGCTTTCCCCTCGCGTCCCGCCTCTCTTTTAAATTCTGTATCGTCTATGAACCGCAGTATCCCCGCAGTTCGATTGGCTGTCTCTCGGAGCTTCCGCCGGAGCGCCACGGCGCGGCGCTCGCGTCGCTCGAGAAAAAACCCTAGAGTGGGGGAAACAGGGTTGCGTTGACTGGCTGGATTCTCAAAGCACCAGAATCAGTCAGCTGCGAAGCTCGCGACTAGAGACAACGCTTTGAGGGGAAAAAAAAAAGTTCTCAACCAAATGATCAGCATTTGTGAATAAAATTTTTCGAATTTACGTTGCATTACGCATTAAACTCGTTTCTCAGTGTTTAAACTGATAACAATCAGGCTAGTGGAAAAAAATTCAGCCTATGACATCGATTCAGTGCGCAGAACGTTTCTAGCTCTCAAGTCGAGACAAAGAAATATATATTTTTTTTAAACATAGAGCCAAAAAAAACCCTAGAAAAATCGAGCTTTTGTGTGTGCTTTGTGGACGTGCATTTTTTGGTTTATGTGTGTGGCGAAATTGCTTCCGCAGCGCAAGCGCGAACCGCTTGGCGAAGCTACGGAATATCGACGCCTCGAGGCAGCGTTTCTCAACTTAAAAAAAATAGAGAACATTTCGTAAAGTTCATTATTTTTTTTTTTTTTTTTGTTAAATTAGAAAATCACGAATGTCTGCAGGAGAAGAAGAAACGAACATTTTTCGAATATTCGAAATGAATTCCCGCGCTTTTTTTTAAACACGAGATTCAGTGACTGAAAAAAAAAAGAAACGAAAGAAACGACGATCGACGAAAAAACGAAAAATTGCATATTTGAATTTTTGGAATATTCCCGCGCTTTAAAAAAAATAACCATAGAAAATAAAACGCAGTTTAGAGAGGAAACTCGACGAATAATTTTAAAAGACATTTTTTTTTTTTTTGAGATAATTAAGATAAGCAAAAATGTGGAAACAGGGCGATTCTAGGAGGGAAAATGTTGCAGATTGCGAGAAGAAAAATCACGAGAAATCGAATCAACAAGATTCGGGCATCGTTGATTCGGGATTTTTGTCCTCAGACGGAAATATCATCGTTTCCGAGGACTTTAGCGCCGGCAAGGAAGCTACGGGATTGGCCGGAAGCGGCGAATCCGACGGAAAATTTTTCAGCGCCTCGAACGAGACCCCCGAAACTAAACCAATGAGAGCCGACAGCGGTCTCGATCTCGGACTGAGCGAGAGTCTCAGCCGGCTTAGCATCGAACAACCCGATCATCTTAATCCACTTGGACGCGGCAAAGTTCAGTCCGAACCTATCGTCGAACTCAAACCAATCACCGCCAAGATACAGGATGTCAGGAATCAACGGAATAACCAACAACAACCACAGACACAGCAGTACTGCCGGGAACCCTGGGAACTTTATTATACGCAGGACGACGAAGGCGACACGTGAGTTTCATGATTTTTTTTTTAATCTTCGAATTAAATTAAGGATCCATTTTTTTTTTTTTTAAGTTGGGATGTAAAAAAATTTTTTAAAATACAAAAAAAATCAGAGTTTCAAAAAGAATTTAAAAAATTGAAAAAAAAAAGAAATCAGAAAATTTTTAAAAAAATTTAAAAAATATTCAAAATAAAAAATCAGGAAATTTTAAAGACAATTTAAAAAAAAACAGATTTTTTTTTGAAAAATCAGAAAATTAAAAAAAAAATATCAAAAAATTAAAAAAATTAAAATTAAAAAAATTTAAAAAAAACAAGAAATCAGAAAATTTCAAAAACAATTTTTAAAAAAACCAGAATTTTTTTGTGAAAAATCAGAAAATTAAAAAAAAATATCAAAAAATTAAAAAAAAAAATGCAATAAGTTTTAAAAAACACGAGAAATCAGAAAATTTCAGAAACAATTTTTTAAAAAATCAGAAAATTTAAAAAACAATTAAAAAAAAAACAGATTTTTTTTTGAAAAATCAGAAAATTAAAACAAAAATATCAAAAAATTTCAAAAAAAAAAAAATTCAAAAATTCAAAATTAAGTTTTGGTATTGTTGAGTAAATATACACATTCTTAATAATAATAATAATAATAATAATAATAATATAATTTATTTCCACTTTTTTTTTTTGCTGGAACATAGAAATAATTTTTTTTTTGGATTTGCGAAAATCTGAAAATTAATGATTCTGATCATTTTTTTTCTGTAAATCTGTAATTTAACTAAATAATTTTTAGGAATTTTCTGATAGTAAATTTGTAAAAAAAAAGTTGACACGATAATAATAATAATCGGATTTATTTCAACGTTTTTTTTGCAATTTTTCTTGTTGCTGATAAAACAAAATTCGGATTTTTTTTTATTTTGAGAAAATTTGAAACGATTATTATAATCATCATCATCTTCAAAAAAATTTTTTTTTTATTCTAAAAAATTTAAAATCATAAAATTCCAAATTTTATTATGAAATTATTTTGCAGAATTGCTTTAAAAAAAAAAATTGTCAAAATCAATTCTCAGATTTTCCCAAATTAAAAAAAAAATTCTAATTTCATTTTCTTAGCAACAAACAAAAAATCGCAAAAAAAAAAAAACGTTGAAATAAATTCTATAATTAGTATTACTTCATTTTAATTTTCGCTTTTTTACTTACAGGCTACTCCACATGGCGATTATTCAGGGTTTTCTCGAAGCTGCGTTCAGCCTCATCAGAATGGCACCGCATCCTTGTCTCCTTAATATTCTGAACGACGATTGCCAAGGTCCCCTTCATTTGGCGGTTCTAACGAGGCAACCGAGGATAGCAAGGCGACTTATTCTCGCCGGTGCGGATCCGACTATTCGAGATTTTCGCGGAAACACGCCACTTCATGTGGCCTGCGCTTCTGGCGATATTGCCTGCGCGAAAGCCCTCACCGATTCTCTCTCAACAATCGAGAGAAATTTTCTCGCCAATAGCAAGAGAGTTCCGGCATTGCCGCAAGATCTTGAGCAACCAAATTACGACGGTAATTTCACGCTTTTTTTTTTTTCAATTTTATTTAATTTCAACGTTTAAAAAAAAAAAAAACGTTTTCACGATTTTTTATCTCAACATTTTCATTTAATTTTATAATTACACATTTAAAATTTTTTTTTTTAATCTTGCGAGTAAAAAAATTTGAAAAATAAAAAGTAAAGTTTATTTTTTATGAAATTGCAAGGCTCGTAAAAAATCGTAACTGGAATTAAATAAAAATAAAACATTGACTTAATTTTTTATTGCAAATTTTTAAAAAAATTTTAAATAAATTAAAAAATTATAATTGTTCGTTTTTTCAAATTAAAAAAAAAATTTACTATTTATTTAAAAAATAAAATTTATTTTTTATTTTTCTTTTGTCCGAAGAAAATCGCAGAACGTTGAGTTTTGAGTGGAAAAAAAAAATAGTCACGATTTAATTGCTCGGGTACTCATTCGGTGGCACGTGTATGTACGCTTGGGATTTTCCCAGTATAAGCTTGTGTCTCATCTGAAAACCACGAGGAATGTCAACCCGACGGATTTCACAATATAATAATAATAATAATAATGATCGTCGAGTATTGTCATCATAATTACATTACAGTAGTTAATGTGCCTGAGAAGTGATCCTGAGAAGGAAATAACACGACGATTTCCCGTCGTTTTTTGAATTTATTCAAATTCATTTTTTGCAGCCTGAACGCGAATTTCGATTTTTTTTCCTTTCTGAGACGAACGACAATTTTTTAACGATTTTTTCGGGTTTTTTGTTTATTTTTTGGCTTTTTTGTCTCATTTTTTCAAATTATTTGCCAAAACTTCCAAATATTTTTTTCAATAACATTTTTTTTTTTTTATTATGACAGAAATTTAATGAATTTTAATAAATGCATCTAAATTATAAAAAATAATTTACAGCTAACAAACAAAAAATCAAGTATTTTTAAAGAATGTAAATTAAATTTAAAAAAAAAATCCAAAAATAGTAAAAAAAAAAATACATATTTTCCAAAAATTTTTTCAAAGCTGCTCTCGAGTCCAGTTGAAATATAAAAAACAGTGAAAATACATTTTATTAGCCGGTATATCTGTAGAGCGACTATTTCGTCGTCTTTCCTTTTTCCGTCCAGCGGAATGTCATTGCTAAGACGAAACGAGCCGCGCGCCAACCAACAAAGACAACACATTTACGTTCGAGTTACATCACGAGATGAATAGGCGCAATGAGAGACGAATATATGGGCCATTCCAAGTCAACTCACTTAGCCATCAGTCTAGTATTTTTTTTTAGAATTTTTTTCACTATAAAACAATTTTTTTTTCTTTTCAAAAATCTAAAAAAAAATCTTTAAAGAATCTGAAAAAAAAATCTTTAATAAAATCTTTTAAAATATTTTTAAAAAATCATTTAAAAATCTAAAAAAAAATCTTTAAAGAATGTGAAAAAAAAATCTTTAAAAAAATCTTTTAAAATATACAAAAAAAATCATTTAAAAATCTAAAAAAAAATCTTTAAAGAATCTGAAAAAAAAATCTTTAAAAAAATCTTCTAAAAATCTAAAAAAAATGAGTGATTTGACTTGGAGTGTCCCATATATCGCGAGAGGTGGCCGGGGCCAGATGTTTTCTGGCATTTAAAAATACGAACTTGTAGGGCTATTTGTGAGCTTCGGCATCCGCGACTCGGGAAACCCCACATTAGCGTCGAAACTGGTGGAACTCGGGGCTCCCCACAAACGCGAAATTCACAGTTACAGTAACATACTACACTACATAATTTTTTTTTTTTTTTTTTTTTTTAAAGAATTTTTTACCGATTTTATACTTATTTTTTAATTATTTATTTACTTCATAAATTCTCCTAAAAAAAATGTATTATTTTCCTACGAAAAATTGAGCTGCAATTTTCCAAAATTACGTTCCATATAAAAAAAAAAAATCGCAATAATTAAGCTTAAAAAAAAGTAAAAGTTCACCAAGCTTTTAATTTTTAAGAAAAAAAATAATTTTAACAATCATTTTTTAACCACCAAAATAATTTTACAAAATTAATCATTACTCCATTTTTCCTTGAAAAAAAAAAAACTAATGTTTGTATCTTTTTTTTTTATATTTTTTTTATATATTATTTATTTATATATTATTTTATATATTTTTTTATTAATATTTATCTTTTTTTTTCTGATTACAGGCGAGATGTGTTTGCACGTAGCAGCATCAGGCGACCAAGTGGATTTGGTGCAGCATCTGTTGCGTCTGGGTGCCGATTTGGAAGCGAGAGAGGGTCTCGCAGGAAGAACGGCGTTGCATATCGCGTTGGAACGTCGCTGTAACACGGTGCTTAATTTCCTGTTACAAGAATGTCGACCGTATCTGGATGCGCCAACGTACGGTGGAATGACGGCTTACCAAATAGCGATATGCATCGACGGTCGATTGGCGCGTGAGCTCGTGAGGCTCGGAGCTAAGCCGGAGCCGTTGCCCCAATCGGACTCGGATATGAGCGACGACGAGGGAGAAGAGGACGCATCTTACATACCAGCGATAGCGAGGCTCCGACAAGGCGTCTGCGTTCGCGCTTAGTAAAATAAATAATTTTTAAAAAAAAGCAAAAAAAAAAAAAAGAAGTATTTTCGCCTCCAGGAGAAGAATCGTGCGCAGCGTTTTTAAATCGTCAATTATTTTCACAGGCGAATTATCAGAATGAGGAAAATTAATTAATGAATTAAAAAAAAAAAAAATCTCTGCAATATTTTCGATAAAATTGAATACAATTTTATGCGAATATTTGCTACGAAAGAAAAAAATTAAATTGCCGAAAATCCGACGCGATATAAATTGCGATTTGTACAAATTTTTTTTTAGGAAAATGTGAGAATGCGTTTGTACAGATTTGTATGCAAGAGTGCGTGTATTTTTTTTTTATTGTCGACGAAAAAAAAAAAAAAAAAAAGAAAAAAAAATACAATAAAAGGGAAAGTCTGTATTTAATTCGAACGGCAAGGCTCGTTAAAATAACGACAGCGATTGCGACGAAACGAGAGATATCAGAGAGTGATTATTGTAATTAAATATTGAATTTATTTATAATCGACGAACGAGATACATCGAACATGTTGAATTGTTTTTTTTTAATTAAAACATATTCGTCCATGTCTTTTTTTTTTTTTTTGTATCGCTTTCCTTTGTACATAGACATTCCCCGCAAATTAGTATATCATTATTATTATTAATATTATCTCTATATTATATTTTCAAAATAAATGGACGTTTACAAAATCTACTTTACGTTGTTTTTATTCCCCTCTCGAACGTGGCCACTTTTTCATTCTGTATTTATTATAAAACGAATAGTATTTAAAAAAAAAAACAATTTCATAATTTTTCAATAATTTTCGAAAAATTAATTTTATATAATAACTGTAACATTTTTTTTTTTGAGATTTTTATCTCAGGCACTCGAAATGGTCCGAAACATTGAGAAAGGTGCTATAGAAAGAAGTCTGAATGTATATGTGGTTTGCGTTTTTTAATGCTTTTTGTGTTTTTGTGGTTTTTTTTTATTTTGTGTTTTTTTTTGTTTTTGTGGTTTTTTTGTTTTTGTGGTTTTTTTGTGTTTGTGGTTTATTTTGTTTTTGTGGTTTATTTTGTTTTTGTGATGTTTTTTGTTTTTGTGGTTTATTTTGTTTTTGTGGTTTTTTTGTGTTTGTGGTTTATTTTGCTTTTGTGTTTTTCTTTTGTTTTAGTGGTTTTTTTGTTTGTTTTTGTGTTCTTTTTATTTTTGTGGTTTGCATTTTTTGTTTCTGCGTGTTTAACAGTTTGTGTTGTGAAACGATCAAACGATCTGGGAATCGCATTGATTACAGATTTTGGTTACCGACCGAGCGTCTCACATAATCTTAAGGCGAATCTGCTATACCGGCTGAGTGCCCGCACGCGCGATAGAGATAGCTGAATTTTACTTCACTGTTCTCAGCCACGGTTAATTTTTCGGATAAAAGACGAGAACGGCTCACACTGCAGAATTATAAAATGCAGTGAACCGCTCTCGTCTTGTGTTCAAACGATCATCGAGTGGCAACGAGAACAGCGCTTTACAGTTCGTCTTACCGACCGAGCAGCAGCACATCACCTTATAGCAAACACTCATGAAAACTGTTTTACCTACCGTCGGTCACACAAAATACGTCGCTCATTTGAAAACGAGCCTCAGCCCGCGCCTAACCTCCGCGTTTTCACGCTAGTTCCCCTCGAAGCCTCGAGTGGCGCTGCTAGCGCTTTTGCTTCGAGAACCTTCCGAATATTCGCACACACAACACACACACACACGAACTTATATCCGTGTTATGCGTGATTTTGCCGTGAATCGTCAGCGAGAGAGTGAATCGCGAGATCTCGCGAGTCCTATGTGAGAACTCTTTTTACGAAAAAACCGAGAAGAACAAAGCAACGCGAAATACATTAAAAAATTCATTGAAAAATTGAAAAAAAAAACAAAAAAAAAGGAAACATCACCGTTTCGATATGGATCAGGTAAATAACATTGATTTCTAACTCGTTTTATTAATATCACGCTTTTTGCTCTTCGCCAACCGGCAAACATGAGGAAAAAAAAAAAAAGAAAAGAATGAGCTTTATGAAAGAAGGCTTCGAGAACTAAAATCCTAAGCGTGGATTATTTTTTTTTTTTTTTTTGAAAAATAAGTTTCGTCGCTAGTTCATCGATACCGACTTTTCCTAATTATGTATTATCGTCCGTTTGATTCACGAAGAATTCTCGAATTTTCGACACATCTTTGCGTCCTGTTTATCGCTAACCTCATTTTCGAGATATTTCGATGTACTCCTATTTTTATTATTTAAACCACGTGCGGCTGAAATTTCGGCTTTTTTTTTTCCTTTTCGTTTGTCGCGAATTTGGTTTTTTTGGCTGATTAATTAATTGAAAATTTGTCATTTTGCAATTTGAGTGAATTTTTTTTTTTTTTTTTTTTTTTTTTTTTTTTTTGGAGAATTGGAATTTAAGCGGAGGGGCAGTGTGACATGAAATGACCTATGGATCTGAATATTTTTTTTTTTTTGCAAATTTGTGGCTTTTTTTGGATGTCAAATTGTGAGAAAATTTTTCTTCTTTTTTTTTTTTGGAAAAGTTGGGGATTTAAGCGGAGAGACAGTGTGACATGAAATGACCTATGGATCTGAATTTTTTTTTTTTTTTTTTTTTTTTTTGGAGAATTGGAATTTAAGCGGAGGGGCAGTGTGACATGAAATGACCTATGGATCTGAATATTTTTTTTTTTTTGCAAATTTGTGGCTTTTTTTGGATGTCAAATTGTGAGAAAATTTTTCTTCTTTTTTTTTTTTGGAAAAGTTGGGGATTTAAGCGGAGAGACAGTGTGACATGAAATGACCTATGGATCTGAATTTTTTTTTTTTTTTTTTTTTTTTAATTATCATACTTAGCTGTTTTGATTTTAGAATTTTTTTTTTATAAACATTAAGCATGTTTATGCTAAAAATGTTGATTTTAGAACAAAATAATTTTTTTTTTTTTTAAATATGCTTAAAAAATTTGATTTTGGAACAAAATAAATAAAAAAAAAAAAGTGTCCTTAGAAATTTTGATTTCGGAGCAAAACAAAACATTTTTTATCGTAAATCTATGATAATTTTTTTCTTTAATTCTCAATTTTCTCCAAAATCTGTATTTTTGCAAATCAGCTCAATGTTTTTTTTATTCAATATTTTCGAAAAATTCCAAATTAATTAAAAATATAATTTCTTGGCATATTAAACAATTTTTTCTATAACAAAATCAAAATTTCTTTTTTTTAAATAATCAAAAAAATGTTAATAAAAAATCCAAAAAACCGAAACCAAAAAAAAAAAAAATTGCCACTAATAAAAAAACCTACCGATCCACAGGTCATTTCATGTCACACAATCCGCTTAAATACACCGTTCAAAAAAAAAATCGAAAAAAAAAAATAAAAATTTGACAAAAATTGCAAAAAAACAACGAAAATTCTTTTAAAACAAAAAAACTACCAAAAATTATTTCCCCCAGGTCGCCTCGCTGAAAGACAAAGGGAACGTGGCCCTGCAGGAGGGCAAATTTGAGGACGCGATAAAATATTACACGGAGGCGATAGGATTGGACGAGAAGAACCACGTTCTGTACAGCAACAGATCGGCGGCATACGCAAAAGCGGAGGAGTACGAGAGGGCGTTGAGGGACGCGGAGGAGACGGTTAAATTAAAGCCGGATTGGGCGAAGGGTTATTCGCGAATGGGAAGCGCGTTGGCTTATCTCGGGAAGACGGAGGAGTCGATAAAGGCGTACGAGAGGGCGATCGAGCGTGATCCAAACAACGAGCAATATCGCAAGAGTCTCCGTGAAATAGAGTCCCAAAATTTTGGCAATCCATTCGCGTCACCGGACATGATGACGAAATTGCGAAACGACCCGAGAACTCGAGTTTACCTGGAGGATCCGGAGTATTTGAGGCTGCTGCAGGAATTGCGGGGTAATTCCCGTAATCTCGGTAGTAAGCTTCAGGATCCTCGGGTTTTAACGACGCTCGGTGTTCTTTTGGAGGCGAATTTAATGAGCGGCAACGAGGAGCCGATGGAAGTCGATCCTCCGCAAAAGCAGCAGCAGCCGCGAAAAGCGGAAGAGGAAAAGAAGAAAGGAAAAGCGGAGGAAAATTTGCCGGCGGAAAAGCGGGAGGCTCTCGAGGAGAAGAAAACCGGCAACGAGGCGTACAAAAAAAAGGATTTCGAAACGGCGCTAAAGCATTACAACAGAGCGACCGAATTGGATCCAACGGAAATAACCTTTCTCACTAATATCGCCGCTGTTTATTTCGAGCAGGGCGACTACGAGAAATGCATAAAACAGTGCGAAAGAGCCATCGAAGTCGGACGCGACAATCGCGCCGATTTTAAATTAATCGCCAAAGCCTTCATGAGGATCGGTCATTCCTACAGAAAAATGTCGGACTGGAAGCAGGCCAAGATTTACTACGAAAAATCAATGTCCGAGCACAGAACCCCTGAGATTAAAACTCTGCTATCCGATATCGAGCAGAAAATCAAAGAGGAAGAGAGAAAAGCTTACATCGATCCGGTCAAGGCTGAGGAGGAAAAAGAATTCGGCAATCAGAAATACAAAGACGGGGATTACGCCGCTGCTGTTAAACATTATTCCGAAGCCATTCGGCGCAATCCCGACGAAGCTAAATATTACAGCAATCGCGCTGCCTGCTACACCAAACTCGCGGCCTTCGATTTGGGACTTAAAGATTGCGAGAAATGCACGGAACTCGATCCAAAATTCACGAAAGGGTGGATCAGAAAAGGGAAGATATTGCAGGGCATGCAACAGCACAGAAAAGCCTTTAAAGCTTATCAAACTGCCCTTGAAATTGATCCTAACAACAGCGAAGCCCTCGAAGGATTCCGCAGCTGCTCCGTATCTTACGACGCCAATCCTGAGGAACTCAGGAAGAGGGCCTTCTCCGATCCTGAAGTCAATAATATCTTACGGGATCCAGCTATGCGCATGATCCTCGAACAGATGCAGAGCGATCCCAAAGCGCTGCAGGAGTAAGAATTTTTTTTTTTTGATTTTTCCTTTTTTTTTAATTTTTTTTTTTGGTTCGGGGAAAGTCTACGGAATTAATTTTAAAATAGAAAATTAATTTTTTAAATTGATTTTAAAATAGGAATAAAAATAATTTTTTAAATTGATTTTAAAATAGGAATAAAAATAATTTTTTAAATTGATTTTGAAATTGGAATAAAATTGATTTTTTAAATTGATTTTGAAATTGGAATAAAATTAATTTTTTTAATTGATTTTGAAATTGGAATAAAATTAATTTTTTTAATTGATTTTGAAATTGGAATAAAATTAATTTTTTAAATTGATTTTGAAATTGGAATAAAATTAATTTTTCAAATTAATTTAAAAAATCTGAATAAAATTAATTTTTCAAATTAATTTGAAAAATCTGAATAAAATTAATTTTTCAAATTAATTTAAAAAATCTGAATAAAATTAATTTTTCAAATTAATTTAAAAAATCTGAATAAAATTGATTTTTCAAATTAATTTAAAAAATCTGAATAAAATTGATTTTTCAAATTAATTTTAAATATCTGAATAAAATTAATTTTTCAAATTATTTTTAAAAATCTGAATAAAATTAATTTTTCAAATTAATTTAAAAAATCTGAATAAAATTGATTTTTCAAATTAATTTAAAAAATCTGAATAAAATTGATTTTTCAAATTAATTTAAAAAATCTGAATAAAATTAATTTTTCAAATTAATTTAAAAAATCTGAATAAAATTAATTTTTCAAATTAATTTTAAAAATCTGAATAAAATTAATTTTTCAAATTAATTTTAAAAATCTGAATAAAATTAATTTAAAAATAGGATTAAAATTGATTTTCAAAAAATCATAATCTGAAATTTGGGAGTTAAATATTTTTACGCCTTAAAAAAAGCATTTTTCAATTTTTCAAAATTCGTTGCTCCGATTTTTGTAAAATTTATTTATTTATTTATTTTTGTCTGTAAATAATTGCGAATTTTCTTTCTGTTATTTCAGGCACATGAAGAATCCCACAATCGCCGCAAAAATACAGAAACTCTTGGAGTCCGGTCTCGTCGCCATTCACTGAGATTCTCCAAAAAAAAAAAAAAAAAAAAGAAGAATGAAGAAAGCTTAAAAAAAAAAAAAAAAAAATTGTACACATACGAAACATTTACACGCCTACATTTATATCGCTGGTGCATTGAAGGATTCTTAACGCTGCTAAAATCCCTCGAATTTTCCCCGATGGGATGTTTTTTTTCTCCTCAACGTTTCTCCTATTGTTTCCAAAAAAAACACCCGAAAAAATTCGATTTTACACGATGGCCATAAGCAGAGCAGCTCGAAAACGTAAAAAAAAAAAAAAAAAAAAAAAAAAAGCCAACAAAACGAAACGTGTCGTCAAAAAAAAAAAAAAAAAAAAAAATATAGTACATTTCATGTCAAATCGACAATCTTTTAACTCTCGTTTTTTTAAATATTATTTCGCAGTATTAAAAAAAAGAACACGATTTTTTTTTTTCAGAAATTGGATTTTTTTTCTCGATAAAAAAAATTAGCTGAAAACATTTTTTAGAATTATCTCGAAATAGTAAATAAACATAAAAAAAGTCTGAAAATTCCTTTTTTTTTTAATTTTCTACAAAATGCGAGAAAAAAGAAATTCCAGATTTTTTTAATCTGTCGATTTTTTTCCGGAATGCTTCATCTACATATATATATATATATATAGATATTAAAAATGCAATATCGATGCGATTGTCGTCGCCGCGTTTCTAGATATTTAAAAAAAAAAAAAAAAAATACTTTCGCTCCACATTTTTGCGACGCGTATTCCGTCGTCGGTTCAAAAAAAAAAAAACAAAATTCTCGTGAGAATAAAATTAGTATCTGCCGCGAGTGCCTCAAAAACAAAAGCAGTAAACCCAAAAAAAAAAAAAAAAAAAAAAAAAGTTTTGTGTAAAACAAAAAAACAAAAAAAAAGAAACAAAAAGAAGGAAAAATTGCGTAAGAATCGCTCTCGTGTACGAATGGGCTTTTTTTTTTTTAAAGCTTCTTTGAAAAAGTTGTAATTTTTTTTTTTTTACGAATTTGACACGATTTTTTTTTTTTTTTTTTTTTTCAACAAAACAATCGTGTCTAATCTTTGTAACACAATAGGAGAAAACGTTGTGACCCAAAAATACAAAAAAGAGAAAAAAAAAAAAAAAAAAAATTGCATAACGGCATTTTTACCGTAACGCTAAAAAAAATACAAAAAAAAAATTGAAGCGGTGATGTATTTATCTCTCAGCTCACCAAGCAATTATCTTGTAACTTTAAAAAGTAAGAAATACAACAACAACAACAACAAGAAAATATTATTAATAACTGTAATAACGTAGCTAACGTGTTCCATATCAATTTTATATGGAAATACCCGAAGGGATAATGAGAATAAATTAAAATTAGTACGAACATTTTCTGGCCTGAATAATTTAGTTGCTACGTTTAACATAGTTTCGAAAATCGGGTGAATTTTTTTTTTTTTTTTTAATTAATTGCGTAGAATTAAAATTCGTTTTTTTCATTTTTATTTTTTTATTTAAAAATTGCATCATTTTTTTTTTTTTTTTTACTAATTGCGTAGAATTAAAATTCGTTTTTTTCATTTTTATTTTTTTATTTAAAAATTGCATCATTTTTTTATGTACACTTTGGATAGATTTTTTTTAACACAAAAAAGATGGATTTTTGAAAAAAATATTTTTTCAAACTAACAGATTTTTAAACCAGATTTTATGTGATATTTTTTTTACACTTTTCACTTTTTTTTTAAATGTTGGATTTAAAAGTCAGAAATAAAATTATAGAAATTTTTTTTTTGTACTATTTTTAAAAATCTGGATAATTATGAGAAAAATTCGAATAAGTCAGAAAAAAAATTGGATTTTATTTTATTGCTATAATTTATTACTTCATTTTTAACACAAAATTTAAAAAAAAATGGTTTTCTTTTTCAATAGAAAAAAAAAAATTCTTCAAATTTTGTTCTAAAATTTTAAAAATGATTTTTTCGATGAAAAAACGAAATACATTCTTTAAATTTTGTTGCAGTTTCCGCAGTGAAAATTTCACAGCTCTCGAAATGTCGAGAATCACGACAATATTACATTTCAATGAATAAGAACGCGGATAATGAAACTGTTTTGCTTTGGGAAGTTGTATTGTTGACGACCTTACGCGTGATTCGAGACTTGAAAGAAAAAAGATAAATAAATAAAAGTAGTCTACGTAATTCGGTGGAAACCTCTCAGTAATAATCGTGCTTCGATCGTAACTCTAAAATTTCATCTACAAATGCAAATTAGCTTAAAAATTATCGGTGAAAAATTTTTTTTAAAAATAAAAAAAATGTGCGAAGCTGAGAGCGACGAGAGCGAAGATCGTAAGAGCAAAAAAAGTCGATCATCTTTAAAATTTTGATAAAAATAAATTTGAAAATTAAACATTTATGTTTTTTTTTTTAAATAAAATTAAAAATATGAAGAATTTAATTTTTTTATTTTAATAAAAAATATGAAGAATTTAATTTTTTTAATTTAATAAAAAATATGAAGAATTTAATTTTTTTAATTTAATAAAAAATATGAAGAATTTAATTTTTTTAATTTAATAAAAAATATGAAGAATTTAATTTTTTTAATTTAATAAAAAATTCGTAAATTGAAATTTAATTTAAAACATTTTTTTTTTATTTAACAGAAAATTTTTTATTTTAATAAAAATTGCAGTTTAAAATTTGTAGAAAAAAAATAGAATCTTCGAAATAATTTGCAGCTTTTTTTTTTTTATTTCTTTAAAATCATTAAAGTACAGGTTTCAACTTCCGTGAAGGCGTACAAGGGACCAGGTCTAAAAAAATGGAAGAGGGAATTAAGGCACTACGATGATTACTGCCTGTTCCCCGATTATCCGGTGCCTGACTCGATCCGAGGATATTGGCCGACGGTTTACGATCTAGAGGCTGGCGCAAATTTCGATCTGCTGGTACAGAGCGATCGAGCGGTGGCCCCTGGAAATTGTAATTACGATGCCTCGCGAGAAAGAAGGCTTAAAATCATTCGAGACTTTGGGGAAAGCCAAAGAAGAAAGCGAACAGAAATCGGTAAAATAGCAATTTAGAAAATAAATAAACTTCACTTTCTGATCGATTTTTTAAATTTATTCACATTTTATTTAAACATATTTAATTAAATATTTTTTTTTTTATCAGAAATTTTTGGAGTTCTTGAAAATTAATTTTTGGAGTTTTTGAAAATTAATTTTTGGAGTTTTTGAAAATTAATTTTTGGAGTTTTTGAAAATTAATTTTTGGAGCTTTTGAAAATTAATTTTTGGAGCTTTTGAAAATTAATTTTTGGAGTTTTTGAAAATTAATTTTTGATTTTTTTGAAAATTAATTTTTGGAGTTTTTGAAAATTAATTTTTGATATTTTTGAAAATTATTTTTGATATTTTTGAAAATGTAATTTTTGATATTTTTGAAAATGTATTTTTGGAATTTTTGAAAATGTATTTTTGGAATTTTTGAACGTTTGAAATTTTTTGAATAGTTCAGAAAGTGGAACTCAATAAATATTTTAATTAGTATAAAAATATTGCAATAAAAGTTGTTTTTTTTTTTTTTTTTCAGCTGAATCCAAAAAGCAAGATACAACAAAATCAGAAAAAGAAAAGAAGAAGAAGAAGAAGAAAATGGAAAGAGAACGAGATTCTTCCCCCGAAATGATAACAATGCGGTTTGGTCTGCGTTCAAAAGCACCAAATATCAGCGACGAAGACACCAGTGAAGATCATTTTAATCCAAATTCCATCTTAAATCAACGGGAGGAAAGAGTTAGTCCTACTAATCTTGAATCTATTAAAAATATCCTCAAAAAAATTTAAAAAAAAAATGGTAGTTTCAACCAATTTTATTTCCTTACGAACTTTGAAACGAGAAGAAGATCTGAAAAATAAATAATTCTTTTCTTCCAATTTATAGTAATTTTGTATCATATTTTCTTCTTTTTTTTTTTTTTTTAGATGACTTTCGAACCTCTGAGAAGGAAGAGAATCATCAACGACGATGATTCATATCATCGAACGTCGACAGAATCGAATGAACAACGATCTTGCCAGCAATCTTCTTCCTCATCGCAAATCACTCGGTTAATTTTTTGGTTTTTTAAAATTCTAGTTATTTTCGAAATAAGAAATCCCATTTTTTTAAACAAACAAATTTTTTTCTTGTTTTTTTACAAATTTCTTTTCCAATTAAAAAAATGATAAGAAAATGTGAATTTTTCACTCTTTTATTTTTTTTTTAATCAGAAAAAAAAAGATTTTTGAAGTTCAACATTTTACGCAAATTATTTTGTAAATTTAACAAATTGACCACTTTTTTTAAAAACATTTTTTTTTTTTTTTTCTAAAATATACAAAAAAAAAAATATTTCATAAAATTCGACTGTAAATAGCTAAAAAAAATTTGTGCGAAATTAAGATTCGATTAAAAAAAAAAGACTAGACATTTTATGACAAAAAAATTCACAAAAATTGAATTTTTCAAAAAAATTTGTCGCAAATTTTTGCAGGAAAAAAAATACTCCTCGCGTTCTAAGTTCTCTCGACGAGGATTCTGAGGGAAGCAGCGAGAGCGACGAATTGCGGAAATTGAAGAATTCGCGTAAATCCAAAGCGAATGAAAAATTGGAGAAAGGGTCAAGATTGAAAAAACGCGATGCTGCTGTTGAAGAGAATAAAAAGGGGCTCGCAGCCTACAATAATAAGGACTGGGATGCAGCATTGAGACATTACAACAGAGCAATCGAATTCGATCCAACGATAAGTAAAATATATTCGAACATTTCGCTCGTTTATTTCGTACAAGAAAAATACGAGAAATGCATCGAATTCTGCGAGAAAGCCATTGAAATTGAGCGAAAAAATCGCGATGACCCGAAAATCATTGCAAAAATATTCATGAGAATTGGACATACCCACAAAAAAATGCTCAATTGGAAAGAAGCGAAAATTTACTATCAACGATCGATGTCATTGGACAATAACTCGGAAATAAATTTAATGCTTTTGGACATCCAACGAAAAATCAAAAAAAATATCAGAATTCTTAATGTCGAACGTTTTAGCATTTTGTCGCCGCTTTTGGGTTACGTCCCGAAAAATATGGAAAAAAAGGAGAAGGCACGGAATGATTCTGTTCAGGTATTTTTTTTTATTTCATTAAATTATGAATATTAATAACACAAAAAAAAAAAATATTAATACCACTATTATTATTATTATTATTTATTAATTAATATTAATTCTGAAATTTATAAATTTATTTAAAAACGAAAAAAAAAATAAGAAAAAGATTGTAAAAAATTGAAATATTTTTATTCTTCCATATTTAGAAAAAAAAAAATATTGCGCAATTTTTAAAAAATTATTTTATTTAAAAATGTGATTAAATACACAATTTTTTTTCTCTTTTTTTTAAAATCATTTCGACTTTTGTATAAAAAAAAATTTCTGTCGTATTTGAAAATAAAAAGTTAAGCAAAATTGTGGAAAATAAAAAAAAGTAAGAAAATAATTAAAAAAATTGGATGAATAAAAAAAATGCTTTGGAAATATTTTGGACCCAGCAGAAATCGATCCTGAGGAACTCTAGGGCTGATGACGAGGAACGTGGAGCTTCAAAGAAGAAGCTGACTTTTTCAGACACTGAAAGAGCGAGTTCGAAGCGTTTCAAGAGTAAGAATTTTATTTTTGAAAAAAAAAAAACCCGATTTTTTTTTTTTTTCGTATTTTAACATTCGAAAAATCGACGAAAAAAAATTAATCGAATTTGTAGGGCTTACAAAAATCTATAGAAAATAATGATAGAAATTAGAAATATTTTATAATAAATACAATTGTTATAATTATGCAACATTAAACATTTAATTTCTTTTATTATAGAAAGTTGAAGAATTTTCTACAAAAACGCTGGAAAAACACAGAAATTCTTGGAAACAGAGAAAAAAAAAAAAAAGGAAATTTTTTTTTTTTCACAAACGGAAAAACGTAAATAACTAAAATTATGAAATATCGAAAAAAAAAAATAATTTATTTATTTAATAGATAAAAAACGAAAAAGATGAAAATTTAAGCTTTTTTTTTTTCAATTGCTTTACTTTTCCATTTATTAATAACATTTGGAAAATTGGAAAAAAATGTGTCTGGAAAGAGAGAAAAAAAAGAAGTAACGATTTTCCATTATTTATTTATTTATTTATTTATTTATTTATTTACATAGGATAAAAAAAAATAAAAAAAATTTCGAAACCTGCGTTTAAATTGCTCTTATCTACGAATAGGGCAATCGTTAAACCATATTTATAAGAATCTTGCAAAGAAATTTGTTCGAAAAACTATTTTTTCTTCAATAAATAAAAAAAAAAAAAAAAACCATAAATCCAGCGCTTTTTCGTGACAAAAAAAAAAAACCTTTCAACAAAAAACAGTGAAACTTTTCATTTTTTTTCAAATTACACTTTTACTAAAAAAAATCAAAAAAATCAAAAAACGTTGATTTTCGACTTGCTACAAACACAAAATCTTTTCAAAAAATCTCGCAGTCTCAAATTTTCGAATAAATCGCGCCAAACCTAAAACCCAACAAAAAACCCAAAAAAAAACCCCAAAAAACCCCCAAAAAAAAAAGTACCATTTTTAAATTTTTCAATCGCCACTTCCCCAGAAAATCAAAAGCTTAAAAATAGAAAAAAGTTCGATTTATCTAAAAATACGTAAAAATTATCGCGGTCGGTAAAACAGTCACCAGCTGATAATCATCATCGTCGCGTTACCATTATTATTATAACGGTAACCCTGCCCTAACTTTTGACAGTTGCCGCCGTGTGCGCTTGTCAATGTTGCCTTAAACATACATACCCACACACACATATATATATATATATATATATATATATATCTACCCCATAAAGCGTTCGACTTTTGCATGATAATCTATGAATTTAGGCGTATTCAACAGAGTCAATCTCAAGGTAAACAAACCGATAAGCCCTTTTTATTATTATTATATTCACACGTATGTTACGTAGAAGCCGTTGTACGCGCAAGCGAGTTATGTATATTGCATGAAATATATCGAGCGTCCTAACCTCGAAAAAGATCGAAAAACCAATAAAACCGAGAGAGAGAAAGGGCTCGTCGTCAGAGCTGCTCGTCCGTGTCTCTCCTCGTCCTCGTCAAAAGCATGCTATTTTGGTGACGTTTCGATAACGCCTTACGTGGACTTTTTTTTTTTTCGATCGTGAGTAATTTCGTCTTTCACAGCTTTTTATCGTGCATTTTGGGTGCGTGCAGCTTTTTTTTTTTTTTTTTTTTGGCGGGGATTGGTCGTTTTGGGATTGAATTATTTTCAGCTATTTTTTTTTGCTTTTTTGAGGAATGTTATTTTTGCGATTTTTTTCTTGCTTTCGATTTCATTTTCAGAGATTTCGTGTGCGTAGAACTTTTCTTTTTTTTTTGGGAAGCGATAGTTTGGAAATTTCATTATTTACAGGATTTTTTTTTATTTTTTGCGGAATTTTATTTTTGCGATTTTTTTTTTGCTTTCGATTTCATTTTCAGAGATTTCGTGTGCGTAGAACTTTTTTTTTTTTTTTGGGAAAGCGATAGTTTGGAAATTGAATTATTTTCAGGATTTTTTTTTGCTTTTTTGCTTTTTGGTATTTTTGTGGTTTTTTTTTTTGCTTGCGATTTTATTTTCAGAGATTTCGTGTGCGTAGAACTTTTTTTTTTTTTTTTGGGAAGCGATTGTTTGGGAATTGAATTATTTTCAGGATTTTTTTTTGCTTTTTTGCTTTTTGGTATTTTTGTGGCTTTTTTTTTGCTTGCGATTTTATTTTTTAGAGGTCTTTATGTTGCGTTTTGCGTGCGCGCAGTTTTTTTTTTTTTTGGGGGGATTGGTCGTTTTGGAATTGAATTATTTTCAGCTATTTTTTTTTTGCTTTTTTTTGGGGAGTTTTGGTATTTTTGTGGATTTTTTTTTTGCTCTCGATTCCATTTTCAGAGCCTTTGTGTGTGTAGAATTTTTTTTTTTTTTGGAAAAGCGATTGTTTGGAAATTTAATTATTTTCAGGATTTTTTTTGAATTTTTGTTGCAATTATTTTGTTGTTTTATTTTTTTTCTTTCAACTTTACTTGATAATTCGAAAATTCGATTATTTCCAACAATTTTTTTCTTCCTATTTAAAAAAAATATTAACCAATCCAAATTAATTGCAAATTAATTTTGATCATAATTTACAATTTCTGTTATAATCGCAAAAATGACAATTTGCAATTAATTAAGATTGAAATTTGCGTCAAATGTTTCAATTAAAAAAACAGAAATTCAATTCTGCGCTACAAAATTAAATTACTCTCATTTTAATCCCAACATTATTTTATTTCCTATCCAGAAATTCAATAAAAAATCCGCATTAAAAAAAAAAATTGCATTTTTTTTTTCAAAATCTTTTAATAAATTTTAAACCTTTTTTTCTTTCAACGCTTTTCAATGCTTCCCAAAAAAAAAAAAGAAATTGATTTAACAAATTTATTTATTTTTCTAAACAGGATTCAGGAGGAGGAATGTATTCCGAATGGGCATCATTAAGCGCCCTGATACAACGCGGCTCCGAGGAGAGCCAAAGCGTCTTGGAAAAATTTTCCCCAGGCGCTGGGCGAGAAGTCGCACTCTCGATAGTTCGTCAATTGGCGACGAATCTCGGTATCACGCAAGCCGAAGAACCGAGTCCATTGACGACCGACAAGGAGGTTCAATGGTGCATGGAAGTAATATGTTTTGGACTGTCTCTTCCACTCGCCGAACACGACACTGTACGTGATTGCGTCAACGTTTACTGCGAATGGCTTTCCGCCCTTTGCCGCGAGCCAAAACGCTCAGTTCCACGACCGATCGTCGAGGACACGAATTTCTATGCGCGAAAAATTATCAGCCACTTTCACAATCTTTTCGTACCGAGGAAAGGAGAAGGTGAACATTTTTCTGCACATTTTTCGTCGCGTTTCATTTGTTAGGGAATTAAATTCAATTTTTTTTTTTAATTTCTGATTTTTGATTTTTATTTTATTTTACAGAAACTTTTGTGATTAAAAAGAATTTTTTTTTCTTCCTAAAATTTCGGAAATTTTGTCAATTTTTTTTTGCATATTTTTTCGTATTTTTTCAAAAATCTAAAAAAATCTCAAACTTATTTTAAGACAATTTTAACGAAATCTGCAGTAAAAAAAAAGTCAGTGTTTTCCAAAAAAAAGAAGAAATTTCCTTCGAAAAATTTGACTTGGAAAAAAAAAATAGAACCTTAGCCGAAAAATAAAATTTTCGAGTATTTCTTTTTTTTTTAACGTTAACAAATAATTCATTTGAACGATTTAATTTTTTCATCGAAAAATAAAAAATGATTACGTATGACAATAAATTTGATAACAAACACGCTATTTTTCCTCTCCATAGTCTGGCCATTTTTGTATCAGGATTTAGGTATATCAAATTTATTTCTAATCTCCTTTTTTTTTTTGCTCCAATTTTCATTTTTTTAAATGTAAAAATCTTTGCTTAATTCGTAAAATTAGGAACGGACACGATCAACAGACAGGCTGTGCTTTGTCACAGAGTCCTCAGAACGTTGCAACAAGTAGCGAGAGGACCGGCTACTCTCGACCGCGAAACCTGGGAGAGTTTGCTGCTTTTTCTCATCGGAATAAACGACGCACTTTTGGCACCGCCTGCGATGCGAGAAGACGCTGGCGAACAACTTTGCGAGAGAGTTCTCGGCGTATTATTGGAGGTAAAATCGACCATTTTTCTATATATTTTTTTTCAAAATATTTTAGAGGCAATTTTAAAAGTGAAATAAAAATATTTTCCACGGACTTGAAAAATCTGGACAACCTGGAAAAAGTCGAAAAATTATTTAGGCCCCAAAAAAAAAATTAAAGTGTTGTGGATTTTTTTTTTAGCTTCATTGTCTGGCTCAACTTTTAACATTGTTAAAAAAAAAATTCCAAAAAAAATTCCAAAAATTCCAGGTATGGCTCGTCGCCTGCGAGCGAAATTTTCCTTCGCCTCCACTCTGGCGAACTCTCCGAGAATCCTGTCTTCGCTGGCGTCACCGTCTCGCCTTGATCGAGCAATGGAATCGCGTTTGTTTGGCCCTCACTGCCAAATTATTGCACATTATGTACGGGCCGATGTTTCCCGAATTGAAAATAAGTGAGTTTATATCCCCAAAAGCCCATTTTTTAATCGACAATTGTGCGACTCGTCATTAATTTTCGAGAAATAAAATGCGTCACAAAAAAATTTGCCCAAATCCACGAAAAAAAGTGTGTAAAATTATGAAAAAAACTCTTTTTTTCAATTAATCAATTTATTAACAAGAAAATTCTTATCAATTTATTTTCGGTTTTCCCTGAAAAAAATTTAGAATAAAATAGAAAAATAAAAAAATGAGTTTAATTTTAAGAAATAATATTCGTCGTTAAAAAATTTCCTAAAAATCCACCAAAAAACGTGTCTAAAATTATGAAAAAAAATCGTTTTGGCTTTCCTGGAAACAAAATTTACAAAAAAAATCGATAAAAATATTCTAGGCGATGAAGATGCTCAGCTCGTTCCTTCTACAATGTCCGAGGAGGCAGTCGCGCAAGCTTGGTACAGACTTCTCCGGACTGTCGGCGATCCCGTCGATCTTTGTCGGCCCGCAGTTGTCTCACAGACACAGGCTTTTCTTCAGTATGCAATCGCGAGTCCAAACGTTGTGGATCCTTGCCAACATCCCTGTTTGCAAGGACTGCCGCAGATATTTTTAAAAGCCGTGAAAGGTATAGCGGGCCAAGTCGACGCTTTTCTCGGTAAGTAAAATTTTGCCAAATTTACACGAAAAAAAAAACAAGCACTCTGAAGTATCTATCTGCAAAAATGAAACTTTTCCGCTTCGAAAATAAATGCACTTCTTGAAATCTCTACTCTCGATTCTTAAACACCAAAAATACGGCACGAAAAAAATTAATTCAAATTTTTCAGATAATTTTGAGTATCCTCAAATTTTAATCTCGACTTTTTTTTTTCATGAAAACAAAATTTTCTGTATGAGAAATCAAAAATTAGGATTTTTTTTTGCAGCCTCCATTTTTTTAAACCAATTTTTCGGAAATTTCGCACAATTTTAAATTCAAATAAAATGCAAATCTTGACTTTTTGTTTATGAAAAAAAAATTGCAAAATTTCTTCTGTGAGAGATAAAATAAAAATCGTCATTTTTTGCAGCCTGAATTTTTTTTTAATCACTTTTCCGGTAATTTCGGACAATTTTAAGTTTTCTAAAATTAAGAATTTAACTTTTTTCATGAAAACAAAATTTTCTGTATGAGAAATGAAAAATTAGGATTTTTTTTTGCAGCCTCCATTTTTTTAAACCAATTTTTCGGAAATTTCGCACAATTTTAAATTCAAATAAAATTCAAATCTTGACTTTTTGTTTATGAAAAAAAAATTGCAAAATTTCTTCTGTGAGAGATAAAATAAAAATCGTCATTTTTTGCAGCCTGAATTTTTTTTTAATCACTTTTCCGGTAATTTCGGACAATTTTAAGTTTTCTAAAATTGAGAATTTAACTTTTTTCATGAAAACAAAATTTTCTGTATGAGAAATGAAAAATTAGGATTTTTTTTTTGCAGCCTCCATTTTTTTTAAACCAATTTTTCGGAAATTCCGCACAATTTTAAATTCAAATAAAATTCAAATCTTGACTTTTTTTAATGAAAAAAAAATTGCGAAATTTCTTCTGTGAGAGATAAAATAAAAATCGTCATTTTTTGCAGCCTGAATTTTTTTTTAATCACTTTTCCGGTAATTTCGGACAATTTTAAGTTTTCTAAAATTAAGAATTTAACTTTTTTCATGAAAAAAAAATTCCTTTATGAGAAATAAAAAAGCAGCAATTAAAGATTTATTTGGTGATTTAAGAGTTAAGAATTTGGAAGAAAAAAAAAGGCAAAAAAAAAGAAAAGCAAAAAAAAAAAGGTGGTGGCGGTTTGCACGGAAATTCGGTAATTGTTTTTCAGGGGTCTCACAGGCATGCTGTTGGGAGGAATGTTGCTCAACGAGCGGGCCGCAAAGTACGGGTCTCGCTGGAAGTGGGGGCGTCGGGGCGGATAAGGCGAGCGGAAAGGATCAGCCTCAACCCTCCCCAACGCCCCCGACGCAACGTAGACTCGCCAAAAGTTTCAGCGTCACGCCTTCCGCAGTCACCAAGGGTATCTCCGAGCACTTTTTTTTTTTCTCCTTACTCTCATTCACTCATCAAGCGAACACTATTTTTACACACTTTTCCAAATCTGGGTTTTTGCAAAAAAAAAAAAAAGAGCTATTTTATTTATTTTAACTGCCAGAAAATTTTGTATTTTTTTTTGTAATATAACCAAAAAAAATGCAAGAATGGTAAGCAATTAAAAATATTTTTAAGGCATTTTTAAAAAAATTTAAATTGTTTTTTTTATGATAAAAAAAAATGTTTTAAAAAGTGGATTTGGTACTGAAAATAAAAGTGTATTTTTTTTTGTTGCAAAAACAGCATTATTTGAAAAAATTGCCTTCATTCACCGAAGCACAAAAATGCATTATTTAACACTCACGCATTTTTTTTTTTTTTTTTTTTTTTTTCGGGAATTTTTACACTGAATAAAATGTGAAATAAAATTTGTTAATGAATTATTTTGTAAAATGCAAATCTACGCATTTTCACGACACGAAAAAATAGGAATGCCAAAAGCTTCGCTCATCGGTTTGACGACCAGTCGAATCTCAAACGCGCAGCCACCGATTATCGCTAATTCCGGACCGCCTTCGACTTCCAGCACGACTTGTAAGAAAAATTAAGTAATTAAAAATTTCGACATTTTTTCTTGTGTTAAAAATGAGCTCATTTTTTTTTTTTTTTTTTTTTTTAAAAAGCTGTTACTTCACTCGGACAAGATATTAGACCTCCGTTGGCGCCCGGTCGACCGAAATGCAACAGCATTTTGCATCTATTTGGCGAGTGGCTTTTCGAAGCTGCATTTATTGGCACCGATGGATGGTCGCAAAATTTACCGCGTAAGTTATCATTTTTTTTTCTTTTTATTTTTCAAAAAATTGTCAAATTTAAGTAACAAAATTTTGCAACTTTTGTGTACGTTTCAAATTTTGTGATTAATGTGATCTTTATTTTAATTCAAATCGCAGAAAAAAATAATTACGTTTTAAATTTTTTTTTTAAATGAAAAATATCTTAGAATTTATGATTTTATTTATGAGACATTTTTTGTAGCGTAAAGAAAAATTGCAAAATTTGTTTACTTGATTCTTAAAAAATAAAAAATATTTAAAAATTTTTTTTACAAATTCATTTATATCAATTTCCCCATTAACGTAAAAAAAAAATTCTAAATTGAATCAAGCATTAAACAGTAAAAAATAATTTTTTTTTTGAAAAATAAAATCTTGCAATTCAAAGATCGACTCATCGGCAATTTTTTTAGAACCAGTAGGAGCGTCAAAACGTCCGTCTTCGGTTCTCGTCGACGGTCCGAGTTCCTTGCAAGAAACGATAAGCGAAATTCCTCCCTCGTTGAGCATTGATCGCTACGAATCCGGCAGGGCCGAAGCCATGGGCGCGCTTTGTCGCATATTTTGCGCGAAAAAAACTGGCGAGGAAATTCTGCCGGTCTACTTGTCGCGTTTCTACCAAGCGATGTATCACGGGCTTAAAGTGGACGAGGTGAAAATTTTTGCAATTTTTACCACCGTTTTTTTCCCTGTATTCATTATAATTGAATTTTTTTTCTACTCAATTTTAGGGAAGAGAATGCGGCGAAACGCTGGCAAGTATTTTACTGAATTCCGCTGATTTGTTTCGGCTCGATCTCGATGGCGTTGAAGTTTTGGCACCCGCGGTTTTAACCGCATTGGAAGTCGTTCTCCCGGAGAAGGATTTGAAACTGAAATCGAGCTCCGTCTCGAAAATCGAATTGCGAAGAGCTTCGATTCATCTTTTGATCTCGATGCTGGCGCTTCCGCTTCATTATCAGGTATTTTTTTTAGGTATTTCAAAATTATCGGGTCGTCGAAAAAAATGTGAGCATTTTTTTTGTTAATATTTGATTTAAAAAAAAAATTTAATTCGTAGAAATAAAAGAACGAATTTTTTTTTTAGATTTTGTTTTAAGGCAGATTTATTTATTTTAAGACTAAAAAAAATATTTCAGGCAAAAATTGGTACTTAAAAAAAAAATTTATTCGAAAATGTATATTTTCGGTATTTTCGCAATTAAAATTTTCCTGTATTTTCTGGTTTTTGTGCTTTGTCTTACGATTTTTTTTTTTTTTTTTTTTGCAGAATCTCGCAATTCGCGAACTTCCAAATTTTTCGAATTTCGTGAATACGGAGAAGAATCATTTGACGTTCGCGTTGCTGAAACCGAGGCTCATGAATCTCCTGATAAATGCTCTTCAGGTTGAATCTGATCCGCAAAATACGCATATGCTCCTCGGTAAGTTTATTAGACTAAAATTAAACAAAAAAAAAAAGCAATATTTATTATTTTTGTAACAAAAAAAAATGATCTATTTTATCTTTATCAGAAATTTTCAAAAAATTCTGTGAAAAAGTGAGAATTTCTTAGCAAAAAGAACAAAAAAATGCACAATTTTTCATAGAATTTTTTTTTAATCTACAATAAATTGAAATTGACATTTTAAAAATTAAAAAAAAACACAAAAAAATGTTTTTATTAGGTGGGCTCTTGCTGAGCGTGCAGGATTCAGCGGCGGCGGAGGAAGTAGATCAAGTAACACAATCGTCGGACATAAGCGGACAAATAAGCAATAGCACACCGACAAACTTACTGTCCTCGGGTACGTTAAGCGGGGTGAAGTAGTTGACTTTAAAGTAAAAAAAAAAAAAAGAAAAAAGAAAAAAAAAATTTTGGAATTTTTGAGTGCATTGTTCGTTACTTCTTTTTTTTACTTTGAATTTTTTTTTTTCCACTTGAGTAATGTAAATATATAAATTATTACACAATGCGATTGCTCGATAAGTTGATGCTCGCATTTTACACTCTTATATGATTTTTCGATTGTCTTGAAAATTAATAAGCTCGTTTTTTTTTTATGCTAAAGAGTTGCGCTTTAATTAATAACGAATTGAAAAAAAAAAAAAAAAGCCTTTTGCGTCAGCTCGAGTCAATTTTTGCGAGCGCATTTGCTAAAAAAAAAAAAAAAAAAAAAAAAAAATTGCGGTTTGTTTTACGTAGCGAATTTACGATTATTATGCGAATATCTTTCTCGCTCTTTCTCGTTATTGTCGTATTACAATGCTGTACTCGCTTATTCACGCGCTTATCACGCATTCTCTTTCAATTTAATTTTCTTTTTTTTTCGACACTCGAATTTTTCGCATAATTTGCAGGATTTTTATTACTTTTTTTTTCGACTTCTTTTTTTTTTGAAAAATTGAATTTTTTAAAGTATTTTTGAATTTTAATTCCTTTTTTTTTGCTTCAATATTCGATTTTCAAATAATTTGATATAAAATCGAAAAATAATTAAATTAAAAATAGAATAAAAAAAAAAAAAAAAATGTAAAATTTCTGTGGAATAGTCGCAAAAATTGTGGAAAATATTTGAGTGTCGAAAAAAAAGGGCTAAATTAACAGAGAATGCTTTTTACATGTAACGTGTGTTTTTTCTCATTTTTTCTTTTCTATTTTTATGGATTGTGTTCCGTTGTGCATTCACCATTGTGCCGTCATCGCAAAAAAAAAAAACCACACAAACCCCTTAAAAAAAAAAAAAACAACACCGCTTGATAGTCAGCAGCGATTCGGCCAGTCAAATAAGTATTTCCAGTGATCAACGCTCGCTCGGTGATACGTCCGATATTTCGACACTTCAAGAGGAAAGCATTGCTTTCGGTAAATAAGAAACATTTACCCTCTTAATCTCTTCAGCTTCGATGAAAAAAAAAAAAAAAAAAAAAAAAAAATTATATAGTTTTATCTAAAAAATAAAATTATATATATTTTTGTCGCCATAAGCCGAAAAAAATTCCACCAAAAAATTATATCTTCCAATTCCACTTTGGTAACAATATTTTCGCCTCTATTTTTTTTATTACCAGAATTCCCAAAAAAATCTCTTCTATTTTGTCACAAAATTTAATGCACGAAATTAAAAAAAAAAAGTGAAATTTGGTAAAAAAAAAAAACTTAAAAATGTTCATTTTCGCTATTTAAAAAAAAAAAAAAAATTTAATTCTTGCGAATCAGAAAAAAAATAATTTACGAATTGTTTGTAAATTTGTAATTCATTCTTTAAAAAAAACCTTCATTTTGGCTATTTAAAAAAAAATAATAATAAATAAATTTACGAAATAATAAAAGTAGAAAAAGCAATCTCTAATTTTATTTTTTTTTTTTTAATTTCACATTTTTATTACAGAAAAGAATAGAATTCTTGAGTAAAAAAAAATGTTAAAAAGGTTAAAATACTGTTGCCTTTTTTTCTGTTAGTATAAATGTGTTATATCGATTCGAAAAAAAAAAAAAAAAAATGTACGAAGCTTTTTGAGGTACGTTCCTCTTGCTTTACCGTTACTGTTGAATCATGACGTTGTATTTCGATACTCTCACGCTTTTACGTCCGTAAAAAATTGAATTCTCGCTCTTGTGTGTTTCAACAGAATTTTCATTTATTTTTTTTTCTTCCCTTCGTTTTGCAGACTCGGCTCACGCTCTGTTTGTCAGAGCGACTTATCTAGTTTGTCACAGACTGATATCATCGTGGAAAACGGATCTCAATATTTCGCTTGCGGCACTTGAAATGCTTTCGGGATTGGCGAGAACGCGAATACGCGAAACAGGTACTTTCTAAAAATTTTCCTATCGTAAAAAAAAAAAAAAAAAAAAAAAAAAAATGGAAAATTGTATTTTTTTTCACTAATTTTATTCGTTCAAGCAGCGAGGCGACTCACAGGTTTGAATATTATTTGCATTAAAACATTATTCAATAAATTGTAATTTTTTTTTTTTTCAGAATTTCGACATTGTTTTTCAAAAATTCTTGAATTCTCGAATTTTTGATATTTTCTCGTAAAAAAAGGTTTTACATTAAATATACAAAAAATTTGAAGATTTTTAAAATCTTAAAAAAAAAGGTTGAATTTTTTTCCCCAAATTTTTTTCTCGCACGTTTAATGAACTATATTTTTTTTAGTACAAAAAAATCACTATAATGTAAAATGTAAAATCTCTAGAAACCGTAATACTATTAATTTACAGATGCATTGGAGTGTAAACGAGCTGTTAAATGGCTGTGCGATTATATAACTTATCAGTGTTGGCGGCCGCCGCCGGCTCACTCGAAGGATCTTCATTCGTCGATCGTTGCGGCTTTCGGCTGTTTAACGACTTGGTTGACCGCTCATCCTCAATTATTACAGGTTTTGTGATTACAATTAACAATCGCAAAATACAGTCTATACGAAATTCCGTGTCTAATTTACCTTTTTTTTTTTAATTATAAAAAAAATCTAGGACAAGGATTGCTTGACGACAGTATTAGAAGTGGTGGAACTCGGGGTTTCGGGTACGAAAAGTATTGGAAAGCCAGGCGAGCCAATTAAGATGAAGGACGAGAAGGAATTGAAGCCGGCATCGATGAGAGTACGTGACGCCGCTGACGCGCTTCTCACTACGATTCTTGAACAGGTAAAACTATTCAACTTTACTTTCTTCATAATTATTCAACAGCTTCATTTTTTTTTTTTTTTTTTTTTCAAGCGTATGATTTATTTTACCGAATTAAAATACTTCATTTTGTCAGCTTTTTTTAAATAGAAAAATCGTCAACCGATTTTTTTTAGAATTTTAGAATTTTAGATTTTAGAATTTTAGAATTTTAGAATTTTAGAATTTTAGAATTTTAGAATTTTAGAATTTTAGAATTTTAGAATTTTAGATTTTAGAATTTTAGAATTTTAGAATTTTAGAATTTTAGAATTTTAGAATTTTAGAATTTTAGAATTTTAGAATTTTAGAATTTTAGAATTTTAGAATTTTAGAATTTTAGAATTTCAGAATTTCAGAATTTTAGAATTTTAGAATTTCAGAATTCTAGAATTTTTAAATTTCTAGAATTCTAGAAATTATTCGAACAAGTCCGTAAAAAAAAATAATTAAAAAGCTTCAAAGACTTTTCTCTCTCGAATGTATTTTTTGCTAAAATCCAAATAGCTAATTAATGAAGAATAAAACGCGTGAATTTATTTTGCAGGTCGGTTATTTTCCAAGTGCATGCGGCGCCCAATCGCTTTCGTCATTGCTGGACGAAGTGTCGTTGCTTCGTCACTGCAACAGTTGGACCGGCGGTCGTGTAGGCCGTTCGGCCGCGGTTGAGCGTTTTCGCTATTTCGTAGCGGAAAATGCGACAATGCTGGCGCTTTTAGAAGAGCCACTTGGCAACGATCAGGATCCTCAGCCGACCGTTACGGTTTTAATACGCGGACCTTTCGGCAGGCACGCCTGGACAATGCAACTACGACATTTGCCGCGACACAGATCGAGCACCAGAAGCATTAATACCAATCCCGGAAGACCTCTGCCGCTTGCCGAGGCTGCGCCGCGAATGGAATACAAACCGCGATTTTTTCCCGACAACGTTGATCGAATTCCTCATTGCAAAGTGTAAGACGGACTCAAACTATTGAATTGTATTTTTTTTTACTTCATTAAAACACTTTTTGGAAAAAATTTTAGAATTTTTAGAATTTTTAGAATTTTGGAATTTTGGAATTTTTAGAATTTTGGAATTTTGGAATTTTTAGAATTTTTAGAATTTTTAGAATTTTGGAATTTTTAGAATTTTGGAATTTTTAGAATTTTGGAATTTTTAGAATTTTGGAATTTTTAGAATTTTGGAATTTTTAGAATTTTGGAATTTTTAGAATTTTGGAATTTTTAGAATTTTGGAATTTTTAGAATTTTGGAATTTTTAGAATTTTAGAATTTTTAGAATTTTTAGAATTTTGGAATTTTTAGAATTTTAGAATTTTTAGAATTTTAGAATTTTAGAATTTTAGAATTTTTAGAATTTTAGAATTTTTAGAATTTTTAGAATTTTAGAAGTTTTAGAATTTTTAGAATTTTAGAATTTTAGAAGTTTTAGAATTTTTAGAATTTTAGAATTTTTAGAATTTTTAGAATTTTAGAATTTTTAGAATTTTAGAATTTTTAGAATTTTAGAATTTTTAGAATTTTAGAATTTTTAGAATTTTAGAATTTTAGAATTTTAGAATTTTTAGAATTTTTAAAAATTTTAGAATTTTAGAATTTTTAGAATTTTAGAATTTTTAGAATTTTAGAATTTTTAGAATTTTAGAATATTTAGAATTTTAGAATTTTTAGAATTAAAATCTCTTGTACAAATTCCTTGAGAAGGATTGCTTTTTTTTTTTTAAATAAACGAAAGCTTTTTTTTCCTTCAGGGACGAATCAATTCCTAGCCTGGAGGCAGTTATGAATGACAATGACGCTGTGAAAGGCGAGCACCAATTGTTGTCGCAGTTTCTCGATCGTCAGATAAATCTCGAGTCAAAAACGAGCGATACACGAAACGAGGGCATCAATCAGTACGAGAAGCTCGAGGAGTGCGCGCCACCGCATATTTGCCACGAGTTTCAGACGGCAAGACTGTTTCTCAGCCACTTTGGCTTTCTGAATCTCGAGTCGAAAGGCAACGAGGATTCCGGAAATTGCGGCCTTACCGCTCTCGATCCAACGCAAACGGGATTTTGCACGGATCTCGAGAATCTCGATCACATCAGCCCGAGAACCTGCGACACCGTTCACATTTTTTACGTCAAGGCCGGACAAAAGAATCCTGCTGAAATTGTCGCTAACGTGGTAAGACGTCAATTTTTTTTCAATTTCATTTTTCTACGATTTTGCGATTCAAAGCTCAAAATTGAATTTTTAAAATTTTTAAAATTTTTACAGCTCGACGAAAGCAACGTTTCTCCAAATTTTCTGGAATTTTTGAGTGCCCTCGGCTGGCCAGTTTCCGTGTCGAGTCACGCCGGCTGGACCGGCCACGTTACGACGTCCTGGCGTGTAACGCCGCAGATAAACGTGCCGCAGCCTTCGCGTAGCGAGCACGGCGGTGCTCTCTACAACGGTGAAACTCACGTGTTGTATTGGGCCGACGTAAGTTCGGAAATTGCTTTCGTTGTCCCGACCCAGTGTACAATACCAAGTCAGAGCGTTGAATCCGTCGAGGAATCGAGTTACAGTAGCGACGTGAGCAACGGACAAAGTACGTATATCGAGCTTAAAGTGCGAAAAAAACGTTATTTTTCATAGCTAATGCCATTTTATTTCAAGCAGACTGGTTCGAAAGAAGCATCAGCGAGTCGGCGAGCTCACGTGCTTCCTACACAATGTCGCAGGGCAACGTTCAGGGTCCGCGAACAATGTCGCTTGACTTGGAGAAACAGCCATCGAGTATTCCCGGCTCGGGACCGCCAAGTGTCTCCAGCACGGAACCCACGAGACCACGAAGAACCACGAGACACGCTCTTCCCGGTCAAACCGATACCAGAATAATGGTCGTTTGGCTGGAGAGTCTCGAGGATTATACACAATTTCCTATTGGTGAGTTCTACGAGCCATTTTCATTTTAGAATCGAAGCAATAATTCTGTAAACTTTGATTAATTATTCGAAAACAATACATTTTTTTAAAGAAATTTTAGAATTTTTTAGAATTTCTTAGAAATTTTTAGAAATTTTTAGAAATTTTAGAAATTTTAGAAATTTTTAGAAATTTTTAGAAATTTTTAGAAATTTTAGAAATTTTAGAAATTTTTAGAAATTTTTAGAAATTTTAGAAATTTTAGAAAATCTAGAAATTTTAGAAAATCTAGAAATTTTAGAAATTTTAGAAATTTAAAAAATTTTAGAAATTTAAAAAATTTTAGAAATTTTAGAAAATCTAGAAATTTTAGAAATTTTAGAAATTTTAGAAAATCTAGAAATTTTAGAAAATCTAGAAATTTTAGAAAATCTAGAAAATCTAGACATTTTAGAAAATCTAGAAATTTTAGAAATTTTAGAAAATCTAGAAAATCTAGAAATTTTAGAAAATCTAGAAAATCTAGACATTTTAGAAAATCTAGAAATTTTAGGAATTTTAGAAAATCTAGAAATTTTAGAAATTTTAGAAAATCTAGAAATTTTAGAAATTTTAGAAATTTTAGAAATTTTAGAAATTTTAGAAATTTTAGAAATTTTAGAAATTTTAGAAATTTTAGAAATTTTAGAAATTTTAGAAATTTTAGAAATTTTAGAAATTTTAGAAATTTTAGAAATTTTAGAAATTTTAGAAATTTAAAAAATTTTAGAAATTTTAGAAAATCTAGAAATTTTAGAAAATCTAGAAATTTTAGAAATTTAAAAAATTTTAGAAATTTTAGAAATAAAAAAAAGTTCTTTTTAGAAAATATTGAAGAATTTCCCAAATCTAATGAACGCGAATTGTTGAATATTTGACAGCCGACCTTCTACCTTGCACTCACACCGGCGTCGAGGGTTCGAGAACTCTCCTGCCTTCCGACGTAACAGTCATTTTTCTCCAAGCTCTTGGAAATGGATTGCTGCGAGTGAGATTGCAGGGTCCGGCGTCCAGAATAAATTTGGCGACACCTCTGATCGATGGGATGGTGGTGTCCAGAAGAGCTCTCGGGACTTTGGTGCGCCAGACTGCTTTGAATATGGGACGAAGACGTAGACTCGACAACGACAGGTAACAGCTCATCAATTGCCAATTTTTTAATCATAATCGTAAAAAGAATTAACACCAAAATTATGCATAAAAATGTCAATATTTTTTTTAGTATTTTGGTTTCTCAAAAAAAAAAAAAAAATCGTACCAAAATTTCCAATATAACAAATTGTAGAAAGAATTTCCTTCAATATATTTTTATAAAAATCAAATTTCTATATTTTTAGTCCGACCAAAAAAAATCACTTTTCGCCTAAAATCGGCGAAGCATGAAATTCTAATTTGTCGTAAAATAAAAAATTAATTTATCACTAAATAATTAATTGCCACGAATAAATTAATTTATTATTCATAATAATTTCTTAAAAAATTCTTAACGACAAAAAAAAAAAAAATTTTAAAACGTAGGAGGCAATATAAAAAATGTAATGAGCGACATTATTTTTAAAAATGTTGTAGTTATCATCCGCCGCACGTGAGAAGACGTCTAAAGATTCAGGATATGGTACAAAAGTACAAAATGGATCTCCAGCAACCAGAATTGCTGACGCTTTTATTTAGCAGCACGCAGACGTAAATTTAACAGAATAATCAAAATAATAATCGAGTCTCTTTTAAAGCGATCTGAATATAAATTAACTTGATTTATCGATGAGAAAAAAAAAAAATATACATATAAAATAATGTAATTATCACGCAGTATGAGAATCATTAGGACGCAGATATTTACGTGACGTAATCGCGATTCTTGATCGCATCGTTCCGACACGATAAGATTGTAAATATAATTGATCCCACAACAATTGTACATAATATAGATAATATATCTTTGAATCTACGAAATATCGATGAGGGGAAAAGAATTTGAAAACCCGATGCAATCGCAACGGAACGTTTCACGATACATTTTCTTTTTTTTTTTCAGAATTATCAGGATATTGAAAAAAATATCGAATTTTTTAATGACTCGAGTAATATTTCGGCAGAAAAATAAAGAAAAAGCTAAAGTTAAATAATTTAAAAAAATACTAAAACGGCGATAATATTTTAACGTTTGCGAATTTAAGAGAAATCGAATAGATTTTTTCATTTTTAGGAATCGTTTGATTTTTTTTTTTTTTTTTTTTTTTTTTTTTTTTTTAAATGTTTTAAATATAATGAATCCAAAGCTTGAAAATCCTTGCAGCAAGTACAAAAATCGACAATTTGTGTTTAAAGAATGAATAATGAAACAGGATTTTTTTTTCTCCTGCTGATGCTTCAGTTTTGCAATCTTTGTCTTATTTCTTGTGAAACAAATGCAGCAAACAATACCAAAAAGAAATATATAGCAACGATTAAGCTTGGCTTGTCATAATCACAATTTTTTTTTTTTTTTTTTGGAATTCTGGAATTTTGGAATTTTGGAATTTTGGAATTTTGGAATTCTGGAATTTTGGAATTTTGGAATTCTGGAATTTTGGAATTCTGGAATTCTGGAATTCTGGAATTTTGGAATTTTGGAATTCTGGAATTCTGGAATTTTGGAATTCTGGGATTTTGGAATTTTGGAATTCTGGAATTCTGGAATTTTGGAATTCTGGAATTTTAGGATTTTGGAATTTTGGAATTTTAGGATTTTGGAATTTTAGGATTTTGGAATTTTGGAATTGTAGGATTTTAGAATTTTGGAATTTTAGAACTTTAGAATTTTGGAATTTTGGAATTTTAGAAATCTAAAAATCTAAAAATCTAAAAATCTAAAAATCCAAAAATCCGAAAATCTAAAAATCTAAAAATCTAAAAATCTAAAAATCTAAAAATCTAAAAATCCAAAAATCTAAAAACCTAAAAATCTAAAAATCTAAAAATCTAAAAATCTATCCCAAAAAGAGTAATTAAAAAAAAAGCAATAAACGATTATACATTAATGTTTAATTATTATACATTAAACGACAATACTATATCACAGTACTAATAATGTATATTTTAATAAATTATTGCAATAGCGAAAAGGAGAAGCATTTCTTACTTTACATGTATTTAATAATTAAAAGATTTCTCTAAAAAATTCGACTCAAAAGCTCCAATTAAAAAACAAAAATTACTATTATTACAGAAATTATAATTTCCTTAAAATACAACTCGGAAAATATGTGGAATTTTGAAAATTATACAGCGCTTTCGAAGGCCCCTTAAAATTGCGAATTAAAATGTAATCGAGATCGGAATCTAATCTTTGTAATTGCCTAACATGAGCCAAGACTTCAAGAGTCACTCGAGCGTCGCCCAATGAACCGGCGATCCTGTAAAGAAAAATCGAGGGAGGGGGGGAGAGAGAGGAAAGTTCGCGCTCGGCAATATCGCCGCTAACGCTCTATCGCGCTGCCGATCATTCGTATAAGCAACACGACAGTCACCGAGGCCCCGAGCAATAATAACATCGTCGCTCAGTTACTCGCGAGCCGTACGATCGGCAACAACTCTCCTGTTGTGTCTCTGCTTTTTTTTTCTCTTCGTGATACGACAGTGTGTGTGTGTGTGTGTGTGTCTCTCTCTCTGTGTGTGATATAAAATCCAGGCTTGCTTGAATACACTCGGATCTTCGATTACGCGTGTGTTTGTGGAACGATCGACGTTCTTAAATCCTTGGCTGAAGCAGCAGACACGGTAAGCCTACTTTGGTAAATTGATAGATCGCAAAAAAAAAATCCTTAAGCCGATTTATTTAAAACCTTGATTTTTTTATTTTTTTTATTTTTTTTATTTGTAGTTAAGTGTATAAAATTTGGTGGCGTGGAAATATTTTTTGGAAAAATCAGACATTAAGCTTTTACTGCAAAAATTGGGAATCGTGTTTTGAAAAAAAAATCTTAAGGGGGTAAATTTTGTTTAAAACGATTTTTTTTTATTTTTTAGTTGAATGTATGATTTTTTTTTTTTTTTTTTTTTGAAAAATTAGATATTAAGTTTTTAATGAAAAATTGGGAATCGTGTTTTGAAAAAAAATTCTTAAGGGGGTGAATTTGATTTAAAACGAGTTTTTTTTATTTTTAGTTAAATTTGTACAATTTTTTTTTTTTTTTTGAAAAATCAGACTAAGTTTTTACTGCAAAAATTGAGAATCGTATTTTGAGAAAAAAATCCTTAAGGGGGTGAATTTTATTTAAAACGATTTTTTTTATTTTTAGTTAAATGTATACATTTTTTTTTTTTTTTTAAATCAGACTAAGTTTTTACTGCAAAAATTGAGACTCGTATATTGAGAAAAAAATCCTTAAGGGGGTCAATTTTATTTAAAACTATTTTTTATTTTTAGTTAAATGTATAAAATTTCGTGACGTACAAATATTTTTTTGAAAAATCAGATATTAAGTTTTTACCGAAAAATTGAGACTCGTATTTTGAGAAAAAAATCCTTAAGGGGGTAAATTTTATTGAAAACGATTTTTTTTTTATTTTTTCGTTAAAAGTCTACAAAAATGTAGGAAACAAAAATATTTTTTTGAAAAATCAGACATTAAGCCTTCAAAAAAAAAATCCTTAAGGCGATAAATTTTACTCGAAGCCATTTTCATTTCGTATTTAAAATTGTATAAAATCTCACGCCTGGAAATACGTGAATATAATCGAATAATCGATCGATAGAAAAAAAAAAAAAAAAAATACGACAATTTAAGCGTCTTTAATTACGAGAAAATTACCGGCGTTTCGCAATAATTCGACGAATTTCACTGATGCCTGCAGAGGAGGAAATACTGTGAATCTTAAGAATAGATAGAAAGTCCACAAAACCGGCCTTCGTGCCACTTTTTTTTTTTTTTTTTTTTTACTGAGCCTTTTATTATGCGTTACAAGGTCGAGACAACTGCGAGGTTCACTGATCGATATTTTTAAAATTTATGACAAAAGTTCAATTTTATTAAAATTTTCTAAACCAAAATTATTAAAAAAAAAAAAAAAAAAAAAAAAATTAAATTTGATAAAAATTTTTACCTAAAATCAAATAAAAGCAATTTTTTCAATAAAAAAAAATTTAAGAAATAGAATCAAATTCATTCAATTTGTAAAAGCCAAAAAATAATTATTTACATTTAAATAAAAAAAAAAAAATACTGACAACAATTTCTTAAATAAAAAAAAAAAAAGGAAACTTCCATTTTCGAAAAATCATCAAAAATTTTCGGAACCAAAAAAAAAAAATTTCGAACTCTGTTGTTGCACGTTTTGAAGCAATCATTTGAAGAGTGTCGTGTCTCTCACGAAATCCTCTTCGAGAGATAATGCACGATAATAAATTATCTGATTTGATGAGATAAAAAATTACGTCTGCAAAAGTTTATCATTTTTAGAGGCTGCATCGATGTTGTAAATCAGCGAGCTTCACGAAGATAATTCCAAAGAATTTAGTGAGAGGTTTGCTTCCAAGTTGATTCTTCAGTTATTCGAGTATTCGTATTTATTCAACCGAGTTATGTAAACTCCGTAGAATAAATACGACTCTTTGGTATTTTTCTCACGTTTTTTTTTTTTTCTCCAAGGCTTTTTGTTTTTTTATTTTTAGATATCAAATTCCGAATACAAGGACATAAAATTGGACAGTCATGCGTCTTTTGTCATATATACATACTTTTTCGTAGACAAATGTATTTTTTTTTTTTTTTTTTTTTTTTTTTTTTTTTTTACAAAAGCATCGGTTAGAATTTGTGCTTGTGTAGAATTGGTCATGTGTAGAATTGGTCATGTGTAGAATTGGTCATGTGTAGAATTGATCAAGTGTAGAATTGATCAAGTGTAGAATTGATCATATGTAGAATTGATCATATGTAGAATTGATCATATGTAGAATTGATCAAGTGTAGAATTGATCAAGTGTAGAATTGATCAAGTGTAGAATTGAACACGTGTAGAATTGAACACGTGTAGAATTGAACACGTGTAGAATTGATCATATGTAGAATTGATCATATGTAGAATTGATCATATGTAGAATTGATCATATGTAGAATTGATCATCTGTAGAATTGAGCACGTGTAGAATTGAGCACGTGTAGGATTGATCAAGTGTAGAATTAATCATATGCAGAATTGATCATCTGTAGAATTGAGCACGTGTAGAATTGAACATGTGTAGAATTGATGATGTGTAGAATCTATGTTGCAATTATAGAATTATGACGAAGCAAACAAAGGGCAACCTCAGCAGAGGAAGGATACAGTCATGTATTGAATGCATTAAAAAAGCATCTCTGATATATTTTTTAGGCTCTTTGTCTATTATCTTGCGGTATCGCTTCCCTCATTTACAGACACCAGAGCTAACGATAGGCGAGAGAGCCTAATGCTTTTGCTTTGTGGCTGTTGTACCAAAGATTATTGGTTGTGTGTACTATTTCCACGCTCTTTCGCTGTATCGCCACTTGACTCGCGTTAATTGCCTATATTATACTTTCCAGTTGGCCGGCTGCTTACAATTTATACGCCAGTGTTATTTCGTACCGTAATAAATATTTACTAGATTCCAAGCGAAGTTTGCTGTATCTACCATGAATCATCGGTCATTCCTTGATTATTTGGTCCGACAATTAATTTGTAATTGTAGCGTCGAGTGAGTTAAGTCGATTTTTTTGTTTATATTTCGTGGAGAATTTTGTAAAAATTATTCTATAAATATTAATTTAGAGAATTTCTAAAATTAATTAAAAAAAAAAATAAAAAAATTAGTTTGAAAAAAAAAAATTAAAAAATGTTTAAAAAATAAATTAAAAAATGTCGTATTTAAAAAATGCTTAAAAAATAAATTAAAAAATTTCGAATTTGAGAAATGCTTAAAAATAAATTTAAAAAGGTTCGTATTTAAAAAATGCTTAAAAAAATAAAAATAAATTAAGAAATAAATTTAGAAATGTATTTAAAAAATGATTAAAAAATAAATTCGAAAATTTCGTATTTAAAAAAAAACAGATGGTTTCAAATCAGAGCCTAAATTTTTTTTGAAGGTAAATTAATGAAAAAAAAAATGCTGGTATTTTTGCACGCCGGAAATGAAAGAAATCAAAAATTCAGTAGAGCGAAATCTCAACAATGTACTTCCGCGCTTTTGGCGCTCCATTCAAATCTGGCTTTTCATTCCGCTTGCTGTGAGAACGGATTTTTTTTATTTTTTTTTATACAACTCTATTTTTTTTTTTTTTTTTTTTTTTTTTGCCTGACAAAAGGCGTCAATTGACGATTAGTCGACGCTTCGAGGCGTTCTCTGTTGCTCGCAGTCGATCAATATGCAACGTATTGGTATCAGGGACGAGTAACACCAGAAGGTCCACAAAAGCGGATCAACTATAGGCAAACAAATCATCGCGACGTGGTTTATATGGGCCATTCTCTGTAAAATACAGCCACTCTTATTTTTTTTTTTTATCATAATTTAACTACACTTTAATCTGAATTCTGTGATTTTTTTTTTACAAATTAAAAAAAAAATTGCATAATTATATTTAAAAAAAAATTTTTTTTTTTTTTTTTTTTAAGAAAAATAATCAAGTTATTTAGATTCTAGAAAATTGAAAAAAAATGTACACTCGAAAATTCATTAAAAATAAAAGTCAAAATGAAATTATTTAAAAAAAAATGCAACTCCTACATTATTGAAAATTTTTTTTTTTCATTAAAAAAAAAAAAACTCAAAAATTCATTAAAAATAAAACCAATGTCTTTTATTATAAAAAAAAAAAAAAAGATCCTAAAATCAAAATAAAATTATTAAAAAAAAAATGCAAATCCCACATTTAAAAAAAAAAATAAAAAAATAAAAATTGTAATAAATTCTGGCTAAATAAAAAAAAAATTTGCTGAGTAGGTCTGAAAAAAAAAATTTACAAAAAATGTCACATATGAAAAATCTTTTTTTTTTTTCTCTTTTTATCTATTGTATAAAATGTGCTCTTATCTGCGATAACTCGAATTTCTATCCAACCTACATGCTCGTCGTGCGATGCGACACCCATGAGACCTCTCGGGTATCTAATACCCTCCGAGATACGGTAAAGTTCCGTTATGTCGCCGGTACTCTATACTGCCTTTCTCATTCTCTACAAGTGATCATCTCTTTCTGCCTGCCAGCAGATAAAATCAGTCCATTTAAAAATAAGCCTTTAACGATGAAAATATTTTTTACATTAATTATAGTGATTTTTTTTTTTTTCAATTTCAAAAAATAAATTTTTACCAAAATTTACATTATTCTGATTTTTTTTTTTTTAAATAATATAATTATTTTATTAAAATAATAATTTATCATTTTTTTACCATTTTTTTTGCGAAAGCAAAATTAAAAAAAGAGATAAATTAAATAACAATCAATTGATATTCTTTTTTTTTTCCCCAAAATTTATAAAATTAAAAATTAAATAAAAAAAAATTATTTCACGAAATTTTTTTTTTTGAGAAAGCAAAATTAAAAAAAAAATTAAATAATGAATAATTTGTATATGTTTTTTTTTTTCTAATAAAATTGATAGAAAATTAGAAATTAATTAGATATTTCTACATCCTTTTATTCGGGAAGCCAGAGTCATGTAATTTGATGATGACGTCATCATTAATCCTGAACCATTCTTTTTTTTTTTTTCCTTTTTTTCTTTTTTTGCCATAAATAATTTTATGCATAGTCACTCGTGTGTAGGTCACGAACGTTCCCTTGGAATAAAAAGCTATTAAAGCCCAACCCCGCTTCGTTGAAATTGTGCAGTCGACATAACTCTCTCGTTTATCGCACATAGTTGCAATGTAACAACATGACTAAGCATGGGAAGGCAATCGAATAGCCGCCGAAGGTCCTCTCTTATCGATGAGCCTTATCATTATTATACACTACCGTTTCTTACACGCAACATTATTTTAAACTCGTTATATATATATATTTCTTAATTTTTACCAATTTTTGGATTTTTATTTTATCGTAATTGATTATTTTTTAAATATTCAATATTATCGAAAAATTATTGCAGACAATTTTTATTTCCACGATTTTAACAAAATATCGAGTAAAAAAAAAAAATTAATTTTCAATCCTACATGAAAATTTATAAAAATACTATTCAATCCTACATGGAACTCCATTTTTTAAAAATCAATGTTCAATCCTACATGGAACTCCTAAAATCAATTTTCAATCCTACACGGAACTCCATAAAAACTCAATTTTCAATCCTACACGGAACTCCATAAAAATCAATTTTCAATCCTACACGGAACTCCATTTAAAAATCAATTTTCAATCCTACACGGAACTCTATTTTAAAAAATCAATGTTCAATCCTACACGGAACTCTATTTTAAAAAATCAATGTTCAATCCTACACGGAACTCTATAAAAAAATACTGTTCAATCCTACATGGAACTCCATTAAAAAATCAATGCTTAATCTTACACGGAAATCCATTTTTTTTTAATTCTGTTCAATCCTACATGGAACTCTATTAAAAATTACTGCAATTTTACAAAAAAATTTGTAATATCGAATGGTGATAAAAATAATAAAAAAAAAAAAAAAAAAATGGCGGAAATAATTGATTGATCTATATTTGATGTAGAACATCCCGTATCTTATCAGCATCGCTGACAGCTAGTTGAATCAGTTTTCTCGGAAATGATAAAGACGAGACGGAGAGAGAGAGAGAGAGAATATCATTTGCACTTGCAATGACAATGATGATTAATGCATTTTGTATGATTGCGCAGAATCGCGATAGGAGTTCATTGATACGTCAGCGAAGCTTATAAAACCAATAAATACAATCTATATTAGGTTTCTGTTATCGCATTCCAGCCTCGTTTCTTGTATATAAGGAGAGAGAGAGAGAGGAAAAAAATGCAATAGATGCCATTATGTTTGGGGAGATGCGATCTTTGAATGCGTAACATCCGTCCTCGAAGTTTACAGTCGGTGTAATAACATCCGATTGTCACACAGTTAATTTTTCACTTAAACGCTCTGTAACACTTATTTTATTTTACAAATATTATGCAACGTCTAATTGGAGCTTTCTAAGAATTTAAAGTCGTTGAAAACCAACGTGGAAACCCATTTTAAGGCTAATCTAGAATTTTTACTTGATTTTTGTATTTCAACATTTTGTCGAACTCGACGTGTGTGGGATTTGTATAAAAACGATAATGTTGAATCGATCTAAATAATGTTCAATCCTACACGGAATTCCAATCGAAAATAACGTTCAATCCTACACGAAACTCGTCGCGAAATCAAAGTTCAATCCTACACAGGAGCTATACTCAAAATCAAAGTTCAATCCTACACGGGGGCTATATTCAAAATTAAAGTTCAATCCTACACGGGAGCTATATTCAAAAATAAAATTCAATCCTACACGGCACTTTTTAAAAAATGACATTCAATCCTACACGGAAATTTTTAAAAACTCGTTCAATCCTACACGAGCTCTTAAAAAGTGGATGTTCAATCCTACACGGAACTTTTTTTAAAAATGACATTCAATCCTACACTGAAATTTTTAAAAAATTGACGTTCAATCCTACACGGAACTCTGAAAAATTGATGTTCAATCCTACACGGAAATTGGTTCAAAATTATCGTTCAATTCTACACGGAACTCCGCCCAAAAAATTGCTGTCCAATCCTACACGAAAATTTCACTAAAAAAAATCCCTGTTCAATCATACACGAAAATTTCACTTAAAAAATTGGTGTTCAATCCTACACGAAAATTTCACTAAAAATTGCTGTTCAATCTTACACGAAAATTTCACTAAAAATCACTGTTCAATCCTACACGAAAATTTCACTAAAAAAATCCCTGTTCAATCCTACACGAAAATTTCACTAAAAAAAATTGCTGTTCAATCCTACACGAAAATTTCACTACAAAAATTACTGTTCAATCCTACAGGGTCTTCCATGCCAAATGACTCTAACCCGTAGACAGCATTCCATTCGGAATTACTCCGCAATCCTACAGGTCATTCCATTCGAAAATTACCGTCACCAATCCTACATGCCTTAAAAACAGACAAAAAAACAAAACGAAAAAAAAAAAAACAACAACATTTCAAAGTCCAACAGACTCTCTCTATCTCTTTTTTTTTTCTTTTTTTCTTCTTTGCAACGTGAGCGCAGAGAAATTTGTCTGTAATCACGCCGTCCCAGTCTCGTGTGTTTATATCGTGTAACACGAGATCGGACGTCGAACGAGCCAAGAATTGCCCAAAAACTCACACCATAATATATATATATATATATATATCAACCTAGCTGTACCTACATAAAACAGGCAACTATAGCATAAACCAGCGGTCAGACTCTCGTTTCTCCGCTCGCATTGCGTTACATACATATATATACACACATATATATATATACAGTTCCTTCCATTTCAATCATGTGTTGGTACTGAAGAATCCCATATCTTCTACCTCTTAAAGCGCTTAAAATCGAGTAACTAAAAAAAAAGGCAAAAAAAAAAAAAACAGATCGACAGAAAAGAAGACGAAAACAAGTAAAAAAAAAAAAAAAAAAAAAAAAAAAAAACAAACACAAGGTAAAAAAAATAATAATAATCACCGTTTTCCGTTAAACAGCCGTAGCGGTGCAGAGCGGCGAGGTGAAAGTGCCGAGTAACCCACAAAACACCATAGAACAAAAAAAAAAAAAAAAAAACGAATAAAGAACGAACGAAGAACTCACAACGCGCCTCTACTTTGGATTTATATATTTGCCTTCTCTCCTCGGCACATAATTTAACGGAGCTTTGAGATATACATTGACTCCAGTGTGCCAACCAAAAGAGACGAGGATAAATGTTAGCAAGATGGAGAATCAGGAAAATCACACCATGGACCTATTTTGCGGCTCCACGTTTTGGGTAAGCTTACACGAATAACCAAAATTACGTTTGCACACTGTTTTTCTTTTTTTCTTTCTTTTCTTTTTTTTTTTCCTCTCTCTACTCGCTTTTAAGGCTGCAAACGAATTTTATAACCTGATTTCTCGTGCTTTGCTTATTTCACGATTTTTGTCGTTTTTTTTTTTTTTTTTATCTCACGTTTTGACAGAACTGATTGGGAATTATTATTATTATTATCATTATTATTGTTGCTATTATTATTGTTATTATTATTATTATCATTATTATTGTTGCTATTATTATTTTTATTATTATTATTATTATTATTATTATTATTTTTATTATTATCATTATTATAGTTGCTATTATTATCATTATTATTATTATTATGATTTTTTTTTTCCCTCAATTTTGAACGATATTTGTTTTTGACGTGTTTTCCGTGAGTTTATTACAGAAAACAATGATAAATTGCTTTTGAAATGAGGAAATCGTGAAAGAAAAAAATTTGTGATTTTTGCATTTTGCGCTCGTTTTGATATCTGAATCATTGAAGCTTTGTCGTAGAACTGAAATTTCTATAGATTTTATATATATCGAAAGCCTTGATGGCTGTGTTTTGCGTCTTTTTCTAGTTTCCTATTTTTTGTATGTAAATTTATCGCCTCTTTAATATTGTAAAAAATAATAATATAAAACATTAGTTTATTAATTAATTTTTGTATTTTTTTTTGTGTCTGCAAAATTCAGGAGAAATTGCAAAATTCTATTAATTTTACATATTTTTTCTATTTTTTTATACATAAAATCATCACCTTTTTAATATTTAAAAAAAATAATAATAATAATAAAAATTCATTTATTAATTAATTTATGTACATATTTTTTTCTGTCTGCAAAATTCAGCAGAATTTGCAAAATTTTATTAATTTTACATATTTTTTCTATTTTTTTATACGTAAAATCATCATCTTTTTAATATTTAAAAAATAATAATAATAATAATAATAAAAATTCATTTATTAATTAATTTATGTACATATTTTTGTCTGTCTGCAAAATTCAGCAAAAATTGCAAAATCTTATTACTTTTACATATATTTCTATTTTTTATACATAAAATCATCACCTTTTTAATATTTAACAAAAATAATAATAATTAAGTTATTAATTTATTTATGTACATATTTTTTTCTGTCTGCAAAATTCATGAGAAATTGCAAAATTTTATTAATTTTACATATTTTTTTTCTATTTTTTATACATAAATTCTCTTTAATATTGTCAAAAAATAATGATAATAACAAACAATCATTAATTTTTGAAATTTTTTTTTTTTTTTTGCAGGATCCAAATGTAACTTGGTACACGGACAATCCGGATCTGACGACATGCTTTCAAAAAACGGTTCTCGTATGGACGCCCTGCGTGTTTCTTTGGCTTTTCGCGGCTCTCGAAATTTACTACATAACTCACAGCAAAAGACGCGACATACCGTATTCGCCACAATTTTTAGCCAAAGCCGTACTTACAGCGGCACTTATTGTACTTAGCGTAATTGATCTCGGGAACGCGATCAGTGAAAATAGTAAAACAACCGTCTACGCTGTAGACTTTTACACGCCGGTCATAAAAATTCTCACGTTTGTAAGTTTTTACAAATTTAATTAATTACGTTATTGAGATTACAAAAAAAATTTACGTTTGTTTTTTTTTTTTTTTTTTTAATTTTTTTTTTAGGCACTAGCCGGCGTTTTGTTGCACTACAATCGAAAGTATGGAATGTGCGCTTCGGGTTTGCTGTTTCTCTTCTGGTTCCTTCTCGCTCTTTGCGGAATGGTCGAGTACAGAGCCGCCCTGAAAAATGTCGAGGACACGAAAACGTTTTTCGACGAGGTGAGAATATTTTTTCCTTTTTTTTTTTTAGTTTTAATTGTCTTCGGATTTTTTAATTCGAATTATTGCAAAAATTTTACGAAGAATTTTGTGAATAAAAAAAAAAAAAATTAAGAAATTTGAAAATCAAGCGAAACTTTGTAACAAATATTTTTTTTATTCAGGATTTATTTTTTATCGTAGTAATTTTGTTTTTTTTTTTTCTCTAGAAAAAAAAAACTTTGACTTCCTTTTCTTTTTTATTAAAAAAAAAAAATAAAATTTCACAGCTAATTCTTGTTTTTCCATAATTTCAGTCGACTTTGGTGCTTCCAACAATTTTGTATATGATATATTATCCGATAGTCGTGATAATATTTCTCCTTAATTTCTTCGCCGATCCGCCGCCCAAGTTTTCCGAATATCCGCCGGTACGTAAATTTTTCCCAATTTTTTTATTATTAAATTTAATTAAATTAATTTTTAAAAAATTAATTTAATTAATTAAATTTAATAAAACACACACTCGTGTTTTTTATTTCATAAAAAAAAAAAAAATGTCCTTGAAACGAATAAAATTTGTAGATAAATTTTTGAAATTCACTATTTTTTTTTATTAAATTAAATTTCATTCCGCAGGTAGAGCGACCATGTCCGGAGCAATCAGCGCCGTTTCATTCGCGAATATTATTCTCTTGGTTCAATTCACTCGCGTGGTTGGGTTTCAAAAAGCCACTGGAGTCGAAGGATCTTTGGTCGATGAATCCCGAGGACATGGCGAAGGAAATAGTGCCGCAATTCGACAAATATTGGCACAGAAGTCTCAGAAAATCAGAAAAGTGAGTCGCGAAGCTTCGTTTACAAAAAAAAAAAAAAAACAAAAAAAAAAAGAACGTAGTTTTTCTTTTTCGATTTGCTTGTTCAGTTTTTGTTTTTTTTTTTTTTTTTTTTTTTTTTTTTTAACATAGAAATTAAGCACGACCAAAGCTTTTTCGCTCTGAAAAGTAAGTCCTTCATTTAGTAATGAAGCGTTTTTTTCGTAATTTTCTTTCGCTTACAAGGCTGTTTTGGACTTACTGTAGGTAAGATTCGTCAAATTTAATTAAACAGCCGTTTTTATAGCGTTGACACGATTTTTTCACGTATTTTTCATCCACAAAAAAACAGTGAAAATCTTTTGCCTATTTTATTTTTATTTTATTTTATTTTATTTTTATTTTATTTTTTTTTTTCAACAGCTCGCAATCGGCAAAAGCGTCATTTCGAAAGGCATCCGGACAAGTGGACTTTAACAATCCACGGAAGAAAAAGGTGGCCTCGATACTCACTCCACTTTGCAAAGCATTTGGGCCGACATTTATTTTTGGTGCGCTACTGAAATTATCGATGGATATTATGACTTTTATTAGTCCTCAATTATTGAAGTAAGTCTCAATATTTCGATGAATTTTTACGGCGAATTTTCCAAGGATTTGATTAAAACAAAAAAAAAAAGAAAAAAAAAATTTATGGCGGAAAATTATTACAAAATTTTCTATTAAATTCAAATTAATAATAATAATAATAATAATTTCACATTAAAAATAATTTTATTATTTACAAAAGCAAAAAAAAAAAATCCTTTGAAAATTGTAATAATATTTGCATTGAAATTGATGAAAAAAATGTGATGTTAAAAATTGTTTATAGGCTGCTGATTGAATTTATCGACGGTCCGGAGGAGATGTGGAAGGGTTATTTTTACGCCTCGATGTTGCTGTTAACGGCGACTGTGCAGACTCTCGTTTTGTCGCAATATTTCAATCGAATGTTTCTCGTTGGTTTGCGCATAAGAACGGCACTGATTGCGGCGATATATCGTAAAGCATTGAGAATGTCAAACGCCGCGAGAAAAGAATCGACCGTCGGTGAAATTGTAAATTTGATGTCTGTCGACGCTCAGCGTTTTATGGATTTAACGGCTTATATAAATATGCTCTGGTCTGCTCCGCTTCAAATTGCGCTGGCACTATATTTTCTCTGGGAAATATTGGGACCGTCCGTCCTCGCCGGTCTCGCTGTTATGATTGTTCTAATTCCCGTTAACGGAATGATCGCGAACAAAGTTAAAACGCTGCAGATACGACAAATGAAGAGCAAAGACGAGAGAGTCAAGCTTATGAACGAAGTGCTTAACGGCATTAAAGTACTTAAACTTTACGCTTGGGAGCCGTCCTTCGAGCAACAAATTCTCGCGATTAGGAACAAGGAAATTCAGGTACTTAAAGAGGCTGCTTATCTCAACGCTGGAACGAGCTTCATATGGTCCTGCGCACCGTTTCTGGTAAGACATTTTTTTTGTCCTTTCAATTCGAGAGAAAAATATATTTTTATCCATTTTTTTTTTTAATTAATACATTTTGTACATTTTTTTTTTCTTCGATCTATTGTTTTTTTTACTAGATTTAAAATTTTTGTTAAAAGTCGAAAAAAATTTGGTTAAATTTTACAAATTTTGGTGAAATTTTTGTAGAATTTAACGAAGTTTGGCGAAATTTTTGTAGAATTTAACGAAGTCTGGCGAAATTTGCGTAAAATTTAACAAAGTTTGGCGAAATTTGCGTAAAATTTAACAAAGTTTGGCGAAATTTGCGTAAAATTTAACAAAATTTGGCGAAATTTTTGTAAAATTTAACAAATTTTGGCGAAATTTGCGTAAAATTTAACAAAGTTTGGCGAAATTTTTGTAAAATTTAACAAAGTTTGGCGAAATTTGCGTAAAATTTAACAAAGTTTGGCGAAATTTGCGTAAAATTTAACAAAGTCTGGCGAAATTTGCATAAAATTTAACAAAGTTTGGCGAAATTTTTGTAAAATTTAACAAAATTTGGCGAAATTTTTGTAAAATTTAACAAAGTTTGGCGAAATTTTTGTAAAATTTAACAAAGTTTGGCGAAATTTGCGTAAAATTTAACAAAGTTTGGCGAAATTTGCGTAAAATTTAACAAAGTTTGGCGAAATTTTTGAAAAATTCAACAAAGTTTGGCGAAATTTTTGTAAAATTTAACAAAGTTTGGCGAAATTTTTGTAAAATTTAACAAAGTTTGTCGAATTTTTTGTAAAATTTAACGAAGTCTTGCGAAATTTTTGTATAATTTAACCAAATCTGGTGAAATTTTTGTAAAATTTAACAAAATTTGGTAAAATTTCGTAAAATACTGTAAAAATGGTAAAAATTGATTGTAAATTACGTAAATATTATTTCTGATTAATTTGTCATTATCGTACGTAAATATTACGGTAAACGCCTAAATAATTTCGAATTAAAAAATAAACACAATTGAATTAGGTGTCGCTCGTGTCATTTGCGACATTCGTTTTGATCGACGAAGACAACGTTCTCGACAGCAAAACCGCATTCGTGTCGCTCAGTTTGTTCAACATTTTGCGATTTCCATTGTCGATGCTGCCAATGATGATCAGCAGTATGGTGCAGGCCTCTGTTTCTGTAAAGCGTATTAATGTGTTCATGAACAACGAAGAACTTGATCCGAACAATGTGCAGCACGATAAATCGGAAGGTTCGTCTTAATTTCGATCGATTCTCTATTTATATTCTTGCATTATGGATTTAACGTGTTTTTTTTTGTTTTATATCGAAAAAAAAAAAAAAAAATTATTAGTTCATCCGCTGATAATCGAAAATGGAAACTTCTTGTGGGATTCGGAAACTGGCGAAAAGCCGACACTTCGAAACATCAATCTGCAGGTTGAGCATCAACAATTGGTCGCTGTCGTTGGCACTGTAGGATCTGGAAAAAGTTCGCTGATATCCGCTTTCCTCGGTGAAATGGATCGAATCAGCGGCAGAGTTAATACCAAGGTGAATAAATATTCAAATGGCAAAAATTATTTACAGGCCCTGTTTTTAGCAGCAAAAAAGGATCTAGAAAAACTTGCTAAAATTTTGTAAAAATCGAGCAAAATTTATAAAGCTCTGTAGAATTTTTTTGGATTTTACGAATTTTGGCAAAAATTGAGAGATTTGTAAAATTGGCAAAGTGTAGAAAAAAAAAAACAAAATTGGAAAAAAATTACAACAATCTGGCAAAAAAATTAGTAGAAAAAAAAAACAGAAATTTTCACGAAAAGAAAATTGGTAAAAAATAAAAAATCAGCAAAATCTACCCAAAACGTGTTAAAAAATGGGGCTAAAAATCTGTTTTGCGAATAAACAGAAGCAGCTAAATTTATTAAACAGCGATACAATTAACGAACCCTTTTTCTTTAAAAAAAAAAAAAAAAAAAAAAAAAAAAAAAAAATTCCAGGGTACGATAGCGTACGTGTCTCAGCAAGCTTGGATCCAAAATGCGACCCTACAGGACAACATATTGTTTGGCAAGCCAATGGACAAAGCCGTGTACAATCGCGTTGTCGAGGCTTGCGCCTTGGGTATGGATCTGAAAATGTTGCCAGCGGGCGATCAGACTGAAATTGGTGAAAAGGGAATAAATCTCTCTGGCGGTCAAAAGCAACGTGTAGCTCTCGCGCGGGCAGTTTACAACGACGCGGAAATATATTTTCTCGACGATCCACTGAGCGCGGTTGACTCGCACGTTGGAAAACATATTTTCGAAAATGTCATCGGACCCACCGGACTTCTCAAGAAAAAAACTCGAGTACTCGTCACTCATGGAATAACATTTTTGCCCGAAGTCGACAATATTGTTGTACTTAAAGAGGGCGAAATCACGGAAAGTGGTACTTACAAACAGCTGCTGGAAAAACGCGGAGCTTTCGCCGATTTCTTGATTCAACATCTTCAAGAAGGTATTATATATATATATTTTTTTTTTCATTTTTGCGACGGTATTTGCGCCGGTGTTTCTATTTTTTTTTTTTTTTTTAAAGACGTATTTTTTTGATCGGTAAAAAAACGTACAAGACAATTGCGATTAATTATTCGTACACGATGTTTTGAGAATATTTTTTTAAAGATCTCAGGAGCCGATATAAAAAATGATAGAAATTTTTTATTTTTTTATTTTTTTTTTGAGTAAAAAAATATTTTTAAAAATTCCCTAGAATTTTTTATGGGTCTGACGATTTTTTTTAAAACGACTGGAAATACAGTTACGAATAATCAAACGGTTATTAAAAAAAAAAAAAAAAAAAAAAAAAAAACCTTCCCTCATTAGTTGGCTCTCTTTTTACGATATTTATTAACACGTTATTATGTTTTCCATGGGACGAAGTTGGAAATCGTAAGTCAATGAAAAAGTAATTACACTTTTTCCAAAACTCTATGATGTGCAGTTTGAACTAGGATCTTTTGAGATTTTTGTGATTTAGATTCGAGAGTTGAATTTTTTTCTTTTTTTTTTTTTTTTTTTTAGTATCTGCAAATTTTTGATTTTTTTTTTTTTTTTAATGTAGATAATTTTTTTTCGTGCTCGTAAGGAACGTTAAATTCTTTAAACGTAATTTACTAACAGATCGAGCGCATGAATTGTTATTTGTCTTTAATTTGCAGTGCTAAAAAAATTCCGTAAGAATGTGTAAAGAATGTAGCTGCTCGTCTTTTAAGATCTTTCGTTTGTCCCGATTGTGCATTTGCAATGCTAAAAAAAAAAAAAACCCCTGCCGAGTGTCTAGTAACGAGGAACGTTGAAAGCGTATTTTTGAGGTTTATCGAAAAAAAAAAAAAAAAAAACAACAACAACAACTTTGTAACAGTGAGGCCGGACGAAGATTCGGAGCCTGATATCACCAAGATAAAACAACAGTTGGAGTCCACGATTGGAGCGGACGAGCTGCAGAATAAATTGGCGAGACAGAAGTCACGACTATCTATGACACAGAGCGATTCGGGATCCGTCAACGAGCAGAAATCACTAAACGGCTCCTTGCGAAGGTAATCACTTTTTTTTTTACAACAAAATAATAATAATAATAACAATAATTGTGATGAGCATGTAATGATTCATACACAATTTTAGAATTTTAGAATTTTTAAATTTTTAAATTTTAGAATTTTTAAATTTTAAAATTTTTAAATTTTTAAATTTTAGATTTTAGATTTTTAAATTTTAGAATTTTCAAATTTTAGAATTTTAGAATTTTTAAATTTTTAAATTTTTGAATTTTTAAATTTTTAATTTTTAGAATTTTAGAAGTTTTAAATTTTAGAATTTTTAAATTTTAGAATTTTTAAATTTTAGAATTTTTAAATTTTAGAATTTTTAAATTTTAGAATTTTTAAGTTTTAGAATTTTTAAATTTTAGAATTTTTAAATTTTAGAATTTTTAAATTTTAGAATTTTAGAATTTTTAAATTTTAGAATTTTTAAATTTTAGAATTTTTAAATTTTAGAATTTTTAAATTTTTAAATTTTAGAATTTTTAAATTTTTAAATTTTAGAATTATTAAATTTTTAAATTTTAGTATTTTAGAATCTTTAAATTTTAGAATTTTAGAATTTTTAAATTTATAAAATTTAGAATTTTAGAATTTTAATATTAGAGAATTTTAGAATTTTTAAATTTTAGAATTTTAGAATTAAAAAATGTCAATCCCAGAGTAAACAAATGTTTGTTTAAATCCTCGTAGCCGAAATTCAAATTTTAGAACTTGCTATCACCGAAGCATTGAAAAAAAGAAAAATGTTTATTGTTTATTGATATTTAGGCAACAATCAACGGAGAGTCACCAATCGAAATCCGAGAGTCTCCATCGTAGTCCCAGTATAAAAGGCCGAGATTCCTTGCAGCCAAAAGTCGGTGAGAAGATCATCGAAGTCGAAAAAGCGGAAACTGGAAGCGTAAGCATCGTCTTTTATCATTTGTTTCGGCTTAAAATTTTGTTTCTTTTAGCTTATCTCGAAAATATTATTCCTTGCGTATTGCAGGTAAAACTTCGCGTCTACGCTCATTATTTAAAATCAATTGGATGGTTCCTGTCGATATCGACGATAATAATGAACGCGATATTCCAGTCGTTCAGCATTGGCTCGAACGTTTGGCTGACAAAATGGTCGGACGACGACACGATCTATCAAAATGGAACGGCTGACGTTGTTAAACGTGACACGTATCTCGGAGTTTACGGTGCGCTCGGTCTGGGTCAAGGTATGTCCATCGTTGACAATTAATTGTCGCTGTTTAACTAAACGTATTTGAAACACTTGAATCTAGTCGGATCTCCAATAATTCAACCGCATAATATACGTAACACTTGAACATAACTGACCTCTGTAAATTGAGTGTCAATGCGATTCGTTGATCGCCAAGTTTGCTCGAGTTTGCGCGAGCTCGCGTCTGCGACTCTTCGATTTTAGCCGTCGAAATCACATTTTTTTTTTCGAGACTTCCGGGCGAACGAATAATCGGTAATTTTTTTGCAAAACCTGAAAAAAAAATCGAAGGATGAAATATTTTTTTAATATTTTAAAAGACGCGATCGGTTTCAGAAAAAAAAACGTACATTTTGTTTTTTAGGGAAAATAAATCGTATAAAATTGTCGATTTTCGATTAAGCGCCAAATTGCCGATTTTTCGCCGAATGTTCGTTCGTTTTTCTTGGATAAAAATTTACCGAAACATTAATAAGAAAAAAAAAAATCGATATTGCGTATCCGGCGCCGTGAAATAAAAAAAAAAAAAATTTTTTGCCACTTTGCTAACGATCGAAGCTAGAGCGAGTGTGGTTTGCTGTGTCTGAGAACCAAAAGCATTGCCAGATTTTAATAGACGATTTTGGCACTCCATTTATATATCAAAAATTGGTAAAAAAAAAAAAAAAAAAAAAAATCGTAACCGATCGGCAGTACTTTGAATCGGTGCTGCGATTTACTGGCGAAATCATTTTCATGACCACTCATTTATTTAGCTTCAGTGACACTCGCATGTATTCATAATATCTTGATCCTAATTTCTTCGCTCAACATTTTTTTTTTTTTTTTTTGTTTATATATATAATATACATTTATTATATATATATCTACGAATCCTCTTAGAATTTAGTTCTTTGTATGGGAACGAGATATAGAGCTTCCAGTTTCAATGTCGATGCTCTCTAGTCAAGCATGGTGTTAACAAAATAATATTACTTTTTTTTTTTTTTTTCTCGCCTGTCTTGTACATATTTTATATTTTTATTTTTTCATTTCTCTTTCGTGTGACTAGCGCTTAAGTAGAAAAAATCCATCGTGAAACGACGACTTTTTATTCACATTGCAGTGTACATTATCTCATTTTTTTTTTTTCACAATTTTCATTTTTACGCTTTCGCCGATTTCAGGCAAAAAAAAACAGGCTGTTTTGTTTTTTTTTTTCCGGCGAAAAGAACATTTTAACAATTTTAGAATTTTAGAATTTCAAAATTTTAGAAATTTTAGAATTTTAGAAATTTTAGAATTTTAGAAATTTTAGAATTTTAGAAATTTTAGAATTTTAGAATTTTAGAATTTTAGAAATTTTAGAATTTTAGAAATTTTAGAATTTTAGAAATTTTAGAATTTTAGAATTTTAGAATTTTAGAATTTTAGAATTTTAGAATTTTAGAATTTTAGAATTTTAGAAATTTTAGAATTTTAGAAATTTTAGAATTTTAAAAATTTTAGAATTTTAAAAATTTTAGAATTTTAAAAATTTTAGAATTTTAGAAATTTTAGAATTTTAGAAATTTTAGAATTTTAGAAATTTTAGAATTTTAGAAATTTTAGAATTTTAGAAATTTTAGAATTTTAGAAATTTTAGACTGTACTTTTTTTAGAATCTGAGAATTCAAAAATTTTGGAATCACGATTTTTCAAGCTTCAATATTATTTATTTCGTCTCCTCTTTGTTTTAAAAATAGAATTCCTTCGGCATTAATAATACACGAAGCTCTGGATTTTTCGACACGATCGAAACAGCATTAACACAGAAATAAACAAAACACAGTTTTTTTTTTTCGCCTAAAAACAGGAAGAAAAAAAAGTAAAAAAAAAAAATGCTTTTAATTCTCTATTTAAAAACCTACATTCGACAGCTAAAAAAAAAGGACATTTTCTCTGAAATTTGTTCAAATTTTCGATACGCCCATCGATGTCATTAATTTTTTTTCTCGGGGGTTTTTTTTAATTTCATCAGTCTCGAAAGGTGAACGATAGTTTCATCGAAAATTCGTCGTAAACCAAAATAATCCCAAAGTTAATAATAATCACGATTATTGATAGATCGATCGTCGGCAGCCTGAAACCACAAATTTTGTGGTTGAACAAAAAAAAAAAAAAAAAAAAAAAAAAAAAAACAACCAGGAGGTTATTATTATAAAATTGAAACGAAATATTTTCAGCGTGTTTTGTGCTGTTTGCACAGCTGTTGAATGCCAAAGGCTGTATTCGAAGCAGCATTCTGCTGCACGGAGAATTATTGTATGGCACACTACGAGCGCCTGTTGGATTCTTTGATACAACACCGTCCGGCAGAATATTGAATCGTTTTGGCAAGGATATCGACGTTGTTGACAACGTTTTACCGCCGAACCTTAGAACTTGGTTGTTTTGCCTGGCAGTGGTACGTGAGACGAAAAAAAAAAAAAAGGAAAAAAAAAAAAATGCTTTTCGTAGATCTCACAGACGTGTTTTTTTTTTTTTTTATCACAAGCAACAAAAATCTTTCTCACTTTATTCGCGTTTTCATCACGTTTTTCTTGTCTCTATTAGACATAAATATTTGTCACGTAAATTAAAAAAAAAAAAAAAAAAAAAGGGCACACTAATTGGTACTTGTGTTTTAAAGAAATTTCAAAAAAACGAAAAATTGAGGACACTGAGAGGCCTAAAAATCGTGCATAATAAAAATTTGAAAAAAAAACTGGTATTTAAATTTCTGGAATTTTATGAAATTTGAATATCTTTTTTTTTTTTTTTTTTTTTAGGTGACTCAGTTTTCTTAATTCGAGATCAAGAATCTACCAAAAAAAATGTGGATTCGATCAGAAAAATCGTTTTGTGTGCTGATGTGTAAAACACTTTGATTCCAGAAGCAAAAATGTTTTGATTATTTTTTTTTTTTAGAGTAAGAAAATTGCAACGTCGCATGCACTGCTAGAATTAAGATTTCTTTTTTCTGCATTTTTCTTACACTCGCAATGCAATTATTGTTTTAGATTAGAATTTCCTATTTTTTTTTTTTAGCCAAGTTTTACACTTTAGCACACCGTAAGTGTTTTCTCTTTGTGGGGGGATTTTTTTTCTTCTTCTTTCTCCGATTACTAACAATAGAGGCTAGTGGAAATTGGCATCTTTGTCATTCTGACTCTTCTGTTGATAATTGAATATTCGCTCGTTTACTAACATTATTTGTATTGGTGCGTTTATCGAAGAAAATTTTTTATTTTTTTTTAAATTAATTATGAAATCCACGTTAATCCTGCGTCGCTTAATAGACGGAACCTTCAATTTTATGAATCTCTTCTTTTCCCCCAAATATTTATATTTCAGGCTTTTTTTTTTTAAATCAACATCTCACAAATTTTTTTTTATTTCGAATTAAAGCATCGATTGCTTTAATAGGATTTTTTTCTTTAAGCCGAAAACAGCATGTTTAGCATCTTTCAGGTAGCCACGAATTAAGTCTACAATATTTTCTCGATTAAAACTTCTCTCGTCTGTCTTCTAATGCCTTTTTTAAATCCAAAAAAAAAAAGGTATTCCCAGAGTTTTAGAATATTCGATTTTTTTTTTTAGAATATTCGATTTTTTTTTAGAATATTGGATTTTTTTTCAGAATTTTAGAATTTTAAAATTTTAGAATTTTAGAATTTCAGGATTTTAGAATTTTAGAATTTCAGAATTTTAGAATTTTAGAATTTTTAGAATTTTTAGAATTTTAGAATTTTTAGAATTTTAGAATTTTAGAATTTTAGAATTTTAGAATTTTAGAATTTTAGAATTTTTAGAATTTTAGAATTTTTAGAATTTTTAGAATTTTAGAATTTTTAGAATTTTAGAACTTTAGAATTTTAGAATTTTTAGAATTTTAGAATTTTTAGAATTTTTAGAATTTTAGAATTTTTAGAATTTTTAGAATTTTAGAATTTTTAGAATTTTAGAATTTTTAGAATTTTAGAATTTTAGAATTTTAGAATTTTAGAATTTTAGAATTTACTTTCTTAGAATCTGGGAATCCTAAAATTTTGTAGTCACAATTTTTCAGACTTGAATTACATTTATTTCGTCTCCATTTCCTGTTTTAAAAACAAGAATTCCATTGGGATTTTTAATATACGTATTCCTGTAAATTTCACAGGAATAATGGTATTCGCAATATCGGTAGTCCTGGCAAAGGGATCGATACGCTCTTCGATACGTCTATTCGAGACGCTCTTGCGTCACGTTCTCCTAAATCCGATGTCGTTTTTCGATCAGACACCGATCGGCCGGATAATTAATCGATTTGCCAAAGACATCGATGTCGTTGATAACATGCTCATGCCGATTATTCGATCCTGGCTAAGTTCTTTGCTGGTGGTACGAGATAATTATTAAAACTACAAATTTTACGCAACAAAAAAAAAAAAAAAAAAAAAAAAAAATCGTCAATCCTTGTTGCTTTAAAGTAAAAGTCCATCGTTTTTGCTTTCAAGCTCTTGCGTCCGTTTTTCGCGAGCGAAAAATTCGCAGCAAAAACAAAAAACGTCGTCTATTGTAATCAATATTTTTTTACTATGAAAATTTTGTGCTTCGTGTTTGTCGAAAAAATATATGTTCACGTACGTTCGTCATCAGTGACGTAAAAAAAAAAAAAAAAGAAAAATGAGCGAAAATTTATGAATCCAAAAATTTTTGACGAGACGTGACGAGATTAATTTAAAAAAAAAAAAACAAGACAATTTTATTACAAATTTTTCATAAAAATTCACCATCTTCGTAATTTTAATTAAATCATCGAATCGTATTACGTCCTTGCCTCTTTTTTTTTTTCTAGGAATTGCTTCAAACCAGCTGCCTTGTGTCTGCATCATTAGAATGTCCACCTAGATTAATAATAATAATTTTTTTTATTTTTTTTTTTTTAGTTTTTAATTGTTTTACAGGTAGAACTAGAGTGTGCAAATAATTGCACAATATTTTAACATGAATAACAAATTTCATCCAAACGTAGTACTAATTTTTTTTTTTTTTTTTTTTTTAATCATACAAATATCACAGCAGGTTTAAAAAAAAAAGGGTTTTTACTTTTTGTAATAAATTCTATTCGTCGCGATTTTTCCACTCGTGTCAATATTTTTGAAGAGCGAGAAAAAAGGAATTTTTCGGATTTGGAAAATTGAGAAATTGTGTGTTTTTTTTTAAGCAGATTTTTATTAATTTAAAAATTTTAGTCGTAAAAATTATTTTCGAATTATTTTCGAAGAAACTAAATTTTTCGAAATTTTTTTGTAGAAACAAAAAAATGCAGTTTAACGTGAAAAATGCAATTTTTTTTTTTTTCTTAATTTTCGAAATTTCGCCACGCAAATGATTTCGAAGAACCAATTAATTTCACTTGATTGGCCGCTGGTACAGTGTTTTAAAAAATATACGCTATTAACCTATGAAACAACGAATATTTTGCCAGGTGCCGAGGACACGTGGGTAATACGGGTCACCTGCAATAATTTTTTTTCCCTTTTCACGCTCCTGACACTTTAGAATACAAAACAATAAGTCAAAAAAATCGCAAAAAATTCTCATTTCTGCTTGATATTACACTCTCCAATATGTGTGTAACGTTTTACGATAGACGAAAAATTACATCAATGCCACAGGCTTGAGCATTAAATCTTAAAAAAAATTCTCAAAAAAAAAATTATAACTACAGCAAAAACAGCAAAAAAAATTGAAATCTCCACTGAAACCATAAGATTTCATGCCAAGTTGAACCGAGAATTATTTGGAAATATTTGTCCCGCTGCTTCGCATTTTTAACAGTGCTCAAAGTGAAAAAACAAAAATTAAAATTAAAATTAAAAATTACCGGTGACCCGAATTACCCCCGCGCTCTTGCCAGCCGCCAAAAAATTCCTCACTTCTCATACTTAAATAACACATATATTTTTTAAAAATATTTCCCAATATTATTCATTCGGTCCAGACGCGAAAAACGTAAAAAAAAAAAAATAAATACACTAAAAATAATGGAAAAAATTCAAGCATTTTGCTGCTTTTTTTTTTTAATTTTTTTCCTTGATCTTGCGAAATTTAAGAGTATTATTGTTACAGTCGTGTGCGTGTTTTTTGCCTCGCTGTCGATAAGCATTGGTATGCTCCACTCATCCGCAACAATGTTTCATGAGGCTTTGTGCAATATGTTCCGTGGACCTATGTCCTTCTTCGACACGGTGCCGATTGGTCGTGTACTGAGTCGTTTCAGTGCTGACGTCGATACAATGGACTCAAAGCTACCGATGTCAATCACACAGTGGTTGCCCAGTTTCTATAGGGTAAGCTTTAGAGAAAACGGGCGGCTAAAAAAAAAAAAAGAAAAAAAAAAAAAAAAAAAAAATGGAAATGTTAGGGATAATATATGTGATTATATGCAAATGATGAAAAAAAGCATAAAATCATTAATGAGTGTGTAATGAAGCTTGTTGAGTGTGAATTTTAATTCTTATTACATTATTAATATTTGTGTAATTTTTTTTTTTTTTTTTTTAATTTTTTTTTAATTTTTTTCGGATAATAGAATTTTAAGTAGAATTGGGAAAAATTTACTGCAGCGAACCTGGTGGCCGAGGCGAGAAGCAGCTAAGAATAGGACGTCTAGAATTTTGCATTGAGGTTTTTGAGTTTTTTCGATTTTTAAAATTGGAATTTTTATTTTTTTCAATTTTTTTTCAGACGACACAATTGAATTTGCAAGAAAAAGGAATTTAAATCCATTTTTTTGTCATTTTTCGAAAACAATCTTTTTTTTTTTTCACTTGAAATGTGAATCTTTTTTTTTGGACTTGAAATTTAGAATTTTTTTTTTTTTTATAAAAAAATAAGACAAAATAGGGTTTTAATTTTTTTTTTTAATAGAACAATCGCTCGTTTTATCTTCTCGTGATACATTCAGTTGGTTTTTTTTTTTTAAACCACAATCAGCGAAATTCGGATTTCGATATTTTTTTTTTTTCAATTATATATTTCCATCAGTTTTCATGCTCTCATTGATCGAATGGACACAATTATACAAAATGCCTGTTACACAAATCTAAATCTTTGTTAATTTTGGCATGTGCTCGAGAATGTTATTTAAAACAAAACACACACACACACACACACACATTGGAGTGAATACCTGTCTGCTTGCGCACTTTTAGTTCGGACTTTGGGTAACTTTATTTCTCCAGCCCCCTTTCGTCTCTTGGCAGTCACTGCAGAGAAAAATGGTCACATGACGAGAAATAACGATCCGAATAATTATGCGGCTAATAAATCAGTTGTCATTACCAATTGATTGGTCAAACCATTTTTATTAACAAGTTGGTTGTGATTAACAATTTATTAAGCTAACCAATTGATTGGAAAAACCAATTAATAGAAAAAAAAAACCAATTGTCTGGAACAACCAATTGATTGGAAAATCCAATTGATTGGAAAATCCAATTGATTGGAAAATCCGATTGATTGGAAAATCCGATTGATTGGAAAATCCGATTGATTGGAAAATCCAATTGATAAGGAAATCCAATTGATTGGAAAATCCAATTGATTGGAAAATCCAATTGATTGGAAAATCCAATTGATTGGAAAATCCAATTGATTGGAAAATCCAGTTGATTGGAAAATCCAGTTGATTGGAAAATCCAGTTGATTGGAAAATCCAATTGATTGGAAAATCCGATTGATTGGAAAATCCGATTGATTGGAAAATCCGATTGATTGGAAAATCCGATTGATTGGAAAATCCGATTGATTGGAAAATCCGATTGATTGGAAAATCCGATTGATTGGAAAATCCGATTGATTGGAAAATCCGATTGATTGGAAAATCCCATTGATTGGAAAATCCAATTGATTGGAAAATCCGATTGATTGGAAAATCCGATTGATTGGAAAATCCGATTGATTGGAAAATCCGATTGATTGGAAAATCCAATTGATTGGATAATCCAATTGATTGGATAATCCAATTGATTGGAAAATCCAATTGATTGGAAAATCCAATTGATTGTTTTTCTGGTCATAAGACCATTTTTTTTTCTCTGCATCGCCGTCTAGAGTTCTTTATCTACCTGATGTTTCCTTGAGAAATATTTTTTATCTTTTTTTTTTTTTTTTCTTCATCGTCATCTCACAAAAAAAAAAAAACAAAAAAATGGATATGCATGCCACAGCAAACTTCACCCCCTCGCATAGCGTGAAATTGAAGCAACATCCTGACAAACCGCAACATCAGCAACAGAAATAAACAACGGGATTATCTATCTATAAATCACTGCAACAGTATTATTCAATCGGGCTTTAATGTTGTTCGTCATCGATTCCAATCCCTTTAATTCCTCGCTCTTTACCATCCAAAAAAAAAAATAAATAAAAAAAAAAACAACAAAAACGAAAAAAAAAAAACAACGAACTTGGGACTTACATTACGACGTCGAAATGTCAAATGACTCGTGTCGCCGAAAATGTCGAAACGAAAAAAAAAAAAAAAAAAAAAAAACGCGATTTTGATTTTTTTTTTTTTTTTTTTTTTCTTCCAATTTTTATCATCAATAATATTGATACAATTGCTTTGTCCAAAATTACGCAAATTGACTGTTTTTCAGATTTTTTTTTCAAAAGAATAATTTTTTTTTTTTTTTTTTTTTTTTTATATTTCACATTTATCGCTCTTGAGGCGAAAATAATAAACGAAATACGTGGATATTAATTAAAAAAAAAAAAAAAAAAAAAATTTATTGGTGGACGCGTAGAAATTATCGTCAAGCCTCTCTCTCTCTAATGTTGTTGTAGCTGTGGCGAGTTTTTTCTGCGATTTGGCTCCACAGCTGGGCTGCTGGCTGGCAGCACGGCAAATGCACATTGTGATGCTCGAAGGGGTGATGCGCGCTCCTTTGACCTTCTTTGACACGACACCCACTGGTCGCATTATCTCCAGGTTTGCTAAAGACGTCGACGTGCTGGACACATCGCTGCCACAGCAAATTTCCGATAGCATCTATTGCCTGTACGAGGTAATTTTTTGGGGTCACGAGAAAAAACAACAAAAAAAAACAACAACAAAAAATGAGCTCATATGACGAAGGGGGACGAAAGAGAAAGACGAAAAAACAAAAAAAAAAAAAGATGACTGAATTCTTCGGCACTGAGAAAGATTTATCCTTTTTTTTATTCACCGTTCCTTCCTGGCTTTTCTTTCTTTTTTTTTTTTTTTTTTAACGCGCCGAGCTTTTTCCAGCCTGCGCTATATTTTTTTTTTTAACTTTTTTCCGCTGCATCCAAAAATCTCTGTCTATGTCCCGAAATTGCACTTTAGGGGTAACACCTTTTTTGGCTCCTATTAACGCCAGAAAATAGGATCTCTTTTCCTTTTTTTTTTTTTTTTGTGGGAAAAGAAATATTTTTGAATTTTGAGGGATTTTAGTTTTTTTTTTTGTATTTTTTTGAAGAAATTTTCTATTTTTTTTTTTCTTTTTTAATAATTTTTTTGAAGAAAATTTCTATTTCTTTTTTTTTATAATTTTTTTGAAGAAATTTTCTATTTTTCTTTTTTTTAAATAATTTTTTTGAAGAAATTTTCTATTTTTTTTTTTATAATTTTTTTGAAGAAATTTTCTATTTTTTTTTTTTTTTAATAATTTTTTTGAAGAAAATTTCTATTTTTTTTTTTTTTTAATAATTTTTTTGAAGAAAATTTCTATATTTTTTTTTTTTTATAATTTTTTTGAAGAAATTTTCTATTTTTTTTTTTTAAATAATTTTTTTTAGCTTTTTGGGGATTTTTTTTTTTTAATCGACAGCATTTTTTTTGAAACACAAAAATTCGGCATTTGTATAATTGTGTCCGCGATGAAAATTGCGGAGAGCATTTTTTTTTTTTTTTTTTTTTTTTAATTTATACACTTTAATTTTAATGGTTAAATTGGAGAATAATGGCGATTAATTTAAAATGTAAAAAATCGTTGAGTGGAAATTGGAGGTGGGCTTTTTTTTTTTTTGTTATTTTAAACTCTGCAAATTATTTTATAAAATTGATTTTTTTAAATTTTATTACATTTCCGAAATCCATGAAATAATTTTCCGAAAAATTGTGACATTTAATTTTTTAAAAATTGCATTTATTTGAATTAAAAAAAAAATCCGTCGTCTCAAATATTTTCCCAATTTTTTAAAACGTCACTGAAAGTGTCTAAAAAATAAACAAATTTTCGTACATTTTTAAATCTCATATTTCAGTCACAATTAATTTCGAAATTTTGTGGAAACTATTTTTTTTTCTTAAATAAAAAAAAAACACACAAAATTAATTTTTTATCTAAAAAAAAGGTGGTTTTGAAATTATCATTTTTATTTATATTTAAAAAAAAATTAGTAAAGTAAATTCTTGAAAAAAATCTCAACGAAAAAAAGATGCACAAATATCCTCCAATTTTTCTTTCAAAAAATGTCCAAATTTCCAATTTTTCCAAATCTTGGTTTTCGAATTATCCGAAAATTCTGCTTCCTGAAAAAAAATCAGTTAAAACACAAGCAAAAAAAATGATAAATTCCCTACACAATTAAAAAAAAAAAAAAAAACAAAAAAATCTGTCGTGTCCATTTCCGCCCTTAAATATAATCTGTCCGTAGAAAAAAAAAAAAAAGCGCAGGATCTAAAAAAACAGGAGGAAAAAGAAGCGTAGCAGGAGAGCATGTAATATTAACAAAGCAAAAAAAAATAAAAAATATTTATAAGTCCGCGAGCACAATTAAGTCGGTTTTGGCGCTTAGCTTATCTGTTTTACGTGTCCAAATTTGATTGTTTGTATGCGCGTGTGTTTGTCTGCTGGTTTGTCCGGGTTTTAAATATATTAATTGTACAATAAAAAAAAAAAAAGAAAAAAAAGAAAAAAAAAAAAAAATACTACATATACATATAAATAGATATAAATAATTGTGGTGTTGAAAAAAATCTGTTTATTTTTATTTGTGTTAAACAAAATATTGACACAAATTGCTTTGCATGCTTTTTTTCTGCCTTTTTGCCAATAAATGTGAGAATTATATCACGCTTTCGCTTCCTGTGAAATTATTTTTGTTGTGAGAGAGCTGAAATTAAATTCACTCTGTGGATTTAACAAAAATATATATAAAATATTTAATATATTTATATTTATATATATATATATTTTTTAAAAATTATTGTGAAATAAAATAGAATGGAAAATTAATGAATCATTAATTATTTTTTTTAGGTCGTTGCAACTTTGGTGGTGATAAGTTACAGCACACCGGTTTTCATGGCGGTAATATTACCGATCGGTGTAATTTATTACTTTATACAACGTTTTTACGTTGCCACTTCGAGACAACTTAAGAGACTCGAGTCGGTGTCGAGATCACCGATTTATTCGCATTTTGGCGAATCCGTTACTGGTATGTAATTTTTTTTTTCTTTTTTTTTTTTTTTTTTTTTTTTTATTGTGGAAATCATGTTGGGATTTTGGTGAAAGATTTATGAATTTTCAATGTTTTTTTTCTTTTTTTTTTCAGGAGCACAAACTATTAGAGCTTACGGAGTGCAGGACAGATTTATTCTCGAATCGGAGAATAGAGTCGACTTTAATCAAGTCTGTTATTATCCGAGCATTATAGCCAATAGGTACGTCTCAAAATTGGAAGATTTTTTCTTTCCTTTTAGTGTTTTTTTTTATAGGGCACATTTTTCAATTTTTTATTTTATTGATTTATCACAATTTTAGTAAATGGAGAACATTTATTGGAAGATTTTTATATTTTCTTTTAGTATCTTTTGTAGGATACATTTTTCATTTTTTTTTATTGGTTTTGTCATAATAATTTAAAATATCTACGGGGAAAAAAAATTCTTATCGATTTTTATGTCCAAAGTACATTTTTTGTTGAACAACAAATGTGGCAAAAAAAAATTACGTGTCTTTACTTTTTTGAAAAAAAAAAAAAAATACTTTTTCTTTAAAATCAATCTTTAAAATAAACCCTTTTCTTACCTCTAAAGGTAAATAATTGTTCTTTTTTTTCTTTTTTTTTTTAGGTGGTTGGCTATAAGACTCGAAATGATTGGAAATTTGATCATTTTCTTTGCCGCATTATTCGCCGTTTTAGGACGCGACACAATGAGCGCGGGTCTCGTTGGTTTGTCCGTCAGCTACGCTCTTCAGGTTAGTAAAAAAATATTTATCGTCTCAAGAACAAAAAAAAATCCATTTTTTTTATCCATAAAAAAAAAATAGGATTTTTTTAATGAACAGAAAAAAAAATAGGATTTTTTTAACGAACAGAAAAAAAAATAGGATTCTTTTAATGAACAGACAAAAAAATAGGATTTTTTTAATGAACAGAAAAAAAAATAGGATTTTTTTAATGAACAGAAAAAAAAAATAGGATTTTTTTAATGAACAGAAAAAAAAATAGGATTTTTTTAATGAACAGAAAAAAAATCCAATTTTTTTTCAATGATTAGAAAAAAAAATTCAATTTTTTTTCAATGATTAGAAAAAAAAATTCAATTTTTTTCAATGATTACAAAAAAAATTCTATTTTTTTTTTAATGAATCGAAAAAAAATCCAATTTTTTTTTAACGATTAGAAAAAAAAAAAAATCCAATTTTCCATAAAAATGGAGAATAAAATTTTTGTTTTCTTTAATTTAGATAACGCAAACGTTGAACTGGCTCGTAAGAATGACTTCGGACGTGGAAACGAATATTGTTGCGGTTGAGAGGATAAAGGAATACGGGGAGACGCCGCAGGAAGCGCCCTGGGAGATACAGAGCAGTATTCCGCCGAAGGATTGGCCGTCGGAGGGCCGCGTCGAGTTTCGCGACTTCAAAGTCCGCTACAGGGAGGGTTTGGACTTGGTGCTGAAGGGCCTTACGTTTTCGGTAAACGGCGGCGAGAAAATTGGAATTGTCGGTAGAACCGGTGCCGGTAAATCCTCGCTTACGCTATCGTTGTTTCGTATAATCGAGGCTTCGGGCGGAAGGATTTTTATCGATGACATCGATATCTCGAAACTCGGGCTTCACGCGCTAAGATCGCGACTCACGATAATACCCCAAGATCCCGTTTTATTTTCGGGCAATTTGCGGCTTAATTTGGATCCCTTTACTCATCATACGGACGAGGAAATTTGGAGGGCTCTCGAACACGCGCATCTCAAAGCATTTGTCAAAAGTAAGTGAAAATTAAGACTTTAAATGTACTTTTTTTTCTGGGATTTTTTTCCGCGTTTTTTTCGGAATTATTTTCCTGGGATCTTTTTTTTTCGGATTTTTTTTCCCCGAAATTCCAGGAAATTTGAAATTATCGAAAATTGTCAAAAAGTGATTTTAAAACCAAAGTTTGAATTTAAATCTCTTTAATCTTTGTGATTTTTTTTTTATTTTTTTAATGGAAAATAATAGACATTAGAAAGTAAAAAATTTGTTTTTTTTTTTTTTTTTTTTTTTTTTTTTAATATATACTAAAAAATGTTAACATCAGATTGCGGCATGACTTTTTTTTTCTAGGCCTGCCAACCGGTCTTTCGCACGCAATATCCGAAGGAGGCGACAATCTGAGTGTCGGTCAGCGTCAGCTAATTTGTCTGGCGCGTGCGTTGCTCAGAAAAACGAAAATACTCATTCTCGACGAGGCCACGGCGGCTGTGGATTTGGAAACGGACGATCTCATACAGAGAACAATCCGAGAGGAATTCGTCGATTGCACTGTTCTCACGATCGCTCATAGGCTCAACACAATTCTCGACTCCGATCGGTAATATTTCATTCACAAATATCGCCAAATTATCAAATTTTCGAAATATTTTCTATGAAAAAAAATCTACGTTTTGAATTTTCCAATAGACACATTTTTGTAAAATAAAAATTCCACATTTTTTACCAAAAAAAAAAACTTGACAATTTTAAATCCCAAAATTATACGAAAAAAAAAATCCCAAAAATTGAGAATCTTTTTTGGAAATCTCCATTAAAAAAAAAATCTAAATTCTTCATAATTTCTGCCTAAAAAAAAAAATGGTGAAATCAATTAAATGTTAAAATTATTCTGCAAAAAATTCGGCCATTTTGGTCGAAATAATTGTCAAAAATACAAAAAAGAACAAAATATGATTTATTATTATTTTTTTTTACAGAGTAATCGTCCTCGACAGAGGCTACATTATCGAGTTCGAGTCGCCGCAAACGTTGCTATCAAAGCCGAACAGTGCTTTCTACAGTATGGCCAAAGACGCGGGTTTGGCGGCGTAATAATGTGCGTAAAAATTGGCGCCAATAACACTCTTTCGTAGGTTCGTTAAAAAAAGACAAAAAAAAAAGTAAATAAATAAATAAAAAAAAAAAATAACAAAAAGGCCGATAAAAAAGGAAGCAGCAGATAAGAGCGAGGAAAGAAATCGAAAGTTAGAAAAAAAAATTAGAGAAAGGAAAGAAAAGGGGAGTGAAAGAAAACTCAATGATTTTATCGCAATACAGTACTTATTCCCTCTGTATATAGTTAAAGTATTTTCAGGCCAAAACTTACGTCACCGAATTTTAACGATCACTCTAAAAATACGAACTTTTTTTTTTTTTTTCTTTTTTTTTAGGAAAACTGAAGCTCACACACATCACACAAACATTCATACACAAAAATAAGTTTTAAAACACACGAAAAAAAAAAAAAAAAATTAGTAAGAAAAATCATCACAAACTACTGCCATTTAAGCAGCTTTATTCTGCATCACAAAAAAAAAAAAAACGTAGAATACATCTGCCGAAGATAAAACGTACGATTTTGTTTTTTTTTTTGTTTTTGTGTTTTTTTTTTTTTTTTTACTTAAGAAACGATCTTATTTGATGTTGGTATTATTTATTTCGTTTATTTTTGTTCTGTTTGTTTGTTTGTTTGTTTTTTTTTTTTTTCTCGTTTCACTCTCGAGTTTTTAAATGTCGTTGTCACACATTTTTGCCAGTCTTTTTTTTTTTTTTTTTTTTTTTTTTTTCTGTACGTTTCCTTCTTATCGCGCGATCGATTTCTTTTTTCGAGAAGCTCGTTTATTAATTAGTATAATTTTTTCGAGGTTTTAGACGTAATTTAAAAAATCGATTAATCAACGATCGTTTTGCTTTTTTTTTTTTTTTTTTTTTTTTTTACGTTACACGGTATACGATAGTACAAATCATAGATATAATTTTTTTTCCCGCACGAATTTTCGCTTCGAGGAAGCTTCATCGGTGTTACTCAAGTTTTTCTTTGACAAAAATTGTAGAAATCGTTTTTTTTTTTTTTTTTTAAATCAACACTGATTTTACACACTTTATTATTCTCAACATTTTGTGCTTAGTTCTTTTTTTTCTCCTCTTCGTCTTTTTTCTTCAAGCACGATTTTCTAGAATTAAATACGAAAAAAAAAGAAAAAAAAAAACGCGTAGGCACTAAAAGATTTCGAGAAGCGAAAAAAACATCAGTTCAATAAATCAGATCGACAAACCTGTGATTAATAAAATCGCGAAACAAACGCATAAAAAAAAGAAAAAAATCAATTAGCTGGAAACGCATCAGAAAGCGTTGATTCTGGGTTTATTGCGCACCGAGGCTTCCCAAAAAACAAAAAAAAAATAAAATAATGTAGTTGGGAGTATTTTTCTCAATTTTCATATTTTTTCATAATTTTAATTTCAACTTTAACCCAATAAAATGAGCTTTTTTTTTAAATTCGAATTTTCATAAAAACACAAATTTTTGACAAATCTGTAAAAAAAAAAAATTTTTTTCTTTGTAAAATTGCGAAAAATACCCCAAACTGCGTAATTACGAAGAAATAGAAGAGAAAAAAAATTCACGTTAATTACGTTTTGTTAATACATACGTGTAGATAAAGTTGAGAAATAATGTTTGTACCTAAAGTTTTAATTGCTCAGTTTGTTATCGTGACAAAGTGTATCCGTAAATTACGTTGAACTGCTAAACGAGGTAATGATACTATTTTCGGTAAATTAAAGAGAGAAAAAAAAGTGAGAAAGAGGACAGAAAGACGGTAGAATGTTTCAACAATTCTATTTGTTTTTTTTTTTTTTTTTTTTTGAAAATTCAATAAATTTTTGAAAAAAATGTAAGCTTAACATTTTTACTTCCACTCTCGAGTAAAATTGAAAATTAAATAAAAACCACCGTTTTGTGTTCAATTGAATTTTGATTTCACTAAAATTTCAATAATTAGCGACGAAATTAAAAAAAAAAAAAAAAAAAAAAAAAATAGGTAATAAAACCTTGTTTTTTCGGAGTTTCGAAAAAAATCGATTTTTCGGAATATTTCGATTCCCTTGCTTTTTTTTTTTTTTTTTTTTGAAAATTCAATAATAAATGTTTTGAAAAAAAATGTAAGCTTAATATTTTTATTTCCACTCTTGAATAAAATTGGAAATGAAATAAAAACCACCGTTTTGTGTTCAATTGAATTTTGATTTCATTGAAATTTGAGCATTTCAGCGACGAGAAGAAATAAAGAATTTAAAAAAAAAAAAAAAAATTCTCCATAAAAGTGAAAAAAATAAAAATGCGAAATTTTCCATATTTTATTCAAAACATAAAATGCAATTTCACAAGAACAGGAGATCGTTGAAATTAATAATTCCACAAAAGTTCACCTAAAAAATTAATAATAATTTAAGAATATCATTTTTTTTTAATTAATAATTTCCAACAAAAAAAAAATCCGTATTTTAAAAACTGTGATCAAAAAAACACGTATTAACAATTAAATCCTCAAATTTTTCAATTACAATCGAGAGTGGATTTAAAAAAAAAAGAAATTCTCCAACGAAAATGATTGTTGAATTTTCGCAAAAATTTGACGACACATTCTAGTGTTGTTTGGCGGGGAAAAATTTTTAAAAAATCCAAAATATCAGCTCGATCGAAATCTGATCCGGCAAAAAGCAATAGAAACTTCGTTACGCGCCGAAGTTGTGTTAATAAAAAAAAAAAAAAAAAAAAAAAAAATAGCATTAAAAAAATGTAGGTGCCAGAAGGGGAAGTGCCTTCTTATAGTACGACCTGTGTAATGTACATATGTAAACTGGGCCCTTGTACAAGTGTGCGGCAAAAAAAAAAAAAAAAAAAAAAAAAGTGTTGTACTAGTATGTAAGCATTTCGTAAAACTCAAAAAAAAAAAAAAAAAAAAAAAAAAAAAAAAGAACGTTCTTTTTTGCGTATTTCTGTGCGAGTGTTTTTTTTTTATCGTTTTGTCGATAAAATTAGATTGATCTCTCGACACCTCTTGTACTTCATCGATCATCTTTATTATTATTATTATTATTATTATTATTATAAACTGGCCGAAACATTTAAATGTAAATTATTATTATTATTATTATTATTGTATTAAACTTTCGCCTTCGCGTCTCAATGTTTTATCTACAAATTATTGGCTTTTTTTACTGCCTCTTTAACTTCGCTCTGCATTTATCAGTGCAGATTTAGATCCTAAATATTTATCAATTTTGAAAAAAAAAAAAATTGTCGATTTAAAAAAAAAGGGTTTTTGAAATTTGGAATAGAATTAGTAATTTTTTTTCGGGGAATTTAAAGAATTTTTTTTTTAGTAGGTTGACTCGTTTTTGAGATTCGATTTTTTTTTTTTTTTTACTGTTTTAAAATTCGGGTTAAAGACAAGAAAAAATATGTTGGTTTGCAAAAAGTCTGCATTTTAGAATTTATTTATTAAAATGGTGAAAATGACGGAAAAAAAAGTGTAAAATTGAAGTTCTACGTTTCGTAAAAAAAAATCGTGTTTAATAAGCACTAAAATTATTCGATAATAATCAATATTTTTTTTTTTTTTTAATTTGTGCAAATCTACAAATTTCTGATTTTAAACATATTTTCCACGTAATTTTAGCCCAAAAAAATGTAAAAAAAAAAAAATTATTTCTAAATCAATATACAAACTTATCGTTCTTTTGTACTTTCGTGTTATAAAACTTAAAACCCACTTAAAAAAAAAAAAAAAAAAAAAAAGTTGCGTAATTTCAACGAAAGTGGAAAGGAAGGAAGAAGAAAAAGCGCAAGTAAGTTACAATTCCGTTGTTCTTTTCTTTTTTATTGCAATATTATACTTCGCAAAAATTTCACAAAGCATTTTTTTCTTTTTGATCCGATTACAATAGCCGCGATGTTAAAAATGAGAGGATATTTCGTAAACGGAAGTACATTGAACTATCATTCGTCACAAACTGACGAATCTTACGATACAATTGTATGTTTTTTTTTTTTTTTTTTTCTCGTGTTTTACGCAAACAGCGTCCAGCCGAGAACACGTTTATTTTCGCTAAAAATCGTTTTCAGGACACAGACTTAATCCTTTCTTTTCCCTTTCGTTTCGTTTACCCAATCGGCGTTCCGCAGAAGAACAGAGCAGATAGAAATAAGTTTGACAATTAATACTTTGGTACTGTTCCTCCATCGTCTCGATTTTATTGTATCAAGAAAATCAGGGCGGCAAAAAAAAAAAAAAAAAAAAAGAAAAAAAAAACATAAAAAGAGTCGCTCCGAATTTTCTCAATTTAATTAACAGTCAATAAAACATACCATTTAATTTTATTGCGCGACTTCTCGCAGGCAAAAAAAAAAGAAGAAAAAAATTTATTTGGTTTTTTTCGATTCGGCGCTACCGTCGACAATAGCTTTCTGTTTGCCGTCGATTTTCTCGGCCTCCATTTCGCCGCTAAAGCCAAATTCGTTGACTCTCGTTAAATCGGTTTTGTAGATCCATTTTTGATACAAAAATATGAAAAACACTATGTCGTCGCGGAAACATCCTAGTCTGTAGAGCGTCGGCATTTTAATGACAAACGCGAATATATCGTCGATGAATGTGTTTAAGAATTTGTACGACATCATTCGCCATGGCAAATGCGCGACGCTCTTTAATTTGTAGTTAATAAATAATTGCGGCGTCATCATAATGAAGCCGAAGGTCAGCAAAAATCCGTAGAGCATGTTCAACACCCACGAGTACCAGCCTTTGTGCTCCAAATACATGAGCGAATAAATGGCGTAACCACCGAGGAGCGGATAAAGCGCCCAGGATAAATATCTAAATGCCAGTCTGTCGTACTCCTTGGTCGAGGACTCGACGTACGAGCCCTTGTCCCGGAATGATATCTTTGGAATTATCCCGAATATCATCGAATCGCGGTTTATCTTTATATCAACCACTTTGTTTATCTTCCAGATCTCGATACAGAGACCGATACCGCACGATATACGCACTACCGTGTTCGTCTCGTTGTCCAACACGTAAAGCAGCACCACCAACGATTGGAACACGTTGAAGAAGACCGAACGCACCGATAAACCCTCCAGGGACTTGCGGTTGTTCCAGAATTGAATATCTGCGGATATGGGGCTTGGTTAATTGGGCGGATTTTTTTTTTTTTTTTTTTTAGTGCTAACAAAAATGTTTTTATTCGACAGAAATGCTTTTTTTTTTTTCAAATTTAAAATTCGATATTTATTCGCACTAAAGTTTCATCATTTTTTTTATATATAATTTATTTAAAAAAAAACATAATTTTTTAAAGCTAAAATCATTTTTTTTTTTTTTTTTTTTATTATTGGAAAATTGAAGAATTGATCGAATGTTTGAAAAAAAAATTTTTATTGTTGAATATTACGTAAATTTTTTTTTTTTTTTTTTTTAGTGCTAACGAAAATCTTTTTATTCAACAGAATTGCTTTTTTTTTTTTTTTGAAATTTAAAATTCGATATTTATTCGCACTAAAGTTTCATCATTTTTTTTTTATATATAGTTTATACAAAAAAAAAACATAATTTTTTAAACAAGCTAAATTTTTTTTTTTTTTTTTTTTTTTTTTTTTTTTTTTCATTATTGGAAAATTGAAGAATTAATCGAATATTTGAAAAAAAAAATGTTAATTGTTGAATATTACGTAATTTTTTTTTTTTTTTTTTTTTAGTGCTAACAAAAATCTTTTTATTCAACAGAAATGCTTTTTTTTTTGAAATTTAAAATTCGATATTTATTCGCACTAAAGTTTCATAATTTTTTTTTATATATAATTTATACAAAAAAAAAACATAATTTTTTAAACAAGCTAAAATCTTTTTTTTTTTTTTTTTTTTTTTTTATTATTGGAAAATTGAAGAATTGATCGAATGTTTAAAAAAAAAATTTAATTGTTGAATATTTTGTACATTTTTTTTTTTTTTTTTTTTACCGTGAAAGGAAACTTTTCTAAAGAAACTTACCATTTTTAAATGCCAAAAATTCAAAAATACTGTGCAATGTCGAAATGCCGATAGTCATTCCCAAAAGATACGGATTCGTCTCCAAAATTGTCTCCTTCAGAGTATCTTGATCGCTGTCGTCCTCGTCGCTCGAATCTCCTGCAAAATTCATAATTTCTCCAATTTTAAACATTCCATTTTTTTTTTTTTTTTTTCTTTTATCGATTCTATAATTTTGAATTAAATTGCTTAAAACATAATTATTCGCAATTTCATGAAATACGGACATTAAAAAGCCAAAGAAGCGATCGTTAATTTTTTTGTCAATTTGACGAATTTTACAGCCAAAAAAAAAAATGTTTAAAAAACGGTGCTAATTTTTATTACGCGTTTAAAAATAAATAAATGAATAAATTTAAAAGTGCATTTTTTTTAAGTAGTTAAAAAAATTTAATCCATGAATCAGAGACAATAATTAGGTGATTAGTAAAATTTCACATATCTCACCCATTAACGACGAAGTCCATTTATTTCGCATCGATTGTGCGGCGTAAAGTTGCCACTTAAATAACGACAACGGCTGATAAGTCAAACGAAGCTCGAGCGTTTTTACCGTCTCGTTTAACGGCTGATAATCGCGCTGCATATTCCAAAAGTCGTTTAGATAGACCGGAGGCTTGTACTTCATGCCGCCAGGCAGGAATTCGATTACTAGACAGGAAATTATTATGTATATTAACAAAAATCTTTTCATAATTTTTTTTTTTTTTATACAATTTTTAAAATAAGCTAAAATCATTTTTTCAATTTTTTTTTTTTTTTTTTCGAGTTTTGGGAAAATATTTTTCTATATTTAATATTTCGAAAACGAACGACTTTCGCGAAAATTTCATTTTCAATAAATTAATTTAAAAAATCAGAAATATCAGGAAAATTTTTGTTTTTTTTTTTCACAAAATTTATACGAAATTAGTCAAATAATTCTTCTTTTTTTTTTTTAACCGAAATACTAACATTCATCAAGAGGCGGCGGAACTTGTCCCTGAATCCAATTAGTTTGATCAGTCACAAAATTGATTGTTAAATTTGGATGCCAATGGGAGACAATTTCCTGATCCATAACTTCGGCTTTCTGAAAATAACACAAACATATGTTGATTGATATTTTAAAATCAAATTTAAGCTTTAAAAAAAAAAAAAAAAAATATTCCAAAGCTTTTCTAACTTTCATTTTTTTTAAATTTCTTAATTTTCCGAAAAATGCATTAAAAAAAAATTATGCGAAATCATTAATTACATTTTCATTAAACTGCACATATTTTCTATTTTTTTTTTTTACACATTAAAAAAAAAAGAAAAAATTTAAAAATAACAGAAAATTGATATCGTAAAAACAAAAAAAAAATCACCTTGATTTCCTCTTCCGTAGCGGTCGTTTCTCCAGTCAACAAATTGTGTCTCTTCTGATATTTGATTTTCTTAAATTTATTGATCATCTTACGTCCGTAAGACGTCCACACGACGTGATTACCGCCGTTTATCGGTTTCGGGGATTTTCCGCTTTTCGTCGCGTAAACGTGAAGAAATATCGAGCCGTTTCTCTTGAGTTGCTCCGATGGCGTAAAATTGTGCGTTAAAACACGCGTCCCGTCGTTGTTAGGACCGCCGCTCCAATCCCCGTAAATTAAATTGCTTTCCGACCAAATGAGCGCTCGCGGATCGTCGAAATCCTTGAAAATCTCCGATTCCGACAGATAAACATTGAGATCGAACAGAGTGCCGTTCTCGAAAATATTCACGGCCGGCACTCGGGCGACCGGCGGAGCGCCGCCGGCGCTCGCGCTCAAATTCGTCGTTGTGTCGGCTGCTGGCTTACGGAAGAACGAGCTAATAAAGTAAATAACTAGTGCCCTTATTATCAATGATTTTGTCACCGCGAAAAATGACTCCCATCGCGATGGCTGATACTTTCTCCTCTGTTCCTCAACCTCCGCGTTAATCTGTAAAAAAATTAATTTAAATTTTAGTTTTATGGTATTAAGAATTAAATGGGATTATTGAAATTAAATCTGTTGTAAATTTTTGATAAAAATTTACGAAATTTACAAAAAAAAAAAAAAAGATTAATCGTAGATTCTAAATTTGAGTTTTGAGGCATTAAAAATGAAATATTATGACTAAAATTGGATCTTTTGAAAATGTTGAATTTTTTTTGTTTTTAAAGAAAATGCGAATATAAAAAAAAAATAGGTTTTTTGGTAGGTTTAAAAAAAAAGGATACAACAAAAATTTGATTGGAATTTTGAAACATGATTTTTAAAAAAAAAGCCTATTAATTTTGAATTTATAACAAATTTTTTTTTTTTTTTTTTTTTTTTAGTGAAAATCACGAAATCCTTAATAATTTTGTAAACATACAAAACTAATGTCAACTAATCTATTTTAAACATATTTCCGCTTTTAAATTAAATTTCTGGATTTTCTCGATCGATAAAAAAATCTGCAAAAAATAAAAACCTCGAATTAAAGCCACAAAGCAAATTTTGCTTAAAAATCGTCAGAATTCAGTAAACACGAAACTAAACTACCATAAAAAAATCGACTTTAAATATATTTCTGCTTCCAAATTAAATTTCCAGATTTCCTCGATCGATAACAAAATCTGCAAAAAAAAAAAAACCTAAGTTTGACAAAAAAATAAAAAATGAATGACAATTTATTGATAAAAAACGACTAAATTACAAAAAAAAATGACTTGTATTTAAAATCGTCTCCTCAATTTCGTAATATTTTTATTACGAGCCCCATAATAGATTATACAGCGACGTAACCTCGTGACTCGTCCGCTCGAAACGCTGACTAATTGTCACAGGAAAAAAAAAACACACACACACACACACCCACAAAAAATAGGTCGAAATTGAGTGATTTTTCTCAGCAACAAAAAAAAAAGAAAGGACGAAAAAGAAAAAATTCAGCGTGAAAAGATTACGGACGAGAATTGGAGGAAAATATTTTTCATGGTTTATTTTTTGTTTGACAGTCGGAGAAATTGTTATGATTATGGAATGAAAATAAAAGGACTCACGTCTCGTTGCTCGTTCGTCGATTCGGCGACAGCGACTTGACCATTTTCCTGCTGCTGTTCTTCCATTCTCTGCGTTATTTCTTCTTGGACACGGTCATTACCGTCGTCCTCGGCGGTCGCCATCTTTCCCAACTTCTCCTTTTTTCGCGTGTGTGTGTTTTTTTTTTTTTTTCTTTTCCTGTTGGATCTTCGGTGATTAAACGACGAGAAAAGAGACACGACTTGCGCCACGATTGTGGCGGATGTGACGACGACGACGACGGACGAATGAATTACTCTTCCACAGCTGACGATTTTTCATTTTCATTGAGGGTCGCGATTGGCTGCTGTGGACTTAGCGGCGGCCAATGAGGAGCGAGCTAGTAATTTCGCGGGTTTTTCTGGGGGATTAAAAGGAATAAACTAGGGGAAAGTATTTTGCAAATGGATTTCTCGTTTATTTGATTGTTTTATGTTTCTTGAGTCGATTTGTGGGTGGGTTAAGTAACGGCGGTCAATTAACCGCGGGTATTTATCATATTTCACTTGGGATTAAATGTCTGATTAAATTTCTGCGTTGGTACAGAATGGAAACGCGGATTCGTGATTCATTATTTTTGCACCTTTTTTTTTAAACTGGATTTGTTAAAATAAGGCTGGAGAAAGAAATGGTTAAAAGGGCGGAAAATTGTGTGCTGGATTTTTTACGATTCAATATCAACTGAAATCAATCTGACCGCAGGTAAAATATGATAAATAACCGGGGTTAATTAACCGGACATTTAAATCGGTTATATATATATTTTTTTTGCAAAATGAAAATACAAATTCGTATGAAATTATTTTTGTAAAATTGAATAAAAGCACAAAAAAATTCTATTTCATTTTTTTACAATTCAGTACCAACTGAACTAAATCTGACCGGAGGTAAAATATGATAAATAACCGGGGTTAATTAACCGGACATTTAAGTCGGTTATTTTTCTTTTACAAAATGAAAATACAAATTCGTATCAAACTATTATTGTAAAATTGAATAAAAGGACAAAAAAATTCAATATCATTTTTTTACAATTCAGTACCAACTGAACTAAATCTGACCGGAGGTAAAATATGATAAATGCCCGAGGTTAATTAACCGGACATCAAAAAGTATCATATATTTCTTTTGAAAAATAAAAATACAAATTGATAGAAAATAATTTTCTCGAAATTAACCAAAAATACATTGGCGATAAAAATATTGCCTGCACTGCAAAAAATTCTCTCCCATTTTTGTCCAATTCCACTACCAACATAAATCTGACCGCGAATCTGACCGCAGGTAAAATATGGCAAACAGCCGGTGTGTTACTTGACCGGAATGATTTCCCTGGTTATTTATCGACTCACAAGAGGCTACCTGCGGGTTGGGTGTGTTGAGTTGCGACGTGAAGAGTCCTCGCAGAAGCATCATCGAAGCATCTGTGCAACGATAAAGAAAGAGAGACCGAGCGAGCGAGCGAGAGCGAGAGAGAGAGAGAAAGAGAAAGAGAAGAGAAATAAGTCAAGTAACTAAAAAAGCGCGCATTGCGGCTGCTGGCTGCTTGCTGCCTTGGTGCGCGCTCGTAAACACGCCGCCATCATGCCTATAACGCCATAATGATGCTATGAGACATTAAAGCCACGGTTCGGCCTGTCTGCTAAAATCGCTTCTCGGTCCGATAAACATTCGTTACTCGTCGTTAACATTTTTTTTTTCTCCTTTTTCTTTTCCTTTTCTTTTTTTTTTCTCTCTCTCACCGTCTAAACAATCGCGTCTTGTGATATGTGAATGAGCTTTCAAAAACCATCAACTGTGCAACAACAAATAACGTTTCTATTGGATTTCGTGGCATTTTTTTTTTTTTTTTTTTTTTTTTTCGCTCACGGTGAGTTACGTGTGTATTGTCGCCGATTTGTGACTCGCGAATTGATTAATTGTAACGTAGGTGCTACGGCTGTGCTCTTGCAGAGTCTCGTCAAACGGAGAGACAGAGAGACAGAGAGAGAGAGAGAGAGTGAGAGTGAGAGAGAAAAAGAGATAAAGATCGAAAGAAAAAAATATATTTATTGGTACTGTGATTAAAATCCTTTAAAAAATTCAACCAAATATTTCATTAATAACAATAATAATAATATACGCTTTTTTAAGCACAATCATAATAATGATAATTCCAGTGAGATTCATAAACCTTTTTTATAACTTTTAAGGTTAATAATGATAATAATAATAATAATACATATATACATAATAATAATAATAATAATAATAATAATATTGAACTTGATTATTATTATTATTATTATTCAAATAATAAATCAAAGTTTTTATGAAAAATAATTATTAAAAATTTCGTAGCTTTTTGGCGTAATAATAATAATAATAATACTTTTTTTTGGTTAAATAATGATAATGATGAGAGAAGTGAGGTTAAAAAAAAAGTGCGAATAGAGTGCAATTTTGATTGGCGCTTCGTTGCTGATTTTTTTTTTGTACTTGGCTTCATTTTTTTTTTTTTTTTGGTATCGAATTGTCGCCCTTTTGTTTCGATCCGATATGATTCGATTAATTTGCGTTTGTTGTGCCGAATGACGGGACATTGTTGCGAATCGTGTGGCCGCGGGGCGTAGCGCGAACTCGTGAAAGCTGAAACGGACACTTTTTGTTGTTGTTGTTGTTGTTTTTTTTTTTTTTTTTGCTGCGCGTTGAATAAAGAAATTTGGGCGGAGAGGGGAGGGGAAGCAATACGCGTCTCGGTGCGACGTATTTGTAAGTGGTAAAGAAAAAAAACAACACTTGGGTGGCGAAAAGCAATTTTAGAGAGGTTCTCGCAACCCTCGAAACACCGCTGCCCCGGTGAATCATCGCCGCTTGAGAATTCTCCATCTCTCTCTCTCTCTCTCTCTCTCTCTCTCTCGCGCTTTATGAGCAAACCTAACCTATAAACTTGAAAACGCTTGTTTTTTGTTTTTTTTTTTTTTTGGTTTTTTTTTTCTAGGGATTTTTGGGATGGTTTTTTATATGGGTTTTTATAGGGAATTTTGAGTTACGAGGCTTAGGAGAATGTTTTGAAAAATAGGGAATTTTTTGTTTTTTTTAATGGCGTCTTTTCATTTTTGGGGTTTTTAAGAAATTCGGGTATAGTTTTTTTTTTTAGGTTTTTATAGTTTTTTTTTTTAGGTTTTTATAGTTTTTTTTTTTTTTTAGGTTTTTATAGTTTTTTTTTTAGGCTTTTATAGTTTTTTTTTTACGTTTTTAGTTTTTTTTTTTTTAGGCTTTTATAGTTTTTTTTTTTTTAAGGTTTTTATAGTTTTTTTTTCTATGGTTTTTAGGAACTAGAATTAGAGTTTTGTTTTCTAGTGAAATATTTATGCTTTTTTTTTTTTTAGTTACTGATTTTTTTATCCTAGGGATTTTTGGGAACTTTTTTTATATGGATTTATATAGGGAATTTAGAATTTCGAGGCTTAAGAGAAAATAAACATTTTTAAGAGTTTTTCATTTGGTTAAACTGTTTTTTTATTTTTGGGGTTTTTTTAGGAAATAGGGGAATAGTTTTTTTTTTTTTTTTCTTAGTTATTTCACATAATAGTTTTATTTATTTCTACGGTTTTTAGTAACTAAAACTTTCTCACGAAACATTTGCAAATTCTTTTTTTTATCGCCAAATTAAATGGTCGAAAATTTTTTTTTTTAAATCGTATTAACTTCAATGCAATTAAAAATAGTACCACCAAAAAATCAATTTTTCCGTCCCACTAACCACCCAAAAATTCTCAATTTTTTCACAGAAAATCGTCTGAAGGTGGTCCCCGGATTCGCGGCCTTGGATCGTTCATCCCACTTCTCGAAAGCGCTTAAAAAAAAAAAGCGAAGCACCAAACAAAAAACCGCCGCCTGACCCCATCCCCAAAAATGGACGACGAGGAAGGTTCATCGAGTTCGGGGCCAATGTCGTCGCTGAACAGTCTCTTCTCGTTCACAAGCCCAGCGGTAAAGAAGCTCCTGGGTTGGAAGCAAGGAGACGAGGAGGAGAAATGGGCGGAGAAAGCCGTGGATTCTCTGGTGAAAAAATTGAAGAAGCGTAAAGGCGCGATCGAGGAGCTGGAGCGAGCGTTGAGCTGTCCGGGTACTCCGAGCAAATGCGTGACGATACCCCGGAGCCTGGACGGGCGTTTACAGGTCTCGCATCGAAAAGGATTGCCGCACGTTATTTATTGTCGGGTCTGGCGTTGGCCGGACCTGCAGTCTCATCACGAGCTCAAACCCCTCGAACTTTGTCAATATCCATTTTCGGCTAAGCAAAAAGAGGTCTGCATAAATCCGTACCACTACAAACGAGTGGAAAGCCCGGTTTTGCCGCCGGTACTCGTGCCCCGACACTCGGAATTTGCGCCCGGACACTCGTTGCTGCCGTTTCAGCAGCTCCCGGAAACGACGATGCCCCACAATGTGTCGTACTCGTCGAGCGGCTTCAATTCCGGCAGCGGTGGGGTCGTAAATCCAACGTCGCCGATGTCCTCGGTCGGTTCGGTACCCAGTCCCGGGAGCACAACGTCCCCAAATCCACAGAGCCCTTACGGTACCAACGGGCTACCGGAGACTCCGCCGCCAGCGTATTCGCCGCCGGAAGAAGGCTCGCAAACTGGACAATCACCAGCCCCCGATCCGGCGGCAATGGACACCGGAAATTCGGCGGAAGTCGCCCCAGTATGCTATCAAGAACCTCCTTACTGGGCGTCTATCGCATATTACGAATTAAACTGCCGTGTCGGCGAGGTTTTTCACTGTCAATCGCACTCCGTTATCGTCGATGGTTTCACCAATCCAAGCAACAACAGCGACAGATTTTGCCTCGGACAATTGTCGAACGTTAATCGTAATTCGACCATTGAAAACACCAGAAGACACATCGGCAAAGGCGTACATCTCTACTATGTCGGCGGTGAAGTCTACGCCGAATGCCTATCCGACTCGGCCATTTTTGTACAATCGAGAAATTGCAATCATCATCATGGATTTCATCCGAGCACCGTATGCAAAATTCCACCTGGATGCTCACTCAAGATCTTTAATAATCAAGAGTTTGCACAGCTACTCTCGCAAAGCGTCAATCATGGGTTTGAGGCCGTTTACGAACTCACGAAAATGTGCACTATTAGGTAATTTGGGGACGAGGTTTTGCAGGATAAAATACGATTTTTTTTTTTGGGAGGCAAAAATGTTTTTGGTTCAAAGTTGTGGAAATTAATTTTTGATTTACGGAATATTGGTTTGAATTTTTGGTTTTAAAAATTCGAAAATTTTTTATGAAATTCGAAAATGAAGAATTTTTACAGCATTTTAATATTCACAGATTCAATGAAAAGTGAAAAAATTGGCAGAATTTCTCTTTTAATTCGAAATTTTGTGAAACCGCTGAAACTGATTTTTAGAATTTTATCACTTTTTCAGAATTTTAATAAAATGCGTCGTACTTTAAAACTGAATTTATAAAAAAAATGTTAAAAATATATTTTGGAGATTTTTTTTTTTTACAAAACTTTCTCTATAAGGACGCGAAAATTGATGAAAATATTTTCTTCGCAAAGCTAATTTTGCAAAAATAATGAATATGCAAAATTCTACTTTGTATTTTTTTCTAATTTATTTTTTTATTTTTTAGGATGTCCTTCGTAAAAGGCTGGGGCGCTGAGTATCATCGGCAAGACGTAACCTCGACTCCCTGTTGGATCGAGGCTCATCTTCACGGGCCTCTGCAGTGGCTCGACAAGGTTCTCACGCAGATGGGATCGCCACTTAACCGCATCAG